>JAUIMM010000336.1:302500-1000000 GCA_031769625.1 Taudactylus pleione
TCAATGGAAAATAGTTTGTGTTGTGCAAAGTGCTGAAACCCTGCCAGCTTGAGTCAGGTAATGCCCTTTATTAAACTGTTGGAAAAGCAGCTTGATAAACTGAAGGAGGAGCTGAAACAAAGATTCCACTAAGCAAGTTAGACTTTTATATCAAGTCATATATTTGCTTTGCCAGGATCCATGTGCTGTCAGGATCTTACAGTCAGATCAATAGATTTTGGCAACCGTGCTGGATCCTTGGTTTAAGTCATACGTTATGTCTTTCTTCCCAGCAGACACAGGTCTGAAGAGATGCAAAGAGCTGTTGGTAAGGAAATTGCCAGCTCAAGCAGCAAGTGATTCAGCAATGGCTCCACCTTCAGTTTCTCCAGCAAGTGCGACTGCCAGAAAAAAAACTACACTTTCCCCCCAAAAAAACCCACTGGTGATGCATATGAGTAAACACATCCAAGTTTTGACATCTGGTTGGGTCTAAAAGAATTTCCTAAAATTAATGAGACCTCTACCATGACTCTATCTGATATGGTCACAATTCAAAGAATGGTTAAGGACTATTTTAATGATAGCATCCAAATAGGCATGTTATACAGTACATTTCACTACTGGCAGGAAAAGGCAATTTGGAGGCCCTTGTACAAACTGGCTTTGCTTTACTTGAGCTGCCCACCCTCCAGCATTTACTTTGACTAGGTTCCGGCTATGCTAAAAACTCTTTCTGTGATCGGTGTAGGCGGCCACTTCCTCAAAATGTGGTAAAGATGATGTTCATCAAAATGAACTACAAATTTCACAAGGAAGACCTTTACCATCAATTACATCCAAAAATTAGAGGCACCTAAGGCTGTAATGGTGGATTCAAGCATGGGTGAATTGATATTGTGTGAAGATGATGTACACACTGATGAGGGTGAGGAATCGGATGATGATGGCGACATCTTACCTCTGTAAAGCCAGTTTCTACACAGAGAGATGATTGCCAGCAATGCAGCTGCCTGTTGGTAGCTTGTTTTGTGGGGGCCCAAACAAACCAATCACTTCAGCCACAAGAGGCAGTCCCTGTCGCTGAAGTAATTGGTTTGTTAAACTGTGCATGTTCTGTTTACTATATATAACATAAGGGTGGGTGGAAGGGCCCAAGGAAAATACACCTGTTTTCTTTGCATTATGTGCTGTTTGGGGGATTGCTACCTGACATTTTTAATTTCATAGTTTATTAAACTGCCATCCTGTCTGCCGGTGCTCTGTGGCAAACGTTTCATAGATGTGCTATATTTTTTTCAACTGCCGCTGCTCTGATGCTTCCTTTTTTTTTAAAGTTTCATACTGTATTTATTTGAACTAAAAACAAATGGGTATACTTGCAAAATACTCATGCCATTTTTCAACCTTGATTTTAAGATACCAACCTGGTGGGCTTGGATTTGCTTGATCATAACAGCCATGTTTGGTCAGATGCAACTCAAACACCGAATGGAGAGGCTATTTTGTGATGTTATCTAGAGATTTTCCCGCCTCCCTTCCTAGTCTTCCCATACATGATCCCAGAAGCACAATGATGAGATGTTTAGTACCAGCCTTTAAAATCCCTCTGCCCCCTTCCTGTTCAGAGCTTCCTTTGTGTGCTGTGAGACATCTCCTGCATGCCTCCAATTCTTTTAAAAACATTTGCAACCTCCGAAAAGCTCCACTGGGGCAAGGACTGATGTGAATGAATAAAGTATTTGTAAATGCCTCCCCTCCTCCCTAAAAAAATTGCTTCAGAATCAAAAAATGTTATTAAATGTACTACTAGTCAACAATGCCTTAAACTACATACATACTCCAACTCCCTCAGGCTTCTTGAATAAAAACATTTGTTTCCTGATGCGCCATGTTGGAAGTTGAACTGCCACATCTGCTGCAATCTTTGACATGCGGTTTCTGAATGCTGAAAATGTCCAGAAAGGTTTTTGGCCACAGACAGCATCTCCTGCATTCCCCTATAATTTTACAAAATATTCTGAACCACCAAGTTGATTTTGTGGGCAAAACATGGGACATATTAACCCATGCTCTCCCCTCCGACCTCTGCTTTGTAATAAAAATAAAATTAAATTTCATTTACTATGAATCAACCCTTCCTATCTCTGATTTAACTTCATATATGCTCCATCTCTCTCAGGCCTCTTTATTAATGAAAACACAGGTTTCCTTATGTGCCATGTTAGCCAACCAGCTAACCATGTTAGCCAACCAGCCAACTTTTGGGCCTAAACTGAATGAAAATAATATTGTGAGGTGATCAAAATGGACTGGAAATTAATGTTATTGAGGTTAATAATACTGTAGGAACAAAAAAAAAAGCCCAAATTATGTGATTTAAGCAGCTTTTTCAACTCTTGAAAACCTCGAAGGAGATATACACAAAACTAGAACATTGGGGGGGGGGGGGGGCAGCACACATCCTACCCCCTTTAACAGTCCTACATGTTAGACACAGGCCACACCTGTAAAAACCCTTTGGATAAAAGCAGCATAGAACCTACTAAAAGAACAAGTGTACTTTCAAACAATTGTACTGTATAAGGAAGGTGCTTTTTTTATAGATAAAAAAATAGAGGAAAATCAGGTATACAATTTCCTAGGATAGGATCGTGCATAAGAATGTGACAGATCTTCTTACATACCTTTTCAACCTTTCTATAGTTAGAATTATACTGGCTAATAAACTGATATTAACTGGGCGAGGTACTTTTTTTTTTTTTAAAGACCCTCCCAATTGGTTTTGTCAACATTGTCTTTGACGCTCTAAAAAGGAGGATTTATATCCTTTATTTAAAAAAGTTTCCAGGTCAGATATATCCAATTAAAGATTTTATTACCTGTAATTCTAAGAACATAATCTATGCCTTAGAATGCCATTGTGGATTAATTTATGTAGGAAAAAAAAAAAATCACCAGAAATTTAAAAAAGTTTGCCTTGTAGAACATGTTTACAGTATCAGAAAAGTCCTTGAAACACACACGGTCTCCGCACATTTTAAAGAGACTGAGTCATAGGAATGCCTTCTGGGGTATACAGCAGATTTTACCCTCATGGAGATTTAAGGATATTAATGTGCATCTATCTCAAGCAGAGATGAATTTATAAATTAAAAACATTAGCTCCTTATTGTTTAAAACGGAGAGTTTGAGATTAAGTGCCTTTTTAATTATATTTATGTCACATTTTATGGTGGTTAATTCGAAATGTTTTAATCACATTTTTAAAAACAGATATTAATGGGATTTTTTGATTCCTTTTTATTCATGCATTTATTTGTGTTATAAATGGACTTATGGAAAAATAATCTACCTGATTCAATTTATATTTGTCACCTTAATATGCACAGGACACTTTAAATGGAATATTTGAACCTTCCTATATCTAGGATTCCTATCATGTAAAAGCAAGAATTATATCATCCAATTTATATTAGTGGCCATAAATAAGCACCGGGCACTTTAATCGGAATACTGAGAACTTTTTTCTATTCAAACTGACATTTCTGGGTACCCAGAGCTGGAATGTAGAATAATTGCATGTATAATATCTCTGGAACGCATATTAGGGGGATATTTACTAAAGTGAGTTTTTAGAAATGGAGATGTTGCCCATCGCAACCAGATTGTATTTTACTAGCACCTTCCAGAAGATAATATCTAGAAGCTGATAGAAATAAAGATGTTGCTCATAGTAACCTAAAAACTCTCACTCAAAGTACATCAAGAGGTATAATTACTAAAATTGAGAGTTTTCTGAGAAAACTACAGGTGTTGGATCTCACTATGGGGCCCATTTATTAATGATTGCTTTTGCAGGGCATGCCAATATCGCCCATGATTTCACTGCAAAAAGTAATCCCATCGGCCGGATGTATCATCCAGGACATGCAGGGACACGGGCACCCATGGACTACACATGCACATCCACCATAGCTGGTGACGGTTACGGCGGATCCCTCCACTGGCTAATAATGCACGGTGTAGCCCTTAGCGTCACAACTGGGCACTAGGGACACCTCTGTTGAGGCCAAGAACCAGGGGGTTAGGGTGGCAGAGCAGTAACTAACGGGGTGACAGTGAAAATGTCTTCCTATGGCAGCCAAACCCATGTTTGCCTAGACCTGCCCAGAGTCTAACCCACTTGGTGGTCTTCACCAGTGACCACTCCTATTAAGATTTGGGTTTTTCCGCACCAAGTGAGCAGGTTGCGGCCCTCGGCCAGGTACCTGGGAGTAACAGGAGACAAATATATTACTAGAAAAATAGCTCTGAGAATTATTGAAAAATGTACACTGGACGTTACTGAAAGCTGTGGTAACACTGGAGATTACTAGCAATGAGACAAACTTGGCATTAGTTGAAAATGAAAAGGCATTGGAAAAACTGGAAAATGAACCAGATGCAGGCTTGCTCTGGGAGACATGGGAGATCCTGAGACTGACTTGCTGTAAGGAACACAGGGAATGTAGATACAGGAATGGGATTGTATTGCCAGCAGCTGTATAGCCACTGGTTCAAATCCTGACAGTGACTGGCCGAAAGGAAGAAATTGCGACATCAGAGGTAAGTACAGCTAACCACCCCCTCTCCTCCCCCCCTAACCCTCCTTTAGAGGTGCCTAACCCTAACCTCCCCCTAGTGCCCAACCATAACCTTCCTCCATTAGTTTCCCCCTCTGTGCCCTAAACCTAACCCTCCCAGGGGGTGCCTAACCCCCCTTCCCCTAGCCTAACCCTAACCCTCCCCAGGGGGTGCCTAACACTATGTCCCCCTGGGTTGCCCTAATACTAACCCTCCCCCTATGGCTAAGAGGATGGGTGCCCGTACTTCCCTCATTCGGGTCCGCATCAGGATTATGATAGGAGTCAGTATCTTGATGCCCATCATAAATTCCTAGCTGGCATTCCGGCTTTGGGTTTGTGACAGGCGGCCTTGCGGTCATCAGTCACATATCTACATCCCACAGGAATGTACTAAGAGTTGCTAGAGATCCAGACTTGCTCTGAGAAACACGGGATGCACTGAGAATTGATAGTTACAGAGCAAGCCTGCAATTGGGTCTCTATGTGAGGTGAACATGTAATTCAGGAAAGTCAGCATGAGAAGGGAAACTCTGAATACTGGTAATCAGCCTAACAGCTGTAACACAGGGAGAAAGCTGGACAGCACACCCGAATTCAGCATATAAATATACATTTAACACAGGAATTTAGCAGAAAAGCTGAACTGGAGAGAGAATCACTGGAAGTTGAAACCAAGGAGCCAGGAGTGAAGTAAAAGTACTCAGTCACTGGAACACTGAAGACTTGAAGTAAATAAGGAAATTAAGTTGATCAGGCAACTTCTTGTTCCTGGAATCAGACCTAAATACCCCTAGGCAGTTGATCAGAGGATCAGAGTGACTGCAGGACTACCATTGGGAAAGACTAGTCAGGTGATCTGAACCAACACGGCTATGCCCATGCCTGTTACCATGGGAACCAGGACACATTCACAGAAGCCCTAGCAGACCCCGGGGAGAATATTCAGTCACCACTCACCTCCACTGAACACCTAAGCCCAAGGACACTGGCATGGAGGCGAGTAGCGGCTGATCCCAGGCCACATCCTAACAGTACCCCCCCACCCCTTTCAGGGTGGACTCGATACCTAGGAAGAACACTAGAAAAAAAAATTAAAGAACTCGAAACTTAAGGCACCATAAAAAAAAAAAAAAAAAAAAATCAGACTCAGTATGAGGAACTTGCAGATTTGTCAATCTTCAGAAAAACGTCAAGACCTCGAAATTTGAGACACCAGAAAAAACATCTAAACTGGAAGCCAAGATACCAGTTTATTTTTTTTAAATTACTTAAATCTTGATTGACCTTTACAGAAGTCTTCCCAACTTTTGTATCCAAGAAAATTACTCTTGTCCTCAGAACAGGTGGACCACTCATCCTCACTGCAAACAGAACTTTCTTCACCTAAGAAGTCTTTGGTAATCCCAACATGAGGATACTCTTCTGGAAACATAGCACACAAAGATTTAGTACGAGAAGCTGTAGAATCGGCAATTTTTAGTTGGTATCTTGTCTAAAAAGAGGATTTCTCTTCTGGAAACTCGTAGCTCTCAAGGGTAATACTTGGGAGAACACATGACTGGGAAGGATAGGGTCCCATAATGCATGATCCTCTTCCATTTTCAAAGGAAGTATGGAAGAATTAATTTGACTTAAAAACTTAGAGGACTCTTGGGATGAGTGAAACATAACCAATTCTGATTGTGTCAGATGGTTGGTTCTTAATGGTTCCTCGAGACTTCTTCCAGACAGATTGCTTCCTTCTCCTGTGCAAAAACAAAGAGGTGTATCTGAGTTTAATGTAAGAGGATGGTAAAGTTAAACAAACAAAAAAAAACCAAAACACTAAATCAGTGAAATGGTCTGTAGGCAAACTCGTAGGAGCATAATGGCTTCAACTTGTCCAAACAGAGCAACATGCTGTGTCACATCTCCATCAAATGTAATGAATGTTGAAGCCCCAGATGAGTTCCGAGTGGATAAATCATCATCAGGGGCAGGAATGGGACTACCTTGAAATTCCTCAGGCTGATGAACAGAATTGAAACGAATTGATGTTCCTTAATTGAATCAACAAATGGAATTGAATGAAAACCAGAGGAACCAGAAATGGCTAAAAACTCAAAGGAGGCCCTTGAATGGCCAGGTGGAGCGGAATTTAAACTGGGAACTCTAGAAGCTGTTGGAACATTGCTTCCTGAGAAGATTTGCTCAGAATATAATTCCTTGCTGAACGAGGTGTCAATCCAAATAAAGCCATTCACATCAATAATCTCGGCCATGAAACACTGTGCTTTCTCTCGCTTGGATTTTCTACTGTGATGACCCATGATAAGGTACAGTAGTTGGTCTATCAACATTCTCAGAAATTTTGCCTCCATAGTTCTTTATTAACAGCTTGACTTCACTTTTACTTCTAGACTCCAAGATTCCAGCAAATGTGAATGTTAAGACTTTCAAGCAGTCATCTGCTCCTAAAAGGAATTTGCTTAGCATTAGAAGTTTTAGCTGTAAGACTGGTCTTAACTTTAGGATCTTTCTCCTTCCGTGACGAGGACACATCAGATAGACCAGACGCTCTAATCGGAATCAAACCAAAATCCCTGATAGAAATGGAAAGGTCACTAGAATCCTCCTTTTTAAAAAAAAAAAAAAAAAAAACACTGGAAGGCTCCTCTTGGGCAATAAAACTTGAAACCCCCTCTTGGGGTGAGAAACTAGAATTCCCATCCTGTGGTACAAAACTAGAAACCCCATCCTGCGGTGAGAAACTTGAGACCCCCTCTTGGGGTGTGAAACCAGAAGAGACTTTATCATGATTGCAAACGGCAGAGGCAAAATCTGGGCTGTGACTGGTAGAAACGAAATCTAATGGGTCTGACTTTAGTAGGTTGAAATATTCTCCAAATATTCCCTAAACGAGGGTAGAAGCATCTTGTAACAGGGCCCCAATTGAAAACTTCAACTTTTTTTTTGCTTGGTGGACATAACCTCCTTGCCTGAAACTGAAGAAACAGGAACCACCGGTGGCTGATTGGAAGAACCAAAAGCGCAGACATTCGGAGTCTCACACTTGCCATCACTTCTCGGTGGGTGCAAAGCACAGTCTTTAAGAAAGTGATCGTTATAACCACAATATAAGCACAGGTGTAATTCCCGGCGCCATTGACGTTCAACCTCAGTAGGTTTAGGATGCAGGAAACTGATGCCATACTTTAGTTCACTCTGAAGAGATATGTTAGTCAAGTCAGGAGTAGCACTAGAAAGCTTGGTAATAACTTCAAAAAATTTTGGGTGGATACTTTGTAGTTATTCCAGAAGCCAGTAAGAAACTGTTCTAGGTTCACAAATATCAGATTACTGAGAAGCTAGAGGACACTTGAGAGGTTGACTAGTAAATACAGAAAAATTCTTCCACAGACGTAGTTGGGATTTGAGAACAAAACTCCGTTGAAAAAGACAGAGGAGAATTCACAGGTGGGACTTGTAATGTGACAAGAAACACAAAATAATACCCTGCACAGGACAAAAATGTAATTCAATTTATAGGCCAGCAATTTAGTACATTCTAATAATTAGTTACCAAATTTTGTATATAGCTGGAGGTGCTCCCTGGAATCGAATATCAAGTACTCAGAGAATAATCTTCCATTGGCCTCGGGCAATGTGCAGCAAGTGATTCCTTTATGCGGCACTATAATAAATTAATTGATATTACTAAGTAACAAGGCCCGCCTAACACCATCTCCCACGATTCCCTTTTGTTTCCAACGGTGCTTCCGTGTGTTCCTCTCTCATCCCAGGTCCGCTCAATTTGAGGACCTGGGAAAGCAGAAGGAACCGGACCCTCACACCGTACCGAACCATTTATCTGTCCTTTCTGAACCTCTTTGGTTCTTGCTTCCAGCTCATTTATGAATAACAGTGTTCATGTATTTTCCCCCAATTGTTTTTCCATGAAGTATAATTAATAATCACAGGAGACAGGAGCTGCAGCGTTGTATACATGACTAGATGTGTCATTTATTTATTGCCTATTCTTTGTTTCTAATACATGATACTGAATTGCTGGCATTTATGGTTGAGAGAAAGACAGAAACTCTCTCTCATAAGAAAAGTATATCGAGACTATATCTGTCCTGTATGTATATACTACAGTATACCTGCAAAATTTATCACAACAGTTTTTAGAAGCATTATAGTGTTTAAATTCTAATTTATGTGTATGTTAGTTGAATATATAGTGCTACTACATAAATGAATTAATGAAGAAAGGCAGTGAATATACTAACTGCTAAACCTGCCTATTTTACCCATTAGGGGATATATTGTTAATGATTAAGGGGTCTATTTACTAAGCAGTGTTAGGAGACAGAATGAAAAGGGATAAGAAAGTGATAAGGTTCCAGCTAATCAGCTCCCAACTGTCATTTTTCAAACACAGCCTGTGAGATGACAGTTGGGTATATATTGTCTAAAAAGGGAACAAGGGGGAAGGGAAAGAACAATCGCACAGGAGTATAACGATTATAGGTCAATATACAATAGGGATATAAAGCAGTCAGGGGGTGCTCCCTGGAGTAACAACAATATGGTTGAAAGAAAAAAAAAAAGACAAGACCCCATCAAAATGAGGCACACCCCAAACAAAAAATGAACAGTAGAGAACTGTATAGATGAAAAGTTAATATAAAATAACACTATTAATTTTATTAAAATCAGTCTGAAATCTATAGGCAAGAGTCAAACGACAAACACATAACAAATAAAGTAGACAGGAGACAGCCAAAAAACACATATATAAAAATTGTGTTGCACAATAAAGCTAATAACACCAATATGGTAACCACATTAGTGAGTCCTGGTGCATATGGTCATAAAAACTGGTCAATCAGGAAACCACGTGATTTGGAATGTCGCCCCTCAGTTCTAGAATAATGCAGGTGATTGATAATCACTAATGGGACAACATTCTATAACCATACATGTGTATTCAAACACGTACATGTAATAGTTCAAATATAGAATAACACATTTCAAGAAATGACTCTTGAATTCAGTATTGCAACACGAATAATAGTACCTTACATTAAGAGATATTCTCATAGACAAGGCGAAAATATGACACAACATAACATATATGACATAGAATAATAAACAAAACATGACATAATTAAAAAGCTGTACACCACACCCAAATGTTGACCCAGTACTGTCAAGGGTCTGGAATATAACATATAAAGAGGCGTCCCTCTATTAAATGTAGGAGAGCGTATGGCAGATAATATCTAATAGGTTTGAAAAGCAGAGCGTATGCGCTTACAGGTCAGATGCTGCTGTTCCATGTCATGAGACCCAGAGGACGTGGAAAGAGTTTCACTGTCACATGGCATACATAGAAACAGTGCAGGCTGCTTCTGCTATTAGTGCCACCGTATAAGTGATCTCTCTATTGCTCTAGGCAGCGCAGAGACTCATAATACAGGCATCTAATGAGAGAGCAGGGAGAAGATAAAGACAGTACCTGTAGAAAAAGTGCTCTCCATACGGGTGTTTGGTGAAGGGGTCCTCAGTGCACATTTTAAGTATAGTGTATACCCAGCATTAGTGACAGACAGATCATTGTACAGTGTATGCCCAGCATTAGTGACAGACAGGTCAGTGTATAGTGTATGCCCAGCATTAGTGACAGACAGGTCAGTGTATAGTGTATGCCCAGCATTAGTGACAGACAGATCAGTGTATAGTGTATGCCCAGCATTAGTGACAGACAGATCAGTGTATAGTGTATACCCAGCATTAGTGACAGACAGATCAGTGTATAGTGTATGCCCAGCATTAGTGACAGACAGATCAGTGTATAGTGTATGCCCAGCATTAGTGACAGACAGATCAGTGTATAGTGTATGCCCAGCATTAGTGACAGACAGATCATTGTATAGTGTATACCCAGCATTAGTGACAGACAGATCATTGTATAGTGTATACCCAGCATTAGTGATAGACAGATCATTGTATAGTGTATGCCCAGCATTAGTGATAGACAGATCATTGTATAGTGTATGCCCAGCATTAGTGATAGACAGATCATTGTATAGTGTATACCCAGCATTAGTGACAGACAGATCAGTGTATAGTGTATGCCCAGCATTAGTGATAGACAGATCATTGTATAGTGTATACCCAGCATTAGTGATAGACAGATCATTGTATAGTGTATACCCAGCATTAGTGATAGACAGATCATTGTATAGTGTATGCCCAGCATTAGTGATAGACAGATCATTGTAGTGTATACCCAGCATTAGTGATAGACAGATCATTGTATAGTGTATGCCCAGCATTAGTGATAGACAGATCAGTGTATAGTGTATGCCCAGCATTAGTGATAGACAGATCAGTGTATAGTGTATGTCCAGCATTAGTGATAGACAGATCAGTGTATAGTGTATGTCCAGCATTAGTGATAGACAGATCAGTGTATAGTGTATGTCCAGCATTAGTGATAGACAGATCAGTGTATAGTGTATGCCCAGCATTAGATGTATGCACAATTTAAAAACCTTGCCCATTTGTACGGATATCGGCAATGTGTGCAACTCAGAATAAGGCTAATAAACTGGAATGTACTTTTATCATCTGGATTATTCCTTATCTGACTTATACATTGTTACTGAACATTTTTGTTTAGGATAAGAAAAGTATTTAGCATTGCACCCATACAGTATACTGCAATATTTCATGATATACCATTATTTGTACACTTTTACATGGAGATAGCAGTTAAACATGACAGAAATAAAATAAAACCCGTAATACAGTGCTCCAACAGTAAAGGGGCTAGAACAATATATCGTTCATTATATCTATGGATAGGCCCTGAACGATGACAGATGCGCACTCCCGCAGGCCGATAAATTGAATCTTTCATCTCTCCAACATGTTGGTCAATTATCGCATATCGCTGTATGATATTAGCAATATCTGTCAGTTTATATGCGGTAAACGACGAATGATGAAATATATTAGCAGCAGGTACAGAGCGCTGCAGAGAAAAATACACTCCTTCAGTGATGTCATGCGATATCGTTTGCCAAAATTTGTCGTGTACATGACAGATATTCAGCACAGCCACCGGAATTTTCAAGGGATATCTTTTTTCTTTCATCTCCCAGAAATACATCTGCTAATGGATAGGCCCCAGAGTGATGTAAGCTCATAACTAAACCATTCAGAATGGTACAATTATCACACAGGGGCTCATTCTATTTAAAATATTGCTTTTTCAACATCACTATAAAACTCAGGACTCTATTAATGTTAATTATTGGGGTCTGAATGGATTCCGATAATTAACATACTAACCTGATGTGAGCACCAGAGTAATTCCTCATTGCTCCGGTGCAGAGACAGCTGATCCAAATATCAGCTGTCTCCCAGAAAATGTTCATTCTCATCTCTGTTTGTAGAAATGAAGTGAGGATGAATAGACCCCTCAAAGAGAAAATCTCAGAGCTGCTAATATTACGTGATATAAAATGATATCTGGACCAGTCCTGGCAGCTGCACTGCAGATATTACCTCATTATATGAATACATTCCGGCTCCTTGGAGAAACTGTAGGCGTATCCACTGGAAGTGGTGCCAAAATCAATGGCAACAACTACTGAGAAGTTTTGCTCATCAGCCGAGCTGGTGTCCGAGTCTTTCTGTAAGAGGAATTCAAAAAGAACAGTTAATCCCTTTACAACAGGACATACGTATACAGTGATGTCTGCAGTTTAATTTGCATTGTTCAGTGTGTGAGGATTATCCATAATGTCTCACAATAAATTCTCCCTGTCACAGACACCTAATTAGTCACATCTAGTGACCGTTATCTCCCTGTACACTCTTCATATAGGGGTCCACAGACAGAGAATTAAACACTGAGCCCTCCTGCATCAGGGCCACCCCGAGAGGCCACTGGGCTGATGGTGCCACCCGGAGGCTGGGTGATTTTTATTTTGCCACTACAACTTTTATTTTGTAAATGTCATTAGGACATAAAGGGGGAGCTGGCAGTGGCGTAATGTGTTGTACTGCTCCTGCAATATGACGAGTCCCCTCCATAAACTTATTGAATTACCTTGTAAAGCAGCATATTTCCCCTAATGGCAGATTTTGGAACTACATTTTTTATTTATCACTGAGGGCCCTATTTATCATACAAGCATGTGATAATAAGTGTCAGGGCCATTCAACAATTTCCAAAAATCAATTTTTTCCAGAACTTGACGGTGTTACTGAATGCCATCCTGAGATGGCATTCAGCTCCCGATAATCTTCACAGGCTGCTGTTTACATGGCAGCCTGTTTAGATTTGCAAGGCAGCAGTGGGATCTTTTCAGATCCCTCCAGCTGAGTCTCCTTCCTAACCTCCGGTGGCTCTGGTTTCCCCAAGCAGTAGGTCCCCTTGTGCTGCAGCTTCTGTGCAGGGGCTCCGGGGGAAACTTACTATACAGTAGACTGTGGCAGTTACATACAGCAGCATCGGGACAGAGTGACACCAGCAAAGAAGGGGGATAGTGGTGAGCGGCATCCGGCAGGGACAGACACGGGGGTTTACATACAGCAGCAGATGGACACACACCAACAGGGAAGGGGGAGAGTGGTGAATGGTCGTGGCGGCCAGCGGGGGAAGGGTGGCAGTGGGTGGGCTGTGACAGGCGGCAGCCTGGTAGAGGGAAGACAGTCCATGACACAAGGCAGTGGCTGCAGCTGTGAGAGGGGAGACACAGAATAGTGGCTATGGGCTGGGAGAGCAGAAACATGGGGCAGGGGATGCAGGCTGGATGCGGAGGCAGCATTGCTAAAATTAGAAAAGTATCTCAATTTAAAAAAAAAAAAAAAACTGTTTTTTTGCAAGTCAGTTAGCAGAAGTGATACTTCAGGCAATGAGGCATGAGGCATGCCTTTGAATGGTTCTTTGAACTCAGAGAGTTGAAAACGTAATTAACACAGGTGATAAATTATGCAATTATGAATATGCCCCTCAATCCTACCCCAATCCCTTGAATAGCACACACAGTAAATATGGTCACCTGTCACGGGATGCGGTCAGAGTCCCAACCGCTGGAATTCCGGTGGTCAGAATGCTAATGACGGAATCCCGACACTTATCAGAATACCACGACTGCCGGAATCCCGAAGGTAAGTACTGGGGTTAGGGAGAGGGATAGGGTTAGGCACTAAGGGGAGAGAGTTAGGTTAAGTGAGCGGGGAGGGGGAGGTTAGACAGGGGCGGGTTGGGATGGAAAACCAGCCCAGGAAATAGATGGAAGCAGCCCTAATGGTGGAGGGGTTTGTTGAAGGGGTGGGGTCTCTTGAGGGGGCGGGATCCATCTTAATAGGGCCTGTTTCTGAGTTGGAGGCAGTTGCAGCCTTCCTTGTGCAATTACGTCTAACTTTATGCTAATTCCGCTACAAATGCCCTTCCCTGGTTTATAGACAAATATGTCAGCACCGAGATGCCCACTGTCAGTGTGTACAGTCACTGCAGTCATGCTTTGTGCGTCTCTAGATGCCACCCGCAGTTGCACCATTGGAACTTTCACAAGCCCTATGCTAGGCGTAGATCATACATCAGAGTATGGCCCCCGATGTCAGCTACGCAACCACTTAGCAACACGCCCATCCCACCCCAATATCACACCCATCCCACACTACATCTGCATCTGATTAGCTAACCCCCTGAAACCACCCAGGAATGTCTAATACATTGCTAATACACTTCCTGGTGTGTGCGTCTGCATCTGTACTGCACCTCTGTATGATCACCATCGGTACACATGTGGAGACCAAAAACATTGTACAAGAAAAAAATAAAACACACACATTGGCCCCACAGGAAAAAACACACATTGGCTCCAACAGAAAACAATACATTAAAAAAAACAAAACACATTGGCCCCCAGACAGGAAATAACCCGCACCGGCCTCCACTAGAAAGAAAAAAAAAAAAAAAAAAAACACAAGGTGGACAGTATGTACCAATATTGAAAGAAAAGAAGAAGGATCCTTTTGGGGGCACAATTTAGAAATGGAGATTTATATAGGTTAGGTGAGGATTGAAAATGTACATACACAAATAATCCTAAATATTACCGGCAAAATATTTCCAACATGAATCAATCAGCATGAGAAGATCAAACTACACCAGCCAAGTTCATAGTGATTGTACACTATGTATCACAGCGACGGCAGAAAGTAATCTATAATACATTCAATATTCAAATAGTTGTCAAGTGGCTAAGTTTTATATAGTACTTACCTACTTTTCTCTTCTCTTCCCAGGAGAAGCAGTAAGGTGGTGGGGGCGGGGCCTGACTATTTGCATCATTAAGCCCTGCCCCTCACGGTAAATTGCTGCGATTTGCTCAAATTTAAATAGCTGTGGGGCTAAATGAAATGATTCAATAATCACGTCATTAACCCCTGCCCCCTATACGGAGACCTGTAATCACCGCAGAAATGCCAACTCTACAGGGGGTGCAGGGGGTTACCCGAAAAATCAGGAGCCTCCAGTGAATTCTGGGAGTGTAGGTATGATATAGTACAACCATAAAATATGAAAAAAAAAAAAAATCAAAACATATCAAATATCATAAATATGAGATTAGATAGTCTTGTCTGTTGTTGTATCACATCAAATAGAGTACATCTGGAATATTAGATCACCACATTAGGTACACAATCATATATACTAAGGAGAAAAAAATATATCCTGTGGATGAAAAAAAAAATTTACTCAAATGACACATCCAATCTCTCCATTTAAGGACATAAGAGATACTGTATTTGCAAAAATAACCCAAAATGACATATCAATTGCAAATAAGTGTCAACTATATAAAAAGTGACACTCTGATACAGGTTTGTCCCTGGGTACTAAGGGGCCGGGGAATAGGGTGGTGAGTGGGAAGTAATGGGGCAGTTACCAATGCTTTATACTGTTTAAAAAAGTCCAAACAGCTTCCATGATGGGTTCTTCAGGATCCCTTGCACAGGACCCACTTTACCCTGCTTCTGACACCACAATGTAGTGGGTAAGTTCAGATGACCAATGGGAGACTGAGGTGTTGCAAACAAGTAAGTTTTTTATTCCAGAGTAGAAAAGGCATAGCCAGTGTAATGGCTTCTTACATAATGCAAACACAGTTCAGGAACAATAAATCAGCTTACATGAGGCAGCAGTTCAAATGAGCAGAGTATTCACAGCAGTCATGGTTCAGATTGTCCAGCATAGTGAGAATTGCTGAATGTGTAATCTCTCCCTCACATTTCCACTGACTAACTAAACTTACCAGGATTTTATACCTTAGCTGGTCTTAATTAAGGTAAGGGTGTGGTTCCTCCCTGGCTACAGAGAGGTTAACCCTTACCTCAGAATGTTGGAGAGACCTACTCTGTCATAGAGCCTCAATAGCATCATTTTGAAGTTGTACCAGTTTGAACGTATTGTACACTTGCTCACATAGAAATACCAGGATGGTCAGGGTAAAGATACTGCAATTCTTGATTCTACTTCTCCTCACATGGGGCTCTATTTATTAACATTATTTTTACTAAAATAAAGAGATAAAGGCTGTTTTGTGTTTTCACACCCTTTTCACATTATGTTAGTATCACCTATAGTTACTACAGGGCAGTTGGAGTAGAATTCGTAAAATTGTACTCCAACCCCTAAGTATCACTTATTTTTAGTAAGCAGATAACATTTCCCATAACTGTAATGGGAAATGTGATCCTACCAGAGTTACTAAAAATAAATTGTAAAAAAATATCGGGGAAAGCCCTGTGATAATAACGTCACCTGGAGGTGGCGTTATCCAGGGTCTCCCCCGGTTACCGGGCTCCCACTCTGCTCTAATGGGGAGAGCAGAGCCCAGAGCCGGCCCCAGTAATCAGCTGTGTGGTCTAAACAGATCACACGCTGATCACCGCTACACACACCGCACGCCGATCACCGCTACGCACACCGCAAGCTGATTACTGTAAAAAAAAATAAAAGAAAAAAATTATCAAAAAAAAAATGTACTTACCTGACTCCAGGCACTGGTGATCGGGCCTCCGGTGATGTCTCCACTCCAGTCAGCTGGTCTCCCATAGTGCACTGTGGCCTGGTCATCAGGTGATTGGGCCCCAGTGCAGTTTCAGAGATCACCTGATCTGAGGCATGGAGAACATCACTGGAGGCCCGGAGCATGCAGGTAAGTGTAATTAAGGGAGAGGGAGGGCTTAGCACCGGGGGCGTAGTAGCACCGGGGGGGGGTGATTTAACAGGTCACTATAGGTAAGTAAGTGTAGCGGGCTTAGTATCCGTACACATTATATCTATGCATACGCTTGGTTACTATATATGAGAAACAATTGAATATCAGCATGTTTTTTACTTTTTGTGAATCCATGCATGCAATCATATGCATTAAAGCATAGAGATTACATTGTTAAAACTATGGACCTGATTCAGAGCCGGACGCTATTTGCGCTCGCTCGTCAAGAAAATAGGGGTGGCTATTCAAATGAACCGTTCGCTGTTTGCGGTCTGTTCACGCCTCTAGGTCTGAACGAGCGTACAAAACTTGCGGTCGTTTTTTGGGAAACTAGCCGCTCACATCCTACATCATGTCCGCTATTTATTAGATTAATCGAGTACATCGACCAGGGTATGAACTGCTCGCTATTCTTGTGGTCGGTTTTTGCTACCACAATTTTGTGAGCAGTTCTGGCTATAAAATAACCCAGTGACGTGGTCAATGACGCTGCTGTTTTAAATATGCACACCCATAAAACGCCCGTTTTGACCTTTAAGCACGCCTGCGTTCTGATTTCCACTCCCCCTTTTCAAGCACCTTCCCCTGTTACCACCCACATACGCCTCATTCTGTCACTCAAATTATCAGGCATTCGCTATTTTGCGAGCACATGAATTTTGGCCGCACTGAGTGGTTCGCGCATGCGTATTACGATCCGTACGCATGCGCAGTTGGGCAAACATCGCTCGGAGCGAACGAGCAGCCACTTGCGTCCGGCTCTGAATCAGGCCCATGTTTATACTACATACTTTGATGCATGTGTACAGATACTAAGCCCGCTACACTTACTCACTTATAGTGATATTACTTAAGAGCTTAGATATATGTTGAAAACGTTCCTTGTTAAACTGCGTGCACCTATTTTTCTATGGTAAACTTCCAAAAGAACTAAAGGCATATGTTGCGAAAATCTGTGTGTGATATTTTGTTACCAGTTTGTATCATTTCTACTGCCAATTAAGGATTGCCATTATTCATATTCATTATTCATAAGGCTATGTAACATGTGATGTTTCTATTATGTGAGCCTAGTATACTGATATTTTGGAATTTACGTGCATTACACGAATCATATGTCCCAAACATGATTACTAAAGCTGCATACACACGTAAAGATTTTCTGTCCAACTATCCAGCTAGTTGATTGGTTGGAATGAAAATCTGGTAACGTATGATAGTAAATGACAGTCAGCGATTTGCTCCCAAACGCCGGAAAATGGACAAAAACTGTTGTGTGAACAAATTGTTTAAATCAAACATTTAACAAACTTGTCTGACGCCATTTTCATCTGTTTTCTGGCATTTAGGAGCAAATTGCTGATCACCAGTTACTCCCATACATTACCAGATTCTCATTCCAACAATCAGCTAGTTGGATGGTTGGACAGAAAATCTTTACGTGTATATGCAGCTTTAGATATGTGTATACAATGTTATGGAACCTGACAGTTATGATCTATCAATACTCACGTCAATTCCTTTAGGTCAGTAGGTATTAGGGAATATTTGGAACCATTTATTTCAGGTTCTTCAATACCACGCTATTTTGTTAGGATATTGTGCACAAGACGTTAAGAGAGCAGGATTTTAAATATACTTTTTTTACATCTTTTCTATCCATTCTATTAACTAATGACTATCTCAATCAGAGTAACTCTTATTGGGGGTCAAATACTATATGCAAGACCCTCAACAGTAGAAGCGAAATATTGAGTAACGTTGCGGTTTACACTGTCGTTTCTAGGGGCTAATTCTGCTCTCAAATGATCTCTCACTCCTCATTGATGGCCTAAGGCTAAGGGTCTCATTCAGACCCGCTCACAAGTGCTGATGCGCTCTCAAGCGGGTTGATGTAGAGGCCCTGCGCATGCACAGCGGCCGCACTGCGCGTGCGCAAGCCCCGAGGTGAGAGACAAATACTCTCGCTCCGGGGCTTGATACAAAAGGGGCGGCTGTAGATGGTGATTGACAGCTCGCACTGTTTTCTAGGTGGGGCAGGGGGGTGCCTTGCCAAACGGAGGCGTTCCTGACGGAATGCCTGATGTTTGGTGGCAGCCCCACTGACTCGTGATGTCAGTGGCTCTAATAGAGCCGAAAGCTCACTGGGGCTAGCGGCAGACGAGACCCTACCACAAGGGTCTCATCGCAAAGCCCCGATGGTCGCGATGGTCTTGACCATCGCGACCATCAACCTGGCCGCTCGCTAAAGCAGTGGGTGGTCACCCACAGACTAGCGAGCGGCCAGCAGGCTGGCTCAGAAATGAGATGCGGCCGCCCTCATTAAGAGCGAGTGTTCGCATTTTGCGAGCGCCACTGAATGAGGTCCTACGTGAGGAGAAGTAGAATCAAGAGTTGCAGTATCTTTACCCTGACCATCCTGGTATTTCTATATGAGCAAGGGTACAATACGTACAAACTGGTACAACTTAAATTATGATATTGAGGCTATACATGAGAATTGTTACCTAAATATTTCAACTTAAATCTTAAATTATACCTTTAAGCTTTGCATGATAATGAATGTGACTTTACATCTTGCCCTTCCCTTCTTTTGAGTTAGGAGGCACTGTTACTTTCTAACTGTCCAATAACTTTATAGTGGTCTTTTCCTAGCCCCCTCCCATACAGGCCAGGTGTATGGAGAGCTCCTGATATAGGTGACTGGTGCACACTCACCCCAGTCTCAGCCACTGAGCTCTGTATCTCCTGCACAGTGATAGTGGTCTCTTCCTAGCCCCCTCCCATACAGGCCAGGTGTATGCAGAGCTCCTGATATAGGTGACTGGTGCATCCTCACCCCAGTCTCAGCCAATAAGCTCTGTATCTCCTGCACAGTGATAGTGGTCTCTTCCTAGCCCCCTCCCATACAGGCCAGGTGTATGCAGAGCTCCTGATATAGGTGACTGGTGCATCCTCACCCCAGTCTCAGCCACTGAGCTCTGTATCTCCTGCACAGTGATAGTGGTCTCTTCCTAGCCCCCTCCCATACAGACCAGGTGTATGCAGAGCTCCTGATATAGGTGACTGGTGCACCCTCACCCCAGTCTCAGCCACTGAGCTCTGTATCTCCTGCACAGCGATAGTGGTCTCTTCCTAGCCCCCTCCCATATAGGCCAGGTGTATGCAGAGCTCCTGATATAGGTGACTGGTGCACCCTCACCCCAGTCTCAGCCACTGAGCTCTGTATCTCCTGCACAGCGATAGTGGTCTCTTCCTAGCCCCCTCCCATATAGGCCAGGTGTATGCAGAGCTCCTGATATAGGTGACTGGTGCACCCTCACCCCAGTCTCAGCCACTGAGCTCTGTATCTCCTGCACAGCGATAGTGGTCTCTTCCTAGCCCCCTCCCATACAGGCCAGGTGTATGCAGAGCTCCTGATATAGGTGACTGGTGCACCCTCACCCCAGTCTCATCCACTGAGCTCTGTATCTCCTGCACAGTGATAGTGGTCTCTTCCTAGCCCCCTCCCATACAGGGCAGGTGTATGCAGAGCTCCTGATATAGGTGACTGGTGCACACTCACCCCAGTCTCAGCCACTGAGATCTGTATCTTCTGCAGAGTGATAGTGGTCTCTTCCTAGCCCCCCTCCCATACAGGCCAGGTGTATGCAGAGCTCCTGATATAGGTGACTGGTGCACCCTCACCCCAGTCTCAGCCACTGAGCTCTGTATCTCCTGCACAGTGATAGTGGTCTCTTCCTAGCCCCCTCCCATACAGGCCTGGTGTATGCAGAGCCCCTGATATAGGTAACTGGTGCACCCTCACCCCAGTCTCAGCCACTGAGCTCTGTATCTCCTGCACAGTGATAGTGGTCTCTTCCTAGCCCCCTCCCATACAGACCAGGTGTATGCAGAGCTCCTGATATAGGTGACTGGTGCACCCTCACCCCAGTCTCAGCCACGGAGCTCTGTATCTCCTGCACAGCGATAGTGGTCCCTTCCTAGCCCCCTCCCATATAGGCCAGGTGTATGTAGAGCTCCTGATATAGGTGACTGGTGCACCCTCACCCCAGTCTCAGCCACTGAGCTCTGTATCTCCTGCACAGCGATAGTGGTCTCTTCCTAGCCCCCTCCCATACAGGCCAGGTGTATGCAGAGCTCCTGATATAGGTGACTGGTGCACCCTCACCCCAGTCTCATCCACTGAGCTCTGTATCTCCTGCACAGTGATAGTGGTCTCTTCCTAGCCCCCCTCCCATACAGGCCAGGTGTATGCAGAGCTCCTGATATAGGTGACTGGTGCACATTCACCCCAGTCTCAGCCACTGAGCTCTGTATCTCCTGCACAGTGATAGTGGTCTCTTCCTAGCCCCCTCCCATACAGGCCAGGTGTATGCAGAGCTCCTGATATAGGTGACTGGTGCACCCTCATCCACTGAGTTCTGTATCTCCTGCACAGTGATAGTGATCTCTTCCTAGCCCCCTCCCATACAGGCCAGGTGTATGCAGAGCTCCTGATATAGGTGACTGGTGCATCCTCACCCCTGTCTCATCCACTGAGCTCTGTAACTCCTGCACAGTGATAGTGGTCTCTTCCTAGCCCCCTTCCATACAGGCCAGGTGTATGCAGAGCTCCTGATATAGGTGACTGGTGCATCCTCACCCCAGTTTCAGCCACTGAGCTCTGTATCTCCTGCACAGTGATAGTGGTCTCTTCCTAGCCCCCTCCCATACAGGCCAGGTGTATGCAGAGCTCCTGATATAGGTGACTGGTGCACCCTCACCCCAGTCTCAGCCACTGAGCTCTGTATCTCCTGCACAGCGATAGTGGTCTCTTCCTAGCCCCCTCCCATACAGGCCAGGTGTATGCAGAGCTCCTGATATAGGTGACTGGTGCACCCTCACCCCAGTCTCATCCACTGAGCTCTGTATCTCCTGCACAGTGATAGCGGTCTCTTCCTAGCCCCCCTCCCATACAGGCCAGGTGTATGCAGAGCTCCTGATATAGGTGACTGGTGCACATTCACCCCAGTCTCAGCCACTGAGCTCTCTATCTCCTGCACAGTGATAGTGGTCTCTTCCTAGCCCCCTCCCATACAGGCCAGGTGTATGCAGAGCTCCTGATATAGGTGACTGGTGCACCCTCATCCACTGAGTTCTGTATCTCCTGCACAGTGATAGTGATCTCTTCCTAGCCCCCTCCCATACAGGCCAGGTGTATGCAGAGCTCATGATATAGGTGACTGGTGCATCCTCACCCCAGTCTCATCCACTGAGCTCTGTAACTCCTGCACAGTGATAGTGGTCTCTTCCTAGCCCCCTCCCATACAGGCCAGGTGTATGCAGAGCTCCTGATATAGGTGACTGGTGCATCCTCACCCCAGTCTCAGCCACTGAGCTCTGTATCTCCTGCACAGTGATAGTGGTCTCTTCCTAGCCCCCTCCCATACAGGCCAGGTGTATGAAGAGCTCCTGATATAGGTGACTGGTGCACACTCACCCCAGTCTCATCCACTGACCTCTGTATCTCCTGCACAGTGATAGTGGACTCTTCCTAGCCCCCTCCCATACAGGCCAGGTGTATGCAGAGCTCCTGATATAGGTGACTGGTGCACCCTCACCCCAGTCTCAGCCTCTGAGCTCTGTATCTCCTTCACAGTGATAGTGGTCTCTTCCTAGCCCCCCTCCCATACAGGCCAGGTGTATGCAGAGCTCCTGATATAGGTAACTGGTGCACACTCACCCCAGTCTCAGCCACTGAGCTCTGTTTTTCCTGCACAGTGATAGTGGTCTCTTCCTAGCCCCCTCCCATACAGGCCAGGTGTATGCAGAGCTCCTGATATAGGTGACTGGTGCACCCTCACCCCAGTCTCAGCCACTGAGCTCTGTATCTTCTGCACAGTGATAGTGGTCTCTTCCTAGCCCCCTCCCATACAGGCCAGGTGTATGCAGAGCTCCTGATATAGGTGACTGGTGCACCCTCACCCCAGTCTCAGCCACTGAGCTCTGTATCTCCTGCACAGTGATAGTGGTCTCTTCCTAGCCCCCTCCCATACAGGCCAGGTGTATGCAGAGCTCCTGATATAGGTAACTGGTGCACCCTCACCCCAGTCTCAGCCACTGAGCTCTGTATCTCCTGCACAGTGATAGCGGTCTCTTCCTAGCCCCCCTCCCATACAGGCCAGGTGTATGCAGAGCTCCTGATATAGGTGACTGGTGCACATTCACCCCAGTCTCAGCCACTGAGCTCTCTATCTCCTGCACAGTGATAGTGGTCTCTTCCTAGCCCCCTCCCATACAGGCCAGGTGTATGCAGAGCTCCTGATATAGGTGACTGGTGCACCCTCATCCACTGAGTTCTGTATCTCCTGCACAGTGATAGTGATCTCTTCCTAGCCCCCTCCCATACAGGCCAGGTGTATGCAGAGCTCATGATATAGGTGACTGGTGCATCCTCACCCCAGTCTCATCCACTGAGCTCTGTAACTCCTGCACAGTGATAGTGGTCTCTTCCTAGCCCCCTCCCATACAGGCCAGGTGTATGCAGAGCTCCTGATATAGGTGACTGGTGCATCCTCACCCCAGTCTCAGCCACTGAGCTCTGTATCTCCTGCACAGTGATAGTGGTCTCTTCCTAGCCCCCTCCCATACAGGCCAGGTGTATGAAGAGCTCCTGATATAGGTGACTGGTGCACACTCACCCCAGTCTCATCCACTGACCTCTGTATCTCCTGCACAGTGATAGTGGACTCTTCCTAGCCCCCTCCCATACAGGCCAGGTGTATGCAGAGCTCCTGATATAGGTGACTGGTGCACCCTCACCCCAGTCTCAGCCTCTGAGCTCTGTATCTCCTGCACAGTGATAGTGGTCTCTTCCTAGCCCCCCTCCCATACAGGCCAGGTGTATGCAGAGCTCCTGATATAGGTGACTGGTGCATCCTCACCCCAGTCTCAGCCACTGAGCTCTGTATCTCCTGCACAGTGATAGTGGTCTCTTCCTAGCCCCCTCCCATACAGACCAGGTGTATGCAGAGCTCCTGATATAGGTGACTGGTGCACCCTCACCCCAGTCTCAGCCACTGAGCTCTGTATCTCCTGCACAGCGATAGTGGTCTCTTCCTAGCCCCCTCCCATACAGGCCAGGTGTATGCAGAGCTCCTGATATAGGTGACTGGTGCACCCTCACCCCAGTCTCATCCACTGAGTTCTGTATCTCCTGCACAGTGATAGTGGTCTCTTCCTAGCCCCCTCCCATACAGGCCAGGTGTATGCAGAGCTCCTGATATAGGTGACTGGTGCAATATAAATATCATCTGGATTAATTGCTGTGTTATGTTTAATACAGAAAAATCTGTTGACTTTATGGGGGTTATACTGTATATACAACATAAAATCAATCATCTGTATTTAAAACAAAAGCTCAATTATCCCTCTGTAGTTTATATAAAATATACTGTTAGACCAATGAACTCCAGCAGTATACCTAAACATAAGCTCTATTAGCAACCCATAGGAAGCACAAGGAAAAATTGTTTGATATATAGCATGGCTGGGGAACCTCAGGCCCGGGGGCCGTATAAGGCCCCTGGAATCATGTGGTGTGGCCCTCTGAGCTTTTTGCTGCTAGTCTCATCTGGCTATCACTGTGCCTAGAATGACACCCTGCAGCCAGAATCTATGCAGCAGTGCCGCCTGGAGCATCCTCAGGAAATCTGTAATCACCGGCGATTGTGACCCCGCCCCGTGTGACATCACACGGAGGGGGCGTAGCCTGCACTGGGTCCGCAAATAATGTTATATATATCAAAATGGCCCTCGGCAGAAAAAAGGTTCCCCACCCATGATATATAGCAACCAAATTAGCTTAAAAAGGTGCTGTGAAAGACTTACTTTAAAGTCAAAATTATTGAGTATTTGTAATAAACAGTAATTAAAGAGCTACTTTTTCTTGATTTGCATAAGATTTGGTAATCAGGGAGTGATTTCACACTAAGGGGTAAATTTACAAAGAATCAAGTCTGGGAGAGTTTGCAATCTCTGGATAGTTTAGTAAATTTGTGAGTGGGAAAAAATGCCCAAAGTCAAACTCGGGAGAGAGATCTCCTTTGCTATTGGAAAATACTGGAGAGTTAGCAAACCCCTTTCAATTCACCGTCTGCAAAACTCAAGAACCTTTTCACTAGTGTAGATAGGATTTGGGAATTTACTAAGCAGTGAGTTTCTAAACTCTCATGAGGAGGGAGAACTCTCCTGTAAAAACTCGTTAAAATAAATTTCACCTGCCTGTGATCTGCGAGTTTGGCAGAAACAGAGATCACTGAATAGAAAAAAAAAAAGTTAAAAGTTAAAAAAATTGCATAGGGACCCCCTAAAGCTTAACCAGCCCCGGACTTGCCAGCCAGTCCTGGTTTCTAAAATTACCCTCTATATTTAAAACCAGCACCAGACCCAAAACGGCTGGGCTGTAATGCCACAGCTCGGAGACCCTATTACCGGATCTCCAGGGCCAAAGCATTATCAGCCCAAGCTGGTGTGGCCAAGCCGGGGATCTCAGGAGAAGTGGGCAGAGCCGGCCCTAGCCAATTCGGTGCCCTAGGCAAGATTTTGGCTGATGCCCCCTAGCATAATATATATATATATATACACACACACGTAATAAAAGGCCGGCACCCCACCTTGCAATTCCACCAGCCCCATTCCCCCAGACCTAGTGTGTGTCTCGGCACCATTTCCCCACTGTGTCACCATCATTCTACCCTCCAGCATGTTTCCCAGCCCCAGTGTGTCAGCCTCTTTCCCCCCACCCCCAGTGTCTGCCTCTTTCTCCCCCCAAGCCCCAGAGTGTGTCTCAGCCTTCTCCCCCCAGCCCCAGTGCGTGTCTCAGCCCAGCCGCAGTATGGGTCTCAGCCTTCCCCCCCCAGCGCATGTCTCAGCCTCCCCCCCATCCCCAGTGCGTGTCTCAGCCTTCCCCCCCAGCTCCAGTGTGTGTCTCAGCCTTCCCCCCCAGCTCCAGTGCGTGTCTCAGCCTCCCCCCCCAGCTCCAGTGCGTGTCTCAGCTTTCCCCCCAGCTCCAGTGCGTGTCTCAGCCTTCCCCCCCAGGTCCAGTGCGTGTATCAGCCTTCTGTGACTAATCATGTCAGTGATAGAACATATAAGCTGTACACTCTGTATATGACTAATCATGTCATAGTGATAGAACGTATAAGCTGTTCACTCTGTATAGGACTAATCATGTCATAGTGATAGAACGTATAAGCTGTACACTCTGTATAGGACTAATCATGTCAGTGATAGAACTTATAAGCTGTACACTCCGTATAGGACTAATCATGTCATAGTGATAGCACGTATAAGCTGTACACTCTGTATAGGACTAATCATGTCATAGTGATAGAACGTATAAGCTGTACACTCCGTATAGGACTAATCATGTCAGTGATAGAACGTATAAGCTGTACACTCTGTATAGGACTAATCATGTCATAGTGATAGAACGTATAAGCTGTACACTCCGTATAGGACTAATCATGTCATAGTGATAGAACGTATAAGCTGTACACTCTGTATAGGACTAATCATGTCATAGTGATAGAACGTATAAGCAGTACACTCCGTATAGGACTAATCATGTCATAGTGATAGAACGTATAAGCTGTACACTCCGTATAGGACTAATCATGTCATAGTGATAGAACGTATAAGCTGTTCACTCTGTATAGGACTAATCATGTCATAGTGATAGAACGTATAAGCTGTACACTCTGTATAGGACTAATCATGTCATAGTGATAGAACGTATAAGCTGTACACTCTGTATAGGACTAATCATGTCAGTGATAGAACTTATAAGCTGTACACTCCGTATAGGACTAATCATGTCATAGTGATAGAACGTATAAGCTGTACACTCCGTATAGGACTAATCATGTCAGTGATAGAACGTATAAGCTGTACACTCTGTATAGGACTAATCATGTCATAGTGATAGAATGTATAAGCTGTACACTCCGTATAGGACTAATCATGTCATAGTGATAGAACGTATAAGCTGTACACTCTGTATAGGACTAATCATGTCATAGTGATAGAACGTATAAGCAGTACACTCCGTATAGGACTAATCATGTCATAGTGATAGAACGTATAAGCTGTACACTCCGTATAGGACTAATCATGTCATAGTGATAGAACGTATAAGCTGTACACTCCGTATAGGACTAATCATGTCATAGTGATAGAACGTATAAGCTGTACACTCCGTATAGGACTAATCATGTCATAGTGATAGAACGTATAAGCTGTACACTCCGTATAGGACTAATCATGTCATAGTGATAGAACGTATAAGCTGTACACTCCGTATAGGACTAATCATGTCATAGTGATAGAACGTATAAGCTGTACACTCCGTATAGGACTAATCATGTCAGTGATAGAACGTATAAGCTGTACACTCTGTATAGGACTAATCATGTCATAGTGATAGAACGTATAAGCTGTACACTTTGTATAGGACTAATCATGTCATAGTGATAGAACGTATAAGCTGTACACTCTGTATAGGACTAATCATGTCATAGTGATAGAACGTATAAGCTGTACACTCTGTATAGGACTAATCATGTCAGTGATAGAACGTATAAGCTGTACACTCTGTATAGGACTAATCATGTCACAGTGATAGAACATATAAGCTGTACACTCCGTATAGGACTAATCATGTCATAGTGATAGAACATATAAGCTGTACACTCCGTATAGGCCTAATCATGTCATAGTGATAGAACATATAAGCTGTACACTCTGTATAGGACTAATCATGTCATAGTGATAGAACGTATAAGCTGTACACTCTGTATAGGACTAATCATGTCATAGTGATAGAACGTATAAGCTGTACACTCCGTATAGGACTAATCATGTCAGTGATAGAACGTATAAGCTGTACACTCCGTATAGGACTAATCATGTCATAGTGATAGAACGTATAAGCTGTACACTCCGTATAGGACTAATCATGTCATAGTGATAGAACGTATAAGCTGTACACTCCGTATATGACTAATCATGTCATAGTGATAGAACGTATAAGCTGTACACTCCGTATAGGACTAATCATGTCATAGTGATAGAACGTATAAGCTGTACACTCCGTATAGGACTAATCATGTCATAGTGATAGAACGTATAAGCTGTACACTCTGTATAGGACTAATCATGTCAGTGATAGAACGTATAAGCTGTACACTCTGTATAGGACTAATCATGTCATAGTGATAGAACGTATAAGCTGTACACTCCGTATAGGACTAATCATGTCATAGTGATAGAACGTATAAGCTGTACACTCCGTATAGGACTAATCATGTCATAGTGATAGAACGTATAAGCTGTACACTCCGTATAGGACTAATCATGTCATAGTGATAGAACGTATAAGCT
This sequence comes from Taudactylus pleione, assembly GCA_031769625.1. Lineage (NCBI taxonomy): Eukaryota > Metazoa > Chordata > Amphibia > Anura > Myobatrachidae > Taudactylus > Taudactylus pleione. Next base: position 330,825 of record JAUIMM010000336.1, read on the forward strand.
GTACACTCCGTATAGGACTAATCATGTCATAGTGATAGAACGTATAAGCTGTACACTCCGTATAGGACTAATCATGTCATAGTGATAGAACGTATAAGCTGTACACTCCGTATAGGACTAATCATGTCATAGTGATAGAACGTATAAGCTGTACACTCCGAATAGGACTAATCATGTCAGTGATAGAACGTATAAGCTGTACACTCTGTATAGGACTAATCATGTCATAGTGATAGAACGTATAAGCTGTACACTCTGTATAGGACTAATCATGTCATAGTGATAGAACGTATAAGCTGTACACTCTGTATAGGACTAATCATGTCATAGTGATAGAACGTATAAGCTGTACACTCTGTATAGGACTAATCATGTCATAGTGATAGAACGTATAAGCTGTACACTCTGTATAGGACTAATCATGTCAGTGATAGAACATATAAGCTGTACACTCTGTATAGGACTAATCATGTCATAGTGATAGAACGTATAAGCTGTACACTCTGTATAGGACTAATCATGTCACAGTGATAGAACATATAAGCTGTACACTCTGTATAGGACTAATCATGTCATAGTGATAGAACGTATAAGCTGTACACTCTGTATAGGACTAATCATGTCACAGTGATAGAACGTATATGCTGTACACTCCGTATAGGACTAATCATGTCATAGTGATAGAACGTATAAGCTGTACACTCCGTATAGGACTAATCATGTCATAGTGATAGAACGTATAAGCTGTACACTCTGTATAATATTACTCACATCATCATCCATTAATGTGAGATGGGGGTGGTTCTGTAATGGATCAGAGGTAATGTAACTCCCACAGAGGTCATTTTAGCATCTTCATTTCTCCTTTATACTGTGTCATAACTATTGTAAACTCCAGCACAACATTGTGGAAAATGAGCACTTACCGTGGCTATATGTGAGGGGGATAGCGGCGTTATTCCTGGATCACCCAAACTTCTCGCTGGTGAGGAGTAGGCGGAGGTGGAGACCCTCTCTGCATAAAAGAATAGAGATAAGGGTCATTCATATCAAACTGTGGTTTATTATAAAACTAAAAACACGCCACCAATCAGAATGTTCAGTCACCAACCACATTATTTGTCAGTCAGCACAAAACCACTTTTTTGTTACGGTATTAAAGTCACAAAAATACAGAAAAACTGCTACAATTCCTGGCGCTGTTGGATAAATAAAGTAATAATGTAACGAAAACCGTCTGGATAGGACCACAGAGAAAAATCTCTTGGTAAGAAGCACAAATAAGAATTGGTGATTACTGCGCCAGGTGTTTGGAAATACTGTATATAATAATAACCACAATATTATAGAACAAATGAGTCTGCTCTCTAATAGTAACATATGAGGCTTGTTGAATAAATCACTGGTTTATTGCAGTAACATACGTATTATAAAAGACAAATCTTCACATAGAAAACAAATGACATAACAGAAATAAAACGGAAACATATGTTTCTTATTGTATACTGAATCCTAGCCACAAGGACATTTAGTTATTTTGTTGCAATATATGGCAACTGTATTAATACATATAACTTCTATCAGATCCGCTTCATTGGTGCCGGAATAGAGTGCGACTCTGGTTGCTGCATATAGTCAGTAAGTTATTGCAGTAAGTAAGGATAAATATATGGTATAAATATACCTCTGTATAAGGTGGCAGTGCACCTGTGGATACAAAGTTACCTTGTTTGAAAGTGTCCCGATATCCCTCACTATGTAGTGGCTGTGGCCACGCTAGAGTAGGTTCCCTCTAACGGTATAGAGCAGGCGCAGTATGAGACAAGCGCCCATTGTAGCGTGTAGTGACTGAGATCAGCTGCTTCCTGATCCCAGCATATGGCGGCTGCAGTGCATTCATTCCAGATCTCCTTCCCAACAATGGAAGTTGAAGGGGGTAAGATATCAGATACCGAGAATAGGTTTGTGGCTAGAATGCACCTTGGACTGGAGGCTCGTGTCAACGCGTTTCGTCCCTTACATGCACTGGGACTTTCCCAAGACTGGAGACACAGATCTCTAATGTCTCCTTATATCCCTCCAGTATAAGTAATTAATATGTAACACCTTGCACTGGGTAATAGACTGCATTACTAGTTGTCTCGTGTATTTCACCCTGTGAGAATCAATTTGCACACAGAATTCAACAGACATCCATGAACAATAATTTAAAATGCATTTGAAATATATACATGTTTATAAACAACAGTTACAAATATATAAATAAACTTAAAATTAGATGAAAAATGCATGAAAACTATATATATATATATATATATATATATATATATATATCCTGTATAAAAAAATATTTATATACACAAAGTATATATATTAAAATACGTTCATACATCATGTACATGTGTGTGTGTGTGTGTGTGTAAAAATACACAAACATACATCATTTATCAACCATCCACCCCGCCCCACAAGCTCGCTGCCTTGGTGTCATCCTTGACTCTGAACTGTCCTTTGTTCCTCATATTCAATCTGTCTCAAAATCATGTTACATACATTTAAAAAACATATCCAAAATTCGACCATATCTCACACAAGACACTGCAAAAACTAATCCATGCACTTATTATTTCCCACATTGACTATTGCAATGGCCTCCTTACTGGTTTTCCCAAAAACAGGCTATCGCCATTACAATCCATTATGAATGCAGCTGCGAGGCTTATCTTCCTTGCGAAACGTTCTTCTTCTGCTGCCCTGCTCTGTCAGTCCCTCCATTGGTTGCCGGTTTTCAATACAAAATACTTTCACTTACACATAAGGCTATTAACCAAACCACACCAACATACATCTCTTCACTCATGTCAAAATATCTCCCAACCCGACCTCTCCGCTCAGCACAAGATTTGCATCTCTCATCTCCATGCATTACTTGCTCCCATTCATGGTTGCAGGACTTTCTTCGAGCTGCACCCACTCTATGGAATAACCTACCTCGCACAATAAGACTTTCCTCTGGTCTCCAATCCTTCAAGCGTTCCCTGAAAACTCACCTCTTCAGGCAAGCTTATCAGATTCCAGAACCTCCCACATAACCTTCATAGCTTCCATATCTAATTACACCCCTTTTACAGTCCACACACAATCTCACACATCGTCTTTCTCTCACATCCTCATGACATTTGGTCGACATTCCTGTGTGACTGGATCATGCAGCCAACCAAGAAACTGTGCATTCTGGCTGGTCCAAAATGCAATATATAGCACCTATCCTTGTGTATCAATGTGTCTTTCTCTATAGATTGTAAGCTTGCGAGCAGGGTCTTCCTACCTATATATCTGTCTGTTATTACCCAGTTTTGTTCTATTAATGCTTACAATTGTAAAGCGCAACGGAATATGCTGCACTATTTAAGAAACTGTTTATAAATAAATAAAAATAAATACATTTATTATCCCTCATAGGTATCTAGATTTCTCGAGTGCTGAAATCCACATTTCGCATAAAATTACCAAACAAGCCTCATGTAGAATCTATACATATGGAAGTTCTCTCTTATTCTTTCTTCCTAAATATATATACGCATATACATGTGCACTGACAGCCTTATACAGAGGTATATTTATACCACGCAGCTCGTCTCCTTACTTACTGCAATAACTTACTGACTATGTGCAGCAACCAGAGTCGCACTCTATTCCGGCACCAATGAAGCGGATCTGATAGAAGTTATATGTATTAATACAGTTGCCATATATTGCAACAAAATAACTAAATGTCCTTGTGGCTAGGATTCAGTATACAATAAGAAACATATGTTTCCGTTTTATTTCTGTTATGTCATTTGTTTTCTATGTGAAGATTTGTCTTTTATAATCCGTATGTTACTGCAATAAACCAGTGATTTATTCAACAAGCCTCATATGTTACTATTAGAGAGCAGACTCATTTGTTCTATAATATTGTGGTTATTATTATATACAGTATTTCCAAACACCTGGCGCAGTAATCACCAATTCTTATTTGTACGGTATAGAAGTCACAAACTCCATGTGTTAATGCTCATATTTGTTTCAAGCGCAAACACTTCCATTCCTGTTTGCACTTGGTCAAACCCAGCGCGATTTTTCAGCATGAACTCAGTTCTTGAGCCTCTCATTAACTATGACATAATGTCCAGGGTCAAAATGTATTTTCCATGCAAGTTTTATTTTAAAATCCCTATTCAGTGTCTTCTTTTCTAAATACTATATATATAATATATGTAGGATTTTATTTCTATAGCTCCACCCCTAGTTTCTCCGCCCATAGTTCCTGAACCTATTTTTCCAGGAAAATAGCCCTGGTTAACCCTTTTTGACTTTCTCAAGGTTTCCCAATATTTTCCACTGGATTAAAAGTGTTAACAATTTTGAGGAATTTTCATATTTTCTTTGAATGCTTGGGACCGTATTCAACTGCCGTCGAAAAGCCGAGATCGGCGAAAAGTTCTCGCTGGTGACATCATTTCACCAGGCAGGAACTTTTCCCCATATTCAGTTCCAAAGACTTTTCACCGGTACGAAAAGTCTGCACCTTGTAACAGCAGGAAAGATTTACCTCTGAAAGGAGGCGGAAAAAAGTGCAGTATTGGGTGTTTGGGGTGCAAAGTTGCAGGAACACACCGGCAGCCTTGGGACAGTCCCCCAAAGGTAAACTATGTAAAAAAAAAGGGAAAAATAGTTTAGAACACCCCAAAAAAGTACTTTCATTTTGGGGGTGAAAAAGTTTAAAGTTGCGGAACAAACTTAAAAAGTAGTAAAATAGACTCCAGGGTGTCCCCCAAGTATGCTTCAGGTGTTTTTTTGATGGCAGGTGCTTGCTGAAGGTAAGTTTTTTAGGCTTTTTAAAAACGCACTTTAGCAAATTTTAACCATGCTTGCAACCATTTTCATGTACCCCAAATTTGCTTGGACTACTTATTTTTGCCAAAACTCTGCTAAATGCTATTCTTCACCACGTGTGCAAAGATGCTAAATAGCAACTATTCAGAGCATTTAAGCACCTCAAATACCTTCAGTAGGGGTATTCTGGGGTATCCATAGATAGTGATCCCCCATGTCAGTGCATCTTTTGAGGGGGTGTCAGGTTGATTTCCCCAAATCTAACAGTACTTTTCGCCGATTTGAGTTTTGCCGTGACGCGTTCTCGCGTCCTTTGCAACTGAATAGGGCGAAAAGCGGGGATGAGCGCAATACTTTTCCGGAGCCAAAACTAGCAATGATGGCGCAAACTCCAGCATGTGAAAAGTCCGGACTTTTTGCCGGCAATTGAATATTGGCCTTAGTTGGAATTATGTACAAGCATATGGCTGCCAGCAGGTAAATGAGCTTCTGCCCAATCCATTCACCTCTTTACCAACGTTCAGCTATATAAATTAATAGATAAATGTAATTAAGTATTACTAACACAAACAGCTTTATTATCCTGGCTTCCTGGCACCTGCTGAAGAAGGCTTACCATCCTATCCCTTTAATTCGAGACACATGAATTAAACAGGTTCTGTGGCTGGCTGACAAAAAATCTCAATTTCACCTGGTTTTAATCAGCCACAGAACCTGAGTAATTCCTGAGTGTCCATCTTTAAAGGGATCAGAGGCTTAGCTACCATGGGTGCAGAGGGTGCATTTGCTATGGGGCTCCACCTGCGCCAAGTGGAATTACAGTGAGAAAAATGGTTGCTGATCACTCCTGCAAACTGCTTCTTAAGGGCCCCATACATCAGAGATTGATTGCAGCAATCGTGCAATTTGCAATCGATTGTGTATAAAAATATTTCCCTTTTTCAATCGATTGCAGATTGCAGAATTGCCACAATCGATTGAAAAAGGGAAATATTTTTATACACAATCGATTGTAAATTGCACGATTGCTGCAATCAATCTCTGATGTATGGGGGCCTTTAGTCACAGGCACATCTCAACCCATACTTGCCGACATCTTTAATCTCCTTTCCTGGAGGTGCCTGGACAGGAAACACAACTGGCCACTTCAGAGGGTGGGGCCAGGCAGCTATGTCATTAGGCACTGCCCCCATCACGGTAAACCAACACCAATTGTGGGTGGGATGCAGGAGATCTGGACACTCTATCTGGGGGGGAGGGTACCTGAAAATTAGGTAAGTATGTTTCAACCTATGACTAGGAAGCAGTTTGCAGCAGGAATAATCAGCACTGCAGGTCCCCTGTCAGTCTGACCAGAAGCAAGTATCCCTTTCAGCATCACTGAGGAGAGACGTAACGCAGGGTTCAGTAGGTGAATAAATTTGGGGAGGGGGCTGGGGATGTCATAGCTAGACCTATGGTGACCCATGGAAATTTTGCTATGGGGCACCCCATAGCTCTAAACAGGGCCAGATTAACAATGGGGTGGTTGGAGCAGCAGCTCCAGCCCACCCCATGGAAATAGGCCCACAGGAGGACCCCCTGCAGTGCATTATTCACAGGAAAAAAAACTTGTTTCCTGTCACTACCACCACAACATTCCGAAGTCCTGCCATTCTACTGGCTTCCAGAACCTCATCACCCATTCCACCAAAGGCCACACAAAACCCCGACTACCCTCGGGCCTGCTCTCAAATGCCGGCCGAAGACAATCCGAAACTCTGCCCCCGTGCTGTTTGAAAGTCTATCCTGAGTGGGTGGAGCTCCACCCCTAGAATTGTAGACCCCCAAAATGTCCAAGTCCCGCCCATTCACTCCTCACCCTCCCAGGCAACTACAGCCACCGGACACTGATTGTGAGAAAAGGAAGGTGGGTATAATGTCGAGCTGTTGCATAGCAGCATATGCAGGTGTGTGTGAGTGTAAAATTATATATATAAAGTTCCAATAAGGCCCGCACTCACTGCAGCAATACCGTCCATTAGGGGTGCAACCTAAATGACACCATCAGAAAAAAATCTGGAGGTCCACTTGTATCCAAAAAAATCACAAACTGCGAGGGCACTCACCATTGCAAAAAACCCATCCTTTTAATTACATACCACCAGTGTTATATGAAAGGCTAGATCCGACGTTTCGGTCCCATGAGAGACCTTTGTCAAGGTTCAGAATTGTCACATAATGTTCAAGCCATCAAGACAGCCAATGAGCGGTTCTCACCATTGACTTCAATGGTGAGAACCGATCTTTGATGCCCTTTTCAAAAAAGGCGACTCAGCGCCATTTTTAAAATTTAAAGATGGTACTTGTGGTTCTCCAAGTACCAGTGTGCGGGAATGCCTGCTGGGACCTGTTGTATTACTGTAAAAGATAATATTAATGTTTTCATATGCACCACACTACATAATCAACCCAGCACCCACCACCCAGGGGTGCTGGGGATAGCCCCGGGCTATCAATCAGGGCCTGGGGTGCCTTTAGGAGGTGAACCCCTTTATGAGGGGGGGTCCCCAGTTCCCCAGATATCCCCGGCCTGGGCTGGCTAGTGGTCAGGGATGATGCTTCAGCTGGGGGACCCGGTGAAAGGGCTCCCCTGGCTGTGGCATCAACCAACCTGCTAGAAAGGGTCCAGTGCTGGTTTTGGTAAATACCCTGTCATTTCTGTCCCATATTTTGGTAACCAGGACTGGTTTTGAAAAGCCTTGTGCTGGTTGTGCTTCTTACGGGGGATCCCTACGTCATTTGTCCCCTGTATTTAGCACAACCAGTACTGGGGCTCTAAAGCTTGTAGCCGGTTGGTCTTTGGGGGGGGCACACCATTTTTTATTTTTTTTTACACAGGTTTCATTTTAAACAGAAGCACAGACGAGGCTCTCTGATCCCGACCATGCTTCTGTGTTTATTTATACACAGATACAGGTACTGTATCATGGATTGTTCAGATCCGAGCCTGCATCAGTCTGCTGCTACCTCACTCGGGTCCTACCACTTCCACCACCACCGCCGCTAATGCCCATTGGTCCTGGCCGCAACTAATGCCTGCTAGCCCCTGTGTTCCAGCCACAGCTTACAGCTGCTTCCCTCCCCCGAGCCCACCACCGCTACCGCCCGCACTTACCTACCATCTTGGTGCACCCACAGAGAGTACACCTGAAGGAGGCTCCTACTGAGGCTGCGCATCAAGTTGAAACTTTGTATCTCTATAATGGCGGATTTGTGAGGTAATAGTTTATAAGCTATAACTTTCTCAATTACCTAAACCCCAAAAGCACCAACCCTGGAACAATAGCTACCTAATAAAACAAACCCAAAGTGTAAATTTGCCCCCTACCCTGAGTTATGCCTTCCCAATAATCCCCCATAGAGAACAGCAGAAAGGTGGTCCTAATTGAGTTTCAGAAAATACTGACAGTTGGAAATTTAAATTACTCCCAAGTCCTCATTTTTTGTTTTTGCCCTGAAATTTGGCATGCAGCACCGAGCGACAATTCTACCAGCCCATTCCAAGTTTTAGCTCTGTACCTCCAATAGCTTTTTGAGGTGTAACCCCTTAAACACCATGCCCCCTCGGGATTTCTCTATGGGAAAATAATTTTTTTTCCAAGAGGATCCCTATGTCGCTTGTCCCCTGTATTTTGGCAGCCAAGACTGGCTCTGTTTAGCCTGGTGCTGGTTGTGCTTAATACAGGGAACGCTGCATCATTTGTCCCCTGTGTTTAGCACAACTAGCCCTGGGGCTCCAAAGCCCGATGCTGGTTGTGCTGTGGAGGCACGTTATTTTTTTTTGTATTACACATTTATTATTTAAAACAATACATGGATGGATCTCACTGATACATCCATACATCTGTGTCTTATTGATTTGATTTCTCAGGTGCATGCCCAGCACCAGTGAGTCCCTCTGTCACCCGCTAATACTTCTGTGCATGCCCGTTGCTGCCACTGCTTTGCACCCCCACTGCTGCCACTGCCCCACACACCTGCACCCGCAGCCATCTCTCCCTCTGCATTCTTAAAACACCTCCTGTGTGCTGTCTGCTCCTCCACCCATGTTAGTGATACATATTTGTTGTCCTTCTGCCCTGCAGGTGGCCCAGTTTGCTCGTCAAAAAACCCTGATGGTTAATAAATTCTAAAAAAGCGATGAAATTCCAAAGACAAAAAACCTTATGGCTTTACATGTCCCATTAAGGCTTCTTAGATATGATCTGATATTTCACAAAATATACTGAATTTGTGCCACTCAAACTAAAAAAAGCAATGAAATTATGATCATTAAGGTGACTCCTTAATGGACGTGTTCCTTACGCAATACAGATATGGTATGCCATCACACCCTGTGGTTAACTGAAGATTCAGCACTCTCACAGAGAGCTCTGTTTATTAATATTATTTGTACTAAAATAATGTGAAAAGGGTGTTTTCACACCCTTTTCACATTATTTTAGTTTCACCTGTAGTTATTACAGGGCAATTGGAGTAGAATTAGTAAAATTCGACTCCAACCCCTAAGTATCACTTATTTTTAGTAAAGCAGATCGCATTTCCCATAATTGTAATGGGAAATGTGATCCGACCACAGTTACTAAAAATAAATTGTAAAAAAAATACTGGGGGAAGCCCTGTGAAGCCCCACCTGGAGGTGGCGTTATCCAGGGTCTACCCCGGTTACCAGGCTACCACTCTGCTCTAACGGGGAGAGCAGAGGTGGGAGCCGGGGCCAGTAATCAGCTGTGTGGTCTAAACAGACCGCAAGCTGATTGCTGTAAAAAAAAAGAAAAAAAAAATTGAAACACTTTTTTTTTTACTTACCTGAATCCAGGGACCGGTGATCGGGCCTCCGGTGATGGGTCCTCTCCGGTCAGCTGGTCTCCCATAGTGCACTGCGGCCCGGTCATCAGGTGATCGGGTCCCAGTGCAGTATGGGAGATCACCTAATCGGGAAGCCCGGAGAAGATCACCGGAGGCCAGGAGGATGCAGGTAAGTGTAATGAAGGGAGGGGGGTTGCGGGGGTCCGCGATCACAGGGGACGGGGCTTAGCATCGGTGGGGGGTAGCAGCGACGGTGGGTCGGTGCATGCGCGGGCTCTTAGTCGCGGTATTTTTTCCAAAAATACCGCGACTAGAGTGCGGATGGGATCCGAAGGGACAGAGCTTTATCGTAAATCCTTGTGATATTGCCTGAATTCGCAATGCGAATTCACTCTGTAATATCACACTACAATCCGCATTCAACATGCGGATTGTAGTAAATAGAGCCCAGAATGAGATTGCTGTCACTCACAAAATGGTGGAGCTGCTAATTCATAGAATTGTGTGCTCATTGGAATACACACATACAGTCTATGCAACTGAGGTCTAAGCAGAAAATAGCTGTGCAGATGGGATAAAAGTGGTGTGGATGGGGGGAGGAGACAGAGCAGCATGGATAGGTGAGACACAAAGGCGTGTAGAGGAGGGAAGGTTAAACAGTACAGGGGGGGGTGTAGCCAAAGTGATGCAGATAGGTGTAGATGACTTGCAGTACACTGTATATCTATTTCCTAAAGACACTGCACTGGGATCGCGGATGCCTGCCGGACACTGCATGTCTTTTCTGGGATCGCAGATGCCTGCAGGACACTATGTCTATTTCCTACAGACACTGCACTGGGATCGCAGATGCCTGCAGGACACTGTATGTCTATAGCCTACAGACACTGCACTGGGATTGCAGATGCCTGCAGGACACTGTATGTCTATAGCCTACAGACACTGCACTGGGATTGCAGATGCCTGCAGGACACTGTATGTCTATTTCCTACAGACACTGCACTGGGATTGCAGATGCCTGCAGGACACTGTATGTCTATATCCTACAGACACTGCACTGGTACTGCAGATGCCTGCAGGACACTGTATGTCTATAGCCTACAGACACTGCACTGGGATTGCAGATGCCTGCAGGACACTGTATGTCTATTTCCTACAGACACTGCACTGGGATTGCAGATGCCTGCAGGACACTGTATGTCTATAGCCTACAGACACTGCACTGGGATTGCAGATGCCTGCAGGACATTGTAAGTCTATATCATACAGACACTGCACTGGTACTGCAGATGCCTGCAGGACACTGTATGTCTATATCCTAGAGACACTGCAGTGGGATTGCAGATGCCTGCAGGACACTGTATGTCTATATCCTATAGACACTGCACTGGGACTGCAGATTCCTGCAGGACACTGTATGTCTATATCCTACAGACACTGCACTGGGATCGCAGATGCCTGCAGGATACTGTATAACTGTTTCCTACAGACACTGCACTGGGATCGCAGATGCCTGCAGGACACTGTATGTCTATTTCCTACAGACACTGCACTGGGATCGCAGATGCCTGCAGGACACTGTATGTCTATTTCCTACAGACACTGCACTGGGATCGCAGATGCCTGCAGGGGACGGTATGTCTATTTCCTACAGACACTGCACTGGGATCGCAGATGCCTGCAGGACACTGTATGTCTATTTCCTACAGACACTGCACTGGGATCGCAGATGCCTGCAGGACACTGTATAGCTATATCCTACAGACACTGCACTGGGATTGCAGATGCCTGCAGGACACTGTATGTCTATTTCCTACAGACACTGCACTGGGATCGCAGATGCCTGCAGGACACTGTATGTCTATTTCCTACAGACACTGCACTGGGATCGCAGATGCCTGCAGGACACTGTATGTCTATTTCCTACAGACACTGCACTGGGATCGCAAATGCCTGCAGGACACTGTATGTCTATTTCCTACAGACACTGCACTGGGATCGCAGATGCCTGCAGGACACTGTATGTCTATTTCCTACAGACACTGCACTGGGATCGCAGATGCCTGCAGGACACTGTATGTCTATTTTCTACAGACACTGCACTGGGATCGCAGATGCCTGCAGGACACTGTATGTCTATTTCCTACAGACACTGCACCAGACTTGCCTACCTTTAAGCTGTCCCTTCCGGGAGGGGACAGCCTGGACCACGCTCTTCACACATCAGGTGGGCGGAGCGGGGGGCGTGGCGGCTCAAAACGTCATCGTGGCCCCACCCCCCGCTGTGCAGAGCCCGTAATACAGACACTGTACTGCGGGGGGCGGGGCTTCGATGACGCGTTTTAATGCGAATCGCATCATCTGATCCCCCGGGCTGCATACTATGTGGCCGCCAACGGGGGGGTGCGGGGTGGCTGCGGCTGGTTCCGGGAGACTTGCCTGCCTTCCCGGGAGGTCGGGAGCGGCACCCGATTTTCGGGAGGCTCCCGACCAAATCGGGAGGGTAGGCAAGTATGCACTGCACTGGGATCGCAGATGCCTGCAGGACACTGTATGTCTATTTCCTACAGACACTGCACTGGGATCGCAGATGCCTGCTGGACACTGTATGTCTATTTCCTACAGACACTGCACTGGGATCGCAGATGCCTGCAGGACACTGTATGTCTATTTCCTACAGACACTGCACTGGGATCGCAGATGCCTGCAGGACACTGTATGTCTATTTCCTACAGACACTGCACTGGGATCGCAGATGCCTGCCGGACACTGTATGTCTATTTCCTACAGACACTGCACTGGGATCGCAGATGCCTGCAGGACACTGTATGTCTATATCCTACAGACACTGCACTGGGATCGCAGATGCCTGCAGGACACTATGTCTATTTTCTACAGACACTGCACTGGGATCGCAGATGCCTGCAGGACACTATGTCTATTTCCTACAGACACTGCACTGGGATCGCAGATGCCTGCAGGACACTATGTCTATTTCCTACAGACACTGCACTGGGATCGCAGATGCCTTCAGGACACTATGTCTATTTCCTACAGACACTGCACTGGGATCGCAGATGCCTGCAGGACACTGTATGTCTATATCCTACAGACACTGCACTGGGATCGCAGATGCCTGCAGGACACTATGTCTATTTCCTACAGACACTGCACTGGGATCGCAGATGCCTGCAGGACACTATGTCTATTTCCTACAGACACTGCACTGGGATCGCAGATGCCTGCAGGACACTATGTCTATTTCCTACAGACACTGCACTGGGATCGCAGATGCCTGCACGACACTGTATGTCTATTTCCTACAGACACTGCACTGGGATCGCAGATGCCTGCAGGACACTGTATGTCTATTTCCTACAGACACCTCTTGTTGCACTTTAGTTGGACAGGGCTGCACAATGACTTCCTTGCCACCCACATCCATGTCTGCCTCACAGAACTGTAGTATACTGTAGGCTGCATCACTCATCTCTCAATACACATTTCTTGAAATACACAATATTTTTAAATTGAATTAGAAAAGACTGCAGATTTTATCTTTCAGACAACAGGGAAAATATTTTTTTATAACAGGAAAATAAAATTAGAACAAAGAGGTATCCTGGGCTGCAGCAGCCTTAGACATAGTAGATTATTAATGGGCCAGATAAACAATATACTGTGCAGCAGTGATAGATTTCCCTGAGAAAAAATAAACAGGTGCAGGTTCACTTTAACAAACATGAAACAATCAAGAGCACTACACTCTGTAGCCTGTATGTGTGCTGTAGCGTGTGAGGGTGCAGTGTGTGTAACAGCCAAACACACTGATTGACTCTAAGGGGTAAATGTACTAAGATTCGAAATGGTTCCGATTTTCACTGAGTTTAATCTGGCTGGAACTCGTCAAAACTTGGCTGGTTTAATCACTTTTTATCTCTCAAATTTAATAACAGGTGATTTGAGGCAAAACGAGATGGCCGATGGTGAAGCAGAACGAAATATCTCTCCCGAGTATCTCATTTTGCAGGAGATTACTCACCCAAGATTGCAGTGTTTTCTCTCTGCAAATCTCTCCTGAGCTAGCTGCCTGCACATATCACTGAGATATGTGTAAGCTGCTCGTATGTTAGACCTGTAAAAAACTGGTTAAATTCTTTAAAAAAAAATAATATGGGGTCCCACCCAAAAGCATAACCAGCCCCGGACTTGTCAGATAGTCCTGGTACCTAAAATTATGAGGAAGAAAATGAGTAGGGTCATTTTAAGTACCAGCACCAGGCTGCAGGGCCAGTCCTGGTTTTAAATAAGGGGGAAAACAATTGATTAGGGGTCCCCCTATATTTAAAACCAGCACCAGACCCAAAACGACAGGGGTATAATGCCACAGCCAAGAGACTCTATTACTGGGTCTCCAGGGCCAAAGCATTATAACCCCAAGCCACTTGGGCCAAGCTGGGGATCTCAGGGGAGATGGGGACCCCATAAAAAGGGGTCCTTCCTCTCCTGAAACCCCAAGCTTGGTCTGAAGCCAGAGGCTCTTCTCCGCATCCCTGGGCTGTGAGTATGTGGCTAATAAAGTGTTAAATTGAAGTAAACTATTGTATTTTAAAGTGGAACTACAGGTGCCAGCATGCCTGACCTTTGGCACTTGTGGAACTACAAGTGCCAGCAGGCGACCGGGACCTATACCCCCACTGTAAAATAAATAGTTAAATAAAGACACAACATACACACCTTTAAAATGGTCCCAACATGCCTGTGTTTCTCTAACCACAACCAGTTACCTCCCCCGTTACCCCAAATGCTAGCTACTTGTCACCTATTACCTCCCCAAATGCTGGCTACTTGTCACCTATTACCTCCCCAAATGCTGGCTACTTGTCACCCATTACCTCCCCAAAATGCTGGCTACTTGTCACCCATTACCTCCCCCAATGCTGGCTACTTGTCACCTATTACCTCCCCCAAATGCTGGCTACTTGTCACCTATTACCTCCCCCAAATGCTGGCTACTTGTCACCCATTACCTACCCAATGCTGGCTACTTGTCACCCATTACCTCCCCCAATGCTGGCTACTGGTCACCCATTACCTCCCCAATGCTGGCTACTGGTCACCCATTACCTCCCCAATGCTGGCTACTTGTCACCCATTACCTCCCCCAATGCTGGTTACTTGTCACCCATTACCTCCCCCAAATGCTGGCTACTCGTCACTCATTACCTCCCCCAAATGCTGGCTACTTGTCACCCATTACCTCCCCCAAATGCTGGCTACTAGTCACCCATTACCTCCCCAAAATGCTGGCTACTTGTCACCCATTACCTCCCCCAAATGCTGGCTACTTGTCACCCATTACCTCCCCCAATGCTGGCTACTTGTCACCTATTACCTCCCCCAAATGCTGGCTACTTGTCACCTATTACCTCCCCCAAATGCTGGCTACTTGTCACCCATTACCTCCCCAATGCTGGCTACTTGTCACCCATTACCTCCCCCAATGCTGGCTACTGGTCACCCATTACCTCCCCAATGCTGGCTACTGGTCACCCATTACCTCCCCAATGCTGGCTACTTGTCACCAATTACCTCCCCCAATGCTGGTTACTTGTCACCCATTGCCTCCCCCAAATGCTGGCTAATCGTCACTCATTACCTCCCCCAAATGCTGGCTACTTGTCACCCATTACCTCCCCCAAATGCTGGCTACTAGTCACCCATTACCTCCCCCAATGCTGGCTACTTGTCACCTATTACCTCCCCCAAATGCTGGCTACTTGTCACCTATTACCTCCCCCAAATGCTGGCTACTTGTCACCCATTACCTCCCCAATGCTGGCTACTTGTCACCCATTACCTCCCCCAATGCTGGCTACTGGTCACCCTTTACCTCCCCAATGCTGGCTACTTGTCACCCATTACCTCCCCCAATGCTGGCTACTGGTCACCCATTACCTCCCCAATGCTGGCTACTTGTCACCCATTACCTCCCCAATGCTGGCTACTTGTCACCCATTACCTCCCCCAAATGCTGGCTACTAGTCACCCATTACCTCCCCAAAATGCTGGCTACTTGTCACCCATTACCTCCCCCAAATGCTGGCTACTTGTCACCCATTACCTCCCCCAATGCTGGCTACTTGTCACCTATTACCTCCCCCAAATGCTGGATACTCATCACCCATTACCTCCCCCAAGTGCTGGCTACTCGTCACCCATTACCTCCCCCAAATGCTGGCTACTCGTCACCCATTACCTCCCCCAAATGCTGGCTACTTGTCACCCATTACCTCCCCCAATGCTGGTAACTGGTCACCCATTACCTCCCCAAATGCTGGCTACTTGTCACCCATTACCTCCCCCAAATGCTGGCTACTTGTCACCCATTACCTCCCCAAATGCTGGATACTTGTCACCCATTACCTCCCCCAATGCTGGCTACTTGTCACCCATTACCTCCCCCAAATGCTAGCTACTTGTCAACCATTACCTCCCCCAAATGCTGGCTTCTCGTCACCCATTACCTCCCCCAAATGCTGGCTACTTGTCACCCATTACCTCCCCCAATGCTGGCAACTGGTCACCCATTACCTCCCCCAATGCTGGCTACTGGTCACCCATTACCTCCCCAAATGCTGGCTACTAGTCACCTATTACCTCCCCCAAATGCTGGCTACTGGTCACCTATTACCTCCCCCAAATGCTGGCTTCTTGTCACCTATTACCTCCCCCAAATGCTGGCTACTTGTCACCCATTACCTCCCCCAATGCTGGCTACTTGTCACCCATTACCTCCCCCAAATGCTGGCTACTTGTCACCCATTACCTCCCGCAATGCTGGCTACTTGTCAACCATTACCTCCCCCAATGCTGGATACTTGTCACCCATTACCTCCCCCAAATGCTGGCTACTTGTCAACCATTACCTCCCCCAAATGCTGGCTACTTGTCACCCATTACCTCCCCCAAATGCTGCCTACTTGTCACCCATTACCTCCCCCAAATGCTGGCTACTGGTCACACATTATCTCCCCCAATGCTGGCTACTTGTCACCCATTACCTCCGCCAAATCCTGGCTACTTGTCAGCCATTACCTCCCCCAATGCTGGCTACTTGTCAACCATTACCTCCCCCAATGCTGGCTACTTGTCACCCATTACCTCCCCCAAATGCTGGCTACTTGTCACCCATTACCTCCCCCAAATGCTGGCTACTGATCACCCATTACCTCGCCCAATGCTGGCTACTGGTCACCCTTTACCTCCCCCAAAGCTGGCTACTTGTCACCCATTACCTCCCCCAAATGCTGGCTACTTGTCACCTATTACCTCCCCCAATGCTGGCTACTTGTCACCCATTACCTCCCCCAATGCTGGCTACTTGTCAACTAATACCTCTCCCAAATGCTGGCTACATGTCACCTATTACCTCTCCCAAATGCTGGCTACTTTTCACCCATTACCTCCCTCAAATGCTGTCTACTTGTCACCCATTACCTCCCCCAAATGTTGGCTACTGGTCACCCATTACCTCCCCCAAATGCTGGCTACTGGTCAACCATTACCTCCCCCAAATGCTGGCAACTTGTCACCCATTACTCCCCCAAATGCTGGCTACTTGTCACCCATTACCTCCCCCAATGCTGGCTACTTGTCACCCATTACCTCCCCCAATGCTGGCTACTTGTCACCCATTACCTCCCCCAAATGCTGGCTACTTGTCACCCATTACCTCCCCCAATGCTGGCTACTTGTCTCCCATTACCTCCGCCCAATGCTGGCTACTTGTGACCCATTACCTTCCCCAATGCTGGCTACTTGTCACCATTACCTCCCCCAAATGCAGGCTACTTGTCACCCATTACCTCCCGCAATGCTGGCTACTTGTCAACCATTACCTCCCCCAATGCTGGATACTTGTCACCCATTACCTCCCCCAAATGCTGGCTACTTGTCAACCATTACCTCCCCCAAATGCTGGCTACTTGTCACCCATTACCTCCCCCAAATGCTGCCTACTTGTCACCCATTACCTCCCCCAAATGCTGGCTACTGGTCACACATTACCTCCCCCAATGCTGGCTACTTGTCACCCATTACCTCCCCCAAATCCTGGCTACTTGTCAGCCATTACCTCCCCCAATGCTGGCTACTTGTCAACCATTACCTCCCCCAATGCTGGCTACTTGTCACCCATTACCTCCCCCAAATGCTGGCTACTTGTCACCCATTACCTCCCCCAAATGCTGGCTACTGGTCACCCATTACCTCCCCCAATGCTGGCTACTGGTCACCCTTTACCTCCCCCAAAGCTGGCTACTTGTCACCCATTACCTCCCCCAAATGCTGGCTACTTGTCACCTATTACCTCCCCCAATGCTGGCTACTTGTCACCCATTACCTCCCCCAATGCTGGCTACTTGTCAACTAATACCTCTCCCAAATGCTGGCTACATGTCACCTATTACCTCTCCCAAATGCTGGCTACTTTTCACCCATTACCTCCCTCAAATGCTGTCTACTTGTCACCCATTACCTCCCCCAAATGCTGGCTACTGGTCACCCATTACCTCCCCCAAATGCTGGCTACTGGTCAACCATTACCTCCCCAATGCTGGCTACTTGTCACCCATTACCTCCCCCAAATGCTGCCTACTTGTCACCCATTACCTCCCCAATGCTGGCTAATTGTCACCCATTACCTCCCCCAATGCTGGTTACTTGTCAACCATTACCTCCCCCAAATGCTGGCTAGTTGTCACCCATTACCTCCCCCAAATGCTGGCTACTGGTCACCCATTACCTCCCCCAATGCTGGCTACTTGTCAACCATTACCTCCCCCAATGCTGGCTACTTGTCACCCATTACCTCCCCAATGCTGGCTACTTGTCACCCATTACCTCCCCCAATGCTGGCTACTTGTCACCCATTACCTCCCCCAAATGCTGGCTACTTGTCACCCATTACCAACCCCAATGCTGGCTACTGGTAACCCATTACCTCCCCCAAATGCTGGCTACTGGTCACCCATTACCTCCCCCAATGCTGGCTACTGGTCACCCATTACCTCCCCCAAATGCTGGCTACTTGTCACCCATTACCTCCCCCAATGCTGGCTACTTGTAACCCATTACCTCCCCCAAATGCTGGTTACTTGTCACCCATTACCTCCCCAATGCTGGCTACTTGTTACCCATTACCTCCCCCAATGCTGGCTACTTGTCACCCATTACCTCCCCCAAATGCTGGCTACTGGTCACCCATTACCTCCCCCAATGCTGGCTACTTGTCACCCATTACCTCCCCCAATGCTGGCTACTTGTCACCCATTACCTCCCCCAATGCTGGCTACTTGTCAACCATTACCTCCCCCAATGCTGGCTACTGGTCACCCATTACCTCCCCCAAATGCTGGTTACTTCTCACCCATTTCCTCCCCAATGCTAGCTACTTGTCACCCATTACCTCCCCCAAATGCTGGCTACTTGTCACCCATTACCTCCCCCAATGCTGGCTACTGGTCACCCATTACCTCCCCCAATGCTGGCTACTGGTCACCCATTACCTCCCCAAATGCTGGCTACTGGTCACCCATTACCTCCCCCAAATGCTGGCTACTGGTCACTCATTACCTC
This sequence comes from Taudactylus pleione, assembly GCA_031769625.1. Taxonomy (NCBI): domain Eukaryota; kingdom Metazoa; phylum Chordata; class Amphibia; order Anura; family Myobatrachidae; genus Taudactylus; species Taudactylus pleione. Next base: position 350,196 of record JAUIMM010000336.1, read on the forward strand.
CCCCAAATGCTGGCTACTTGTCACCCATTACCTCTCCCAAATGCTGGCTACTGGTCACCCATTACCTCCCCCAAATTCTGGCTACTGGTCACCCATTACCTCCCCCAATGCTGGCTACTGGTCACCCATTACCTCCCCAATGCTGGCTACTGGTCACCCATTACCTCCCCCAATGCTGGCTACTTGTCACCCATTACCTCCCCCAATGCTGGTTACTTGTCACCCATTACCTCCTCCAATGCTGCCTACTTGTCACCCATTACCTCCCCAATGCTGCCTACTTGTCACCCATTACCTCCCCCAATGCAGGCTACTGGTCACCCATTACATTACCTAATGCTGGCTACTGGTCACCATTACCTCCCCAATGCTGGCTACTTGTCACCCATTACCTTCCCAATGCTGGCTACTTGTCACCCATTACCTCCCCCAATGCTGGACACTGGTCACCCATTTCCTCCCCAATGCTGGCTACTTGTCACCCATTACCTCGCCGAAATGCTGGCTACTTGTCACCTATTACCTCCCCAATGCTGGCTACTGGTCACCCATTACCTCCCCCATATACTGGGTACTGGTCATCCATTACCTCCCCCAAATGCTGGATACTCGTCACCCATTACCTCCCCCTAATGCTAGCTACTCGTCACCCATTACATCCCCCAATGCTGGCTACTTGTCACCCATTACCTCCCCCAAATGCTGGCTACTTGTCACCCATTACCTCCACCAAATGCTGGCTACTTGTCACGCATTACCTCTCCAAATGCTCGCTACTTGTCACCCATTACATCCCCCTAATGCTGGCTACTTGTCACCCAATACCTCCCGCAAATGCTGGCTACTTGTCACCCATTACCTCCCCCAATGCTGGCTACTTGTCACCCATTACCTCCCCCAAATGCTGGCTACAGGTCACCCATTACCTCCCCCAAATGCTGGCTTCTTGTCACCCATAACTTCACAAAATGCTGGCTACATGTCACCCATTAACTCCCCCAATGCTGGCTACTTGTCACCTATTACCTCCCCCAAAACACTGGCTACTTGTCACCTATTACCCCCCCCAAATGCAGGCTACTTCTCACCTATTACTTCCCCAAATGCTGGCTACTTCTCCCCCATTTCCTCCCCCAATGCTGGCTACTGGTCACCCATTACCTCCCCCAATGCAGGCTACTCGTCATCCATTACCTCCCCAAATGCTGGCTACTTGTCACCCATTACCTCCCCCAAATGCTGGTTACTTGTCACCTATTACCTCCCCCAAATGCTGGCTACTTGTCACCTATTACCTCCCCCAAATGCTGGCTACTTGTCACCTATTACCTCCCAAAATGCTGGCTACTTTTCAACCATTACCTCCCCAAATGCTGGCTACTGGTCACCCATTACCTCCCCAAATGCTGGCTACTTGTCACCTATTACCTCCCCCAAATGCTGGCTACTTGTCAACCTATTACCTCCCCCAAATGCTGGCTACTTGTCACCCATTACTTCCCCTAATGCTGGCTACTTGTTAAACATTACCTCCCCAAAATGCTGGCTACTTGTCACCCATTACCTCCCCAAAATGCTGGCTACTTGTCACCCATTACCTCTCCAATGCTGGTTACTTGTCACGCATTACCTCCCCCAAATGCTGGCAACTGGTCACCAATTACCTCCCTCAAATGCTGGCTACTCGTCACCTATTACCTCCACCAAGTGCTAGCAACTTGTCACCCATTACCTCAACCAATGCTGGCAACTTGTCACCCATTACCTCCCCCAAATGCTGGCTACTTGTCACCCATTACCTCCCCAATGCTGGCTACTTGTCACCCATTACCTCCCCCAAATGCAGGCTACTTGTCACCCATTTCCTCCACCAAATGATGGCTACTTGTCACCCATTACCTGCCCCAAATGCTGGCTACTTGTCACCTATTACCTCCCCCAAGTGCTGGCTACTCGTCACCCATTACCTCCCCCAAATGCTGGCTACTCATCACCCATTACCTCCCCCAAATGCTGGCTACTTGTCACCCATGACCTGCCCAAATGCTGGCTACAGGTCACCCATTACCTCCCCCAAATGCTGGCTACTGGTCACCCATTACCTCCCCCAAATGCTGGCTACTCGTCACCCATTAACTCCCCCAAATGCTGGCTACTTGTCATCCATTACCTCCACCAAATGCTGGCTACTCATCACCCATTACCTCCCCCAAATGCTGGCTACACGTCATCCATTACCTCCCCAAATGCTGGCTACTTGTAACCCATTACCTCCCCCAAATGCTGGCTACTTGTCACCCATTACCTCTCCCAAATGCTGGCTACTCGTCGCCCATTACCTCCTCAATGCTGGCAACTTGTCACCCATTACCTCCCCAAATGCTGGCTACTTGTCACCCATTACCTCCCCAAATGCTGGCTACTTGTCACCCATTACCTCCCCCAAATGCTGGCTACTTGTCACCCATTACCTCTCCCAAATGCTGGCTACTCGTCGCCCATTACCTCCTCAATGCTGGCTACTGGTCACCCATTACCTCCCCCAAATGCTGGCTACTTGTCACCCATTACCTTCCCCAAATGCTGGCTAATTGTCACCCATTACCTCCCCCAATGCTGGCTCCTTGTCACCCATTACCTCCCCCAAATGCTGGCTACTCGTCACCCATTACATCCCCAATGCTGGCTACTTGTCACCCATTACCTCCCCCAAATGCTGGCTACTCGTCACCCACTACATCCCCAATGCTGGCTACTTGTCACCCATTATCTCCCCCAAATGCTGGCTACTCGTCACCCATTACATCCCCAATGCTGGCTACTCGTCACCCATTACCTCCCCCAAATGCTGGCTACTTGTCACCCATTACATCCCCAATGCTGGCTACTCGTCACCCATTACCTCCCCCAAATGCTGGCTACTCGTCACCCATTACATCCCCAATGCTGGCTACTCGTCACCCATTACCTCCCTCAATGCTGGCTACTTGTCACCCATTACCTACCCCAAATGCTGGCTACTGGTCACCCATTACCTCCCCAAATGCTGGCTACTCGTCACCCATTACCTCCCTCAATGCTGGCTACTTGTCACCCATTACCTCCCCCAAATGCTGGCTACTGGTCACCCATTACCTCCCCAAATGCTGGCTACTTGTCACCCATTACCTCCCCCAAATGCTGGCTACTTGTCACCCATTACCTCCCCTAAATGCTGGCTACTTGTCACCCATTACCGCCCCCAAATGCTGGCTACTCGTCACCCATTACCTCCCCAATGCTGGCTACTTGTCACCCATTACCTCCCACAAATTCTGGCTACTTGTCACCCATTACCTCCCCCAAATGCTGGATACTTGTCACCTATTACCTCCCCCAAATGCTGGCTACTCGTCACCCATTACCTCCCCAATGCTGGCTACTTGTCAACCATTACCTCCCCCAAATGCTGGCTACTTGTCACCCATTACCTCCCCCAAATGCTGGCTACTCGTCACCCATTACCTCCCTAATGCTGGCTACTTGTCACCCATTACCTCGCCGAAATGCTGGCTACTTGTCACCCATTACCTCCCCAAATGCTAGCTACTTGTCACCCATTACCTCCCCCAAATGCTGGATACTCGTCACCCATTAACTCCCCCAAGTGCTGACAACTCGTCACCCATTACCTCCCCCAAGTGCTGGCTACTGGTCACCCATTACCTCCCCCAAATGCTGGCTACTGGTCACCCATTACCTCCCCCAAATGCTGGATCCTCATCACCCATTTCCTCCCCCAAGTGCTGGCTACTCGACACCCATTACCTCCCCTAAGTGCTGGCTACTTGTCACCCATTACCTCCCCCAATGCTGTCTACTTGTCACCCATTACCTCCTCCTAATGCTGGCTACTCGTCTCCCATTTCCTCCCCCAAGTGCTAGCTACTCGTCACCTATTATCTCCCCCAAATGCTGGCTACTGGTCACCCATTACCTCCCCCAATGCTGGCTACTCGTCACCCATTACCTCCCCCAAATGCTGGCTACTTGTCACCCATTACCTCCCCCAAATGCTGGCTACTGGTCACCTATTACCTCCCCAAATGCTGGCTACTCGTCACCCTTTACCTCCCCCAATGCTGGCTACTTGTCACCCATTACCTCCCCCAAATGCTGGATACTCATCAATCATTACCTCCCCCAAGTGCTGGCTACTCGTCACCCATTTCCTCCCCCAAATGCTGGCTTCTCGTCACCCATTACCTCCCCCAAATGCTGGCTACTCATCATCTATTACCTCCCCCAAATGCTGGCTACTTGTCACCTATTACCTCCCCCAAATGCTGGCTACTCGTCACCTATTACCTCCCCGAAATGCTGGCTACTCGTCACCCATTACCTCCCCCAAATGCTGGCTACTCGTCACCCATAACCTCCCCCAAATGCTGGCTACTCGTCACCCATTACCTCCCCAAATGCTGGCTACTTGTCACCCATTACCTCCCCGTAATGCTGGCTACTTGTCATCCATTACCTCCCCAAATGTTGGCTACTTGTCACCTGATATCTCCCCCAAATGCTGGCTACTTGTCACCCATTACCTCCCCCAATGCTGGCTACTTGTCACCCATTACCTCCTCTAAATGCTGGCTACTTGTCACCCATTACCGCCCCCAAATGCTGGCTACTCATCACCCATTACCTCCCCAATCCTGGCTACTTGTCACCCATTACCTCCCCCAAATGCTGGCTACTTGTCACCCATTACCTCCCCCAAATGCTGGCTACTCGTCACCTATTACCTCCCCCAAATGCTGGCTACTCGTCACCCATTACCTCCCCAATGCTGGCTACTGGTCACCCATTACCTCCCCCAATGCTGGTTACTTGTCAACCATTACCTCCCCCAAATGCTGGCTAGTTGTCACCCATTACCTCCCCCAAATGCTGGCTACTGGTCACCCATTACCTCCCCCAATGCTGGCTACTGGTCACCCATTACCTCCCCCAATGCTGCCTACTTGTCACCCATTACCTCCCCAATGCTGGCTACTTGTCACCCATTACCTCCCCCAATGCTGGCTACTAGTCACCCATTACCTCCCCCAAATGCTGGCTACTTGTCACCCATTACCAACCCCAATGCTGGCTACTGGTAACCCATTACCTCCCCCAAATGCTGGCTACTGGTCACCCATTACCTCCCCCAATGCTGGCTACTTGTCACCCATTACCTCCCCCAAATGCTGGCTACTTGTCACCCATTACCTCCCCCAATGCTGGCTACTTGTAACCCATTACCTCCCCCAAATGCTGGTTACTTGTCACCCATTACCTCCCCAATGCTGGCTACTTGTTACCCATTACCTCCCCCAATGCTGGCTACTTGTCACCCATTACCTCCCCCAAATGCAGGCTACTTGTCACCCATTACCTCCCCCAATGCTGGCTACTTGTCAACCATTACCTCCCCCAATGCTGGCTACTTGTCAACTAATACCTCCCCCAATGCTGGCTACTTGTCAACTAATACCTCTCCCAAATGCTGGCTACATGTCACCTATTACCTCTCCCAAATGCTGGCTACTTTTCACCCATTACCTCCCTCAAATGCTGTCTACTTGTCACCCATTACCTCCCCCAAATGCTGGCTACTGGTCACCCATTACCTCCCCCAAATGCTGGCTACTGGTCAACCATTACCTCCCCCATATGCTGACAACTTGTCACCCATTACTCCCCCAAATGCTGGCTACTTGTCACCCATTACCTCCCCCAATGCTGGCTACTTGTCACCCATTACCTCCCCCAATGCTGGCTACTTGTCACCCATTACCTCCCCCAAATGCTGGCTACTTGTCACCCATTACCTCCCCCAATGCTGGCTACTTGTCTCCCATTAACTCCTCCCAATGCTGGCTACTTGTCACCCATTACCTCCCCCAATGCTGGCTTCTTGTCACCCATTACCTCCCCCAATGCTGCCTACTTGTCACCCATTACCTCCCCAATGCTGCCTACTTGTCACCCATTACCTCCCCCAATGCAGGCTACTGGTCACCCATTACATTACCTAATGCTGGCTACTGGTCACCATTACCTCCCCAATGCTGGCTACTTGTCACCCATTACCTCCCCAATGCTGGCTACTTGTCACCCATTACCTCCCCCAATGCTGGACACTGGTCACCCATTACCTCCCCAATGCTGGCTACTTATCATCCATTACCTCGCCGAAATGCTGGCTACTTGTCACCTATTACCTCCCCAATGCTGGCTACTGGTCACCCATTACCTCCCCCATATACTGGCTACTGGTCATCCATTACCTCCCCCAAATGCTGGATACTCGTCACCAATTACCTCCCCCTAATGCTAGCTACTCGTCACCCATTACATCCCCCAATGCTGGCTACTTGTCACCCATTACCTCCCCCAAATGCTGGCTACTTGTCACCCATTACCTCCACCAAATGCTGGCTACTTGTCACGCATTACCTCCCCAAATGCTCGCTACTTGTCACCCATTACATCCCCCAATGCTGGCTACTTGTCACCCAATACCTCCCGCAAATGCTGGCTACTTGTCACCCATTACCTCCCCCAATGCTGGCTACTTGTCACCCATTACCTCCCCCAAATGCTGGCTACTGGTCACCCATTACCTCCCCCAAATGCTGGCTTCTTGTCACCCATAACATCCCAAAATGCTGGCTACTTGTCACCCATTAACTCCCCCAATGCTGGCTACTTGTCACCTATTACCTCCCCCAAAACACTGGCTACTTGTCACCTAATACCCCCCCCCAAATGCAGGCTACTTCTCACCTATTACTTCCCCAAATGCTGGCTACTTCTCCCCCATTCCCTCCCCAAATGCTGGCTACTGGTCACCCATTACCTCCCCCAATGCAGGCTACTCGTCATCCATTACCTCCCCAAATGCTGGCTACTTGTCACCCATTACCTCCCCCAAATGCTGGTTACTTGTCACCTATTACCTCCCCCAAATGCTGGCTACTTGTCACCTATTACCTCCCCCAAATGCTGGCTACTTGTCACCTATTACCTCCCAAAATGCTGGCTACTTTTCAACCATTACCTCCCCAAATGCTGGCTACTGGTCACCCATTACCTCCCCCAATGCTGGCTACTCGTCATCCATTACCTCCCCAAATGCAGGCTACTTGTCACCTATTACCTCCCCCAAAATGCTGGCTACTTGTCAACCTATTACCTCCCCCAATGCTGGCTACTTCTCACCCATTACCTCCCCCAAATGCTGGCTACTTGTCACCCATTACCTCCGCCAATGCTGGCTACTTGTAACCCATTACCTCCCCCAAATGCTGGTTACTTGTCACCCATTACCTCCCCAATGCTGGCTACTTGTTACCCATTACCTCCCCCAATGCTGGCTACTTGTCACCCATTACCTCCCCCAAATGCAGGCTACTTGTCACCCATTACCTCCCCCAATGCTGGCTACTTGTCAACCATTACCTCCCCCAATGCTGGCTACTGGTCACCCATTACCTCCCCCAAATGCTGGTTACTTCTCACCCATTTCCTCCCCAATGCTAGCTACTTGTCACCCATTACCTCCCCCAAATGCTGGCTACTTGTCACCCATTACCTCCCCCAATGCTGGCTACTGGTCACCCATTACCTCCCCCAATGCTGGCTACTGGTCACCCTTTACCTCCCCAAATGCTGGCTACTGGTCACCCATTACCTCCCCCAAATGCTGGCTACTGGTCACTCATTACCTCCCCCAAATGCTGGCTATTTGTCACCTATTACCTCCCCAATGCTGGCTACTGGTCACCCATTACCTCCCCCATATACTGGCTACTGGTCATCCATTACCTCCCCCAAATGCTGGATACTCGTCACCCATTACCTCCCCCTAATGCTAGCTACTCGTCACCCATTACATCCCCCAATGCTGGCTACTTGTCACCCATTACCTCCCCCAAATGCTGGCTACTTGTCACCCATTACCTCCACCAAATGCTGGCTACTTGTCACGCATTACCTCCCCAAATGCTCGTTACTTGTCACCCATTACATCCCCCAATGCTGGCTACTTGTCACCCAATACCTCCCGCAAATGCTGGCTACTTGTCACCCATTACCTCCCCCAATGCTGGCTACTTGTCACCCATTACCTCCCCCAAATGCTGGCTACTGGTCACCCATTACCTCCCCCAAATGCTGGCTTCTTGTCACCCATAACTTCCCAAAATGCTGGCTACTTGTCACCCATTAACTCCCCCAATGCTGGCTACTTGTCACCTATTACCTCCCCCAAAAAAGCTGGTTACTTGTCACCTATTACCCCCCCCCAAATGCAGGCTACTTCTCACCTATTACTTCCCCAAATGCTGGCTTCTTCTCCCCCATTCCCTCCCCAAATGCTGGCTACTGGTCACCCATTACCTCCCCCAATGCAGGATACTCGTCATCCATTACCTCCCCAAATGCTGGCTACTTGTCACCCATTACCTCCCCCAAATGCTGGCTACTTGTCACCTATTACCTCCCAAAATGCTGCCTACTTTTCAACCATTACCTCCCCAAATGCTGGCTACTGGTCACCCATTACCTCCCCCAATGCTGGCTATTCGTCATCCATTACCTCCCCAAATGCTGGCTACTTGTCACCTATTAACTCCCCCAAATGCTGGCTACTTGTCAACCTATTACCTCCCCCAAATGCTGGCTACTTGTCACCCATTACTTCCCCCTAATGCTAGCTACTTGTTACCCATTACCTCCCCAAAATGCTGGCTACTTGTCACCCATTACCTCCCCAAAATGCTGGCTACTTGTCACCCATTACCTCCCCAATGCTGGTTACTTGTCACGCATTACCTCCCCCAAATGCTGGCAACTGGTCACCCATTACCTCCCTCAAATGCTGGCTACTCGTCACCTATTACCTCCACCAAGTGCTAGCAACTTGTCACCCATTACCTCAACCAATGCTGGCAACTTGTCACCCATTACCTCCCCCAAATGCTGGCAACTTGACACTCATTACCTGCCCAATGCTGGCTACTTGTCACCCATTACCTCCCCCAAATGCAGGCTACTTGTCACCCATTTCCTCCCCCAAATGCTGGCTACTTGTCACCCATTACCTGGCCCAAATGCTGGCTACAGGTCACCCATTACCTCCCCCAAATGCTGGCTACTGGTCACCAATTACCTCCCCCAAATGCTGGCTACTCGTCACCCATTAACTCCCCCAAATGCTGGCTACTTGTCATCCATTACCTCCACCAAATGCTGGCTACTCATCACCCATTACCTCCCCCAAATGCTGGCTACACGTCATCCATTACCTCCCCAAATGCTGGCTACTGGTCACCCATTACCTCCCCCAAATGCTGGCTACTGGTCACCCATTACCTCCCCCAAATGCTGGATCCTCATCACCCATTTCCTCCCCCAAGTGCTGGCTACTCGACACCCATTACCTCCCCTAAGTGCTGGCTACTTGTCACCCATTACCTCCCCCAATGCTGGCTACTTGTCACCCATTACCTCCTCCTAATGCTGGCTACTCGTCTCCCATTTCCTCCCCCAAGTGCTGGCTACTCGTCACCTATTATCTCCCCCAAATGCTGGCTACTGGTCACCCATTACCTCCCCCAATGCTGGCTACTCGTCACCCATTACCTCCCCCAAATGCTGGCTACTTGTCACCCATTACCTCCCCCAAATGCTGGCTACTGGTCACCTATTACCTCCCCAAATGCTGGCTACTCGTCACCCTTTACCTCCCCCAATGCTGGCTACTTGTCACCCATTACCTCCCCCAAATGCTGGATACTCATCAATCATTACCTCCCCCAAGTGCTGGCTACTCGTCACCCATTTCCTCCCCCAAATGCTGGCTTCTCGTCACCCATTACCTCCCCCAAATGCTGGCTACTCATCACCTATTACCTCCCCCAAATGCTGGCTACTTGTCACCTATTACCTCCCCCAAATGCTGGCTACTCGTCACCTATTACCTCCCCCAAATGCTGGCTACTCGTCACCCATTACCTCCCCCAAATGCTGGCTACTCATCACCCATAACCTCCCCCAAATGCTGGCTACTCGTCACCCATTACCTCCCCAAATGCTGGCAACTTGTCACCCATTACCTCCCCGTAATGCTGGCTACTTGTCATCCATTACCTCCCCAAATGCTGGCTACTTGTCACCTGATATCTCCCCCAAATGCTGGCTACTTGTCACCCATTACCTCCCCCAATGCTGGCTACTTGTCACCCATTACCTCCTCTAAATGCTGGCTACTTGTCACCCATTACCGCCCCCAAATGCTGGCTACTCATCACCCATTACCTCCCCAATCCTGGCTACTTGTCACCCATTACCTCCCCCAAATGCTGGCAACTTGTCACCCATTACCTCCCCCAAATGCTGGCTACTCGTCACCTATTACCTCCCCCAAATGCTGGCTACTCGTCACCCATTACCTCCCCAATTCTGGCTACTGGTCACCCATTACCTCCCCCAATGCTGGTTACTTGTCAACCATTACCTCCCCCAAATGCTGGCTAGTTGTCACCCATTACCTCCCCCAAATGCTGGCTACTGGTCACCCATTACCTCCCCCAATGCTGGCTACTTGTCACCCATTACCTCCCCCAATGCTGGCTACTTGTCACCCATTACCTCCCCAATGCTGGCTACTTGTCACCCATTACCTCCCCCAATGCTGGCTACTAGTCACCCATTACCTCCCCCAAATGCTGGCTACTTGTCACCCATTACCAACCCCTATGCTGGCTACTGGTAACCCATTACCTCCCCCAAATGCTGGCTACTGGTCACCCATTACCTCCCCCAATGCTGGCTACTTGTCACCCATTACCTCCCCCAAATGCTGGCTACTTGTCACCCATTACCTCCCCCAATGCTGGCTACTTGTAACCCATTACCTCCCCCAAATGCTGGTTACTTGTCACCCATTACCTCCCCAATGCTGGCTACTTGTTACCCATTACCTCCCCCAATGCTGGCTACTTGTCACCCATTACCTCCCCCAAATGCAGGCTACTTGTCACCCATTACCTCCCCCAATGCTGGCTACTTGTCAACCATTACCTCCCCCAATGCTGGCTACTTGTCAACTAATACCTCTCCCAAATGCTGGCTACATGTCACCTATTACCTCTCCCAAATGCTGGCTACTTTTCACCTATTACCTCCCTCAAATGCTGTCTACTTGTCACCCATTACCTCCCCCAAATGCTGGCTACTGGTCACCCATTACCTCCCCCAAATGCTGGCTACTGGTCAACCATTACCTCCCCCATATGCTGACAACTTGTCACCCATTACTCCCCCAAATGCTGGCTACTTGTCACCCATTACCTCCCCCAATGCTGGCTATTTGTCACCCATTAACTCCCCCAATGCTGGCTACTTGTCACCCATTACCTCCCCCAAATGCTGGCTACTTGTCAACCATTACCTCCCCCAAATGCTGGCTAGTTGTCACCCATTACCTCCCCCAAATGCTGGCTACTGGTCACCCATTACCTCCCCCAATGCTGGCTACTTGTCACCCATTACCTCCCCCAATGCTGGCTACTTGTCACCCATTACCTCCCCAATGCTGGCTACTTGTCACCCATTACCTCCCCCAATGCTGGCTACTAGTCACCCATTACCTCCCCCAAATGCTGGCTACTTGTCACCCATTACCAACCCCAATGCTGGCTACTGGAAACCCATTACCTCCCCCAAATGCTGGCTACTGGTCACCCATTACCTCCCCCAATGCTGGCTACTTGTCACCCATTACCTCCCCCAAATGCTGGCTACTTGTCACCCATTACCTCCCCCAATGCTGGCTACTTGTAACCCATTACCTCCCCCAAATGCTGGTTACTTGTCACCCATTACCTCCCCAATGCTGGCTACTTGTTACCCATTACCTCCCCCAATGCTGGCTACTTGTCACCCATTACCTCCCCCAAATGCAGGCTACTTGTCACCCATTACCTCCCCCAATGCTGGCTACTTGTCAACCATTACCTCCCCCAATGCTGGCTACTTGTCAACTAATACCTCTCCCAAATGCTGGCTACATGTCACCTATTACCTCTCCCAAATGCTGGCTACTTTTCACCCATTACCTCCCTCAAATGCTGTCTACTTGTCACCCATTACCTCCCCCAAATGCTGGCTACTGGTCACCCATTACCTCCCCCAAATGCTGGCTACTGGTCAACCATTACCTCCCCCATATGCTGACAACTTGTCACCCATTACTCCCCCAAATGCTGGCTACTTGTCACCCATTACCTCCCCCAATGCTGGCTACTTGTCACCCATTACCTCCACCAATGCTGGCTACTTGTCACCCATTACCTCCCCCAAATGCTGGCTACTTGTCACCCATTACCTCCCCCAATGCTGGCTACTTGTCTCCCATTAACTCCTCCCAATGCTGGCTACTTGTCACCCATTACCTCCCCCAATGCTGGCTACTTGTCACCCATTACCTCCCCCAATGCTGCCTACTTGTCACCCATTACCTCCCCAATGCTGCCTACTTGTCACCCATTACCTCCCCCAATGCAGGCTACTGGTCACCCATTACATTACCTAATGCTGGCTACTGGTCACCATTACCTCCCCAATGCTGGCTACTTGTCACCCATTACCTCCCCAATGCTGGCTACTTGTCACCCATTACCTCCCCCAATGCTGGACACTGGTCACCCATTACTTCCCCAATGCTGGCTACTTGTCACCCATTACCTCGCCGAAATGCTGGCTACTTGTCACCTATTACCTCCCCAATGCTGGCTACTGGTCACCCATTACCTCCCCCATATACTGGCTACTGGTCATCCATTACCTCCCCCAAATGCTGGATACTCGTCACCCATTACCTCACCCTAATGCTAGCTACTCGTCACCCATTACATCCCCCAATGCTGGCTACTTGTCACCCATTACCTCCCCCAAATGCTGGCTACTTGTCACCCATTACCTCCACCAAATGCTGGCTACTTGTCACGCATTACCTCCCCAAATGCTCGCTACTTGTCACCCATTACATCCCCCAATGCTGGCTACTTGTCACCCAATACCTCCCGCAAATGCTGGCTACTTGTCACCCATTACCTCCCCCAATGCTGGCTACTTGTCACCCATTACCTCCCCCAAATGCTGGCTACTGGTCACCCATTACCTCCCCCAAATGCTGGCTTCTTGTCACCCATAACATCCCAAAATGCTGGCTACTTGTCACCCATTAACTCCCCCAATGCTGGCTACTTGTCACCTATTACCTCCCCCAAAATGCTGGCTACTTGTCACCTATTACCCCCCCCCCAAATGCAGGCTACTTCTCACCTATTACTTCCCCAAATGCTGGCTACTTCTCCCCCATTCCCTCCCCAAATGCTGGCTACTGGTCACCCATTACCTCCCCCAATGCAGGCTACTCGTCATCCATTACCTCCCCAAATGCTGGCTACTTGTCACCCATTACCTCCCCCAAATGCTGGTTACTTGTCACCTATTACCTCCCCCAAATGCTGGCTACTTGTCACCTATTACCTCCCCCAAATGCTGGCTACTTGTCACCTATTACCTCCCAAAATGCTGGCTACTTTTCAACCATTACCTCCCCAAATGCTGGCTACTGGTCACCCATTACCTCCCCCAATGCTGGCTACTCGTCATCCATTACCTCCCCAAATGCTGGCTACTTGTCACCTATTACCTCCCCCAAATGCTGGCTACTTGTCAACCTATTACCTCCCCCAAATGCTGGCTACTTGTCACCCATTACTTCCCCCTAATGCTAGCTACTTGTTACCCATTACCTCCCCAAAATGCTGGCTACTTGTCACCCATTACCTCCCCAAAATGCTGGCTACTTGTCACCCATTACCTCCCCAATGCTGGTTACTTGTCACGCATTACCTCCCCCAAATGCTGGCAACTGGTCACCCATTACCTCCCCCAAATGCTGGCTACTCGTCACCTATTACCTCCACCAAGTGCTAGCAACTTGTCACCCATTACCTCAACCAATGCTGGCAACTTGTCACCCATTACCTCCCCCAAATGCTGGCTACTTGTCACCCATTACCTCCCCAATGCTGGCTACTTGTCACCCATTACCTCCCCCAAATGCAGGCTACTTGTCACCCATTTCCCCCCCCAAATGCTGGCTACTTGTCACCCATTACCTGCCCCAAATGCTGGCTACTTGTCACCTATTACCTCCCCCAAGTGCTGGCTACTCGTCACCCATTACCTCCCCCAAATGCTGGCTACTCATCACCCATTACCTCCCCCAAATGCTGGCTACTTGTCACCCATGACCTGCCCAAATGCTGGCTACAGGTCACCCATTACCTCCCCCAAATGCTGGCTACTGGTCACCCATTACCTCCCCCAAATGCTGGCTACTCGTCACCCATTAACTCCCCCAAATGCTGGCTACTTGTCATCCATTACCTCCACCAAATGCTGGCTACTCATCACCCATTACCTCCCCCAAATGCTGGCTACACGTCATCCATTACCTCCCCAAATGCTGGCTACTTGTAACCCATTACCTCCCCCAAATGCTGGCTACTTGTCAACCATTACCTCTCCCAAATGCTGGCTACTCGTCGCCCATTACCTCCTCAATGCTGGCAACTTGTCACCCATTAGCTCCCCAAATGCTGGCTACTTGTCACCCATTACCTCCCCAAATGCTGGCTACTTGTCACCCATTACCTCCCCCAATGCTGGCTACTGGTCACCCATTACCTCCCCAAATGCTGGCTACTGGTCACCCATTACCTCCCCCAAATGCTGGCTACTTGTCACCCATTACCTCCCCCAAATGCTGGCTAATTGTCACCCATTACCTCCCCCAATGCTGGCTCCTTGTCACCCATTACATCCCCAATGCTGGCTACTTGTCACCCATTACCTCCCCCAAATGCTGGCTAATTGTCACCCATTACCTCCCCCAAATGCTGGCTACTTGTCACCCATTACCTCCCCAAATGCTGGCTACTGGTCACCCATTACCTCCCCCAAATGCTGGCTACTTGTCACCCATTACCTCCCCCAAATGCTGGCTAATTGTCACCCATTACCTCCCCCAAATGCTGGCTACTCGTCACCCATTACATCCCCAATGCTGGCTACTTGTCACCCATTACCTCCCCCAAATGCTGGCTACTCGTCACCCACTACATCCCCAATGCTGGCTACTCATCACCCATTATCTCCCCCAAATGCTGGCTACTCGTCACCCATTACAACCCCAATGCTGGCTACTCGTCACCCATTACCTCCCCCAAATGCTGGCTACTCGTCACCCATTACATCCCCAATGCTGGCTACTCGTCACCCATTACCTCCCCCAAATGCTGGCTACTTGTCACCCATTACATCCCCAATGCTGGCTACTCGTCACCCATTACCTCCCTCAATGCTGTCTACTTGTCACCCATTACCTCCCCCAAATGCTGGCTACTGGTCACCCATTACCTCCCCAAATGCTGGCTACTGGTCACCCATTACCTCCCCCAAATGCTGGCTACTTGTCACCCATTACCTCCCCTAAATGCTGGCTACTTGTCACCCATTACCGCCCCCAAATGCTGGCTACTCGTCACCCATTACCTCCCCAATGCTGGCTACTTGTCACCCATTACCTCCCACAAATTCTGGCTACTTGTCACCCATTACCTCCCCCAAATGCTGGATACTTGTCACCTATTACCTCCCCCAAATGCTGGCTACTCGTCACCCATTACCTCCACAATGCTGGCTACTTGTCAACCATTACCTCCCCCAAATGCTGGCTACTTGTCACCCATTACCTCCCCCAAATGCTGGCTACTCGTCACCCATTACCTCCCCAATGCTGGCTACTTGTCACCCATTACCTCGCCGAAATGCTGGCTACTTGTCACCCATTACCTCCCCAAATGCTAGCTACTTGTCACCCATTACCTCCCCCAAATGCTGGATACTCGTCACCCATTATCTCCCCCAAGTGCTGACAACTCGTCACCCATTACCTCCCCCAAGTGCTGGCTACTGGTCACCCATTACCTCCCCCAAATGCTGGCTACTGGTCACCCATTACCTCCCCCAAATGCTGGATCCTCATCACCCATTTCCTCCCCCAAGTGCTGGCTACTCGACACCAATTACCTCCCCTAAGTGCTGGCTACTTGTCACCCATTACCTCCCCCAATGCTGGCTACTTGTCACCCATTACCTCCTCCTAATGCTGGCTACTCATCTCCCATTTCCTCCCCCAAGTGCTGGCTACTCGTCACCTATTATCTCCCCCAAATGCTGGCTACTGGTCACCCATTACCTCCCCCAATGCTGGCTACTCGTCACCCATTACCTCCCCCAAATGCTGGCTACTTGTCACCCATTACCTCCCCCAAATGCTGGCTACTGGTCACCTATTACCTACCCAAATGCTGGCTACTCGTCACCCTTTACCTCCCCCAATGCTGGCTACTTGTCACCCATTACCTCCCCCAAATGCTGGATACTCATCAATCATTACCTCCCCCAAGTGCTGGCTACTCGTCACCCATTTCCTCCCCCAAATGCTGGCTTCTCGTCACCCATTACCTCCCCCAAATGCTGGCTACTCATCACCTATTACCTCCCCCAAATGCTGGCTACTTGTCACCTATTACCTCCCCCAAATGCTGGCTACTCGTCACCTATTACCTCCCCCAAATGCTGGCTACTCGTCACCCATTACCTCCCCCAAATGCTGGCTACTCGTCACCCATAACCTCCCCAAATGCTGGCTACTCGTCGCCCATTACCTCCCCAAATGCTGGCTACTTGTCACCCATTACCTCCCCGTAATGCTGGCTACTTGTCATCCATTACCTCCCCAAATGCTGGCTACTTGTCACCTGATATCTCCCCCAAATGCTGGCTACTTGTCACCCATTACCTCCCCCAATGCTGGCTACTTGTCACCCATTACCTCCTCTAAATGCTGGCTACTTGTCACCCATTACCGCCCCCAAATGCTGGCTACTCATCACCCATTACCTCCCCAATCCTGGCTACTTGTCACCCATTACCTCCCCCAAATGCTGGCTAATTGTCACCCATTACCTCCCCCAAATGCTGGCTACTCGTCACCTATTACCTCCCCCAAATGCTGGCTACTCGTCACCCATTACCTCCCCAATGCTGGCTACTTGTCAACCATTACCTCCCCCAAATGCTGGCTACTTGTCACCCATTACCTCCCCCAAATGCTGGCTACTCGTCACCCATTACCTCCCAAATGCTGGCTACTTGTCACCCATTACCTCCCCCAAATGCTGGCTACTCGTCACCCATTACCTCCCCAATGCTGGCTACTTGTCACCCTTTCCCTCATCCAAATGCTGGCTACTTGTCACCCATTACCTCCCCAAATGCTGGATACTCGTCACCCATTACCTCCCCCAAGTGCTGACTACTCGTCACCCATTACCTCCCCCAAGTGCTGGCTACTGGTCACCCATTACCTCCCCCAAATGCTGGCTATTGGTCACCAATTACCTCCCCCAAATGCTGGATCCTCATCACCCATTACCTACCCCAAGTGCTGGCTACTCGTCACCCATTACCTCCCCCAAGTGCTGGCTACTTGTCACCCATTACCTCCCCCAATGCTGGCTACATGACACCCATTACCTCCCCCAAATGCTGGCTACTCATCACCCATTTCCTCCCCCAAGAGCTGGCTACTCATCACCTATTACCTCCCCCAAATGCTGGCTACTGGTCACCCATTACCTCCCCCAATGCTGGCTACTCGTCACCCATTACCTCCCCCAAATGATGGCTACTTGTCACCCATTACCTCCCCCAAATGCTGGCTACTGGTCACCCATTACCTCCCCAAAAGCTGGCTACTTGTCACCCATTACCTCCTACAATGCTGGCTAGTTGTCACCCATTACCTCCCCCAAGAGCTGTCTACTCGTCACCCATTTCCTCCCCCAAATGCTGGCTACTCGTCACCTATTACCTCCCCCAAATGCTGGCTACTCGTCACCTATTACCTCCCCCAAATGCAGGCTACTCATCACCCATTACCTCCTCCAAATGCTGGCTACTTGTCACCCATTAACTCCCCCAAAAGCTGGCTACTCGTCACCCATTACCTCCCCCAAATGCTGGCTACTCGTCACCCATTACCTCCCCCAAATGCTGGCTACTCGTCACCCATTACCTCCCCAAATGCTGGCTACTTGTCACCCATTACCTCCCCGAAATACTGGCTACTTGTCACCCATTACCTCCCCCAATGCTGGCTACTTGTCACCCATTACCTCCCCCAATGCTGGCTACTCGTCACCCATTACCTCCCCTAATGCTGGCTACTCGTCACCCATTACCTCCCCCAATGCTGGCTACTCGTCACCCATTACCTCCCCCAATGCTGGCTACTCGTCACCCATTACCTCCCCAAATGCTGGCTACTTGTCACCCATTACCTCCCCCAATGCTGGCTACTTGTCACCCATTACCTCCCCCAATGCTGGCTACTTGTCACCCATTACCTCCCCCAATGAAGGCTACTTGTCACCCATTACCTCCCCCAATGCTGGCTACTTGTCACCCATTACCTCCCCCAATGCTGGCTACTGGTCACTCATTACCTCCCCTAATGCTGGCTACTCGTCACCCATTACATCCCCTAATGCTGGCTACTTGTCACCCATTAACTCCCCAAATGCTGGCTACTTGTCACCCATTACCTTCCCAATGCTGACTACTGGTCACCCATTACCTCCCCAATGCTGGTTACTTGTCACCCATTACCTCCCCCAATGCTGGCTACTTGTCACCCATTACCTCCCCCAATGCTGGCTACTTGTCACCCATTACCTCCCCTAAATGCTGGCTACTTGTCACCCATTACCGCCCCCAAATGCTGGCTACTCATCACCCATTACCTCCCCAATGCTGGCTACTTGTCACCCATTACCTCCCCCAAATGCTGGCTACTTGTCACCCATTACCTCACCCAAATGCTGGCTACTCGTCACCTATTACCTCCCCCAAATGCTGGCTACTCGTCACCCATTACCTCCTCAATGCTGGCTACTCGTCACGCATTACCTCCCCAATGCTGGCTACTTGTCACCCATTACCACCCCAATGCTGGCTACTTTTCACCCATTACCTCCCCTAATGCTGGCTACTTGTCACCCATTACCTCCCCCAATGCTGGCTACTTGTCACCCATTACCTCCCCCAATGCTGGCTACTGGTCACTCATTACCTCCCCTAATGCTGGCTACTCGACACCCATTACCTCTCCTAATGCTGGCTACTAGTCACCCATTACCTCCCCAATGCTGGTTACTTGTCACCCATTACCTCCCCAAAGCTGGCTACTTGTCACCCATTACCTCCACCAATGCTGGTTACTTGTCACCCATTACTTCCCCCAATGCTGGCTACTTGTCACCCATTACCTCCCCCAATGCTGGATACTTGTCACCCATTACCTCCCCCAAGTGCTGGCTACTCCTCACCCATTACCTCCCCCAAATGCTGGTTACTTGTCACCCATTACCTCCCCCAATGCTGGCTACTTGTCACCCATTACCTCCCCCAATGCTGGCTACTCGTCACCCATTACCTCCCCAATGCTGGCTACTTGTCACCCATTACCTCCCCCAAATGCTGGCTACTGGTCACCCATTACCTCCCCCAAATGCTGGATCCTCATCACCCATTACCTCCCCCAAGTGCTGGCTACTGGTCACCCATTACCTCCCCCAAATGCTGGCTACTGGTCACCCATTACCTCCCCCAAATGCTGGATCCTCATCACCCATTACCTCCCCCAAGTGCTGGCTACTTGTCACCCATTACCTCCCCCAATGCTGGCTACTTGTCACCCATTACCTCCCCCAAATGCTGGCTACTCATCACCCATTTCCTCCTCCAAGTGCTGGCTACTCGTCACCTATTACCTCCCCCAAATGCTGGCTACTGGTCACCCATTACCTCCCCCAATGCTGGCTACTCGTCACCCATTACCTCCCCCAAATGATGGCTACTTGTCACCCATTACCTCCCCCAAATGCTGGCTACTGGTCACCTATTACCTCCCCCAAATGCTGGCTACTCGTCTCCCATTATCTTCCCAAATGCTGGCTACTTGTCACCCATTACCTCCTACAATGCTGGCTACTTGTCACCCTTTACCTCCCCCAAATGCTGGATACTCATCACCCATTACCTCCCCCAAGTGCTGTCTACTCGTCACCCATTACCTCCCCCAAATGCTGGCTACTCGTCACCCATTTCCTCCCCCAAATGCTGGCTACTCGTCACCTATTACCTCCCCCAAATGCTGGCTACTTGTCACCTATTACCTCCCCCAAATGCTGGCTACTCGTCACCCATTACCTCCCACAAGTGCTGGCTACTCGTCACCCATTACCTCCCCAAAATGCTGGCTACTTGTCACCCATTACCTCCCCCAATGCTGGCTACTTTTCACCCATTACCTCCCCCAATGCTGGCTACTTGTCACCCATTACCTCCCACAAGTGCTGGCTACTCGTCACCCATTACCTCCCCCAATGCTGGCTAATTGTCACCCATTACCTCCCCCAATGCTGGCTACTCGTCACCCATTACCTCCCCCAATGCTGGCTACTTGTCACCCATTACCTACCCCAATGCTGGCTACTTTTCACCCATTACCTCCCCTAATGCTGGCTACTTGTCACCCATTACCTCCCCTAATGCTGGCTACTTGTCACCCATTACCTCCCCCAAGTGCTGGCTACTCGTCACCCATTACCTCCCCCAATGCTGGCTACTTGTCACCCATTACCTCCC
Organism: Taudactylus pleione; assembly: GCA_031769625.1. Classification (NCBI taxonomy): domain Eukaryota; kingdom Metazoa; phylum Chordata; class Amphibia; order Anura; family Myobatrachidae; genus Taudactylus; species Taudactylus pleione. The sequence goes on from JAUIMM010000336.1 coordinate 371,076, forward strand.
CCAATGCTGGCTACTTGTCACCTATTACCTCCCCTAATGCTGGCTACTGGTCACCCATTACCTCCCCTAATGCAGGCTACTGGTCACCCATTACCTCCCCAAATGCTGGCTACTTGTCACCCATTACCTCCCCTAATGCTGGCTACTTGTGAATCCTCTGTGTAAGCATTTTCTCAAATCAATCACTGCGCATGTGCAATGGCAAATAATGACTCAATCTGTGTAAATATCGGCATTTCATCCATCTGCGAATCAGGCCACAGTCTTACACCATCTCCCTCCGCTCTCCTGTGTGTAATTGCACTGATCACGAGGGAGGAACTTTTCTATACAATCCAACACACGCAAGATCCGGCACTGGGAAGATGGCGCTTTGCAACATTCTGGGTTCCCAGGTTAGTAGGAAGATTTGCGCCAGGACTCAGATTCACTCTGAACCACTAAACTGGTGTATTCTCCTTCTGGGTAAACAAAACCGCTCATCTCTAATTTATATAGTATCAATTGGAGGGATCAAGACACATTCAGCCCATCAAGAGCAGGGGACCTTCATTGTCATCATCATCATCATCAGTGCATATTTCTCACATACGCAGTGGCGTCACAAGGGGGGTCCGAGAGGTGACACCAAAGTGCAGAGTCCTCAGTGACAGGAGATGGGTGCTGCACTGTAGTATAGGGGGGTTAGGGAGCCGGCACGGCAAAAAGACTGGTCCCCTAGGGCAGTGCTCATCTCTGGGACCCCTGGAGTGACTAAAATGGGGTTTTGGGCTGCAAGGTCATGCCCTTTTTATGTCGACATGCTACAAGGCTGCCCGTCCCTACCTGCCTTGAGTGTCACCATAGGCAGGAACGCCACTGCACCAGGGGTTAAGCAGCAGCAAGATATACAGGTGAATATACATATATTGTGTGAATGCACTTACTGTAGTCAGAGTACCCCTGCACACCATCTATCTGCTCTCTCTGCCCCTACTCTCTATGCATAAGGAGGTGTATGTGCAAAATACAACTGACATCTGCATACAGATGGTAACAAGATGTGTTTTACGCTGATGTGCAACTCTACATCCGCCCCAACCTGAATTTTCACCTAGTTTGTGGAAGGAATGTTAAGGCACATACACTAGCAGACTGTGAAATGACTGCACGATTACGACATTGTAATGTGTTGTGCCTACACTGAACGATCAGCACATCAATCATCCCCGAATATGGTCTATCTGTCATTATCTGCAGATTGGCCTGCATGTTCGGGCGATGATTGCTTTCGGAAACGACCAGCGGGAGCGCGCATCGCTGGTCGTTTCTGACATTAATGTGCTTGATTTGTGCCCGATTACTGAGCGATTGCACAATTACGATGTCGTAACCATGCAATTGCTCAGTAATGTCGCTTCATGGATACGCGGCATTAGGTCAGCAGAAGAGCACAGGTAAATAGGGAGAAAATGATGGTGAATCCTGCAGGAAATGCCAGAGAGGTTCTGTATTCTCAGCACAAAACAGACGGTCATCTAGAACACTGACCACTGTACCAGAAAAAGAAGCAGATGGTGAAGAGACCCAGCAGAGGGGGACGAGAGGGAGGAGATACGATGAAAGTGATATTTTCTACCCATCTGTCCCAGGACCAGCAGCAGATTCAGCCGATCCTTCGGGTTCAGAGATGTCAGAAGTTTCCATTGTAAATAATAGATGCGCATATGTGTCACCATTAATCCTTTCACCACCACGCCACAATGCATTATACCATAATTCACAGATTATGACATCATCACCACGCCACAATGCATTATACCATAATTCACAGATTATGACATCCTCACCACGCCACAATGCATTATACCATAATTCACAGATTATGACATCACCACCACGCCACAATGCATTATACCATAATTCACAGATTATGACATCCTCACCACGCCACAATGCATTATACCTTAATTCACAGATTATGACATCACCACCATGCCACAATACATTATACCATAATTCACAGATTATGACATCACCACCACGCCACAATGCATTATACCATAATTCACAGATTATGACATCACCACCATGCCACAATGCATTATACCATAATTCACAGATTATGACATCACCACCACGCCACAATGCATAATAACATAATTCACAGATAATGACATCACCACCACGCCACAATGCATTATACCATAATTCACAGATTATGACATCATCACCACGCCACAAGGCTATATACCATAATTCACAGATTATGACATCACCACCACGCCACAATGCATTATACCATAATTCACAGATTATGACATCACCACCACGCCACAATGCATTATACCATAATTCACAGATTATGACATCACCACCACGCCACAATGCATTATACCATAATTCACAGATTATGACATCACCACCATGCCACAATGCATTATACCATAATTCACAGATTATGACATCACCACCACGCCACAATGCATTATACCATAATTCACAGATTATGACATCACCACCACGCCACAATGCATCATACCATAATTCACAGATTATGACATCACCACCACGCCACAATGCATAATAACATAATTCACAGATAATGACATCACCACCACGCCACAATGCATTATACCATAATTCACAGATTATGACATCACCACCACGCCACAATGCATTATACCATAATTCATAGATTATGACATCACCACCACGCCACAATGCATTATACCATAATTCACAGATAATGACATCACCACCATGCCACAATGCATTATATCATAATTCATAGATTATGATATCACCACCACGCCACAATGCATTATATCATAATTCATAGATTATGACATCACTACCTCCCTCATCTTCTTTCAGTTTCTCTCATTTACAAACTGGGGTCACACTTATCAATATATTCCTGATTACAGCCATAAATTAGACTCTTTCATTGCCACAATAAAATCTATCTTTGCTGCCTTGTATCAGAAATGTTGCTGAATGATCTCCAGCTATTCCCGTGATCTGTGATTGGAAAGTATAATGGAAGGCAGCGTACCTAGCACCATTAAAGCATTTATAATTATTATGTTCTATTATCACCATAAGAATACAGAGATGACACAAATTAAATATTCAGGTATCAGATGAAGTGATAATCTACACCAGTGATAGGGCTGTCTGATAACTATGCCACAAACCATAACTATTTATAAGTGCTCACCCTTCTACCTAGCAGGGCCCAGCATTGCCACTATATAAACCCATCTCTCCCGGAACATCAGAGAGAGGCACAAATTGCCTGTTAGAACATTAATAGGTAGGACCACGATCACCGCACTACTCCCCCTGTACTTCCAACATGGTCACAAATAGCAGCGGTCCAGTGATACCGCACTATGGGGCTGATTCTGGGCACTGCGACCGCGTCTGCACATCATTATGCAAATACTGCTACAAGCAGTTTCATGGTGTTCGTCTGTGCAAGGACTGATATACCAGCTTCTTTACATGCTCAAATACAGCTTGGTGCATCTTCAGACACAACCATCGGATGCACCATCAATACTTGCACCAGCCCCTTGGTAGGTTCAGAGTGTCCATCAGAGATTGGCCTCCAATGGGAGCGATTGAGTTTGCAACCAATTCAACAACACCCCCAGGGCACTCCCATTAGATGAACCATGCCTGTGTTTCTGCTCAGACATTGCCCAGGAACTGACCAGTCACCGCCCTGGAACTGCCCACTCACTTCCCAGTCACCGCCCAGACACTGACCACTCACCTCCCAGTCACCGCCCAGGAACTGACCACTCACCTCCCAGTAACCGCCCTGGAACTGCCCAGTCACCGCCCAGGAACTGCACCCTCACCTCCCAGTCACTGCCTAGGAACTGCCCACTCACTTCCCAGTCACCACCCACTCACCTCCTAGTCACTGCCTAGGAACGGCCCAATCACCATCCAGGAACTGCCAAGTCACCGCCCAGGAACTGCACACTCACTTCCCAGCCACCGCCCAGGAACTGACCACTCACCTCCCTGTCACCGCCCAGGAACTGACCACTCACCTCCCAGTCACTGCCCTGGAACTGCCCAGTCACCATCCAGGAACTGCCCACTCACTTCCCAGTCACCACCCAGGAACTGCCCACTCACCGCCTAGTCACTGCCTAGGAACTGCCCAGTCACCACCCAGGAACTGCCCAGCTACCGCCCGGGAACTGCACACTCACCTCCCAGTCACCACCCTGGAACTGCCCACTCACTTCCCAGTCACTGCCCAGGAACTGACCACTCACCTCCCAGGAACTGACCACTCACCTCCCAGTCACCACCCTGGAACTGCCCAGTCACCGCCCAGGAACTGCTCACTCACCTCCCTGTCACTGCCTAGGAACTGCCCACTCACTTCCCAGTCACCACCCAGGAACTGCCCACTCACCACCAAGGAACTGCCCACTCACCTCCCAGTCACCGCCTAGAAAATGCCCAGTCACCGCCCAGGAACTGCCCAGTCACCTCCCAGGAACTGCATACTCACCTCCCAGTCACCGCCTAGGAACTGCCCAGTCACTGCCCAGGAACTGCCCACTCACCACCTAGGAACTACGCACTCACCTCCCAGTTAATGCCCAGTCACTGCCCAGGAACTGTCCAGTCACCACCTGGGAACTGCCCAGTCACCACCCAGGAACTGGCCACTCACCTCCCAATCACAGCCCAGGAACTGACCTGGAACTGTCCAGTCACCATCTAGGAACTGCCCACTCACCTCCCAGTCACTGCCCACTCACTGCCCAGGAACTTCCCAGTCACCTCTCAGTCAAGGATGGAGGGGAGGTGCTCAGTGGCTTAGAACAGGCAGATAGTTGCTGCTGCCTGCTGCCCTGAATGAACTTCTGTTCCTCCACTATGTTCCCCTCATCTAGGGGACAGTTTAAGCAGCTGCACCTGTAGCCTTCCCCGCTACCATTTCAGATCAGCAAGTCCGAGGCAGCTTAGCAGGAAGCAGCCCTGTCACAGTCTCTGGCACTGTCTGTCTTCAACTCATAAGAGGTAGGTATTTAAATCTTTTGTGGGGGCTAATGTGTGTGTTTTTTCTGTGGGGGTGATGTTTTCTATGGTTAATATGGTTCATTATGCACTTGGGGCCTGATTCAGACCTGGTCGCTAAGCTGCGCTCGCTCACTGCTAAAAGGGGCCGGGTTTGCAAATCCTGCGATCACACTGTCTGGCTTAAGGATGCCCTCTATGTCTTAGTGTGCAACGGCAGTGAGCGCACGCTGGTGTATAAAGACGCCCACTTTTCATTCTTAGCACACATCATCTCCAGGAAGTGTATGAATAGTCGGTAACATGTAGATCCATCGGAGCTTCTTGCAACCCTTGAGTTAGAGCCTACCTCACCGCAAACACTGCGATCAGTTCAGGTTAAAATACAACCAAGTGACGTGTTCAATGACGCTACTTTGCTAATTATGCACACCCATTACACTCAGTTTTGACGCTCAGACACGCCTGTGTTAGCAGCACCACTCCCCCATTCACAAGCACCTTCCCCTGTCACCACCCACAAACAGCGCTATCTGTCACCCAAAGTAGCATCCAGTCTGTGTACTATGAGTGCACGATTCCCGGTCGCAGTGACTGCTTCGCGCATGTGTACTTTGACGCATACGCATGTGCAGATGTGCAATTATCGCCCCTAGCAAGCGAGCACAGCTTAGTGACCGGCTCTGGATCAGGCCCTTAGTCTGATTGGGGAATGGGCACTCAAAAATTCTCACACAGGGTGCTAGTAGCAGTGGCATAACTAGGGGGGTTGGCTGGTGCTGGTGTCCAGGGCATTGCAAGAGCGTCACTACTACTGGGTCATTAAGGAGCATACGGAATGGAAAGCGGTGTTCCCAGAGTGACGAGAAACAGTGGTGTGTCTTGTTGACACGTTCTCATTTTTCAGTGACCACGCCCCTTGTAGCACGTGACCGTGCCCACTTTTTCAGTGCGTGCAAACAAGGGGGCTCCATTTTTCATCATGTCCTGGAGTCCAAATACCCTAGTTACGCCACTGGCTAGTAGACCTGGGGTTGTGCCCATGTATTACAGAGAAAGGAACCCTATGCACTGATTTTACCAGAAGATGTAAGAGGCTGGTTGAGGCAAAGCAGTCAACAAAGACAATTAAAAGGGAATGTAGTAAATGCAGAATATTAATTATTTATCTGCTGTCCCATTGGAATAGTGAATCTATTGGATTAAGACATGGATGCTTATATAGCCCTGTGTTGAAGGCTTCGCTCCAGTCCCTGCTGTCCTCTCAGTGTTGGAATGGGACATGAAGGGGTAGGGGGCCACCAAAAGGAGGCCACGCAAATTTAAAGAGGTGTGACCAATTGACTGAGGGGGTGTGGCTGAGAGCATTGCAATGCCATACAGTGTGCATTGCAGTGACTAACACATAATACAGGGAGTGTCACAGTGACCACCATATAATACAGGGAGCATTGTAGCGACCGCCATATAATATAGGGATCATTGCAGTGACTGCCATATAATACAGGAAGTGTGTCAATGGTCTCCATATATTACAGGGAGCATTGCTGTAACCGCCATATAATACATGGAGAATTGCAATGGCCTCCATATATTATAGGGAACATTGCAGTGATTGCCATATGATACAGGGAGCATTGCAGTGACCACCATATAATACAGGGAGCATTGCAATGGCCTCCATATATTATAGGGAACATTGCAGTGATTGCCATATGATACAGGGAGCATTGCAGTGACCACCATATAATACAGGGAGCATTGCAATGGCCTCCATATATTATAGGGAACATTGCAGTCATTGCCATATGATACAGGGAGCATTGCAGTGACCACAATATAATACAGGGAGCATTGCAGTGACTGCCATATAATACAGGGAGCACTGCAGTGACCACCATATAATACAGGGAACATTGCAGTGACTGCAATATTATACAGGGAGTATTGCAGTGACCACAATATAATACAGGGATCAATGCAGTGACCACCATATAAGAAAGGAAACATTGCAGTTACCATCATATAATATATGGAGTGTTGCAGTGACCACCATATAATACAGAAAGCAATGCAGTGGCTTCCATATAATGCAAGAAGTATTGCAGTGACCACCGTTTAATACAGCGAGCATCACAGTGACCCACATACAGATGTGTCCACATACATCTATCCTCCGTGCGCTACAATTCGCATTACAGATAACACATGACATGTTTGACTTGGAAGCACAGAGCATCTTTTCTTGTGGCTTTTTCCCTTCAACTGCATCTTATTAACACAGTGTGAATAGGACGCAAAAGCAGCTTCTGCTGATTAAGATGATATGCAGCATGCCTTTATTCTGTGTGTGACTGCAGGTGTATCTGCATGTAAAATGCTACGTTACAGTATCAGTGGCTGTGACACTGTAACATAGCATTTTGCATGTACAGAAGTCTCCACATATATTTATCCTCCGTGCGCTACAAGAAGCGGGAGCTTCGTGTGACTTGGTAGCGCCGAGCATCTTTTGTGCGACTTTTTATATTCAAATGCATCTTATTTACACAGCAATGCAAATAGATAGTACAAACAGCTTATGCTTATTAAAATGATATGCAGCATGCCTTTATTCTGTGTGTGACTGCAGGTGTATCTGCATGTAAAATGCTACGTTACAGTATCAGTGGCTGTGACACTGTAACATAGCATTTTGCATGTACAGAAGTCTCCACATATATTTATCCTCCGTGCGCTACAAGAAGCGGGAGCTTCGTGTGACTTGGTAGCGCCGAGCATCTTTTGTGCGACTTTTTATATTCAAATGCATCTTATTTACACAGCAATGCAAATAGATAGTACAAACAGCTTATGCTTATTAAAATGATATGCAGCATGCCTATATTCTCTGTGTGTCTGCGGGTGTATCTGCATGTGAAAAACTACGTTACAGTGTTACAGCAGCTGACACTGTAATGTAGCATTTCACATGCAGATACACCCATGGTTGCACACAGAATATAGGCATGCTGCATATCGTTTTAAACAGCAGAAGCTGCTTGTGCTATCTATTCGGATGGTTATTTGCATGGCGTGCCCCTATTGCTCCCCCCAATCATCCCACCCCCTCAAAGGAAGGGGCAAAGCCTTTGTTAGCTCATGCCACTATACAAGACACTGTTACTGATGTACACTATACAGGACACTGTTAGTGATGTACACTATACAGGACACTGTTACTGATGTACACTATACAGGACACTGTTACTGATGTACACTATACAGGACACGGTTGCTGATGTACAGTATACAGGACACAGTTACTGATGTTCACTATACAGGACACAGTTACAGATGTACACTATACAGGACACGGTTACTGATGTACAGTAAACAGGACACAGTTACTGATGTTCACTATACAGGACACAGTTACAGATGTACACTATACAGGACACTGTTACTGATGTACACTATACAGGACACTGTTACTGATGTACACTATACAGGACACTGTTACTGATGTACACTATACAGGACATGGTTACTGATGTACAGTATACAGGACACAGTTACTGATGTTCACTATACAGGACACAGTTACTGATGTTCACTATAAAGGACACGGTTACTGATGTACACTATACAGGACATGGTTACTGATGTACACTATACAAGACACTGTTGCTGATGTACACTATACAAGACACTGTTGCTGAGGTATACTATACAGGACATTGTTGCTGATGTACAATATACAGAACACTGTGGCTGATGTACACTATACAGGACACTGTTGCTGATGTACACTATACAGGACACTGTTGCTGATGTACACTATACAGGACACTGTTACTGATGTGCACTATACAAGACACTGTTGCTGAGGTACACTATACAGGACACTGTTGCTGAGGTATACTATACAGGACACTGTTACTGATGTACACTGTACAGGACACTGTTACTGATGTACACTATACAGGACACTGGCTGATGTACACTATACAGGACACTGTTACTGATGTACACTATACAGGACACTGTTACTGATGTACACTGTACAGGACACTGTTGCTGATGTACACTATACAGGACACTGTTGCTGATGTACACTAAACAGGACACTGTTGCTGATGTACACTATACAGGACACTGTTACTGATGTACACTATACAAGACACTGTTACTGATGTACACTATACAGGACACTGTTACTGATGTACACTATACAGGACACTGTTATTGATGTACACTATACAGGACACGGTTACTGATGTACACTATACAGGGCACTGTTACTGATGTACACTATACGAGACACAGTTAATGATGTACACTATACAGGACACGGTTACTGATGTACACTATACAGGACACGGTTACTGATGTACACTATACAGGACAATGTTATTGATGTACACTATACAGGACACTGTTATTGATGTACACTATACAGGACACGGTTACTGATGTACACTATACAGGACACTGTTATTGATGTACACTATACAGGGCACTGTTACTGATGTACACTATACAGGACACAGTTACTGATGTACACTGTACAGGACACTGTTACTGATGTACACTGTACAGGACACTGTTGCTGATGTACACTGTACAGGACACTGTTGCTGATGTACACTAAACAGGACACTGTTGCTGATGTACACTATACAGGACACTGTTACTGATGTACACTATACAAGACACTGTTACTGATGTACACTATACAGGACACTGTTACTGATGTACACTATACAGGACACTGTTATTGATGTACACTATACAGGACACGGTTACTGATGTACACTATACAGGGCACTGTTACTGATGTACACTATACGAGACACAGTTAATGATGTACACTATACAGGACACGGTTACTGATGTACACTATACAGGACACGGTTACTGATGTACACTATACAGGACAATGTTATTGATGTACACTATACAGGACACTGTTATTGATGTACACTATACAGGACACGGTTACTGATGTACACTATACAGGACACTGTTATTGATGTACACTATACAGGGCACTGTTACTGATGTACACTATACAGGACACAGTTACTGATGTACACTGTACAGGACACTGTTACTGATGTACACTGTACAGGGCACTGTTACTGATGTACACTATACAGGGCACTGTTACTGATGTACACTATACAGGACACAGTTACTGAAATACACTATACAGGGCACTGTTACTGATGTACACTATACAAGGCACTGTTACTGATGTACACTATACAGGGCACTGTTACTGATGTACACTATACGAGACACAGTTACTGATGTACACTATACAGGACACAGTTACTGATGTTCACTATACAGGACACAGTTACTGATGTACACTATACAAGGCACTGTTACTGATGTACACTATACAGGACACAGTTACTGATGTACACTATACAAGGCACTGTTACTGATGTACACTATACAGGGCACTGTTACTGATGTACACTATACGAGACACAGTTACTGATGTACACTATACAGGACACAGTTACTGATGTACACTATACAAGGCACTGTTACTGATGTACACTATACAGGACACAGTTACTGATGTACACTATACAAGGCACTGTTACTGATGTACACTATACAGGGCACTGTTACTGATGTACACTATACGAGACACAGTTACTGATGTACACTATACAGGACACTGTTACTGATGTACACTATACAGGACACTGTTACTGATGTACACTATACGAGACACAGTTACTGATGTACACTATACAAGGCACTGTTACTGATGTACACTATACAGGGCACTGTTACTGATGTACACTATACGAGACACAGTTACTGATGTACACTATACAGGACACAGTTACTGATGTACACTATACAGGGCACTGTTACTGATGTACACTATACGAGACACAGTTACTGATGTACACTATACAGGACACAGTTACAGATGTACACTATACAGGGCACTGTTACTGATGTACACTATACGAGACACAGTTAATGATGTAAACTATAGCTGTGTCATTCGGCTGCCAGCCACCAGGGAGAGAGGAGGGGGCCCAGGACAGGAAATGAACACAGGCCCCTCCTCTCTTAAGATGATCCTGTCCCCGACACCAACCAAGGACCTGCTTACCCCCTCCATGCAGCCTGTACCTGTCAGAAAGGGGCAGGCCAGAATTACTCCCAGCAGGAGGTGGACGTGGTGGTTTGAAATGAAGAGTGGAGAGAAAAGAGGGGGAGTGAAAGAAAGATAGTGGCAAATAGTGAAAAATTGGGGAGAAAGAGAGAACAGAAGAGAAGAAAGGAAAAAGGGAGGAGAGAGAGGGGGCAGAGAGGGATATATAAAAGAGGGATGTAGAAAAAAATGGAGAAGAGAGTAAGGGGTCTAGTCACCACTTCATTTCTACAACAGCAAGTGAAACTGCAAATTATCAATTGCAATTGAACTATTCGGAGCATTCATCAAGAAGGTAAAATGGGACATATCACAGATATCTCCTGCTTACCTTCCTCTCCTGGAATGACCCGCTGTCCCCATACACTAGTATCACAGATATCTCCTGCTTACCTTCCTCTCCTGGAATGACCCGCTGTCCCCATACACTAGTATCACAGATATCTCCTGCTTACCTTTCTCTCACGGAATGGCCCGCTGTCCCCATACACTAGTATCACAGATATCTCCTGCTTTCCTTTCTCTCACGGAATGGCCCGCTGTCCCCATACACTAGTATCATAGATATCTCCTACTTACCTTTCTCTCCCAGAATGGCGCCGCTGTCCCCATACACTAGTATCACAGATATCTCCTGCTTTCCTTTCTCTCACAAAATGACCCGCTGTCCCCATATACTAGTATCACAGATATCTCCTGCTTACCTTTCTCACCCGAATGGCCCGCTGTTCCCATACACTAGTATCACAGATATCTCCTACTTAACTTCCTCTCCCGGAATAGCCCGCTGTCCCCATACACTAGTATCACAGATATCTCCTGCTTACCTGCTTCTCCCGGAAAGGCCCGCCGTCCCCATACACTAGTATCACAGATATCTCCTGCTTACCTTTCTCTCCCAGAATGGCCGCTGTCCCCATACACTAGTATCACAGATATCTCCTGCTTACCTTTCTCTCACGGAATGGCCCGCTGTCCGCATATACTAGTACCACAGATATCTCCTGCTTTCCTTTCTCTCCCGGAATGGCCCGCTGTCCCCATACACTAGTATCACAGATATCTCCTGCTTAACTTTCTCTCCCGGAATGGCCCACAGTCCCCATATACTAGTATCACATATATCTCCTGCTTTCCTTACTCTCCCAGAATAGCCCGCTGTCCCCATAGACTAGTATCAAAGATATCTCCTGCTTATCTTTCTCTCCCGGAATGGCCGCTGTACCCATATACTAGTATCACAGATATCTCTTGCTTTCCTTTCTCTCACAGAATGGTTCGCTGTCCCCATACACTAGTATCATAGATATATCCTACTTACCTTTCTCTCCCGGAATGGCCACGCTGTCCCCATACACTAGTATCACAGATATCTCCTGCTTTCCTTTCTCTCACGGAATGGCCCACTGTCCCCATACACTAGTATCACAGATATCTCCTACTTACCTTTCTCTCCCGGAATGGCCCCGCTGTCCCCATACACTAATATCACAGATATCTCCTGCTCACCTTTCTCACCCAGGCCCGCTGTCCCCATACACTAGTATCACAGATATCTCCTACTTACCTTCCTCTCCCGGAATGACCCGCTGTCCCCATACACTAGTATCACAGATATCTCCTGCTTACCTGCCTCTCCCGGAATGGCCCGCTGTCCCCAAACACTAGTATCACAGATATCTCCTGCTTACCTTTCTCTCCCGGAATGGCCGCTGTCCCCATACACTAGTATCACAGTTATCTCCTGCTTTTCTTTCTCTCCCGGAATGGCCCGCTGTCCCCATACACTAGTATCACAGATATCTCCTGCTTAACTTTCTCTCCCGGAATGGCCCACAGTCCCCATATACTAGTATCACATATATCTCCTGCTTTCCTTACTCTCCCAGAATGGCCCGCTGTCCCCATAGACTAGTATCAAAGATATCTCCTGCTTACCTTTCTCTCCCGGAATGGCCGCTGTACCCATATACTAGTATCACAGATATCTCTTGCTTTCCTTTCTCTCACGGAATGGTTCGCTGTCCCCATACACTAGTATCACAGATATCTCCTGCTTACCTTTCTCTCCTGGGATGGCCCGCTGTCCCCATACACTAGTATCACAGATGTCTCCTGCTTTACTTCTCTCCCGGAATGGCCCGCTGTCCCCTTACACTAGTATAACAGATATCTCCTGCTTACCTTCCACTCCCGGAATGGCCCGCTGTCCCCATACACTAGTATCACAGATATCTCCTGCTTACCTTTCTCTCCCGTAATGGCCCACTGTCCCCATACCCTAGTATCACAGATATCTCCTGCTTACCTTTCTCTCCCGGAATGGCTCGCTGTCCCCATAGACTAGTATCACAGATATCTCCTGCTTACCTTTCTCTCTCGGAAAGGCCCACTGTCCCCATACACTTGTATCACAGATATCTCCTGCTTTCCTTCCTCTCCTGGAATGGCCAGCTGTCCCTATATACACGTGTATTACAGATATCTCCTGCATACCTTATTGTCCCGGAATGGCCATATACTAGTACCACAGATATCTCCTGCTTTCCTTTCTCTCCCGGAATGGCCCGCTGTCCCCATACACTAGTATCACAGATTTCTCCTGCTTAACTTTCTCTCCCGGAATGGCCCACAGTCCCTATATACTAGTATCACATATATCTCCTGCTTTATACCCTAGTATCACTGATATCTCCAGCTTACCTTCCTCTCTCGGAATGGCTCACTGTCCCCATACACTAGTATCACAGATCTCTCCTGCATTCCTTTTTCTCCTGGAATGGCCTGCTCTCCCCATACACTAGTATCACAGATATCTCCTGCTTACCTTCCTCTCCCGGAATGGCCCGCTGTCCCCATATACTAGTATCACAGATCTCTCCTGCTTTCCTTTCTCTCCCGGAATGGCCCACTGTCCACATACACTAGTATCACAGATATCTCCTTCAAACCTCTCTCTCCCGGAATGGCCCGCTGTCCCCATACACTAGTATCACATATATCTCCTGCTTATCTTCCTCTCCCGGAATGGCCCGCTATCCCCATACACTAGTATCACAGATATCTCCTGCTTACTTCTCTCTCCCAGATTGGCCCGCTATCCCCATACACTAGTATCACAGATATCTCCTGCTTACCTCTCTCTCCCGGAATGGCCCGCTGTCCCCATACACTAGTATCACAGATAACTCCTGCTTATCTTCCTCTCCCGGAATGGCCCGCTATCCCCATACACTAGTATCACAGATATCTCCTGCTTACCTTTCTCTCCCAGAATGGCCGCTGTCCCCATACACTAGTATCAAAGATATCTCCTGCTTACTTTTCTCTCCCGGAATGGCCCGCTGTCCCCATACACTAGTATCACAGATATCTCCAGCTTATCTTCCTCTCCCGGAATGGCCCGCTATCCCCATACACTAGTATCACAGATATCTCCTGCTTACCTTTCCCTCCCGGCATCGCCGCTGTCCCCATACACTAGTATCAAAGATATCTCCTGCTTACCTTCCTCTCCCGGAATGACCCGCTGTCCCCATACACTAGTATCACAGATATCACCAGCTTACCTTTCTCTCCCGGAACGGCCCGCTGTCCCCATACACTAGTATCACAGATATCTCCTGCTTATCTTCCTCTCCCGGAATGGCCCGCTATCCCCATACACTAGTATCACAGATATCTCCTGCTTACTTCTCTCCCGGAATGGCCCGCTGTCCCCATACACTAGTATCACAGATATTTCCTGCTTATCTTTCCCTCCCGGAATGGCCCGTTGTCCCCATACACTAGTATCACAGATATCTCCTGCTTACCTTTCTCTCATGGAATGGCCGCTGTCCCCATACACTAGTATCACAGATATCTCCTGCTTTGCTTTCTCTCCTGGAATGGCCCACTGTCCCCATACACTAGTATCACAGATATCTCCTGCTTAACTTTCTCTCCTGGAATGGCCCACTGTCCCCATATACTAGTATCACATATATCTCCTGCTTTCCTTTCTCTCCCGGAATGGCCCGCTTTCCCCATAGACTAGTATCACAGATATCTCCTGCTCACCTTTCTCTCCTGGAATGGCCCCACTGTCCCCATACACTAGTATCACATATATCTCCTGCTTACCTTTCTCTCCCGGAATGGCCGCTGTCCCCATATACTAGTATCACAGATATCTCCTGCTTTCTTTTCTCTCACGGAATGGCCCGCTGTCCCCATACACTAGTATCACAGATATCTCCTGCTTACCTCTCTCTCCTGGGATGGCCCGCTGTCCCCATACACTAGTATTACAGATATCTCCTGCATACCTTCCTGTCCCGGAATGGCCCGCTGTTCACATACACTAGTATCACAGATATCTCCTGCTTACCTCTTTCTCCCAGAATGGCCCGCTATCCCCATACACTAGTATCACAGATATCTCCTGCTTACCTCTCTCTCCCGGAATGGCCCGTTGTCCCCATACACTAGTATCTCAGATATCTCCTGCTTATCTTTCTCTCCCGGAATGGCCCGCTATCCCCATACACTAGTATCACAGATATCTCCTGCTTACCTCTCTCTCCCGGAATGGCCCGCTGTCCCCATACACTAGTATCACAGATATCTCCTGCTTATCTTCCTCTCCCGCAATGGCCCGCTATCCCCATACACTAGTATCACAGATATCTCCTGCTTATCTTTCTCTCCCGGAATGGCCGCTATCCCCATACACTAGTATCACAGATATCTCCTACTTACCTTTCTCTCACGGAATGGCCCGATGTCCCCATACAGTAGTAAGGGTGCAGAATTCATCAAGCTCCGAAAATACAATATATATATAAATATACCATATGGGAAGGAGTCTCGGGTTTGCCACCCCTGTCCAACTCCTTCCGCCAAATGTCAAGACTCTTGTGCGCCTGCATGATCTGTAGGTCGTGCATGCACACTTTTCTCACTCCAAGAGGAGCAGTGAAAAAACTTGTGGAGACAGCTGATTTTGGGATCAGCTGTCTCCGCACCGGAGCAATGATGAATTGCTCCGACGCTCACAGCGAGTAAGAATGTTAATTATCGGGGTCCTTTCGGATTCTGATATTTAATATAATGAATAGAGCCCTAGGGGCAGTTTGCACTAAATGGAAAATGAGATAAAAACCATGTTTCCGGGATTTTACTGCAGTTTCCATGTGCACTATTGGGTGAACATATAGTATAGTGCACTATAGAACATCATATAGAATAGCATATAGAACTACAGGATGAAATATAGTATAGAATAGCACTATGGAACATAATACAGTATATTGCAGAGGTGGGGAAATGCTGGGATGTGGATACAATGGTGGGGGACATGCTGGGGTAGGAATTCAGTGGTTGGAATACCTCCAAAGCTTTCAAAGTTGGATGTTGAGAGCCTGCACACTCCTTCGATGCATGAAACCAAAGAGGGTTGTGGTCTCGCTGGAAGGGGGACTGACCTTGCAACACCACCCTATTTTCATCACTCTAGGGTCATGCTCATCGCTCCTCAAGCAGCTGGGCTGCCCCCAAGCTCACCCCCCACACTGTTTACACATGTGCAAGGCCAGGGCCATAACTAGGGTGGCACAACAGTTTTCTCAGTACCTCTGATGCAAGAGAGCCAGCGCAGGCTCAGGGCCAGATCCAGCAAGCTGAGAAATGTATTAAAACCCCGAAAATGTGAGTTTGACCACATTTCTCATATGCACCAAGCCCCGGAGTGTGATGCACTCTGGGACATGGCTGCGGTGGGGAACGCCGTCTTCCTGATGCAGGCAGGCATGCGATGACCGTGGAATGCATCACATAGCGAGTGCGATGCATCATGCGTCCCACTCTCAGCATCTAACACTGCCCACACTAGCTGAGGGAATGAGGGGAGGGCAGCAGGGAAGCTGCATGCGCAGAAAGATGCCGGAGGGACTTCCAGGTGATAGACCCAGAAGTCCCTTCATCGCAAAGGGCTGCTCTTACTGAGATAGCGGCCACTTGCAGTGATTGTCATGTATACCAGCGTTACCATTGCCAGCACACATGCAAAGACCGGCGGAATGCATCGCATCCTGAGTGCAATTTGTCATACATCCCGCTCACTGATAGCTATAAGGGGGGGCATTGGGATATGTCACAAGGAACAGTGTGGGATGTGATTGGGGGCAGTAAAAGCTATATGTGGGGGTAGTGAGAGTGGGGGCAGTATGATGGGGAGCAGTGTGGGATGTAATTGGGGGCAGCGATAGCTATAAATGGGGCCAGTGAGCTATGAGGGGGGGCATGGAGAGTGGACGCAGTGTGGACTGTGATTGGGTGGTATAACATGTATAAGGGGCACTATATGTGGCATAATGTGTATAAGGGGCTCTACAGTGTGTCATAATGTGTATAAGGGGCTCTACTGTGTGTCATAAAGTGTATAAGGGGCAGTACTGTGTGTCATAATGTGTATAAGGGGCTCTATGTGGTGTAATGTGTAAAAGGGGCTAAACAGTGTATTATAATGTGTATAAGGGGCTCTACTGTGTGGCATAATGTGTAGAAGGGGCTCTACTGTGTGTCATAATGTGTATAAGGGGCTCTATGTGTCATAATGTGTATAAGGGACTCTATGTGGCATAAAGTGTATAAGGGGCTCTACTGTGTGGCATATTGTGTATAAGGGGCTGTATGTAACATTTTGTGTATAAGGGGCTCTATGTGGCATAATGTGTATAAGGGGCTCTATGTGTCATAATGTGTATAAGGGGCTCTACTGTGTGGCATAATGTGTATAAGGGGCAGTACTGTGTGTCATAATGTGTATAAGGGGCTCTATGTGGCATAATGTGTATAAGGGGCACTATGTGGCATAATGTGTATAAGGGGCATACTGTGTAGCATAATGTGCATAAGGGGCTCTATTTGGCATAATGTGTAGAAGGGGCTCTACTGTGTGTCATAATGTGTATAAGGGGCTCTATGTGGCATAATGTGTATAAGGGGCTCTACTGTGTGTTGTAATGTGTATAAGGGGCTCAATGTGGCATAATGTGTATAGGTGGCTAAACAGTGTGTCATAATGTGTATAAGGGGCAGTACTGTGTGGCATAATGTGTATAAGGGGCAGTACTGTGTATCATAATGTGTATAAGGGGCTCTATGTGGCATAATGTGTATAAGGGACTAATCAGTGTATCATAATGTGCATAAGGTGCTCTACTGTGTGTCATAATGTGTATAAGGGACTCTATGTGGCATAATGTCTAGAAGGGGCTCTACTGTGTGTCATAATGTGTATAAGGGGCAGTACTGTGTGGCATAATGTGTATAAGGGGCTCTATGTGGCATAATGTGTATAAGGGACTAAACAGTGTATCATAATGTGTATAAGGTGCTCTACTGTATGTCATAATGTGTATAAGGGACTCTATGTGGCATAATGTCTAGAAGGGGCTCTACTGTGTGGCATAATGTGTATAAGAGGCAGTACTGTGTGGCATAATGTGTATAAGGGGCTGTATGTGGCATAATGTGTATAAGGGGCTCTATGATTCATAATGTGTATAAGGGGCTCTATGTGTCATAATGTGATTAAGGGACTCTATGTGGCATAATGTGTATAAGGGGCTCTACTGTGTGGCATATTGTGTGTAAGGGGCTGTATGTGGCATAATGTGTATAAGGGGCTCTATGTGTCATAAAGTGTATGAGGGGCTCTATGTGGCATAATGTTTATAAGGGGCTGTATGTGGCATAATGTGTATAAGGGTCTCTATGTGGTATAATGTGTATAAGTGGCTCTATGTGGCATAATGTGTATAAGGGGCTCTACAGTGTGTCATAATGTGTATAAGGGGCAGTACTGTGTGTCATAATGTGTATAAGGGGCTCTATGTGGCATAATGTGTATAAGGGGCACTATGTGGCATAATGTGTATAAGGGGCATACTGTGTAGCGTAATGTGTATAAGGCGCTCTATTTGGCATAATGTGTATAAGGGGCTCTACTGTGTGTCATAATGTGTATAAGGGGCTCTATGTGGCATATTGTGTATAAGGGGCTCTACTGTGTGTCATAATGTGTATAAGGGGCTCAATGTGGCATAATGTGTATAGGTGGCTAAACAGTGTGTCATAATGTGTATAAGGGGCTGTACTGTGTGTCATAATGTGTATAAGGGGCTCTATGTGGCATAATGTGTATAAGGGACTAAACAGTGTATCATAATGTGTATAAGGGGCTCTACTGTGTGTCATAATGTGTATAAGGGGCAATACTGTGTGACATAATGTTTATAAGGGGCTCTATGTGGTATAATGTGTATAAGCGGCTCTATGTGGCATAATGTGTATAAGCGGCTGTATGTGGCATAATGTGTATAAGGGGCTCTATATGGCATAATGTGTAGAAGGGGCTCTACGTGTCATAATGTGTATGAGGGGCTCTATGTGGCATAATGTGTATAAGGGGCTCTATGTGGCATAATGTGTATAAGGGGCTCTATGTGGCATAATGTGTATAAGGGGCTCTATGTGACATAATGTTTATAAGGGGCTCTGCTGTCTGGCATACTGTGTATAAAGGCTGTATGTGGAATAATGTGTATAAGGGGTTCTACTGTGTGGCATAATGTGTATAAGGGGCTGTATGTGGCATAATGTGTATAAGGGGCTCTTTGTGTCATAAAGTGTATGAGGGGCTCTATGTGGCATAATGTTTATAAGGGGCTGTATGTGGCATAATGTGTATAAGGGTCTCTATGTGGTATAATGTGTATAAGCGGCTCTATGTGGCATAATGTGTATAAGCGGCTGTATGTGGCATAATGTGTATAAGGGGCTCTATATGGCATAATGTGTAGAAGGGGCTCTACGTGTCATAATGTGTATGAGGGGCTGTATGTGGCATAATGTGTATAAGGGGCTCTATGTGGCATAATGTGTATAAGGGGCAGTATGTGGCATAATGTGTATAAGGGGCTCTATGTTTCATAATGTGTATAAGGGGCTCTTTGTGTCATAATGTGTTTAAGGGACTCTATGTGGCATAATGTGTATAAGGGGCTCTACTGTGTGGCATATTGTGTGTAAGGGGCTGTATGTGACATAATGTGTATAAGGGGCTCTATGTGGCATAATGTGTATAAGGGGCTCTATGTGGCATAATGTGTATAAGGGGCTCTACAGTGTGTCATAATGTGTATAAGGGGCAGTACTGTGTGTCATAATGTGTATAAGGGGCTCTATGTGGCATAATGTGTATAAGGGGCACTATGTGGCATAATGTGTATAAGGGGCATACTGTGTAGCGTAATGTGTATAAGGCGCTCTATTTGGCATAATGTGTATAAGGGGCTCTACTGTGTGTCATAATGTGTATAAGGGGCTCTATGTGGCATATTGTGTATAAGGGGCTCTACTGTGTGTCATAATGTGTATAAGGGGCTCAATGTGGCATAATTTGTATAGGTGGCTAAACAGTGTGTCATAATGTGTATAAGGGGCAGTACTGTGTGTCATAATGTGTATAAGGGGCTCTATCTGGCATAATGTGTATAAGGGACTAAACAGTGTATCATAATGTGTATAAGGGGCTCTACTGTGTGTCATAATGTGTATAAGGGGCAATACTGTGTGACATAATGTGTATAAGGGGCAGTATGTGGCATAATGTGTATAAGGGGCTGTATGTGGCATAATGTGTATAGGGGCTCTATGTGATATAATGTGTAGAAGGGGCTCTATGTGGCATAATGTGTATAAGGGGCTGTATGTGGCATAATGTTTATAAGGGGCTCTATGTGGTATAATGTGTATAAGCGGCTGTATGTGGCATAATGTGTATAAGGGGCTCTATATGGCATAATGTGTAGAAGTGGCTCTACGTGTCATAATGTGTGTGAGGGGCTCTATGTGGCATAATGTGTATAAGGGGCTCTATGTGGCATAATGTGTATAAGGGGCTCTATGTGGCATAATGTGTATAAGGGGCTCTATGTGACATAATGTGTATAAGGGGCTCTGCTGTCTGGCATACTGTGTATAAAGGCTGTATGTGGAATAATGTGTATAAGGGGTTCTACTGTGTGGCATAATGTGTATAAGGGGCTGTATGTGGCATCATGTGTATAAGGGGCTCTATGTGTCATAAAGTGTATGAGGGGCTCTATGTGGCATAATGTTTATAAGGGGCTGTATGTGGCATAATGTGTATAAGGGTCTCTATGTGGTATAATGTGTATAAGCGGCTCTATGTGGCATAATGTGTATAAGCGGCTGTATGTGGCATAATGTGTATAAGGGGCTCTATATGGCATAATGTGTAGAAGGGGCTCTACGTGTCATAATGTGTATGAGGGGCTGTATGTGGCATAATGTGTATAAGGGGCTCTATGTGGCATAATGTGTATAAGGGGCAGTATGTGGCATAATGTGTATAAGGGGCTCTATGTTTCATAATGTGTATAAGGGGCTCTTTGTGTCATAATGTGTTTAAGGGACTCTATGTGGCATAATGTGTATAAGGGGCTCTACTGTGTGGCATATTGTGTGTAAGGGGCTGTATGTGACATAATGTGTATAAGGGGCTCTACAGTGTGTCATAATGTGTATAAGGGGCTCTATGTGGCATATTGTGTATAAGGGGCTCTACTGTGTGTCATAATGTGTATAAGGGGCTCAATGTGGCATAATGTGTATAGGTGGCTAAACAGTGTGTCATAATGTGTATAAGGGGCAGTACTGTGTGTCATAATGTGTATAAGGGGCTCTATCTGGCATAATGTGTATAAGGGACTAAACAGTGTATCATAATGTGTATAAGGGGCTCTACTGTGTGTCATAATGTGTATAAGGGGCAATACTGTGTGACATAATGTGTATAAGGGGCAGTATGTGGCATAATGTGTATAAGGGGCTTTATGTGGCATAATGTGTATAGGGGCTCTATGTGATATAATGTGTAGAAGGGGCTCTATGTGGCATAATGTGTATAAGGGGCTCTATGTGACATAATGTGTATAAGGGGCTCTGCTGTCTGGCATACTGTGTATAAAGGCTGTATGTGGAATAATGTGTATAAGGGGTTCTACTGTGTGGCATAATGTGTATAAGGGGCTGTATGTGGCATCATGTGTATAAGGGGCTCTATGTGTCATAAAGTGTATGAGGGGCTCTATGTGGCATAATGTTTATAAGGGGCTGTATGTGGCATAATGTGTATAAGGGGCTCTATATGGCATAATGTGTAGAAGGGGCTCTACGTGTCATAATGTGTATGAGGGGCTATATGTGGCATAATGTGTATAAGGGGCTCTATGTGGCATAATGTGTATAAGGGGCTGTATGTGGCATAATGTGTATAAGGGGCTGTATGTGGCATAATGTGTATAAGGGGCTCTATGTGGCATAATGTGTATAAGGGGCTCTATGTGGCATAATGTGTATAAGGGGCTGTATGTGGCATAATGTTTATAAGGGGCTCTATGTGGTATAATGTGTATAAGCGGCTGTATGTGGCATAATGTGTATAAGGGGCTCTATATTGCATAATGTGTAGAAGTGGCTCTACGTGTCATAATGTGTGTGAGGGGCTCTATGTGGCATAATGTGTATAAGGGGCTCTATGTGGCATAATGTGTATAAGGGGCTCTATGTGGCATAATGTGTATAAGGGTCTCTATGTGACATAATGTGTATAAGGGGCTCTGCTGTCTGGCATACTGTGTATAAAGGCTGTATGTGGAATAATGTGTATAAGGGGTTCTACTGTGTTGCATAATGTGTATAAGGGGCTGTATGTGGCATCATGTGTATAAGGGACTCTATGTGTCATAAAGTGTATGAGGGGCTCTATGTGGCATAATGTTTATAAGGGGCTGTATGTGGCATAATGTGTATAAGGGTCTCTATGTGGTATAATGTGTATAAGCGGCTCTATGTGGCATAATGTGTATAAGCGGCTGTATGTGGCATAATGTGTATAAGGGGCTCTATATGGCATAATGTGTAGAAGGGGCTCTACATGTCATAATGTGTATGAGGGGCTGTATGTGGCATAATGTGTATAAGGGGCTCTATGTGGCATAATGTGTATAAGGGGCTGTATGTGGCATAATGTGTATAAGGGGCTCTATGTGGCATAATGTGTATAAGAGGCTCTATGTGGCATAATGTGTATAAGGGGCTCTATGTGGCATAATGTGTATAAGGGGCTCTATGTGTCATAATGTGTATAAGGGGCTCTATGTGACATAATGTGTATAAGGGGCTCTGCTGTCTGGCATATTGTGTATAAGGGGCTGTATGTGGCATAATGTGTATAAGGGGTTCTACTGTGTGGCATAATGTGTATAAGGGGCTGTATGTGGCATAATGTGTATAAGGGGCTCTATGTGTCATAATGTGTATACGGGGCTCTATGGGGCATATGTATAAGCGGCTCTATGTGGCATATTGTGTATGAGGGGCTCTACTGTGTGGCATAATGTGTATGAGGGGCTCTACTGTGTGGCATAATGTGTATGAGGGGCTCTACTGTGTGGCATAATGTGTAGAATGAGTTCTACTGTGTGATGTAACATGCATAAGGGGTACTATTGTGTGGCGTAACATGGATAAGGGGTACTAATGTGTGGCGTAACATGGATAAGGGGTACTAGTGTGTGGCGTAACATGCATAAGGGGTACTAATGTGAGGAGTAACATGTATGAAGTGGTTTGATAAACAGAGTGATTGGATGAGTTTGGCCAGAGCCCGACCACACATGGCTAAAATCACCACCCCGGGACTGAAGGGGTTAACCCTCATTGCATGGCTCAATCTTTAAAGGGACAATGTAGGCTCAGGATGCCATGTACTGTAGATTTATGGGTGATATTTCATTTTATCATTTCAATTTTAAAGTGCTGTGAGCAGATTTGAAATTGGGGAAACAGGTTTGAATATCTATTTGTATTTAATATGGGTTTAAATGCACTTGTTGTATGTGACATGACCAGCCTCTGTGGCTGCAGGCCCTAAATACTAATTGTCATTTCCTAGCAGGAGGTCTGATGAATAGAAAGTCCTGGATGGAAGGTTGGTGTGTGAAGGTGTGAATAGTGTTATATGGCCAAACCCTCCGTTTACAGCACTTTCATTGAAATGAGGGCTAGGAGGGCTCCGCTGTGTCTCTGGCTATAATACTAAGCATGTGTGGGAAAGACAACTTGTTTGGGGTTAAGGAGCTCTTATTGAATTGAGCTTCCTAAGAAATGATTGTTACAGACAGGGAAATCCAAACTGGTTTTATGCATTGTTCCTCGTATGTGAAAAACTGAATGCAATGTATCAGTTCTTGTGAAATGTATTATTTACCGTTTTAGAGAAAGTCTATGCTAAGTTTGTGTGTTTTAGGAAAGCCTAATGTTCTAGGGTGGTAACGAGTAAATTTAGTTATTTTCTGTGCAATGTAAGACGTATTTATTTATGTGTTGTGAGATAGCCTGATTGGCTAAGAGGAACCTAGGGCGGACTTACCCCCTGTGGTAATGTGTATAGAAGTGGCATAAAAGAAGGCTCCGTGCCTGGTAACATTGTACAACCCTGTATATCCTTTGTGGAGAAGACCTGCTATTTGATTCTTGTATGCTGATGTACCCCTTCAACTTTAAGGTAGGTCTTTTTCAAGCCTTTAAGCAATAAACAACTTTACTAACTACAATTGCATCTCAATCCTGCGACCAACAGAATTGCACCAAACGCTATTCTGTTCTCCGGCTGTTCAGGGTAGAGCTCATCGTATCCCGAATGCGACACGTCATGCATCTCGCCAAGATTACAATTATACATCCAATAAATATAATGAAAATCAGTACATTAATAATATAGAGGCAGACCTACAGAATGGCCAATGCATTACAGGGTTTTCCGGGTTTTTGCCTGAATCCTGATCATGTGATGTAAATAAACAGCATGTGACCCGGGAGAGACCGTGGTTACTGTTTGTGTTTTACTGTTGTTATGGTAACTCTGATTAGTGAAATCTCATAGGCCAGAGCGGTCACGTGTCCGGTATTACGCAGCATCTCACATAGTCATGTGTCCACCACTAGCCCACCTTCATATCTCCGTCTATCTAATTTGCAGTCTGGTCATGTGATGCACGGTCTAATCAGCAGTTAGAATCTGAAGTTCGGTCCCACGTGACCGCGGTGCTCTTTCGTCCTGCTCTATGGGTGGATCGGTAGTCATAGAAATTCTAATAAACAGGAAGTTTCACATTTCTTTATTATGACCGCACACTAAAAGGGATATTAACATATATGTAAAATAATGTGTATTAACCTATTGTGAATTAAGCCTAGGGATAGGAGAGCATATAAAAATAATATGGTAGGTGAAATTGCATAAACATACTATTAATCCTATACAGACTTTCCCTCATACATCTAGCCTCCTTGAACATTAAACAGCCCTTCTAATCATGCCTTCCCATGGCGTGACTCAGTATTCTATGTACGACTGCAAGTACATCTGAATGAGAAACACTATGTTACACCATACAGTACCTCCCAACATGACCCTCTCCAGGAGGAACACAGTGCTCTGGTCCTGGACTTCCCTGGTAATACATGATTGGTGGAGGTTCCAGAGGTGGAGCTGCAGCACAGTCCAAAATTCAAACAGGGGAGTCACACCAACTGCCAGTGATGTTTGGCAACGTGTGAAATGACAGTTGGTGTGACTCCCCTATTTGGATTTTGAACTGTGCTGCAGCCCAACCTCTTACCCGGGAAGTCCAGGACCAGAGCATTGTGTCCCTCCTGGAGAGGGTCATGTTGGGAGGTATGTTACACTATCACAGCCACTGACAATGTAACACAGCCATTCAAACACAGATACACGCAAAGTCACACACAGAATACAGGCAAGCAGATACACCCACAGTCACACACACAGAATATAGGCATGCAGATACACCCGCAGTCTCACACACAGACTATAGGCATGCAGATATACCCGCAGTCACACACACATAATACAGCCATGCAGATACACCCGCAGTCATACACACAGAATATAGGCATGCAGATACACCCGCAGTCACACACACAGACTATAGGCATGCAGACACACCCGCAGTCACAGACACAGAATATAGGCATGCAGACACACCCGCAGTCACAGACACAGAATACAGGCATGCAGATAGACCCGCAGTCTCACACACAGACTATAGGCATGCAGATACACCCGCAGTCACACACACAGAATATAGGCATGCAGATACACCCGCAGTCACACACACAGACTATAGGCATGCAGATAAACCCGCAGTCACACACACAGAATATAGGCATGCAGATACACCCGCAGTCACACACAGAATATAAGTATGCAGATGCAGTCACACATAGAGTACAGGCATGCAGATACACCCGCTGTCACACACACAGACTATAGGCATGCAGATGCACCCGCAGTCACACACACAGAATATAGGCATGGAGATACACCCGCAGTCAAACACACAGACTATAGGCATGCAGATACACCCGCAGTCACACACAGAATATAATCATGCAGATACACCCGCAGTCACACACAGAGTACAGGCATGCAGATACACCCGCAGTCATACACAGAGTATAGGCATGTAGATACACCCACAGTCACACACACAGAATATAGGCATGCAGATACACCCGCAGTCACACACAGAATATAAGCATTCAGATAAACCCGCAGTCACAGACACAGACTATAGGCATGCAAACACACCCGCAGTCACACACACAGAATATAGGCATGAATATACACCCACAGTCACACACACAGAATATAGGCATGCAGATGCACGCGCAGTCACACACACAGAATATAGGCATGCAGATGCACCCGCAGTCACAGACACAGAAAATAAGCATGCAGATACACCCACAGTCAGACACACAGAATATAGGCATGCAGATACACCCGCAGTCACACACACAGATTATAGGCATGCAGATACACCCGCAGTCACTCAAACAGAATACAGGCATGCAAATACACCCGCAGTCACACACACAGACTATAGGCATGCAGATACACCCACAGTCACACACACAGACTATAGGCATGCAGATACACCGGCAGTCACACACATAGTACAGGCATGCAGATACACCCGAAGTCACACACACAGACTATTGGCATGCAGATGCACACGCAGTCACACACACAGAATATAGGCATGCAGATACACCGGCAGTCACACACACAGAAAATAAGCATGCAGATACACCCGCAGTCACACACACAGACTATAGGCATGCAGATACACCCGCAGTCACACACACAGACTATAGGCATGCAGATACACCCGCAGTCACACACACAGAATATAGGCATGGAGATACACCCGCAGTCACACACACAGAATATAGGCATGCAGATACACCCGCAGCATATCATTTTAATCAGCATGTGCAACACTGTACAAATATTACGCATTTGAAGGGAAAAAGTTGCATAAAAAGATGATCGGCGTTATCGATGTCACACATATATATTCATAAACAGATGTGTTCACAGACATCATCCATGCGCTACTAGTTACGTTACACATAAGGAATGGGTATGTTGTGCCGGCTGTCGGGATGCCTCCTGTCACGATAACGAAAGCAAAATCCCAATGGTTGGTATCCTGACAGGGGTCAGGTAAGTATACTTACCCCCCCCTTCTCCCCATAACCCTAACCCTCCCTTCTTGTAGCCTAATGCATACCCTCCCCACCCCGTACCCTAATCCTTACACTCCCTCTTAGTTTCACCCCTTCATGCCTAAACCTAACCCTTCCCTGTTAGTGCCTGACCCTAAACCGCCCGCCTATGGGTGCCTAACCCTAACCCCCCCAAAAACCTAATGCTAACCCTAATAACTTGCCTGAACCTAACCCTCCCCCTGCCGGTAACACTAAGGGCGCCCCGGATTCATTTAGGCACGTGTCCTCCTGGATTCTGGCATCAGGATTAAGATTGGCGTTGGTATTTCAATGCCTATCTTAAGTCCCTTGTTGGGATTCTAGTGTCGTGATTGCGGTATCATAACTACATCCCCATCTAACCTACAGTATCTGTAATATTGTACTAGCACTACTACACTGTATCTGTAATATTGTACTAGCACTACTACCCTGTATCTGTAATATTGTACTAGCACTACTACACTGTATCTGTAATATTGTACTAGCACTACTACACAGTATCTGTTATATTGTACTAGCACTACTACACTGTATCTGTAATATTGTACTAGCACTACTACACTGTATCTGTAATATTGTACTAGCACTACTACACTGTATCTGTAATATTAAACTAGCACTACTACACTGTATCTGTAATATTGTACTAGCACTACTACACTGTATCTGTAATATTGTACTAGCACTACTACATTGTATCTGTAATATTGTACTAGCACAACTACACAGTATCTGTAATATTGTACTAGCACTACTACCCTGTATCTGTAATATTGTACTAGCACTACTACCCTGTATCTGTAATATTGTACTAGCACTACTACCTTGTATCTGTAATATTGTACTAGCACTACTACACTGTATCTGTAATATTGTACTAGCACTACTACACTGTATCTGTTATATTGTACTAGCACTACTACACAGTATCTGTAATATTGTACTAGCACTACTACACTGTATCTGTAATATTAAACTAGCACTACTACACTGTATCTGTAATATTGTACTAGCACTACTACACAGTATCAGTAATATTGTACTAGCACTACTACACAGTATCTGTAATATTGTACCAGCACAACTACACTGTATCTGTAATATTGTACCAGCACTACTACACTGTATCTGTAATATTGTACTAGCACAACTACACTGTATCTGTAATATTGTACGAGCACTACTACACTGTATCTGTAATATTGTACCAGCACTACTACACTGTATCTGTTATATTGTACTAGCACTACTACACTGTATCTGTAATATTGTACTAGCACTACTACACTGTATCTGTTATATTGTACTAGCACTACTACACTGTATCTGTAATATTGTACTAGCACTACTACACAGTATCTGTAATATTGTACTAGCACTACTACACTGTATCTGTAATATTGTACTAGCACTACTACCCTGTATCTGTAACATTGTACTAGCACTACTACACAGTATCAGTAATATTGTACTAGCACTACTACACTGTATCTGTAATATTGTACTAGCACTACTACACAGTATCTGTAATATTGTACTAGCACTACTACACAGTATCTGTAATATTGTACTAGCACTACTACCCAGTATCTGTAATATTGTACTAGCACTACTACACAGTATCAGTAATATTGTACTAGCACTACTACACTGTATCTGTAATATTGTACTAGCACTACTACACTGTATCTGTAATATTGTACTAGCACTACTACACAGTATCAGTAATATTGTACTAGCACTACTACACTGTATCTGTAATATTGTACTAGCACTACTACACAGTATCTGTAATATTGTACTAGCACTACTACACTGTATCTGTAATATTGTACTAGCACTACTACACTGTATCTGTAATATTGTACTAGCACTACTACACAGTATCTGTAATATTGTACTAGCACTACTACACTGTATCTGTAATATTGTACTAGCACTACTACCCTGTATCTGTAATATTGTACTAGCACTACTACACAGTATCAGTAATATTGTACTAGCACTACTACACAGTATCAGTAATATTGTACTAGCACTACTACACTATATCTGTAATATTAAACTAGCACTACTACACTGTATCTGTAATATTGTACTAGCACTACTACACAGTATCAGTAAAATTGTACTAGCACTACTACACTGTATCTGTAATATTGTACTAGCACTACTACACTGTATCTGTAATATTGTACTAGCACTACTACACTGTATCTGTAATATTGTACTAGCACTACTACACAGTATCTGTTATATTGTACTAGCACTACTACACTGTATCTGTAATATTGTACTAGCACTACTACACTGTATCTGTAATATTGTACTAGCACTACTACACTGTATATGTAATATTGTACTAGCACTACTACACAGTATCTGTTATATTGTACTAGCACTACTACACTGTATCTGTAATATTGTACCAGCACTACTACACTGTATCTGTAATATTGTACCAGCTCTACTACACTGTATCTGTAATATTGTACTAGCACTACTACCCTGTATCTGTAATATTGTACTAGCACTACTACACTGTATCTGTAATATTGTACTAGCACTACTACACAGTATCTGTAATATTGTACTAGCACTACTACACTGTATCTGTAATATTGTACTAGCACTACTACACTGTATCTGTAATATTGTACTAGCACTACTACACTGTATCTAATATTGTACTAGCACTACTACACTGTATCTGTAATATTGTACTAGCACTACTACACTGTATCTGTAATATTGTACTAGCACTACTACACTGTATCTGTTATATTGTACTTGCAGTACTACACTGTATCTGTTATTTTGTACTAGCACTACTACACTGTATCTGTAATATTGTACTAGCACTACTACACTGTATCTGTAATATTGTACTAGCACTACTACACCGTATCTGTAATATTGTACTAGCACTACTACACTGTATCTGTAATATTGTACTAGCACTACTACACTGTATCTGTAATATTGTACTAGCACTACTACACTGTATCTGTTTCTTATTTGTCTATGTTTAGGGATTGACTATACCTGCTTCTAGTAGCAGCTCAGTTAAACAATCCCTATCAGCGCCTGTTTATTACCACTTTGGTGTTCATTCCAGTGGTTGAGGCAGGATGGAGTGTGGATGCAGTGGTGGAGGGCAGACTGGGATGGGATTGTAGTGGTGGAGGGCAGGCTGGGGTGGGGACACAGTGGTAGTGGGCAGGCTGGATTGGGTTAGTGGGACAGTTACCAAAAAGCAGGTTTGCCCCGCTGAATTTGGGATAGTTGGGAGGCATGGTGGTGGGAGTAGGCTAAAGTGAGGACATAGTGATGGGGGCAGGCTGGAGTGGGATATCAGTGGTGGGGGCATTCTCGGGTGGGGGGAGGCTGTGGTGGGGATACAATGATGGGTGGCAGGCTGGGGTGAGGATGCAGTGGTGTGGGGCAGGCTGGGGTGGGGTATCAGTGGTGGCGGAATTCTGGGATGGGGATTCAGTGGTGGGGGAGGCTGGATGGAATGCAATGGAGGGGCACTGGCAGGGATGGAGTTCTTGTGGTGGAGGGCAGGTTGGCTAAGGGGTGTAGTGGTGGGAGCAGGCTGTGGTGGGAATGCAATGATGGGTGGCAGGCTGGGGTGAGGATTCAGTGGTGTGGGGCAGGCTGGGGTGAGAATGCAGTTGTGGGAATCAGGTTTCGATGGGGTTGCAGTGGTGGTTGGCAGACTGTAGTGAGGATACACTGCTGGAAGGCTGAGGTGGAAAATCAGTGGTGGGAGCAGGCTGGGGTGGGGATGCAGCAGTGGGATCGCAGGTGGTAGGATGGGGATTCAGTGGTGAGGTAGAGAGTGGGATAGGAATGTAGTGGTGGGTGGCAGACAGGCTATGGTGGGGATGCAGTGGTGGGTGACAGGATGGTGTGGGGATTCAGTGGTGGGTAACAGGCTGGTGTGGGGATTCAGTTGTGGGTGACAGGCTGGTGTGGGGATTCAGTGGTGGGGTTTAGACTGGGTGGATACAGTATTATTATTTACGTGGCACTGCCCTCTCCTGGCTTTCCTCCTACCTCTCTGATCGTTCCTTCTGTGTCCTCTCATGACTCCTCTTACACCCCACTTAAACTAGCAGTAGGAGTTCCCTAAGGTTCTGTTCTTGGACCTCTCCTTTTCTCCCTATATACGTCCTCTCTAGGTGAGCTCATAAACTCCTTTGACCTCAAATATCATCTCTATGCTGATGATACTCAAATTTACCTTTCTACCCCTGAGCTCTCCCCCTCGCTCCTTACCCATATCTCCAACTGTCTCTCTGCTATCTCTTCATGGATGTCCCAGCGCTTTCTTAAACTTAACATGTCTAAGACTGAGCTGATCATGTTCCCACCCTCTTCCATCACCTCACTTCCCACAATTTAATTATCTATTGATGGCACAGCTGTCTCCTCTATCCCAAAAGTGCACTGTCTTGGAGTTATCCTAGACTCCTCCCTCTCCTTTAAACCACACATTCAGCACCTCTCGCAGTCCTGCCGCTTCCACCTAAAAAATACTGTATCTCCAGGATTAGACCCTTCCTCTCACAGGATGCCACTAAAACCCTCATCCACTCACTGGTCATCTCCTGATTGGACTACTGTAACCTTCTCCTAGCTGGCCTCCCAGTCTCTCACCTCTCTCCACTACAATCAGTTCTCAATGCTGCTGCTCGGCTCATCTTCCTCTCCAGATGTTCTATATCTGCTTCCCCTCTCCTTCAAGCCCTACACTGGCTCCCCTTCGCCTTCAGATGCCAATTCAAGGTTCTTACACTTGCCTACAAATCCCTCACCAAATCCTCTCCCACATATATTTCTGACCTTCTCTCCCTTCACACTCCCGCCCGTCCACTTTGCTCAACAAATGCATGCCGCCTCTCTTGCCAACTGATTACTTCCTCCCACTCCCGCATCCGACATTTTGCCCGTGCTGCTCCCTACCTTTGGAATGCTCTCCCTCTCCCTATCAGACTCTCCACCTCTCTACAAATCTTCAAACGGGCTCTCAAGACCCACTGGGTCATCAAGGCCATCAAGGCCTTCCAGCACTCATCCTAACCCACTTCATGCTCTTTCCTCACTATCTTCCCCTTCTGTGTCACGCCTGTCTGTCTGCCCCTCCCCTTCTGTGTTACGCCTGTCTGTCCCTCCCATTCTGTGTCACGCCTGTCTGTCTGCCCCTCCCCTTCTATGTCACGCCTGTCTGACTGCCCCTCCCCTTTAGAATGTAAGCTCTCATGGGCAGGGACCTCTTCCCTCATGTGCTTCTCTTTACATTTTCTTCTACTCCTTACTCCCCATAAGGGCACCTAACATGTGACTGCCAACTCCCGGCAGCTTATTGTGAGCGCTTTAATCGCTATTGCAGCAATGTATATAAATCCTGTCCTTGGCCCTCATTCAGAGCCGCTCGCTATTTGCGGTCGTTCGTTCTAAAACAAGGGGTGGCTATTCAAATGACCCGTTCGCTAATTGCGGTCTGTTCACGCCTCTGTCTGAACGAGCGAGCAAAACTTGCGGTTGTAATTTTGAAAAAAATGCCCCCTGGCCACTCGCATCCTACGTCATGTCCGCTATTTATTAGATTAATCGAGTACATCGAACAGCGTATGAACTGCTCGCTATTCTTATGGCTGGTTTTTTCAACCGCTAGTTTGCGAGCAGTTCGGAGTAAAAAAAACCAAGTGACGTGGTCAATGACGCTGCTGTATTAATTATGCACTCCCTTAAAACGCCCGTTTTGACCTTTAAGCACGCCTGCGATCTAATTCCACACCCCCGTTTTCAAGCACCTTCCCCTGTTACCACCCACATACGCCTCCCTCTGTCACTCAAAATAGCAGGCATTCGCTATATAGCGAACAAATGATTTTCGGCCCCACTGACTGGTTCGCGCATGCGTATTAAAATCTGTACGCATGCGCAGATGTGCGAACATCGGTCAGAACGAGCGAGCGGCTGCTTACAAGCGGCTCTGAATGAGGGCCCTTGTCCTGCACTGTAATGTACTGTAAGTTACTTGTATCTTGTTCACTTATTAGTTTTATGTACTATGTAAGGCGCTGCGGAACACTTGTGGCGCCATATAAATAAAGGATGATGATAATAATAATAACAACAAAAATAATAATAATTATTATTATTATTATTATTATTAGCATTTATTTTTATGGTAACACAAGTGTACATAAACAAATAGGGGACCAGTGACTTGTAGTACAGTACAATACAATGCAGGACAAGGACATGGATAATATACATTGCTACATTAGCGTCCATAACACCCAAATAAGCAACATAGCATAAGCAACTAAGGCCCTCATTCAGAGCCGTACGCTCTGAGCAGAGCGCACGCTCTGAATGAGGGCCGGCCTCCATGAAAATGGAGCGTCCTTCTGGACGCTCGTATAGCTGTGGGTCACCACCCACAGGCTATACGAGCGTGCATTTTGATGGCCGCGATGGTCGAGACCATCGCGACCATCGAAATTGCGAGCCGGAGCCTGCGGTTGAGGTTTTCAACCGCAAGCTCCGGAGTGATTTTGGCTCTATCAGAGCCAAAATCACTCCCACTGACATCACTAGTGATGTCAGTGGGCCGGCTTCCAAAGGGGGCACGCCCCCTTTGATCAGACACAACGAGCGAAGGACTTTCCTTCGCTCGTCGCGTCTGGCGCATGCGCACGACGGAGCTCCCTCCGTCGTGCGCATGCTCAGTCCATAACATCGACCCACTTGCGAGCGGACAGCCGCTCGCGAGTGGGTCTGAATCAGGCCCTAAGTGTTATTTGCCCTAGTTTGGAGAAAGAAGCAGATAAAAGTAAAGTAAGGTAAAGCACAAGAGGGGACTGGTTGGGTTGTAGTGGTTGAGGATAGGCTGAGATAAGGATGTAGTGGTGGGTGGCAGCCTGGGGTGAGGGATTCAGTGGTTGTGAGCCTGACTGGGATGGGGATGTAGTGGTGGAGGACAGGCTGGATATAAACTGGGAAATCACAGGCACGCAGTGGTGGGTCGCAGGCAGGCTGGGGTAGGGATACAGTGGAGGTTGGCAGACTGTTTTGTGGATGCAGTGGTGGGGGCAGACTGGCATTGGGTTGTGGTGGAGGGCAGGCTAGGATGGGGATTTAGTGGTGGAGGGCAGAATGTTATGGGTGTTTAGTGGTGGGAGGCAGGCAGGCTGTGGTGGGGATGCAGTTATGGGTGGAAGGCTGGGGTCAGGATTCAGTGGTTGGGGCAGGCTGGGGATGCAGTGGTGGAGGGCAGGCTGGGGTGTGGATGCAGTGATGGAGTGCAGTCTTGGATGGGATTGTAGTGGTAAAGGGAAAGCTGGAGTGGGGATGCTATGGTAGGTGCTGGCTGTGGTTTGGATAGAGTGCTGGAGGGCAGGCTAGGGTAGGGCAGTTTGGAAAGTGCCCAAAAAGCTGGACTGTCCAGCTGCAATCGGGACGGTTGGGAAGTATGGTGGTGGGGGTAGGCTAAAGTGGGGGATGTAGTGGTGGAAGGCAGGCTGGGATAAGGAAGAATATTTTGGGGCAAGTTGTGGGTTGGATGCAGGCTGGCAGATGGCAGGCTGGCCTGGGGATTCAGTGGTGTGAGGCATGCTGGGGTGGGGATTCAGTGGTGGTGGGTCAGCTGGGTGGAGGTAGTATAGGGGGACTAGCTAGGATGTGGTTGAGGGTAGGATGGGATAGGGATGCAATGGTGAATGGCAGCCTGGGGTGAGGATTCAGTGGTTCTGAACCTGGCTGGGGTGGGGTTGCATTGGTGTGGAGCAGCTGGAATGAGAATTAGTGGTGGTGGAGAGCAGGCTGGTATGTGAATTCACTGGTGGTTGGCAGGCATGCAGTGGTGGGTGGTAGGCAGGCTGGTGTGGGGATACAGTAGTGGGTTGCAGGATATTTTGTGGATGCAGTGGTGGGGGCAGACTGGGCTTGGCTTATGGTGGAGGGCAGGCTGGTGGTGGGATACAGTGGTGGTTGGCAGGCTGCTTGTGGATGCAGTGGTGGGGGCAGACTGGGCTTGGATTATGGTGGAGGGCAGGCTGGTGTGGAGATGCAGTGGTGGGGGTAGGTTGGGATGGGGATGCAGTGGTGAGGGCTGGCTGGGATGGGGATGCAGTGGTGTCGGAAGACTGGGTTTGAGTTATGGTGGAGGGCAGGCTGATGTGGAGATGCAGTGGTGTTGGCATGTTGGGCTGGGGGATCTAGTGGTAGGGGAAGGCTGGTATGGGAACGCAGTGCTGGGGGGTATGCTGCGATGGGGATGCAGTGGTGGGCGAAGGCTGGTATGGGAACACAGTGGTGGGTGCAGGCTGGTATGGGTATGCAGTGGTGGGGGAAGGCTGGGATGGGTATGCAGTGGTGAGGGCAGACTTGGTTTGGGTTATGGTGGAGGGCAGGCTGGTGTGGAGATGCAGTGGTGGGGGCAGACCTGGCTTGGGTTATGGTGGAGGGCAGGCACGTGTGGAGATGCAGTGGTGGGGGTAGGTTAGGGTGGGGGATGTAGTGGTGGGAGAAGGCTGGGATGGGGATGCAGTGGTGGGGGCAGGCTGGGATGGGGATACAGTGGTTGGGGGAAGGCTGGTATGGGCATGCAGTGCTGGGGGCAGGCTGAGCTTGGGTTATGGTGGAGGGCAGGCTGGTGTGGAGATGCAGTGATGTGGGTAGGTTGGAGTGGGGGATGTAGTGGCTGGGATGTAGATGCAGTGGTGGGGGCAGGCTGGGATGGGTATGCAGTGGTGGGGGCAGACTGTGCTTGGGTTATGGTGGAGGGCAGGCTGGTGTGGAGATGCAGTGGTGGGGGCATTTTGGGGTGGGGGATGTAGTGGTAGGGAAAGGTTGGTATGAGAATGCAGTGGTGGGGGCAGGCAGGGTTTGTGTTATGGTGGAGGGCAGGCTGGTGTGGAGATGCAGTGGTGGGGGTAGGTTAGGGTGGGGGATGTAGTGGTGGAGGAAGGATGGGATGTGGATGTAGTGGTGGGGGCAGGCTGGGTTTGTGTTATGGTGGAGGGCAGGCTGGTGTGGAGATGCAGTGTTGGTGGTAGGTTGGAGTGGGGGATGTAGTGGTAGGGGAAGGCTGGTATGGGAATACAGTGATGGGGGCAGGCTGGGATGGGTATGCAGTGGTGGGGGCAGGCTGGGATGGGCATGCAGTGGTGGGGGCAGACTTGGTTTGGATTATGGTGGAGGGCAGGCTGGTGTGGATATGCAGTCGTGGGGGCATGTTGGGGTGGGGGATGTAGTGGTAGGGGAAAGCTGGTATGGGAATGCAGTGCTAGGGGTATGCTAAGATGGGGATGCAGTGGTGGTTTCAGGCTGGGATGGGGATGCAGTGGTGGGGCAGACTGTGTTTGGGTTATGGTGGAGGGCAGGCTGGGGTGGGGATGCAGTGATAGGGGCAGGCTGGGAATGAAGTGGTGGGGAAGGCTGGTATGGGGATGTAGTGGTGGGGGGCAGGATGGGATGGGGTTACAGTGGTGATTGGCAGGCTGGGATGGTGATGTAGTGGTGGGGGCAGGCTGGGGTGGGGTTACAAGGTGGGGGCAGGCTAGGATAGTGATATAGTAGTGGGGGCAGGATTGGGTGGGGTTACAGTGGTGATTAGCAGGCTGGGATGGTGATGTAGTGGTGGGGGGCAGGCTGGGGTGGGGTTACAAGGTGGGGGGCAGGCTGGGATAGTGATATAGTGGTGGGGGGCAGGATGGGCTGGGGTTACAGTGGTGACTGGCAGGTTAGGATGGTGATGTAGTAGTGTGGGGCAGGCTGGGGTGGTGATATAGCAGTGGGGGGCAGGCTGGGATAGTGATATAGTGGTGGGGGGCAGGATGGGCTGGGGTTACAGTGGTGACTGGCAGGCTAGGATGGTGATGTAGTAGTGTGGGGCAGGCTGGGGTGGTGATATAGTAGTGGGGGGCAGGCTGGGATAGTGATATAGTAGTGGGGGGAAGGCTGGGGTGGGGTTACAATAGTGGGGGGCAGGATGGGCTGGGGTTACAGTGGTGACTGGCAGGCTAGGATGGTGATGTAGTAGTGTGGGGCAGGCTGGGGTGGTGATATAGTAGTGGGGGGCAGGCTGGGATAGTGATATAGTAGTGGGGGGAAGGCTGGGGTGGGGTTACAATAGTGGGGGGCAGGATGGGCTGGGGTTACAGTGGTGACTGGCAGGCTAGGGTGGTGATGTAGTAGTGTGGGGCAGGCTGTTGTGGGGTTACAATGGTGGGGGGCAGGCTGGGATAGTGATATAGTAGTGGGGGGCAGGCTGAGGTGGGGTTACAATGGTGTGGGGCAGGCTGGGATTGTGATATACTAGCGGGGGGCAGGCCTGGGTTACAGTCTGGACCGGCACTAGGCTCCCCTGGGAGCAGTTTTGGGACATAAATTTAACAGGAGATAATGGAGCTTCTTCTGAGTTGGGCGAAAATGTACTGCACTGCAGGCGGGTCAGATGGAAAGTGGGCAGCATGGGCAGAGAAAGTGGTAATCTCAGGGCCTCACACATTGGGAAGGCTTACACCAGCACATACATGCCTACTTTTGAAAAAGCATTTCAGGGAGATTGTGAAAGCAAAATCTATGAATGTGGCAGTAAATGTAAATGTACTGTTACATCTGAGTGTCATACATGTGATAGGCGTGTACTGTTACATCTGAGTGTCATACATGTGATAGACGTGTACTGTTACATCTGAGGGTCATACATGTGATAGACATGTACTGTTACAGCTGAGGGTCATACATGTGATAGACGTGTACTGTTACATCTGGATGCCATACATGTTATAGACGTGCACTGTTACATATGAGTGCCATACATGTGATAGACGTGTACTGCAACATCTGAGAGGCGTGTCATAAAATTAATTTTAATCCAAATGTAAATGAGCCCCAAAGCAGTTAGTAATATCTATGTGTTGATGAAAACACACTAATACTTTGCAGAAAAAGCATGTAGCCATAGGGATCATTGTGCCTTATACCCAATGCAGGGAAATTATACTAATACATGTAGCCATAGGGATCATTGTGCCTTATACCCAATGCAGGGATATTATACTAATATATGTAGCCATAGGGATCATGTGCCATACCCAATTCAGGGATATTATACTAATACATGTAGCCATAGGGATCATTGTGCCTTATACCTAATACAGGGATATTATACTAACACATGTAGCCATAGGGATCATGTGCCTTATACCCAATGCAGGGATATTATACTAATACATGTAGCCATAGGGATCATTGTGACTTATACCCAATGCAGGGATATTATACTAATACATGTAGCCATAGGGATCATTGTGCCTTATACCTAATACAGGGATATTATACTAATACATGTAGCCATAGGGATCATGTGCCTTATACCCAATGCAGGGATATTATACTAATACATGTAGCCATAGGGATCATTGTGCCTTATACCCAATGCAGGGATATTATACTAATACATGTAGCCATAGGGATCATTGTGCCTTATACTCAATGCAGGGAAATTATACTAATACATATAGCCATAGGGATCATTGTGCCTTATACCCAATGCAGGGGAATTATACTAATACATGTAACCATAGGGATCATTGTGCCTTATACCCAATACAGGGAAATGATACTAATGAGCTCATTTCAATGTATATATCTCAGGGTTTTTTTTATATAACAGCTTTATAATGGGAGTAATGTGCAATCTGGGAGATTGCTAGGCTCTTCAGGGAGACAGGGAGATTGCTATTATTTTAGGGATTCTCCCTGACAATCAGGGAGAGTTGGCAAGTGTGCACTTGCATTTGCATATTATCACTGCCCCAGCTGCCACGGTGGTTATGTGCACCTCTGAATCAGTCCCTTAGACTGCAGTGTTATAATAAAGCGGCCGAGCATTTGTGGGCTACATGCAAAAGCAGCCAGTATGTACCCTGCATGCAGACATAATACATGTATTTGCCCCCCTTTCATTGCAGCATGGTTTGTTCCTGGTGCAGTTACTTGCTGTTTTTGCTTTGTTCTGAATCTGCCCCAATAGGAGTAACTGAGGTATAACTGTATAGCAGAGTTTCTGTCATTACAGTCCAGGTTCTAAGGATATCCATGCTTGAGCCCAGCTAGTTAAATCAAATTGACTAATTGAGTCATCTGTGCTGAAGCATGGATCTCCTTAAAACCTGTACTGTGATGGCAGAATTTGGGAACCTCTGCTGTACAGCGTATGTGAGTGATGGCTTCCTGCTGTCACATTTCAGCCACACAAGCACTTTGCGATGCTGCCCTTGAGGCTGAGGAGAAGGTCGCTTATCCCAGGAGACACTACCAGGAGTTAGTAGGATAATGTGCAGTGAGGGGAATATGTGTAATACATGGATGTAATAGGATCACATTAGTACATAGGGCGGTGTCCAGCTTATGGTCTGTAATGTACTTGGCATTATCCATATGTAGAATCAATGTCTATAATTAACTACAATATGTAATTCAGTGCATTGTAAAGTGAATTTGTGTAATAAAATGGTTCTGGGTCACTTATGACACATAAAACCTGAATTTTCTAACCAGGTGTTGGACGTTTAAACATAAGCAGCCCCCACCCCTACAGGTTTAGATTATCTCATTATACTTCCAGATTCCTGGGACATCTAACAATGGGGAGGACACAGCCTGTGCTACAAGTTTCTGACTGCAGTGCAGGCTGGACCCTCCCTGCTACTATTACCGTTATGCTCGTGGTGACTGCAGCC
This sequence comes from Taudactylus pleione, assembly GCA_031769625.1. Classification (NCBI taxonomy): domain Eukaryota; kingdom Metazoa; phylum Chordata; class Amphibia; order Anura; family Myobatrachidae; genus Taudactylus; species Taudactylus pleione. The sequence continues at coordinate 411,765 of JAUIMM010000336.1, forward strand.
AAGTGTAATATTATCTGATTTATGGACATTATAAATGATATACTATACAGTACAGATACACAACTGCATTTACTGTTTGTGGGATGAGCCCTGTGCATTGTTATGCAGCAGTTTGTAAGGTGCTTTTGTCATAATGCAGAGAGATGTGAGCTGCCATGCTTTGCGGTCAGTGTATAGAGGGTTTGGCAGGATATGTGGATCAGGCAGAGTCTGGATGCTGCTACTGAATAAGAGCCTGGAATGCAGAATGTTACATGGCTGAGTATTTCTTTCTGGTGAAATATGCTAAGTATTTCCTGGGGTGCAGAGTGTAACAGATCTGTGCCTTAATATCAAACACTTTACCAATATAATATTATATATATATATATATATATATATATATATATATCAATGTACAGTCTATTTTACACACGCGCATACGTATAATACTAAAGTTTGCCAAAGATTGAAGTTTATCTACAGTATGTTGCATATAAATAACTTTAAGGCCTCTTTTGAAGTTCTGAGCAAGTCCAGCTAAAAGAACAGTTTTGCACCCTATTGCACCACAGGAGAGTTTAGGGACAGACAGAGAGCTGGGAGGGGTACGTTCTGGCAGTGTAAGAATAACTGAGCAGTATTTGTATTATACATGAGAAAGCCGCTACTCTTCCCCTTGTCCAGCCTTTAGTTGTGTTTTCTCCTAACCCTAAATGAGGCTCCTTAGTTCCATCCACTAAACATCATGGACCAGATTTGACCTCTTTAAAGAGACTATTACTGTAGACCCTGGGAACATCATTTACATTATGTCTGAATATATGGTGACATAAAACATGAACCCTGGTAATCAGCAGTGAGTTTGGTATAAAACACTCTGCGTAACCCAGTGTACAGTATATAACTCGCTTCTATATCTTACGCCTACATAAGAATAACATATTAGGGTAAAGCGTTCTGTACCATTCACATCATGTCAGTCTATGGATCGCTCACTATGTGCCCCAGGATATGTCTGACATGAGACAGCAGAGAGCGGTGACATGATCAGGGACTGCCTTGGGCAGCTGTGTGGTGGGTGGGATGGCTGGTTCCTACCTGCAGCCTGGACCTCTCTGGCAGACATGCTGATGCTGGTTCCTGCAGTAAGTGCGCTGTCTGGTGCTGATCATGCTGCTCTTACAGCCATTGCAGGAGTGTGTGACGTGTATACACTGCATTCATCACATCACACAGAATATACCTTCACCCGCCCCTTTCCTGCCTCTCCCCTCACACAGGGGACCTCTATGTCCCTCACTGCAGTAATAATCTCAGCTCCCTCTCAGTCTGCACAGTAAGTCATTATAGAGCAGCTGGAGACGGATTCTGAATGGGATTCTCAGAGATGAACTAGAACGGAGGTTCCTGTCACTTTCTAGCACAGTCATCTATGTAATTGCTTCGGATTTCATTGTTCCCTACGTAGGTCTTATTTATCTGTTCTGCTAACTATCAGCCTGATTCAGCTTGGATCGCTATTGTGATCACTGCTGCAATTACGCACGCAGTTCAACTGCGATAGTATGCTAATTTATTGTGATCTCTATGCAGCCACAGCACTACATAAGGACGTCCACTTTACTTTACACTCATCCATAATGTTTAGCAAGACTGCAAAAACATCGGTACACTTGAGTACCATCGCAGCCTCACGCACACTAACATCGGTACCATCGCAGCCTCACGCGCACTAACATCGGTACCATCGCAGCCTCACGCACACTAACATCGGTACCATCAGAGCCTCACGCACACTAACATCAGTACCATCGCAGCCTCACGCACACTAACATCGGTACCATCAGAGCCTCACGCACAATTGTACAAGCTCTGACCTCAATCAGAAATTGCTAACTTCAGCGCACACTATGAGGCCTCAGACTGCGTAGCGCATTGTGGTGGATAATTTATGTACACCCCTGCAATGGCGTTCAAACGTACTGGCACGCCTGCATTTCCCCGACAACCCCCCCATCACCACCCACAAATGGCACTTCCTGTCAATCACTCTGAGATGGGTCTGCATGGTCTCTGCGATCGCAGTCCTTATCACAGTGGCCGGTTTGCGCATGCATATTTGCAACTGTGGGCCTGATTCAGACCGCTCGGTGCCCTGGGGCACATGCGGACGGCGGAGGGAGCTCCGTCGTGCGCATGCGCGAGACCAGGCTAGCGACGGGCACTCCGTCACTCCGGGTCTCGCACCAAAGGGGGCGTGCTGTCGATGGTGAGTGACAGCACGCCCCCTTTGGTGGGCGTGCCGGGGGCGTTGCTGCCCAGACGGAGGCGTTCCCATGGCAACGCCTACCGTCTGGGGCCGGCCCCACTGACATCACTAGTGATGTCAGTGGGAGTGCTTTTGGCTCTGATAGAGCCAAAAGCACTCCTGGGCTTGCGGCAACGAGACCCTACTGCAGGGTCTTGTCGCAAGCCCGATGGTCGCGATGGTCTTGACCATCGCGACCATCTTTTTGGCCGCTCACATAAGCTGTGGGTGGTCAGGAGGCCACTCCAATTTTAGGTAGGAGGGCCCTGATTCAGAGCGAGCGCTCTTGTCAGAGCGTCCGGGTCTCAGACATCAGGCCCTGTGATCTAAGCTGAATCAGGCCCTGTGTATGAAGTTGTAAAATACTCTTAATGTTAATTAAGGACCTCTATGGGAACTTCAATGTAGTCCAATTTACCCAGCCAGGCCCTGATAGCTAATGCTATGGTAAGATCAGGGCTGCTGACAGCTCTGTAAGGCCTGGGGTCAGGGAGGGGGCATGGCCAACATGGGAGGCCGTGCGTGCCTCACACGGGGATGCCAGTGTCCAGGAGTGGGGGCATAAATGCTCTTTCCGAAGGGAAATAGAGGACCAACTGCTGCGGCCCTAGACCAGCACACAGCATGATGGCAGCAGTCAGTCCTATCTCCCTGCCCAAAGTAAAGTACCGGCGGCAGAGGGTCAGGGGTTTAGGCTGCAGCATATACTTGCCCACTCTCCCAGAAGTTGCGGTAGTCTGCCAAATTTGCGGTAATTCCCCCACATCCCTGGAAGAGTAGACAGCCCTCCCGCATCTTGCCCACTTCCTGGTGAAATTAGCACTAAAGGGAGGATAATCCCGCAAATCGTGGGTAAACAGTGAAGGGGCGAAGCCAATATGACGTCTTACTAAGAAAATGATGTCATATTAGCCCCGCCCCCTCTTGATTAACCCATGATTGGCAGCATTTCCCATGAGGGGCAGGGCTTAGTGACGTGTAGTGCGAACCCCGCCCCCACCTGAAGTCAGCTGCTTCTCTCCTCTGGATGACTCAAAAAGTAGGCAAGTATGCTGCAGGACCCAGGCCCCCCACGGGCCCCTCCATCAGGCCTGGGTAAATAGTCTCCTCCCTCTTCCTGCTCTCTGGATAAAATGGCATTAGTCATTGTGATTGATAAGCTACAGAGCCTTCATATCCCTCCCTGGCAGAAATTGGCAGTTTTAGAGCTCAGGGCGCTCCTAGGCACAAAAGAAATTACTGCACCCCTGCAACGTTTTATTATTTGCATTCATTATAAGCCCTCATTTTATGATTGGCAGATTAATGATAAAACAAGCCATGAGCTTTATGTATACATATTTACTAAGTAGCACAGCCTACTGGAACAGTCTGTCCTACCCATCCACACTCTACTTAGGGTGGCATGCAGTATAGTAGACGTGCCTCTCATGCTTCATGGACAATTCACCACTACTGGAAGCCTATACTGTACACATGCGCCCTAGATAAGGTGGGCCCAAGCATTGTTATAGACAGCTATCACTTCATTAGTCACTCTTCACTGGATGAGGCTGCTGTCCTGCAACATGATTCTGTTCAATTGCTGAAAATTAGGGGTGTGCCAACCCCCGTGTTTTGGTTTTGGATCTGTATCTCCTTGTGTTTTGGATCTGGATTTGGTTCTGCCAGAAAAATGAGCTAAAATCACATAATTTGGGCCTGTTTTTGTTCCTACAGTATTATTAATCTCAATAATATTTATTTCCAGTCATTTCCAGTCAATTTTGACCACCTCACAGCTCACAATATTGATTTTTTTCATCTAGTTTAGGGCCGAAATATTGCATCCAGCTAGCTGGCTGACTAAGCTAAGCGACAGCAGTGGGTGGCACTAACATGTGGCATTTCAGCTTCCAACATGGCATAGAGTGGCATTGCAGTGGTAGACAGGATGGTATTTTAGTAAACTATACGACCGCTAGGAATTTTACAAACTAAGAATGATTTCCTTAACTAGATCAGAGGCACGACGGAGTTGTAATATGTGTTTGGACTGAAGACGGAAGGGAAAGGACGGAAGGATTGATTAGTTTTTAATTTATTTATTTTAATGTTTTGATTCTTTAAAAAAATTATGAGGGAGGATCAATGTAGGATCAAGTTCTTCAGTTCCTAGAAGACATCTTTGATCTGGAGAAGGTTTTTTAATTTTTTATACATCTAATAGAAATGAGGTGGCCTTGCTTGTGGAGGTGCTGCTAGAACATACTGTAAACACACATTTACTTTGTACTCAGGGAGGTTGTTAGGGAAAATGGGACCAAGACTTGCTGTTTACATCAGAGGAAAGCGGCCTGTAGCTCTCCGGCTGAACTAAAACTTCCAGCATCTGTGATGTTTGCTTGGCCAACTGGAAGTTATTTATCAACAACAGGTGCCGTGCTTCAGGTTACCTCATCCTGGCAGGAAGATGCTCTGTGCTGCTGCTTCTTATATTTGCTCATCCCATCAACTTGGTTCAGAATTATTTTTTTTTAATGAAAGGGGCCATGCAGGAGATGCTGTCTGTGCCATTACAATTTCTGGACATTCATAAACCATAACATTAAAAATGTCAGGCAGCAATGCCCCAACAGCACATAATGCAAAGAAAAGAGGTGCAAGATGGAATTGTCCTTGGGCCCTCCACCCCACTCTTATGTTGTATATATGAAACACGATAATTCACAGTTTAACAAACCAATTGTCACGGCTGCCGACACTTGAGACTCCTGGAGGGAGGCCTATAGGCACAATAAACTGGGGTGGTCTTAGGAATGACCTTTCCATGAAACTCAGTAGCACTGGATAAAAGTAAAATAGAATTTATTCACAAAAGAAATATAATCAGCAAGGTCTCATATAAAGTCTCAAACAGCACAGAGGTTCACATATGCAATAATAAGTATAGGAGAGAATCCCCAGATATATATAAGCAGTCTTTAGCATATAGGAACTAACGTGATAGGGAACCCCGAGTCCAGAATGAGGCTAACACCTCAGGATGACATTGAGGACCTTTGCCAGGGTAGAACCCTGTAGTAATGGAAATCCTGAGCAGAGCGGACCCTGCAGAATAGTATAGTTCCGGGACAGGGCCGAGCTCTGCGGTGCAGTGAGAGATGAAGCAAACTTGAGCCTTGTGGAGTAGTGAAGTTGGAGCAGGGTTAAGCCCTGTAAGACTATGAGATTCCAGGACAGGGTTGAGCCCTGCGGCGTGGCTAGAGTTCAGAGCGGGGTTGAGCCCCATGATGCAGAGAGGATTGTAACGGGGTTGAGCCCTGTGATGCGGAGAAGAATGTAGCGGTGTTGAGCCCCATGACGCGGAGAAGATTGTAGCGGGATTGAGCCCCAGGATGCAGAGAAGATTGCAGCAGGGTTGAGCCCCATGATGCGGAGAAGATTGTAGCGGGGTTGAGCCCCGTGATGCGGAGAAGATTATAGCAGGGTTGAGCTCTGTAGTGTGGCTAGGGTTCGGTGTGGGGTTGAGCCCCGTAATGCAGAGAAGATTGTAACAGGGTTGAGCCCCGTGATACGGAGAAGATTGCAGCAGGGTTGGGCCCTATAGTGTGGCTAGGGTTCGGAGCGGGGTTGAGTCCCGTGATGCAGAGATGACACTGTAATGGTGCAGTTGACAACTGTAACATGGATGAGTTCAATATCCACAGGAACGGAAAGACAACAGGCAAAGTAAATAGTGCAGCAAAATGGTGAAACTGCAGTGATGGAGCAATAAGCAATACTTAGGCAATAGGAATGCTGGGCCCTGTAGTGCAGCGGGTGACTGACATCAGAAGTTCATCTGGAGTACAACAAAGTCCACAGCAATCCACAGGCACAGCGGGGATCTGGCAAGAGTCCAAGAAAAGACCTGAAAGCAATGTTGCACAGACACTGAGACACAGTTAGTAACAGGCTTTATCCTAGAGGTCTGTGATCCATAGGAAGTTTCAGAACATGTGACCCAAATGGAATCAGGTTTGAAATAATGAGCAATCTAGGAATCTCACAACCTGACGACACCAGGGAAACAGATGATCACTTTAACACTCTATCCCGTGAATGGGAAGCATGCCAGCAAGCAGGATAGCTCCTCCAATGACCACAATGGAACTTTGGCAAAGTAGTCTATCTTTATGTACTGCAATAGTCGCAGTCCTGACACCAATCACTTCAGCGACAGGGACTGCCATTTGTCGGTTAAGTGATTGGTTTGTTTGGGCCCCCACAAAACAAGCTGCCAATGCGCAGTGGACATTGGTGGCAATGATCCCATACACTAACTGGCTTTACAATACATTCGATGTCGTCACCCCCATCAGTGTGTACATCCTCCTCTTCTCCACACAATATTAATTTGTCCCCGCTGGAATCCACCATTACAGACGCCTCTGTATTTTTTTACTTAATTGCTGGTGTAGGTCTTCCTCATGGAATTTGTAATTCATTTTGATGCACATCATCTTTTCCACATTTTGGGGAAGTAACCCCCTACGCCGATCACTGACATGGTTCCCGACTGCGCTGAAAACTCTTTCAGAGTAAACACTGGAGGGTGGGCAACTTAAGTAAAGCAAAGCCAGTTTGTGTAAGGGACGCCAAATTGCCTCTTTTTCCTGCCAGTAGTGAAACAGACTGTCTGACATGCCTATTTGGATGCTATTCCTAAAATAATCATCCACAATTCTCTGAATGGTGACCATATCAACCAAAGTCTTGGTAAACATGTCATTCATTATAGGCAGTTCTTTCGGAACCAACTAGATGTCATTAGGTTTTGCTGACTAATGTGCATCACCAGGAGTGGGTCTCTTAGGAAAATTTAGTTTTTTCCTGGCAGCCACAGAAACTGATGGAGGAGATGCTGCCGTGTCACGTGCCACTTGAGCTGACAATTTTTTTGCCAACAGCTCTATGGATCTCTTCAGATTTATGTTAGTCAGAAAGAAAGATATAAGGTAGGACTTAAACCTAGGATCAAGTATGGTCACCAAAATATAGTGATCTGATTTCAAGAGCTGGATGACCCTTGGATCCTGGCAAAGCGAATGAAGGACATACTTAGCTGAATCACTCCATTTTAGCTCCTCCTTCAGTTTCTCCAGCTGCTTTTGCAAAAGTCTGATAAGGGGAATGACCTGACACAAGCTGGGAGTGTCTGAACTAACTTAAAATGTGGCAAGTTCAAAGGGTTATGAGAACTTTGCACAACATGGAAATTATTTTCCACTGTGCTCCATTAAGGTGCCTTGGATGGCCTTTTGCTGCTCCTCTATTTACTGAAACATATAGAGGGTAGAATTCCACCTAGTTACTATCTCTTGCTTCAGCTGATGGCAGGGCAAATTCAACAGTACTGGCTGATGCTGCAATCTTTGACACGCAGTTGCTGTATGTCAAAAATGTCCCGAAATCTTTCAGACCACCGAGAGCATTTCCTGCACGCCCCTTTAATTTTTTTATAAAATGTTGCACCACCAAATTAGTTGTGTGAGCAAAAAATGAGACATGTTCAAATTTGCCCAGATGTAATGCTCGCAATGTAATGTGGCATTGTCAGAAATCACGAATCCTGAGGAGATTCCAAGCGGCGCAAGTGATTTTGCAATGATTTCCCTGAGTATTCCCTGAGTATTTCTAAGAGGTTCTCAGCGGTATGCCTCTTAGTGAAACCGGTGATGCACAGAGTAGCCTGCCTCTGAATGAGCTTGCATTTGTTAGATGCTGATTCTGCTGTTTTCACTGTTGGAGGCAATACACCTACCCAGTGGGCTGTCACAGCCATGTAACCTTTAGTTTGCCCTCTCCCGTTTGTCCACATATCTGTGGTTAAGTGGATAGTGGGCACAATGGCATTTTGGAGGACACTAATGAGGTTTTTTAATGTCCTTGTACAGATTGGGAATTGCTATTCTAGTGAAGTGGAATCTAGAAGGGACATGGTAGCTGGGACACAGGACCTCAATTAACTGTCTAAAACCCACTGCATTAATGGCAGATACTGGTCGCACATCTAATACTAGCATAGCTGTTATGGCATCAGTAATCTGCTGTGCCACTGGGCGATTGCTGTCATACTTGTTCCCTATTGCAAAGGATTGTTTGACAGTCATTTGTCTTGTTAAACTACTAAAAATAGGCTTCTTCCTGGTCCCCTTCTAAGATGAAGATCCACTCATGGCAGCAGCAGCAACAGGCGTAGCACTCAGGGATCCTTCTAAGGATTCACGGATAGGAGAGGAGTCAGTCTGTCCTATGAAATTGGATGCAGGACTACTTCCAATCATGATTGAGGATGTTGATGATGATGCAGGGGTTGGTGGTGCAGATTGCAGGTGCTTGCAGAGAGAAGGGAGCAGCCAGATGACACTGGACTGGTTGTTACATTTTTAGCCAAAGTTTCTGAATTTGAAAAACACTTTTGAATTTGATGAATGCGCTGCAAGTGACGTAACAGGGAGGAGGTTCCTAGATGGTTAAGGTCATTACCTCTACTCACTCTTGCTTTGCAAATATTACAGATGGCTTGACAATTGTTGTTGTGATTTGGATAGAAATAATTCCACACATAAGAAGTGGATTTTTTGTTTTATGCCCAGCATGACAATGGTCTTTTCTTTATCATGGGCAACAACTGTTTCCATAAACAACATCCTCATCATTTACATAATCAACTGATTTACATAAACAACATCCTCATCAACAACATCCTTATTAGCATCATCTACACAAATATCCTCCTCATCCACAGAAGCTTTTTCAATTTCTATGTCAGCTTACTGACTTGTGCTACTCATCCCCACATTTTCAGAGGATGCACAAGTGATGGAAGGAGGGTTCTCTTCGAGTATAGTTTTGGAAAGGTCAGGCTTACACATGACACCCTCAGACACATTTAGACTCTCCTGACATTTGTGCCTTAACTATTTCATCTTTTTGAACAGTCTACTGGTAGAAGGGCTTACATCATAAGAGACAGAACCACCAGTCATAAATAAAGGCCAAGGCATTAGCCTTTCCTTGCCACTTTGTGTGGTGAAAAGAATATTGCCAATTTTATGTATTTCTGCAGCTAACTTTTCCTTTGATTTTTTTTATCACTGTAAAAGATTGGTAATTTGATTTTAGATGCCCTGACTTAAGCCCTGTATGCCTTTGGGCATCGGTTTTGTAGATGACATAGACGCACTAGTATCATCATGACTTGTGGCACTGGCAGCAGCTCCAGTACTAGTATGTGGTTTCTGCTCTCCTCTCAACTGTTCGTTCTCTATATCTACAAACACAAATGAAGTGGGGTATAGCACACACGTCAATTTACACTTATTTTAAATATTACACTGCGGTATCAATGACCTACAGTGTTACAATATTTTTTACGAATACACTGCATTTTCCACTAACAGTGTCACAATATTTTTTACGAATACACTGCATTTTCCACTAACAGTGTCACAATATTTTTTACAAATACACTGTGTTTCCACTAAGTGTCAAAATATTTTTTACGAATACACTGCATTTCCACTAACAGTGTGACAATATTTTTTACGAGTACACTGCATTTTCACTAACAGTGTGACAATATTTTTTATGAATACACTACATTTCCACTAACAGTGTCAATATTTTTTATGAATACATTGTGTTTCCACTAACAGTGTCAATATTTTTTATGACTACACTGTTTTCCACTTACAGTGTCACAATATTTTAAAAAATAAACTGCATTTTATAGTATCCAAAACCCGCAAGAATCCGACAGCGGGAGGATGACATCTTGCCTTGTTTGGGATCAGAGTAAGGTGGGAACACCCAAACCGTGCTCAGATCTTGACTTGTAACTTGAAGTTTGGGTGAGTCCGCTTCTCAGAAAACCTAACCCGCTCACTCTACTGAAAATGTGTGTGTAATTGCTTGGAAAAGTGGTGACTATAGCAGTTGCAACATATTGGGGCAAAACTGCATTGTGTTTTAAGTATAAACCTCATCTGCCAATTCATATAAACACTGTCAGAGTTACTAATCCATTGTTTTACCAAACCACAGTTTTTTGTGAAATTAACTAGAGATGAGGTGGGTTCGGTTTTTAAAAATATCCAACAGGATCCATTGTCCCAATGCAGTTGTCTCCATCAGGCTCCCAAAACAAGACACATTTCACTTTGGAGCTATGATTGGGGAGGTAGTGTAGGTAGGGCTTGAGCGCTAGAAAGAAATAGGCTAGTTTAATTAGCTTTGCAGCAGTACATAGCAGCAGTGCACAGTCACAGAGTTTCCCTTGTCTGTATATATGGAAGGGGCACTGTGTCTGTGTACAGTGGACTCAGGGAGAGAGCTGTGTTGCAGTCTCAAGCAGGGGCATTGGGAACTTTGTGTCACACAAAGATATGTGTATTATTATTTTTACCCAAATCCTGACAACAATTGGCTTGCCATCTGTAGCATTTGTAACGCCACAGTAAGTAGAGGTAGGGACCTTAACCATCTAGGAAACTCCTCCCTGTTACGTCATTTACAGTGCGTTCATGAAAAGTTTTGGCAAAATCTACTCTCAGCTAGATACCCGCACCTACAATCTCCACCACCAACACCTTCATCATCAATATCCTGACTAATGATTGGAGCTAGTCCGGAATCCAATTTGCTAACACTAACTGAGTCCTCCCCTATCCAGGATACTCAGAAAAAACCTTGAGAGCTAGGCCTGCTGTTGCTGCTGGGGGTGTATCTTCATCCCAGAAGGGGTCCAAAATTACTAGTAGTGGTAGTTTAAAAAACTGACTGTTAAACAATTCTTTGCAAGAGGAAACATGTATGACAGATGTCACTTACTCGCACAGTGGCTCACTGATGCCATGGAGGCTATGCTAGTATTAGATATGCTTCCAATATCTGCCATTAATGCATCAGGTTTTAGAAAGTTAATTGAGGTCCTATATCCCCTCTACGAAATTCCATCTCGATTCCATTTTACTAGAAAAGCAATTCCCAGCCATGGGGCATATCTATAATGTGTGCAGGGTGTGTGGGTGTGTCCAGCAGGGCCCACACCACACACACAAGACATTAGTCTTATACTTTCCTGTCCATAGAGCAGCAAAAAAATGGCAGCACCCATTTTAATGGTGACTTGCACATGCGCACTATTGCTGTCCCCGAGAAAATGGTGCAGGGGCCATTTTCCCGGAGATCCACTCATGCACAGTAGATTCTGGCACTAAGCCAGAATCTACTGCACCTGGTGCACTATGGTACTGTCAGAGAGAGGAGGGGGTGCACAAGGCCTCCTCCTCTCTTAAAATGCCCAGGCTACTTTCTGTATCACCAGCTTCACTAAGAGGCATACCGGTGGCAACTTAGGGATGTCATTGCAAAATGGCTTACCCCACTTGGACTCTGCTCTGGATTTTTGATAATGCCACAAATATTGTAACAACATTACAGTTGGGTGAATTCGAACACGTCCCTTGTTTTGCTCACACAATCAATTTGGTGGTGTAGAATTTTTTAAAAAAAATTACCTTGGCATGCTGGAGATGCTGTCTGTGGCCCACAAAATGATGGGACATTTTCGCTATTCAGCAACTGCATGTAGAAGATTGCAGCACCTGCAAGAAAAGTTAAATTTGCCCTGCCACCAACTGAAGCAAAAGGTAGTAACAACGTGTATTTCCACCCTTTCTATGCATCAGCAGATGGAGAAACAGCAACATGTCATCCAAACCTACACAACAATCTATGACATACGGAGAATGTACCTTACTCCAGCGCAGTGGAGAATACTTTCCATGTTGTACTGAAACCATTCAAAGTATTCACCTATAAAGTGTGTTCAGACTCTGCCAGCTTGAATCAGGTGATTCATCTAATTAGACTTTTGGAAAACGAAGTGATTCCGCTAAGTATGTTGGACTTGTAGATCTTGTCCTTTATTTGCTTTGCCAGGATCCAGATACTGTCAACATCAAGAAATTGGATCACTACATTTGGTAGACTGTGCTTGATCCTAGGTACAGTATAAGTTGTACATCATGTCTTTCTTTTCAACTTACACAGATCTTAAGAGATGCAAAAAGCTCCTGGTGAGCGAGTTGTCAGATCAAGTGGCACATAATACAATGATATCTCCTTTAGTTTCTCCAGGAACTGAGTTTTCCCAGGATACCCACTGGTGATGCAAATGAGTCAACAAAATTTTGACATCTGGTCAAGTCTAAAAGAGTTGCCCAAAACTAATGACACCTCTACTGTAGTGCAATCTGATATGGTCACCATCCATAGAATGGTGTAGGATTATTTTAATGCCAGTGTATGCATAGACATGTTAGACAGTCCCTTTGACTACTGGGATGAAAACCAGTCAATTTGGAAGCCCTTGTACAAACTTGCTTTTCTTTACTTAATCTTCCCAGCCTCCAGTGTGTACTCGAGTAAAAGTTTTCAGCACAGCCGGGAATCTTGTCAGAGATTGTGTAGGAGGTTACTTCCTCAAAATGTGGAAAAGATGATGTTCATGAAAATGAACTATAAATTCCATTAGGTAGATCTTTACCAGCAATTATGTCAAAGTACAGAGACTTCTGTAATGGTGGATTCCAGCGGGGATGAATTAATATTGTGTGAAGATGATGTAAACACTGATGAGGGTGAGAATTCAGATGATAATGACAACATCTTGCCACTGTAGACATCATTGGCAGCACTCACTGTTTGCTTAGCTGCCTTAATGCCATCATTAACAACACTGTTAGCTGCCTTAATCCCATCATTCATAAACAACACTATTAGCTGCCCATTGGTAGCTTGTTTGTGGGGGCCAAAAAAACATCATCTGCACCCCTGGCCAGGGACAAAAGTGGCCATCCCATCGCTGAAGTGGTTAGTTTGTAAAACTATGCATGTCCTTTTTAATATACAAAATAAGGGTGGATGGGAGGGCCCAAGGATAATTTCATTTGCACCACTTTTCATTATGGTCTTTGTCAAGATTGCATGTGTTTGACAGGCAGTGTACTGTATATTACTATACTTTACTGGGGCATTCATGTTCTTATGTATCTTGCAATGACATCCATCACCTGCTTCTCATCCAGGCATATAGACCCCATGTCTTGCAGCTTCTCAGCAGATGAAGACTAATATCATCAAATCATATAATTAATAATTCAATTTGACTAGGCCTTGAATCCTGAGGAATCAACTTCAATGTGATTTTGGATGCATGATTTTTACCTTTCTGATGTGCTTTTTATGGTTAAATTATCAACACTAATCATGTGAAAAGTTTGTGTATTCTCCCTGTACTTGCATGGGTTTCCTATGGGTACTCCATTTTCCTCCCACACTCCACAAATATACTGGATCACAACAAACTAGTGTATTTGTGTGTGTGCATGTGATAGGAAACATAGATTGTTGTAAGCTACACTGGAGCTGTGAATGGAAAAACCGCTCCACTCCTCCCCCTTATAAATTTGCTTCAGAATCAAAAAAATAAATAAAATTTAAAACAAACCTATCCTTCCTTCCATTTCCTGCCTTTCACTACATAATTACTCCACCTCCCATCTTGATTTTTAATTTGGGGTCTAATATTTCTAATATGGGGTCGTATACTTTATTAAACTGCCATCCTGTCTGCCACTGCAGTGCCCCTCTGTTTCTTAGATGTGCCATGTTGGAAGTTGAACTGCTGAAATCTTCAACATGCAGTTGCTGAATACCAAAAATGTCCAAAAATGTTTATAGCCACAGACAACATCTCCTGCGTGCCCCTATAAGTTTTTTAAACTTCTGAACTACCAAATACATTTTATGGGTAATAAATGGGATGTGCAATATTGGCAGTTAAACTGCCACGTGTTTGTGTCACCCACTGCTGGTGCTTAGCTTAGTCAGTCAGGTAGCTGGATGAAACAATATTGTGAGCTGTGAAGTGATCAAAACTGACTAGAAATTTATGTTATTGAGGTTAGTAATAACGTAGGAACAAAAACAGGCCCAAATAATGAGATTTTAGCTGTTATTATCATTATTTGAAAAAAATACAGATCCAAAACCAAAACATGTGAGGGTAGTTTTGGCAAAATGATGAATTAGAACCAAAACCAAAACACAAGGGCTTGGTGCACAGCTCTAAAATTTTATTATAAAGGCAAAACTTCACATCAAATCACATGACCAGAACTCGTCAAAGCAAATTTGGTGGTAAATTTACTAAGCCATCATTTTGCTGAGGATTTGTTTCAGTAGAGATGAGCAAGTCTGGTTCCCTGAGAACCAGACTTACCCAAACTCCACGATCCGGGGTGGCATCTGAGTCTGAGTCGGGTCTTCCCGCCTGACTCAGATCCCAAAACGAGGCAAAACATTATCATCCCACTGTTGGTTTCTCATGGGTTTTGGATACTGTGAAGGTACTCGGTCATCGGCACCATTTACTATGGAGAGTGTAGTGAGCAGTGGGTGCTGTGTCCATCCAGTGGCTGCTGCATCTGTCCAGGGAAGGGGCTGCTGAGTCCAACAGGGGTTTATGAGTCCACCCAAGGGCTGATGTGTCCATCCAGGGCAGGGGCTGCTGTGTCCATCCAGGGCAAGGGCTGCTGTGTCCTTCCAGAGGTTGCTGTGTCCATCCAGGGGCAGGAGCTGCTCTGTCCATCCAGGGGTGTGCTGTCCATCCAAGGGTGCCCAGTGTAAAAAAATAAAAAATAATAATAATATAATTAGAAAAAAATGACTTTGCTGGTCAGATCGCAGTGTAATATTCATACATAAAATATTGTGGGAAAGCGCAATTGGATAACCAATTATATAGTTTAATGCATGAAAATAAAATAGTCTATTGACAATAAGTATCTAAACATAAAATACACAATAAAACCATAAATCATATAAGGGTAACCAAGATATTATTGACTTACACTGTCTGAAAATATATTTTGCATTGTGGTGAGAAATATATTTTGAGGGTACAACATATTCTACTAAAAAATCCGGAAGGAGGAAAAAAAAAGGCCTTAATAGGCACTATAGTGCAAAAATAAATAAAAAATAAAATATAAAATTATTAAATAATAGTCTCAATCGTTCTCCAATACACGTGTAATAATGATCCATGCAATGTTGTGAGTGTGATGAAAAAAGTCCTGAATGGCTGGTGCAAAAATGATGTTAGTTAATCCAACACAATCAATGATTCAAAACATTTATATTAGCATTAATATGTAGGCTTAAACCACCAGTTACACTGTATAAAATACGGGCTGACCCGTTTGCTATAATTCCCTTATATCTGGCTGGAAACGAAGGGCAGTGTCCAAAATGCCACTCCGGTGGTGAGTATCTCCGTACGGAGAGATGATATGATCTCCTGATAGGGAGCACAGCCTCTGATTGCTGGGAGATGTCAGTGCGGGTAATCAGACGCTCCGGTGGTGAATATTCATACATGATACATGTATTGTGACACTATGGGGCATATTCAATTGGGTGTGCGTGAATAGCAAAAATCCCGCACCTGCAAGGTTTTTCCTGTAGGTGCTGGATTTTTGCTATTCAATTAGGTGCATGTTTTATTAAATTTAGAGCCCCAGGAGGTTTTTTTCACGTACCTCCAGAGCAAGTGTGGTTTTTTTTGCAAAATCATTTTTTGGGAAAATCGATGGGACTTGCCCTGGGACCCCAGCAACACCCCCCCCCCCCCGCCGAGGACTAATTATGCAATTGGAAATTTCCAATTTGCTTAATTAGTCCTTAATAACTTACCTTCTGCAGTGCTGTCTTCTGCATCTTCCTCTGCATTCAGCATCAGAAGCCGGGTCCTCTGCTGCAGGGTGAGTATGTCAGTGTGTGTGTGAGTGTTCGTAAGTGTGTGAGTGATGTGTGTGTGTGTGTGTACCAGTGTGTGTGGCCCCCCAGTGTCTGCGTGTCCCCCCTGGAATGGGCGCTGGTAGAACTACATCTCCCAGCAGCCCTTGCCCCTCCTACCAGCCCCTTGAGCCTCCCACCTGCCAACAGGTCTTCCAGCAGCCCCCTCTCCAGTGAGAAGATAGAGGGGAGGACACCGGGAGCCATGGAGACCCCTGGGCATGTAAATGCAGATTTTTTTTTTTTGCAAGAGCTGAAAACCCCATGACCACTTTTTTAAAATTGGATACCACAGGTATACGGAGTGTGCATACCCGCATTATTCCAAAATTGGGCACGAGGGGGCAAGGTTTTTTACATTGCTAAACGTCACACCCAATTGAATATGCCCCTATAAGTCGTAGCACAGTGTAATATTCATACACGTATTGAAACACTGTAATTGTTAAGTGGAAACATAGTGTAATATTCAACACGTATTGTGACAAATAACAGCTGACCCTAATATATAGGGCAGTACAATACAATTAAAAAGTGGAAAAAAGCACATATAAAAAACAATAAAAGGGGTAGGGATAAGGAATAAGAGCTTATCTGGATCGCAATTAGGTAAGTTCATGTAAGGCTGGAACCAGGAGACTCCACTTTTTAATTGTATTGTACTGCCCTATATATTAGGGTCAGCTGTTATTTGTAATAAATGACCCCTTTTTTATCTTATTTATATTTGTCATTTATACAAAATTATATGCACTTTATAATAATTCGCTACCACATTTATTTGTGTTTATTTGCACATATTTTCAGTCTTGCATATTTGCACATTATTTATTGATTTATTTTGCACTTTATCAAAGTATTTATTAGCACATTGGTCGCTCTTTTATCAGTTTCACTTTCTCTATGTAAATCACCATTGTTATCACATTACTGTAGAGCTGACACCTATACCATTAGGGAGTGCTTTTATCCTGGTTACCATATATTTATCTCCCTATACTATATTTACGTATTGTGACACTTTAAGTGGAAATGCAGTGTAATATTCATACATGTATTATTGTGACACTGTGTGGAACAACATTGTAATATTCAACATGTATTGTGACACTGTAAGTGGTAGCTCAGTGTATTCATAAAAAATATTGTGACACTGTAACTGGTAGTGAAGTGTTTATTCCTAAAAAATATTGTGACACTGTAAGTGGAACCGCAGTGCAATATTCAACATTTATTGTGACACTATAAGTTGTAGCACAGTGAGATATTCACACACGTATTGTAGCACTATAAGTGGAATTGCATTGTAATATACATGTATTGTGACACTGTAAGTGGAAACGCAGTTTAATATTCAAACATATTGTGACACTGTAAGTGGAAATGCAGTGTAATATTCATTGTGACACTATAAGTCGGAGTGCAGTGTAATATTCATACACTTATTATTGTGACACTGTAAGTGGAACCGCAGTGTAATATTCAACATATATTGTGAGATTGTAACTGGTAGTGCAGTGTATTCATACAAAAATATTGTTACACTGTAAGTGGTAGTGCAGTGTTTTATTCATAAAAAATCTTGTGACACTGTAAGTGGAACCGCAGTGTAATATTCAACATGTATTGTGACACTGTAAGTGGTAGCGCAGTGTATTCATAAAAAATATTGCGACACTGAAAGTGGCAGCAAAAATATTGTGAAACACAGTGTAATATTCAACACATATTGTGACACTGTGTGGGAAAGCAGTGTAATATTTAACACATATTGTGACACTAAGTGGTAGCACAGTGTAATATGCAACACATATTGTTGTTTGTGACACTATAAGTGGAAATGCAGTGTAATATACATAAAAAATATTATGATGCTGTAAGTGGAAACACAGTGTAATATTCATACACGTATTGTGACACTATAAGTCGTAGTGCAGTGAAATACTCACACACGTATTTTAACACTATAAGTGGAAACACAGTGTAATATACATTAAAAAAAATGGTGACACTGTAATTGGAAACGCAGGGTAATATTCAACACTTATTGTGACAGTGTAGGTGGTGGCGCAGTGTTTAATTCATAAAAAATATTGTGACACTGTAGGTCATTTTTACCACAGTGTAAAATTTTTAATTGGTAGACATTGACTTGTTTGCTGTATCCCACTTCATTCATGTTCGTTGATATGGAGAATGATCAGTTGAGAGGAGAGAAGGAACACATGCTAGTGCTGGAGCTGCTGCCAGTGACACCAGTCATAAAATTACTAGTGCGTCTAGGTCATCTACTAAAGCCGATACCCAAGGGCATACAGGGCTTAAGTCAGGGCATCTAAAATCAAAGAAGCAATCTTTTACAGTGGTAAAGAAAAAAACATTAAAGGTAGCTGCAGAAAGACATAAAATTGGCAATATGCCTTTCACCACACAAAGTGGCAAGGAAAGGCTAGCCTTGGCCTTTATTTATGACTGGTGGTTCTGCCTCTTATGATGATGTAAGCACAAGTGAACATGCTGACATAGAAATTGAGGATGCTTCTGTCGAAGTGCACCAGGATGAGCAGGATATTTGTGTAGCTGATGCTAAAAAGGATGTTGATGATTAGGGTGTTGATGGTGAGTATGTCGTTAATGAGGATGTTGTTTGTGTAAATCAGACACCAGTGGAAAAAACAGTTGTTGTCCATTGTCAATGTCCATTATCATTCCTTGGCACAAGAAAAAAAATCCACTTCTTATGTGTGGATTTATTTCTACCCATATCCGAACAACAATTGTCAAGCCATCTGTATCCTTTGTAAAGCCAGAGTAAGTAGAGGTAGGGATCTTAACCATCTAGGAACCTCCTTCCTGTTACATCATCTGCAGCGCATCCATCAAAAAAGTTTTTGCTAAATTCTAAAACTTTGGCTAAAAGAGTAACAACAAGCAGTCCAGTGTCAGTTAGCTCCCTTCTCTCTGCTAGATCCAAGCACCAGCCATCTTCACCACCAACACCTTCATCAATAATATCCTCAATCATGAAGCAATTGGTTTGTTTGGGCCCCCACAAAACAAGCTACCAATGCGCAGTTGACATTGCTGGCAATGATCTCTACATGCACAAACTGGCTTTACAGAGTGCAGGACTGCGACTATTACAGTACATAAAGATAGATTACTTTTGCCAAAGTTCCTTTGTGGTTGTTGGAGGAGCTATCCTGCTTGCTGGCGTTCTTCACATACAGGGAATAGAGAGTTAAAGTGATCATCTGTTTCCAAGGTGTTCTCAGGTTGTGGGATTCTTAGATTGCTCATTATTTCAAACCTGATTCCATTTGGGTCACATGTTCTGAACTTCCTATGGATTACAGACCTCTAGTATAAAGCCTGTTACTAACTGTGTCTCAGTGTCTGTACAACGTTACTTTCAGGTCT
This sequence comes from Taudactylus pleione, assembly GCA_031769625.1. Classification (NCBI taxonomy): domain Eukaryota; kingdom Metazoa; phylum Chordata; class Amphibia; order Anura; family Myobatrachidae; genus Taudactylus; species Taudactylus pleione. The sequence continues at coordinate 431,365 of JAUIMM010000336.1, forward strand.
TTCTTGGACTCCTGCCAGATCACTGGTGTGCCTGTGGTTTGCTGTGGACTTTACTATATCTCCGCTCATGTTCCAGCTTAACTTCTGATGCCAGTTACCAGCCGCACTACAGAGTTCAGCACAGCCATTGCCTAAGTATCGCTTTCTGCTCCACTACTGTGGTTTCACCTTTTGCTGCACTATTTACTTTGCCTTTTGCCTCTTACTCCTATGGATATCAAACCCATCTTCATTACAGTTGTCAACTGCACTGTTAGTTATCATCAATGCATCGTGGGGCTCAACCCCGTTCTGGATTTTATTCACACCGCAGTGCTCAAACCTGTTCTGGAACTACTCCGCTTCACAGGGCTCAACCCTGCTTCAACCTCATCACATCACATGGCTCAACCCTGCTCCAATCTCACTGCAACACAGGGCTCAACCCTGCTCCGACCTCATCGCATCACAGGGCTTAACCCTGCTCCGACCTCATCGCATCACAGGGCTCAACCCTGCTCCAACCTCATTGCATCACAGGGCTCAACCCTGCTCCGACCTCATTGCATCACAGGGCTCAACCCTGCTTCAACCTCACAGCATCACAGGGCTTAACCCTGCTCTGTCTTTCACCGCATCATAGGGCTCACTCTTCTCCAGATCTCCATCACTACAGGGTTCCTCCCAGGTGAAGCTCCTCTATACCATCCTGAGTTGTTAGCCTCATACTGGACTCGGGGTTCCCTACCATATTAACTTTTATGTGTTAAAGACTATATGGGGGGTTTTCTCCTATACTCGTTATTGCTTATGTGAACCTCCAGTGTTGTTGAGACTTTATATGACATTGCTATTATATTTCTCCTGTGAATAAATTCTATTTACTTTTATTCCATGCTATTGAGATTTCATGAAAAGGTCATTCCTAAAACCACCCTAGTTTATTGTGCCTTGATGTACATCATCGTCATACAATATTAATTAGTCCCCACTGGAGTCCAGCATTACAGGTGCCTCTGTAATTTTTGGATGTAATTGACCACTGATCACTGACAAGGTTCCTGGCTGTGCTGAAAACTGAGTACACAATGGAGGGTGGGCAGCTCAAGTAAAGCAAAGCCAGTTAATGCATGGGCTTTCAAATTGCCTTTTTTTCCTGCCAGTAGTTAAATAGACATTATTTGGATGCTATCATTAATACATGTAAAATAGTCCTCAACCATTCTTTGAATGGGAACCGTATCAGATGGAGTCATGGTAGAGGAGTCATTAATTGTAGGCAATTCTTTTAGACCTAAACACATTGCAAAACATGGTTGTGTTGACTCATCTGCATCACCAGTGGGTCTTTTGGGAAAGTTATTTTTTTCTTAGCAGATGCACTTGCTGGAGAAACTGAAGGAGGAGCCATCGCTGCATCACGTGCCACTTGAGCTGACAATTTGCTTACCAAGAGCTCTTTTCATATCTTCAGATCTGTGTAATTTGGGAAGAAAGACATGACTTATGACTTAAACCTAGGATCCAGCACGGTTTGCCAAAATGTATTGATACAATTGTAAGATCCTGATAACCCTTGGATCCTCCTTGGAAAGCAAATAAAGGACTTTATCAACAAGTCTGGAATACTTGGCAGAATCACTTCATTTCAGCTCCTCCTTCAGTTTCTCAAGCTGCTTTTCCAACAGTTTAATTAGGGGAATTACCTGACACAAGCTTGCAGTGTCTAGACTCACTTCACAGGTGACTACTTCAAAGGATTTCAGCACTTTGCACATCATGGAAAGTATTTTCCACTGAGCTTGAGTAAAGTACATTTTCCCTCATCTTCCTATGTCATAGTTCGCTGTATAGCTTTGGATGGCTTTTTGCTGTTCCTCCATCCGCTGAAGCATATAAAGGGTGAAACTCCACCTTGTAACTACCTCTTGCTTCAGTTGGTGGCAAAACAAATTCAATATTTCTTGCAGGTGCTGCAAACTTTTACATGTGCCTGCTGAATGGAAAAATGTCCAGAAATTTTTGGGGCCGCAGAGAAAATTTTCTGCAAAGCCCTGTCATTTGCACCACCAAGTGGATTATTTGAGCAAAACATGGGATGTGTTTTGGAATTCACCCAGCTGTAATGCTCTCACAATATTGGTGGCATTGTCAGCAATGACAAATCCTAAGGAGAGTTCAAGTGAGGTAAGCCATTTTTCAATGACTTCCCTGAGTTTTTCTCAAAGTTTGTCAGTGGTATGCCTCTTAGTGAAACCAGTGATACACAGAGTAGGCTGCCTCTGAATAAGCAGGTTTCTTTGATAATGCTGCTACTGGTGCCGCTAAAGGCAATACACCCACCCAGAGGGCTGTTACAGTCATGTAATCTTGCATTTGCTCTGTTCTGCTTATCCATATATCTGTGGTTAAGTGGGCAGTGGGTACAATGGCATTTTGGAGGACACAAAGTTTTTTTTAATGTCCCTGTACAGGCTGGGAATTGCTTTTCTAGTGAAATGGAATCTAGATGGGATTTGCTAGTGGGGACACAGAACCTCAATTAACTATCTAAAACCCACTAAATTATTGGCAGTCATTGGATGCACATCTTATACCAGCATACATGTTATGGCCTCAGTGATCCGCTGTGCAACTGGGTGACTGCTGCCATACTTGCTCCCCTTTAAAAGGGTTGTTTAAAATTTAATTGTTTTTTTAAATTACTACTAGTAGTCTTCCTGGTCCACTTCTGGAATGAAGATCTACTCCCAGTAGCAGCAGCAGCAGGCATAGCACTCAATGATATTTTGGGGGCAAGGACTGATGTGAATGATTTAAATATTTTTTGTAAATGCCTCCCCTCCTCTCCTCCCCTGCTCCCCTATGCTCCTGCCTCATAAATTTGCTTTTGAATCAAAACATGAATTAAATTTAGTTCTAATCAAACCTTTCCTGCCTTCAACTACATACATAGTCCAACTCCCTCAGGCCTCTTGAATAATAAAAACATTTGATTCCTGATGCACCATGTTAGAAGTTGAACTGCCACAGCTGCTGCAATCTTTGACATGTGGTTGCTGAATGCCAAAAATGTCCAGAAATGTTAATGGCCATAGGCAGCATCTCCTGCATGCCCCTTTGTCTATTTTTAAAAATATTCTGAACCACCAAGTTGATTTTGTAGGCAAAGCATGGGATGTATTGTTCACCCATGCTCTCCCCTTCTCCCTCATAAATTAGCTTCGGAATAAAAAAATTTAATTGAATTTACTACCAATCAACCTTTACTGTCCCTGTCTTCAACTACATACATACTCCATCTCCCTCAGACCTCTTGATTAATTAAAACACATGTTTCCTTATATGCCATGTTGGGGGTCGAACTGCCACATGTTTGTGCCACCCACTGCTGCCATTTAGCTTAGTCAGCAAGCTAGCTTGGTGCAACTTTTGGGCCTAAGCTGGATGAAAACAATATTGTGAGCTGTAAGGTGGTCAAAATTAACTGGAAATGAGTGGAAATTAATGTTATTGAGGGTAATAATACTGTAGGAACAAAATAAGCCCAAATTATGTGATTTTAGCAGTTTTTATAAATTTTTGTAAGAAAGTACAGATCCAAAACCAAAACATGCAAATGCAGTTTTGGCAAAACCAAATCCAGATCCAAAAAGCAAAGGCGATGCACCTGGGTTGGGGCATATCCCTACTTTTCAGTGCTGTTGATGTGGTTATGTAAACTATGTGCTTTACAATGGTTTTCTGGTGGCTTTTTGTCATGGAGTTTTGACCAAAACTGCCATAAACGCACTGCATCAATCTGGCCAATCAGAAAGAGATGACTCACAATACACTTAAAATGAAGGCAATCATTATGTTTTGAATAGGGAGGCAGATAACACTGATAATTCTCTTATGCAATATTTTAGAGGTAAACGTATTGTTTAATTTTAGTAAGGACAGCGATATTATGCATTCATTTTAGTAAAGGGAATATAACAATACATTATTAATTGGTGTTTAAAATATTTTTGTTATGGTGCAGTTAACAGTTCTCATTTTATATTGTGTGCACCATCTATTTACAGTACATACTTACCTACTCTCTTGGAACCTCACCCGGGTTTCAGGAAGAGTCAGTGATCCTCCCACATCACGCTCCCTTCCTAATGAAGTGAGCCGGATGAGGAGAATAATAAAGTAAATTTGCATGAGCGGGGGAAGGTCCAATATGATGTGATAATTGCATAATTTTGGCCCAGCCCCTTTACATAGAACCACAATCTTTGGCATTATTATACATGGGGGTGGAGCCTGATGACATTAATAATCCCTGACCTATCAACTGGCACTTTCTCTCTTGAATTCCCCCAAAAAGAACAATATTGAAGTCGGCAAGTATGTTTATATAGCCATAATAATAATAATACATGAGCCCCGTCATAAAAATATGTTTAAAATTAGCAATTATTATTTCCCTTTATTATAATTAACATATAATATTCCACTCTCATTATTAAAGCTTATGGCCCAGTAGTACCGGAGGCCTGATGGTGGCGGTGCTGTGGAATGCAGGAAAGACATTCAGGCAATTGAATAGGGGATTGTTGGTGGCACTTGCACAGTGTGATGGAGAAGATGCCAAGGAGCGGAGCTGGTGAGCAGGGGTAGAAGTGATGTCCTGGCAGGGCCATAAAGAGCAGAAATGGGCCCTGGTACTGGAGGAAACATGGCCAAATACTGGAGGACTCCTACTGAATAATGCTCAGACAAAGGCAGCATCCTCCCTGGATCCACCACAGCAAAATGCACAGCAGCAAGTGCTGGGCTGGGAAAAGAGGTAGAAGCCACTGTCAGGTAAAAAGCACTATTGGGGGAACAAACCTGGGCACTCGCTTGTCCACTCCAACAGGCCATGAGTAATTAGTATTCTCTCCCCCCTCTTAGCATCTCTGCAGGTCTGACCTAGAGACTGGGGCCAGTGACGTCACTGAGGTGGAGCCGAGCACAGTGGTGTCAGAAGGGGAGTGCAGGCCGAACCCGGGTGTCACCCACCGAGGGGTGACACCAAAGTGCCAACTCCTCAGTAACAGGAGCTGCATGCTGCAATGTAGCATCACATGCAGCCCTTGGCTCCTGACACAGTGAGGGAGCCGGCAGAGTGATCCCTGGTAGCAGTCCAAACATCCGGAGTATCTAAAATGGGGGTTTGGGCTGCAAGGCCACGCCCCTGTCCAAAAGGACATGCCAATTTTTACTGGTGCACATACAACCCTCTCAGCACCTGGTGTCATTGCAGGGAAGGACACCACTGGCTGAGGACAGGGCAACTGTGTGTGTGAGGTGCTGAGGGGGTAGCAGAGTTCTAGAGCTGAGAGGAGGACAGAGGCAGGACTGTCAAGAGCTCTGATGGACCTAGGGAACTGGGGGGGGGCAAATCCAAATCTGGGAGGCATAGCCATGCAAACTCCTAAAAAAATGTATATAACTATTATGTGCTGTGCGCATGGCACCCCCTGTACTCAAGGGGAGGAAGTGATCAGTGCAATTCCCCCACCTGTAACACATCTCTGACCACAACAACTGGCCACATTTGTATAGCAGCACAGCAGCACATCGGGACTAGTGGTTCCAGCTTTGCTGGAACCAGTAGTCCCACTGTAAAGGACAATATTACTTGTTTACTCTGCACCCAATGGCCAGGGGTGCAAATGAGAGCCCCGGACTATCAGCCCTGGTCTTGGATACCCTGGGCTGACTAATGTGGGATGCTGAATGCTTTGGCAAGGAGACCCGGTGAAATGTGTATCCCAGCTGTGGCATTTCACCCTTGTGCCTGCTGCTGGGTTTGGATAATACGGGGAACCCCTACTCATTTTCTCCCCCATATTTCCACAACCAGGACTGGATTACAGAGCCTGGTGTTGGTTGATGAAAATATGGTGGACCCCTACATCTTTTTTCCACTGTATTTTCACAATCAGGACTGGCTTACACAGCCCAGTGCTAGTTATGCTCTTGGGGGGTCCTCACATAATTTTTTCCTTTATTTTTAGACACAGAAGCCTACACTAACCTCACTGATCTGTTTAAGATTCTGCAAAAGTCGCACCTTGTGATGAAACTCGCATGGACCTCCAACTCAAGGTCAAGGCATTGAAAAAGACCTACTTAAGGAGATTGAAACGAGTCGGTCAGTAAGTGAAAAGTTTTATTGTTATCTGTCAGCAGGTGATAGTGTTTTATGTTTACTGGTGAGCACTTGCTGGCTATGCTCTTCATCTTTACAGAATTTCATCTAGCATTTTATCACCTTTGCATGTTGGCATATTTTCAGTTTTAAATAATTTTTTTATAACTTTATTATTTGAGCGGAGCATATATTTTGATCGTCTCCCTAGAATATATTAGAAAGAAACTGCTATTGGCATGTGAGAACATGAGGAATTATGAGTATGGTACGTTCATCTATACATAAATGAACCACATTTTGGGTATGAAAAATGTAAGCTGAGCCCACATGGAGGTGGAATAAAGACCATATTGATGAAGAAACCTTTATATGCTTCTATGTCTTTGCCGTGAAGTGAGTATGGTACGATACAAACTTCCTACCTAGTTGATTTGGTTATTTGGCCTCTGGTGTTAAAAGCTGCATCACACATCTACAGTATACAGTATAGCAGCATCTTTCTCTGAGTCTGCCTCAGATCCACTATTGGAACGTACTACACCATATACACTTTTTATCTTCTTTCTGAGCATCACAATAATAAGAGGAGCATCGGCTATCAATGGGGATTTACTTATGAACATTTTGAACATATTGCATTGATGAACTAAGGGGGTCATTCAGACCCGCTCGCGAGCGCAGGACGCTCGCAAGCGGGTCGATGTTGCCCCACTGCATGTGCGCACGATGGAGGGAGCTCCGTCGTGCGCATGCGCGAGACCCGGATAGCGATGGGCTCTCCGTCACTCCAGGTCTCGCACCAAAGGGGGCATACTGTCGATGTTGATTGACAGCACGCCCCCTTTGGTGGGCGTGCCGGGGGCGTGGCAGCCAGACAGAGGCGTTCACTAGTGATGTCAGTGGGAGTGATTTTGGCTCTGATAGAGCCAAAATCACTCCAGGGCTTGCGGCAGCGAGACCCTACCGCAGGGTCTCCGTCGCAAGCCCGATTGTCGCGATGGTTTCTGTGCTTATGGTTGTAAATAGGGCCTGATTCTGAGCCGAACGCTCTGACCAGACCACCCACAGCTTATGCGAGCTTCCATGATGATGGTCGCGATGGTCAAGAACATCGCGACCATCGGGCTTGCGATGGAGACCCTGCGGTAGGGTCTTGCTGCCACAAGCCCAGGAGTGATTTTGGCTCTATCAGAGCCAAAATCACTCCCACTGACATCACTAGTGTCAGACCTGTATTTAAGCTATGGCTATAAATACAATGAGCTCAGAGACCCTCATTGCTTTTGTTTGCTGCAGCACAATGCTGTGTACACAGGAGAGATCTAAAAACACGACTGTCTTGTGTAGTGTAAAATCAATCTCTGGTTTAATGGCGCCAAAGCACATACATTTATAGTTTCTTAAGGACACATCTGTTTTCGATTACATTAAGAAAAAACCACAGGGCTAGGTAAAGATTTGGAATCGCATACCTTACCATATATGTACATATGCTTTTCTGTGAATATATGACTGAGTCTGCACACGGAATTAACTCTTTCCTGCCCTGTGCATTTACTTACAATGAATACGTGGCATACTTGAAAAGACTTTTAGGATACAAAATGAATTCTATACTTCCACATTTTCCTCCTTTTCGATTCAAATCTTACATACTATTGTTTTTTTCTAACTTACCTAGCCATGACCCACCCCCTATGTATTTGGTCCCTACTTCACACAACAAGTTATCCCCCATAACGAGGTAGCTGCATGGGGCAGTGCCCATTCAAGACCATATAGGCGATGAGTCTCTTAGTCCCTATAGTCCTGAATCTTCCTTTTCATCCGTATCCTTGTAGAAGTCTTCTATTTTTGCCATACATTGTTCACATAAGTCTCTGCAAAGCAATGCTTCTCTTGTCTTGCAGATTACACAAAAGTTCTGGGCGTATTCATGTAGCAGGATCATAGTTGTCTTTGACATTTCTTTAGATGCTTTAAACCTAGAACAGTAATCAAGTGTAAGTATTTTCCTTATTAACCATACAACAAATCTAACAACAATATAAATGATTACTACTAATGCAAATCCTTTAGCTATTAACATGAGGATACCTGAAAGCCAACCTCCTATCCCCTTGAACCAATTTGCTGGATTCAACCATGAAAACCATCCATTACTATCAATATCATACTCTGGATCATTATGCATCTTCCTAAACTGCTCCTTCAATTCCTTGACTTTCTTCAAGTGTGCATATATTGGGTCAGTAAAATTATCAGCTATATAATTACAGCCAGCAGGTCCCACTATCTGACACATGCCCCCTTGTGAGGCCGTTAGATAGTCCAGAACCAGCTGATGCTGTCTGAGAATCTTGGTATGATACCTTAAAGTCTCATCAACTATTTCTAATACATCCAATATTTCATCTGTAACGTTGTCAAATAATTTAGCTAATGCTTCTATATTATGAGCATTCTGTATACTAAGTCCGGATATTGATAAAGCTAGGCATTTTCTTATACCATGGGATATATACTAAATCATGAGCATGAGATTTACTTTTTATAAGATCCTTCCTTACTCGATGATTTGCTGGGCTATTGGTTATATCTATGGTTTCTGTTATCCATGAGGCGGGGCTCAGCCTTGCTATAGTGCAACTGCCTGACCCTCCCCAGGGTAGAAATTTATATGCCTTATTACCACACATAAAATAATACCCTTCTGGTAGTAAATGCTGTCCAGTTTTAATTACTTGTTGAGCATGCCATAACAACCTTGAAGTATTTTTTACAGGGCAACTCTCTAGCACGTGATATATACCTTGGTCATCCGAAGTACATCGTATATCATTTGTGGTGTTATCCCAAACACTGGAATGATTGAGATATTGTTCCCATCTAGTAACGCTAGTGTTATATTCTATTAGTAATTGTTGTGTCGGTACCTCACCAATATAGCAAATTACTTGTTTAGCATAAAAGGTAACATTTACTTTAAAATTTATAGTTCCTAAGTTTAGGTTTGCATTTTTAGACCCTTCATTTTTAATATTAACACAGTCGTCTTGATAGCACATTTGGCCAAAATTGTTCCACTGGTCAAATGAACCATCACGTACTGCTTTCCAAAAGGGAGGTTGGGTCCACCCAGCCACAAACAATTGTACTGCTGAGTTGCTAAATGGCTCATGTGTCAATTTTATTGGCCTAGTCCAGGTGTCTATATCTTTACTTAATTCATCCCAACTTACTGGGGTTGCCACATATGGCATGGTTTTAGCTGAAATCGGGGAATGTGTACAAATCCAACAATCAGTGAGGTTAATACCTTGCATTAATCGATAGTGCATTTGCAAAAACTTGTTATCCCATATTTCATTAAGCTGTTCATGCAATTCTCTTTTAACTCGTACCAAGGATTGATTAGTTCCATTTGTACTGTTAAAAGCATCATCACCCCTGTTTATCAATTCCTCAAAATTCATTGCTAAAATAAGTATAATAACCATAGCAGAACATAGAATACATCCCCACAAGCCTCTATCAGGCTTGGGGCCTAAAAGCATATATTTATTCATTTTACTCCAACTCCCCTTGTGTAAAGATCTTGCAATGCGATGCGTGTATCCACGTATTTTTCTCTGCCACCTTCACCACTGTAAGAGTTGTCAGGAGAACCTGGTAAGGACCCTCGTATCTGGGCTCAAGGACCTTCCTCAGATGTCTTTTGATGACTACCCAGTCTCCAGGCTGCAGCTTGTGAGAACTACAGTCTGCGTTGGGATCTGGAATAGATGAAAACACCTGATGGTGGATTTGAGTTAGTTGTTTCTGCAACTGTATCATATAACCAGTCAGATCACCATGTAGATGTTGCAACTGCTGAGGAAAGTAACAACCAAGTTTGTATGGACTACCAAATAGTATCTCATATGGTGTCAGCTTAGTCTTTTTCAATGGGGTATTTCTTACAGAATGTAGAGCCATTGGAAGGCATTCTACCCAAGTTTTGCTTGTTTCTGCCATTAATTTTTGTATCTTAAGTTTTAGGGTGCCATTTAATCTCTCCACGCGCCCAAAACTTTGGGGGTGGTACGGCACGTGAAGAGCGGAGACTATCCCTAGGTCACTCATTATGTGTTGTGCAATTTCACCTGAAAAATGAGTCTCTGGTACCCCATATCTGCAAATGACTTCTTGGATTAGCTTTTTTGCTACTGTTTTAGCATTTGCTGCCCTACAGGCCCAGGCCTCAGGCCAGTGACTATAAAGGTCGGTTGCCATGAGGACATAGACATACCCAGAGCAGGGAGGCAGTTGGATGAAATCTATTTGGATTCTCTGAAAAGGAAAAAATGTCTGTGGGGTGCTTTTGAGTGGTACCTTGACAGCTTTGCCAGGGTTGTGAAGTGCACATACCACGCACCCGGACACAAAGGCGTGCGCAGCCTGGCCAAACCCTGGAGCATGCCAATGTTTTTTAACAGTGTTGATCATGGTGTCTCTAGACACATGCACCTTTCCATGCAGGATTTGTGCCATCACTGGGTAGAGGCTCCTGGGCAGGCAAGTGAGTCCTTTACATGACCATTATCCTTGTATACACACAGCTCCTTGTTTCTGCCAGGCTTTCAACTCATCTGGAGAGGCCTGTTTTTGGAACTGTAAGAGAAGGTCCTGACTCACTTTAGGGGATTCTACAGCTGATGCTATAAGAGCAGCTGATTGTGGTGACTGTTGTAGGGGCTTAAGGGCTGCCTCCTTGGCAGCAGCATCCGCACATGCATTTCCCTTTGCTTCTGGCGTCTGTTCCCTAGTGTGAGCTTTGACCTTTATTACTGAAAGTTGCCTGGGAACCTGAAAGGCCTCAAATAACTGTCTAATCAAGTTTGCATGTTTTATTGGTTTACCTGTAGACCCTACAAAGTTCCTACTTTTCCAGATTGGACCATAATCTTGAGCGATCCCGTAGGCATACCTGGAATCAGTGTAGATGTTTACAGTCTGTCCCTCAGCATAAAGGCATGCAGCCTTCAATGCCTCTAATTCAGCCTCTTGGGCTGACATGGTAGGTGGTAAAGGTTCTTGAATGATTGGCTCATGTGCAGTAGTAACTGCATATCCTGTATGTGGGTGGCCATCTACATAATACCTTGAACCATCTACAAACAATTCTAATTGTGCATTTGGAATTGGCATGTCTAATACAGGAGAGATCTGTGCGATTTCCTGTTCCATAAGCTGAATACAATCATGCTCACAGCATGTGTCTGAAGAAAAAAGATTGTGATTTTCACTTTCCTTTCTGCTATCGTTACTGTCACTGGCAGCACTACTATTAATTAGCATATCTGGTGCTGCTAGAGTGTCAATGTCTCCTGTTTCTAAACTTCCTCCTTTTGAATCTTTCGGAAGTAATGACGCTGGATTCAATACCGTGCACCTGTGTATGTTTACATTACACGGGGTAAGTAAAGCTACTTCATATTTTGTGAGTCTAGCTGCAGATAAGTGTTTAGTCTGTGCCTGATTGAGTATTTCTGTAACGGCATGTGGCACTTGCAATATTAATGAATGACCTAACACAATATCTGCAGTTTTGTCTAGTAAAATGGCTGCCGCTGCTACCCCCCTGATACAGGTTGGGGCAGCTCTGATGACTGGATCTAGCTGTAGGGAATAGTAAGCCAAAGGCTTCTGCCTACCCCCATGTTCTTGTGTCAACACCCCTTGTGCGTGACCCTGGTCCTCATGACAGTATAGTGTGAAAGGTTTACTGTCATTGGGTAAAGCCTGGGCTGGAGCAGATATATCTTTCTTTAACTCCTGAAACACCTGATTCTGCTCATCTGTCAATTTAAGAGGGCCTTGCCGCTTATCACCTTTTAGTGCATCATATAGAATTTGAAGCTTAGAAGATGCACCTGGGATCCAATCCCTATAATATGTGATAAGCCCTAAAAAGGCTCTTAAATGTTTCAGTGTCTGGGGTGGTTTTACATCTAGTATAATCTGTTTTCTCTCTTCCAGGATGTGCTTAGCCTGGTGGGTTATACAATGGCCTAGGAACTGTACCTTAGGCTTTGCAACTTGTATTTTGTCTCTTGACACCTTACATTGTGCTTCATGTAGAAATTTCAATAATGACACTGTCTCTCCTATGCACATTGTTTCACTATTGGTACATAGCAACAAATCGTCTACATACTGGATGAGCACTGTTTCTGGATCTATTGGTACCCATCCTTTTAATACCAGTGTCATAGTTTCTGAGAAGGCACTAGGTGAAGTAGCTCCTCCTTGTGGTAATCTTGTCCACGTGTATTGTTGACTTTTGTGAGTGAAGGCTAACATTAACTGACTTTTTTCCGTCAGAGGGACTGAGAAAAAAGCATTCGCCAAGTCTATGACTGTGAAGTGTGTAGCAGAGGGAGGGATCTGATTTAGCAGCGTATGTGGATTTGGCACAATAGGACTATCAATTACCATACGCTTGTTAACCTCCCTAAGATCATGAATTAGTCTGTAAGATACAGGTTCATTATCCTTAGATCGTTTCTTAATTGGATACAACGGAGTGTTCCATGGGGATCTGCAGGGTTTTAACACTCCTGCTTGTACATATTGTTGTATCTGTGTTTCTATTGCCTGTATCTGGCCTTCGTTAAGGGGGTACTGTTTCATTTTCACAGGCGTTGCTGTAGGTTTAATTTTGATTATTACTGGATCTACTGGTAGGAGTCCTACATCCATTTTTCCCTTTGCCCATACCCCTGATGGTACCCTTGCCTCAATTACAGACAATAAGGGTTCCTCCTTTTGTTCAGAGGGTAAACATGTCATTAGGGATTGTGCAGTGTCATAGGCCATAGTTTGCAACAATCCTGCTGGTGTACTTAACATAGCTTCCCCATTTCTGTACACTATGCTAGCTTCCAGAGCTGCCAATAGGTCAGCTCCTAATAAATTCACTGGTGAATCTTTTGAAATTAGAACCTTGGTTGTTAGCACTACTCCGGAGTCTAATTCAATCTGTATAGGTTTGGTTTTAGAGAGGCTGATAACTTGGCCCCCCACTCCCACTTCATTAGTGGAGCCTGATCCCATATACTTGGGATATACTATATTTTCTTTCAAGAGACTTGTAGCAGCCTCAGAGTCTATGAGACAGTTTATCTTTTTATTTCCCAATTTAACAGGTATCATAATTTGTGGTCCTGTTGGGGCATTACATGTTAAGGGACAAATTAGACTCTGGGGGCCTGTTTCCTATTGCTGACTAAGATTCACCTAAAGGTCTTGGGTCTGGAGTTTCTTTAACTTGGGACAATTCCTCTTAATGTGTCCCTGCTCCATGCAATTGAAACAAAGCCCTTTTTTCATGCATTCTTCTGATCTTTTAGATTGCTGACCACTAGGTCTGCCTGATGGCTTAGGTGGTCTATAGCCCTGTTCCTTGTTACTCTTCTGATTTAAATTAGGGTAAGTAAGAACATACATGGGCTTGGGCATGGCATCTTTTTTCCTATCGCACTTTTATTGCCTTTCCTTAGCATTATCTTCTATAGACCTAAGTATTTTGACTAGGTCATTTAGAGGCATGGAGGAATATTCTGGCCTACAAACCTTTAACTGTCGCATTAATTCAGGATTCATTCCAGCAAACAAAGTTAATTTCAGAATCCTTACATGACCAGGGTCTTGTGTGTTAAACCCCTGGTCTGTATGCCTCTTAAGGAGTTGCTCATAATATTCCACCACAGATTGACCCTTAGTTTGGTTCTCTTCTATAGCAGGCATATTAGCAGCCTCTCTCTGGGCCCAAACTCTGCAACTAGCTACCCATTCGGTCCCGCTTTCTGCTGTTGTCTGGCCTGCTATGTTTGGTGGATTAAAATCATTATCACCATTTCCTGCTCTAGCCTGAGCTATTTCATTAGCTACATGTACTCCTGATGCTGTTTCAGTGAGATCATGCATATCTAACCATGTGGCATTATGAACACTTCTAATCCTTATCATATACCTGAGGAAACCCATAGGATTGTTTCTGGGGTCTGGTAAATCTTTTATGAACCCCATTGCTTCCACAGGGGTCCAAGGCTTATAGGAGGAGGTGGTACGTACTACATTACCATCATTGTCTCTTGATTGTGAGACTGAGACTGGAAATAATGGTCTAGTGTCATAAGGTGGTGGGGCTGTAGCCCCTTTATGTTCTTCAGAGAAAGGGTCTCTTCTATTACTTCTTAGAACCTTACAAGTAGTACATTGTTTATCTTGCCAATAATGGCAGACTCCACAGTCACATCTCCAAGTATATTTAGCTGGATTTCTGATGTGATGCAATATTTGTTCTGGAGTCAATGGGTTTTTTGGTCTTAAATTATCAATCAGTCCTAACCCACAGGTTGGACATTGTTCAGACCATAGGGCCTGACAATTTTTACATATTGTATCCCCTGGGACATTACAAAATCCACAAGCAAGACATGACCAATTTGTATATATTTGTTGATATATTGCCCTTCTAGGTGGTATGGGTCTAATTGGAATGGTTCTGTTGACCCCTAGTGGGTCAATTAGTGACAAATGTTCCATCTGCATTTCAAGTGTGTCATCTGAACTGTCTGTTCCTAGTTTACTACATCTTTCAATCCAGTTATCTACTTCATCTTCTATACCCTGTTTCCTTATCTGCGATCTATGCTCCCTTCTTAAATCAGAGAGGTTTTTAGAATCAAACCAATGCTCCTCACCTAATCCTGCCTTTTTAAACACCTTCACAAAGCTGTTGCCCTTTGCATCACCATATAGTTTCTTTATCACCTGCAGGGCTGTGCCCTGAGGCACTGACTTACTGTCAGTATTTCCCATTTGTTAAAACTGTTCCTCGTTCTAACAAGTTTATGGTCAAAATCCCTTATGACCTATATCTGTGGAACCTACTGGTCCCTAAGTATCCTGACTATATGTCTAATTTATGGACTTCCTTATTGTGAAGGGTCTATTGGCTAATTGGTGCTGTTAACTGAATATTATTCCCTCTAATTTATCTGGTTACTGTTACTTTTTATTAGGGTCTATCTCTTTGTTCTTTTGATAACTAGATATAACAACAGACTGTTCTAAAAAATTCTGGTCCCTCTTGTCAAAACCCAGTGGGTGTTGACTGCAGATCTAATGGACTTTCTTTGGATTCTTCTATATCGTAACCTAACCCACTCAATGTTAAATCTATAGGATATACTAATGGTACTCTAACTACACATTTATAAACGGGTTAAATACATTTTCATAGACGTACAAGACAAACAAGACACTTTTTTGACCTAGTATGCCTCCTATGGGTCATAGATAGGAGCTGCAAAAAAGATAAGCATTCAGGCTCCTGCCTTTATACAACAGGACTTCAAATCACCTGACATTACAGCACGTCCTTTCTCCCAAAGCATGCAGACCTGAGAATTGCCCCAGCATGATCAAGTATACACCGCGCAATCATGCCAAGGTTAATTCCCCCTTCTGCACACTCTGAGGATGAACCACCGACAATGTTCAGACAAACAAATTCACACAGACAAAATATCTCTCATACGTCAGTCAGGCCTAACATAAAACAACAAATGACAGATTGGTTAGTACATTTCAGAAAAATAATAAAAATGCAGTGAGGGTGTCTATAAATTCCCAGTGTGATCCCAGGACAGAACTACGTGTGATGAAAGGCAGAGGAATCAGAACTGAGTACAAAAATACTCACCACCCGGGATTGTTATTCTGATGTCTCTCCTCTCAGGCACGCTTGTTGTCCGTCCAGTGATCAGCTTGCTGGATATCTCGCTGGGACCTCCAGTTGTCAGACCTGTATTTAAGCTATGGCTATAAATACAATGAGCTCAGAGACCCTCATTGCTTTTGTTTGCTGCAGCACAATGCTGTGTACACAGGAGAGATCTAAAAACACGACTGTTTTGTGTAGTGTGAAATCAATCTCTGGTTTAATGGCGCCAAAGCACATACATTTATAGTTTCTTAAGGACACATCTGTTTTCGATTATATTTAGAAAAAACCACAGGGCTAGGTAAAGATTTGGAATCGCATACCTTACCATATATGTACATATGCTTTTCTGTGAATATATGACTGTGTCTGCACACGGAATTAACTCTTTCCTGCCCTGTGCATTTACTTACAATGAATACGTGGCATACTTGAAAAGACTTTTAGGATACAAAATGAATTCTATACTTCCACACTAGTGATGTCAATGGGGCCGGCTTCAGACGGTAGGCATTCCCATGGGAATGCCTCTGTCTGGCAGCCACGCCCCTGGCACGCCCACCAAAGGGGGTGTGCTGTCAATCAACATCGACAGCACGCCCCCTTTGGTGCGAGACCCGGAGCGACGGAGAGCCTGTTGCTATCCGGGTCTCGCGCATGTGCACGACAGAGCTCCCTCCGTCGTGCGCATGCGCAGTGGGGCAACATCGACCCGCTTGCGAGCGTCCTGCGCTCGCGAGCGGGTCTGAATGACCCCCATAGTTAGGATTAAGTTGTCCTGGTGTTTATGGGCTGCCTTTGTGACTGTTGTGCCTTGGGTCCTATTTGATATATATATATATATATATATATACATATATATACATATATATATATATATATATATGATGAATCCAGCACTCACAAATCTTCATCCAGCTACCTGTGTGTCTTTGTTATATGTAATACATATGTAGCCTACCAGTTGTCCAGTTAGAGACACAGCACTCCAGGATTTGTGCAAGAATGATGAATGGCTTTATATACCATATGTTTTAAAAATACATTGTAATCCTCATATTAACAGTCAATGTGAACAAATGTGTTTGTAGTTCACATTTGATGAGGGCTCTGTTTTGTACTTCTTCTCCGTCCTGATGACAGGGTCCAGTGAGGCCCAGAAACGTTGACTGTTAATATGAGGATTACAATGTATTTTTAAAACATATGGTATATAAAGCCATTCATCATTCTTGCACAAATCCTGGAGTGCTGTGTCTCTAACTGGACAACTGGTAGGCATCATATATATATATATACTGTATATAAAACAAAAAGCACTAATCCACGGCACTCACCATTCCTAGATTTGGGGTGCAACATGGTATGTGATCACATTGTTTAAATAGAAATCACAGGGGCTCTGCACTCACCATAATAACTAACAATAATAATAATAAACATAATAAACAGTGGGGTTTTGGTTCATGAATTGATCAATGCATTTAAGCTTGCAGCCCCCGTCACGGGACCCCCAATATATATATATATATATATATATATACACATATATATATATATATATATATATATACATATATATATATATATATATATATGGAAATAGGGTATGGAAAGAACATGCGCTTAATAGTGTAGTATTTCAAAAATATTTTTAGCACGTGCTCGAATATAAATGTGCGTCCCAGAAAATAAATCTTTAAAGCTTATCTGTAGGTGTTTTACTGGAACCTCATATGGTGAAATGGTTTCACAACTTCGGGGTGACCAGGAACCTTAAATAAAATTGGCTCATGTCGAGCCAGAACACGCATATATAGTGTAGTAATTTTGAGTCCCAAAAAAATTAATATGGTGAAGTAGTTATAAATGCGTACCAGAATGTTACTTGAATTTCTGCATAAAGTACTAAGTCGCTTCTTCAAACTCGTACGATGGCCCCAGCATTAGCATGTTCAGGTGGAGTAGGTCAACTTAAATCAAGCAGAAAGTGACTCTTACTCACGGGAGCTTACATCAACAAGTGGTTTAATAATACTTAGTACATGGGGACTACACAGTACACACAGGGTTAAAAAACATAGAAATAAGATAAAAGGATGCTTATCTGCATAATCAGTAATGTGGAGAGGAGCTGGAACAGGGGTCCCAACGCGTTTCGTCCAAAAAGACATCCTCAGGGGTATGGGTCAACTGTTTGGGGTGCCCTATTTATAACATACATAATAAGGTGCTGATTGGTGCCAAAACGGCGTTTATGGCCATTCTGCGCATGCGCGGCTGCCCGCGGCCATCTTGTAAGGGAAACTACAAGTCCCAATATGCCGCGCGGCCGAACTCGCGCATGCGAATTGTGTGCGCTGTAGCCGCACGTGCATCAACAAAGTAGCGCCAAGTGTGTGCCTGTGTCATAAATCAAGGGCCGGCTGGCTTGACCATTAAAGGGTGCTGTAGCCCCCAAAGTGCACTCCAAACAAAATAAAAAATTATTTTCTGTGTTTGTGAATTGTGTGCACCTGTGTCCCATAAGTCTGTTAAAGGGTGGTGTAACCCCCAAAGTGCACTCCCAAAAAAATTATTTTCTGTGTTGTGAATTGTGTGCGCTGTAGCCGCCCGTCCATCAACAAAGGAGCAGCACCAAGCGTGCGCCTGTGTCATAAATCAAGGGCCGGCTGGCTTGACCGTTAAAGGGTACTGTAACCCCCAAAGTGCACTCCAAAAAAAAATTTTCATTCTTCTTTTCTGTGTTTGTGTGTGCCTTAGCCGCATGTATATATCAATCAATATAACATAAATGGAGGACCAAACTTTGGCCCTCATTCAGAGCCGCTCGTAAGCAGCAGTATGCTCGTTCACCGAACGAGCGAGAAAATGTAAATTCCAGCGCTCGCTCGAAAGTTCGCTCGTAGCTATTCTTCTGCCCCAAAGTCTCCCAACCCCTCCTCTAGATAACGAGCGAGCAAAATTGCGACCGTCCATCTCCCAATTTGGTTGCAGGGAACGCTCGCACAAATCCAAAACGGAAGTGGGCCTGTCAGATTTCGATTACCTGCTCGTTCATTCTGCATACCTACTTTAATCGTTTCATGCCAATCAATATATTAATTAGCTTAATTGCTCTTCACATGTTTGCAATCCGTTTTTTTTTTCATTTTCAATAAACTTTAATCTTGTCCGTGTGTCATTTTTCCCACAGAATACGTACGGTTTCAACAATGTGTAACTTTTTCTAAAAAATACATGTTTGAACTAGGGGTGTGCACCGGCCACTTTTCGTGTTTTGTGTTTTGGTTTTGGATCTGGATCTTTCTTCGTGTTTTGGATCTGGATTGGTTTTGCCAAAACCACCCTTCCGTGTTTTGGGTTCTGGGTTTTGTGTTTTGGATCTGTATTTTTTTGAAAAAAAGCATAAAAACAGCTAAAATCACAGAATTTGTAGGTTTTTCTGCTCCTATGCTATTATTAACCTCAATAACCTTAATTTCCACTCATTTCCAGTCTATTCTGAACACCTCACACCTCACAATAGTGTTTTTATGTCCAAAAGGTTGCACCGAGGTAGCTGGATGACTATGCTAAGCGACACGAGTGGGCGGCACAAACACGTGACCCATCTAGGAGTGACACTGCAGTGGCAGGCAGGATGGCAGTTAGAAAAACTAGGCCCCAAACTGTACATAATGCAAAGAAAAAAAGAGGTGCAAGATGGAATTGTCCTTGGGCCCTCCCACCCACCCTTATGTTGTATAAACAGGACATGCACACTTTAACAAATCAATCATTTCAGCGCCAGGGTCTGCCACACAACTGTGGCTGAAATGATTGGTTCGTTTGGGCCCCCACAAAACAAGCTGGCAATTAATGTGTCCCTGCACAAACTGGCTCTACGGAGGCAAGATGTCATCCTCATCCTCCTCATCCACCGATTCCTCACCCTCTTCAGTGTGTACATCCTCATCCTCACAAAGTATTAACTCGTCCCCACTTGAATCCACCACCACAGGTCCCTCTGTACCTTCTGGAGGCTGGTCTCCCTGGAAGAGCTGATAATTCATTTTGATGAACATCATCTTCTCCACATTCTGTGGAAGCAACCTCCTACGCCTTTCGCTGACAAGGTTCCCGGCTGCACTAAACACTCTTTCGGAGTACACACTGGAGGGGGGGCAACTCAGGTAAAATAGAGCCAGTTTGTACAGGGGCCTCCAAATTGCCTCTTTTTCCTGCCAGTACAGGTATGGACTGTCTGACATGCCTACTTGGATGCTGTCACCGATGTAATCCTCCACCATTCTGTCAATGGTGATCATATGCAGTGACAGTAGACATGTCAGAAATTGTTGCCAGGTCCTTCAGTCCGGACCAGATGTCCAAACTTGGTCCTGCCTGCCCTGCATCACCGCCAGCGGGTTGCTTAGGATACCTAAGTTTTTTCCTGGCAGCCCCAGTTGCGGGAGAAAATGAAGAAGGAGCCGTTGACGTGTCACGTTCCGCTTCAGCTGACAGTGTGTTCACCAGCAGGTCTTTGCACCTCTGCAGGCTTGTGTCGGCCGGAAAGAGAGACACCACATAGGCTTTAAACCTAGGATCGAGCACGGTGGCCAAAATGTAGTGGTCTGATTTCAACAGATTGACCACCCTGGAATCCTGGCAAAGCGAATGAAGGGCTTCATCCACAAGTCCCACATGCCGAGCGGAATCGCTCCGTCTTAGCTCCTCCTTCACTTTCTCCAGCTGCTTCTGCAAAAGCCTGATGAGGGGAATGACCTGACTCAAGCTGGCAGTGTCTGAACTGACTTCACGTGTGGCAAGTTCGAAGGGCTGAAGAACCTTGCACAACACGGAAATCATTCTCCACTGCGCTTGAGTCAGGTGCATACCCCCTCCTTTGCCTATGTCATAGGTGGATGTATAGGCTTGTATGGCCTTTTGCTGCTCCTCCATCCTCTGAAGCATATAGAGGGTTGAGTTCCACCGCGTCACAACCTCTTGCTCCAGGTGATGGCGGGGCAGGTTCAAGAGTGTTTGCTGGCGCTCCAGTCTTCGGCACGCAGTCGCTGAATGGCGAAAGTGGCCAGAAATTTTTCGGGCCACCCAAAGCGTCTCCTGCACGCCCCTGTCGCTTTTCAGAAAATTCTGCACCACCAAGTTTATTGTGTGAGCAAAACATGGGACGTGCTGGAATTTGCCCAGATGTAATGCCCGCACAATATTGGTGGCGTTGTCAGATATCACAAATCCCCAGGAGAGTCTAAGTGGGGTAAGCCACTGGGCGATGATTTCCCTCAGTTTCTCTAAGAGGTTGTCGGCGGTGTGCCTCTTACTGAAACCGGTGATACACAGCGTAGCCTGCCTTGTAACGAGCTGGCGTTTCTGAGATGCTGCTACTGGTGACGCTGCTGCTGTTGCTGCGTAAGGTGATACATCTACCCAGTGGGCTGTCACAGTCATATAGTCCTTAGTCTGCCCTGTTCCACTTGTCCACATGTCCGTGGTTAAGTGGACATTGTGTACAACGGCATTTTTCAGGACACTGAGGACACTTTTTCTGACGTTTCTGTACAGTCTCGGTATCGCCTGCCTAGTGAAGTGGAATCTAGACGGGATTTGGAACCGGGGACACACTACCTCCATCAATTGTCTAAATCCCACTGCACTAATGGCGGATACCGGACGCACGTCTAACACCAACATAGCAGTCAAGGCCTCAGTTATACGTTTTGCTTCAGGATGACTGCTGTCGTACTTCATCCTCCTCGCTAAGGACTGTTGGAGGGTCAATTGTTTAGTAAAAGTAGTGGTGTTCCTACTTCCTCTCTGGGATGATGAACGACTCCCAGCAGCAGCAGCAACAGCAGCAGCGGCAGCAGTAGGCGTAGCAATGCAGGATCCTCCGGAGGAATCCCGGATAGGAGAGTCAGTCATGCCAGTGATATGGCCTGCAGGACTACTTCCGATCCTGACTAAGGAGGAAATTGACGAGGAGGGAGTTGACGGTGTGGTTTGCAGGCGCTTGGATACAACAGGACAACGGGATTTAGGTGTCCCTGGACTGCTTACGGTCTGAGCCAAAGTTTCTGAACTTGACAGTAACTTTTTATGAACGCGCTGCAGGTGCCGTATAAGGGAGGATGTTCCTAGGTGGTTGACGTCCCTACCCCTACTTATTTCACCTTTACATATGGTACATATGGCAAGACAGTTGTTGTCCGGATTTGGATAGAAATATTGCCAGACCAAAGAGGTGGAATGTTTGGTCTTCTGCCCAGGCATGACCGTGATGGGCTTTTTCATCCCACGGACAACAACTGTCTCCCCCGGAGCCTGATTTAAACAAACCACATCACCATCAGAATCCTCCTCGCCAACTTCCTCCTCAGCGCCAGCTACACCAGTATCCTCATCCTGTTGTACTTCAACAGTGACATCTTCAATTTGCATATCAGCAAGTGGACTGTGGGTGCTCCTTTCAGCACTTGCAGGGGGCGTGCAAATGGTGGAAAGAGCCACCTCTTCCCGTCCAGTGCTGGGAAGGTCAGGCATCGCAACCACCACCACACTTGGACTCTCTTTGGGGATTTGTGATATCTTCTTAGAAAGCACAGTTCTTCGCTGTGCTTTTGCCAGCTTAACTCTTTTGATTTTTTTAGTGGGAGGAGGGCTTCCATCGTCATGTGAAGCTGAACCACTAGTCATGAACATACTAGGGATCGACCTTAGCCGTTCCTTGCCACTCCGTGTCGTAAATGGCATATTGGCAAGTTTACGTTTCTCTTCAGCTGATTTAAATGTCTTTTTCAAGGTCATTTTCCTGAACTTTGCCATTTGGGATTGTATGTGCCCTCTACTATGACATTGGGCATCGGCCTTGGCAGACGACGTTGATGGCATGTTATCGTCTATGTCATGACTAGTGGCAGCAGCTTCAGCACTAGGAGGAAGTGGTTCTTGATCTTTCTCTATTTTATTTTTATCGGAGAAAGTTTGGTCCTCCATTTATGTTATATCGATTTGATATATACGTGCGGCTAAACACAGAAAATAAATTTTTTTTTGGTTCGGACTGGAGTGTACTTTGTGGGTTACAGCACCCTTTAACGGTCAAGCCAGCCGGCCCTTTACTTATGACACAGGCGCACGCTTGGCACTACTTTGTTGATGCACGTGCGGCTACTGCGCACACAATTCACAAACACAGAAAATAATTTTTTTTTTGGTTTGGACTGGAGTGTACTTTCGGGGGTTACAGCACCCTTAACGGTCAAGCCAGCCGGCCCTTTACTTATGACACAGGCGCACGCTTGGCACTACTTTGTTGATGCACGTGCGGCTACTGCGCACACAATTCACAAACACAGAAAATAATTTTTTTTTTGGTTTGGACTGGAGTGTACTTTCGGGGGTTACAGCACCCTTAACGGTCAAGCCAGCCGGCCCTTTACTTATGACACAGGCGCACGCTTGGCACTACTTTGTTGATGCACGTGCGGCTACTGCGCACACAATTCACAAACACAGAAAATAATTTTTTTTTTGGTTTGGACTGGAGTGTACTTTCGGGGGTTACAGCACCCTTAACGGTCAAGCCAGCCGGCCCTTTACTTATGACACAGGCGCACGCTTGGCACTACTTTGTTGATGCACGTGCGACTACTGCGCACACAATTCACAAACACAGAAAATAATATTTTTTTTGGTTTGGACTGGAGTGTACTTTCGGGGGTTACAGCACCCTTAACGGTCAAGCCAGCCGGCCCTTTACTTATGACACAGGCGCACGCTTGGCACTACTTTGTTGATGCACGTGCGGCTACTGCGCACACAATTCACAAACACAGAAAATAATTTTTTTTTTGGTTTGGACTGGAGTGTACTTTCGGGGGTTACAGCACCCTTAACGGTCAAGCCAGCCGGCCCTTTACTTATGACACAGGCGCACGCTTGGCACTACTTTGTTGATGCACGTGCGACTACTGCGCACACAATTCACAAACACAGAAAATAATATTTTTTTTGGTTTGGACTGGAGTGTACTTTCGGGGGTTACAGCACCCTTAACGGTCAAGCCAGCCGGCCCTTTACTTATGACACAGGCGCACGCTTGGCACTACTTTGTTGATGCACGTGCGGCTACTGCGCACACAATTCACAAACACAGAAAATAATTTTTTTTTTGGTTTGGACTGGAGTGTACTTTCGGGGGTTACAGCACCCTTAACGGTCAAGCCAGCCGGCCCTTTACTTATGACACAGGCGCACGCTTGGCACTACTTTGTTGATGCACGTGCGGCTACTGCGCACACAATTCACAAACACAGAAAATAATTTTTTTTTTGGTTTGGACTGGAGTGTACTTTCGGGGGTTACAGCACCCTTAACGGTCAAGCCAGCCGGCCCTTTACTTATGACACAGGCGCACGCTTGGCACTACTTTGTTGATGCACGTGCGGCTACTGCGCACACAATTCACAAACACAGAAAATAATTTTTTTTTTGGTTTGGACTGGAGTGTACTTTCGGGGGTTACAGCACCCTTTAACGGTCAAGCCAGCCGGCCCTTTACTTATGACACAGGCGAACGCTTGGCACTACTTTGTTGATGCACGTGCGGCTACTGCGCACACAATTCACAAACACAGAAAATAATTTTTTTTTTGGTTTGGACTGGAGTGTACTTGGGGGTTACAGCACCCTTTAACGGTCAAGCCAGCCGGCCCTTTACTTATGACACAGGCGCACGCTTGGCACTACTTTGTTGATGCACGTGCGACTACTGCGCACACAATTCACAAACACAGAAAATAATATTTTTTTTGGTTTGGACTGGAGTGTACTTTCGGGGGTTACAGCACCCTTAACGGTCAAGCCAGCCGGCCCTTTACTTATGACACAGGCGCACGCTTGGCACTACTTTGTTGATGCACGTGCGGCTACTGCGCACACAATTCACAAACACAGAAAATAATTTTTTTTTTGGTTTGGACTGGAGTGTACTTTCGGGGGTTACAGCACCCTTAACGGTCAAGCCAGCCGGCCCTTTACTTATGACACAGGCGCACGCTTGGCACTACTTTGTTGATGCACGTGCGACTACTGCGCACACAATTCACAAACACAGAAAATAATATTT
This sequence comes from Taudactylus pleione, assembly GCA_031769625.1. Taxonomy (NCBI): domain Eukaryota; kingdom Metazoa; phylum Chordata; class Amphibia; order Anura; family Myobatrachidae; genus Taudactylus; species Taudactylus pleione. The sequence continues at coordinate 456,424 of JAUIMM010000336.1, forward strand.
TTTTTGGTTTGGACTGGAGTGTACTTTCGGGGGTTACAGCACCCTTAACGGTCAAGCCAGCCGGCCCTTTACTTATGACACAGGCGCACGCTTGGCACTACTTTGTTGATGCACGTGCGGCTACTGCGCACACAATTCACAAACACAGAAAATAATTTTTTTTTTGGTTTGGACTGGAGTGTACTTTCGGGGGTTACAGCACCCTTAACGGTCAAGCCAGCCGGCCCTTTACTTATGACACAGGCGCACGCTTGGCACTACTTTGTTGATGCACGTGCGGCTACTGCGCACACAATTCACAAACACAGAAAATAATTTTTTTTTTGGTTTGGACTGGAGTGTACTTTCGGGGGTTACAGCACCCTTAACGGTCAAGCCAGCCGGCCCTTTACTTATGACACAGGCGCACGCTTGGCACTACTTTGTTGATGCACGTGCGGCTACTGCGCACACAATTCACAAACACAGAAAATATATTATTTTTTTAGCACTTGGGGGGAGCACCCCTGATGGACAGAGCACCCCCTGGACAACACTACAGCACTCCTTTAGGACTGGGACACTGCACAGGACTTTGGAGTGGACACAGCCCCTATGGAGAACTGACTGCACAACACAGTCCAGCCAGCCCCTATGGACTTTGAAGTAGTGGACACAGCCCCTATTAACAACAGCAGCACAGCACAACACAGCCAGCCCCTATGGACTTTGAAGTAGTGGACAACAGCAGCACTACACTACACTACACTACACAGCCCTAACTCCCACCCTCCCTCTTCACTGTCCACAGCCGAGTGAGAAAATGGCGCCGACGTGTGTACCTTATATAGGATCCAAAACCCGCGAGACTCGGAAGGCGGGAAGATGACGTTTTGCCTCGATTTCAGATCCGAGTCAGGCGGGAAAAGTCGAGCCTGACTCGGATCGGACTCGGATCGGGGGGGCTCGGGGGGGTTCGGATTTCAGAAATCCGAACCCGCTCACCCCTAGTTTGAACCAATGATCCTATTGTTTTCCTGTGTTTGTGTTAGGCATATTTTAGTTTTTTCATTTCTTTATTTAAATTACCTTACGAATGTCACAGCATCAAGCCTATCATAACTCACATTATATTTTTTAGCCTGGAGGACACATGACTCATACACTAACCAATAGAATGGTTCCTGTTAATTTACCAACTACATTAGCCAATCAAATTTTTCCTCTGGCCTTTATTAAAACTGTTTTTTTTAAAATCAACCATTGCCATCATGAGAGCCTCCGCGTTTACCAGGCGGGAGCTTTTGGTCCTAACGGAGGTGATGGACCGGTGGATCACTAGCCAGCCTCCCCCCATCAGCAACTGCCAGAAGCGATCCGCCTATGCGGAGGTTCGCCGCCACCTGCGCTCCTTCGGCTCATGCCGAAAGATCGGGCAGCTCGAGCGCAGGTGGTCGGATCTGCGCCGCGCACGCCACGCTTGCTGGCCTGTATTAGACAGCGGATAGCTGAAAGTAAGTATTTGTTTGTTTTTTTTCCTATATTTTTTGCGGCCCTATCTGCGTGTGCATGTTTTCAGTCTAGCCCTGTTGTGATTTTTTGGAAAGGCCTGCGTGTGCTGTTTTCAGTCTAGCCCTGTTATTATTTTCTGGAAAGGCCTGCATGTGCATGTTTTCAGTCTAGCCCTGTTGTGATTTTTTGGAAAGGCCTGCGTGTGCATGTTTTCAATTTTTAAAATGTTCTAACATTTGTGTAGTTGTTAATTTGTGGCCCAACCCCAAAAAAAATTACAAACATTTTCCGCTACTCATTTAGGGGCTGAACACAGAATCCGGCATCGCCACAGGCACAGATGCCGGGCTCGGGCCCTCAGTCCAATGCACAGCACAGCAGACACTCCTCAACTTGCTCCCAATTCCCCCTCCACCCCTGACCGGCCACTTGCTGAGGCACCTCCCTCTGGAATTTGGAGCCCCCCACAAATTCCCGACTCCACTCCCCCCCTTCACTTTTCTTCACCCTCCCCTCCCACCCCCCCGGCACTTTTCATCACCATCAAGCTGCTCCCAGATCTCCCCTCCTTGGAGCCTACGTCATTGTCCCACCTCCGAGGAAGAGGAAGATGTAGGGCCTACAAACCCGCAATTCCCGATGACCGGTAGGTTTCCCTGTTATAAATTTTTCCATTTGTCGTGTTGACCTTTTTATTTTGATAGACAATGTATTGTTTTTTTAGCCATGATACATATCACACATGTCCAAACACTCATACTTGGGTAGTTATTGTTTACCCTAACAAGGCTACTTCTTATTGCTTGTGGTTGCCTTTTTGTGTGTTCATTTGTAAATTTGTATTTCTGCCATCTTTGCATTTTCCATTACTTTGTTTTTTTCATCACAACTGGATCTTTGTTTACACTTTTTTGGGGGCGGAATTGGTTTTTTAAACTTCTAATGTAAGGTTTTTATTTTTTTCTCTTTGTTTTTTCCAACAGAGGACCAGAGGCGGATGCATTGTATCCAGGAAGGATTGGCCGCCTTGCGTGGCCACATGATTGCCATGTTTGTGGTCCTTGACCACATGGCGGCGGCCCTTCGGTGTTAAATTTTAGTTTTCCATGATTTTTTGTGCTAAATTTTTGTATTGTAATTAAAAATGCGTTGTATTTTAACGAGTCTCATTCATTGTCTGAAACAATTACATTGTTTAACCTTCCATAAGTCCACTATTTGATCATGTTCTTTAAAGTAAGGTAAATTATATTGTACAAAGCGCTAGGAAGTATGTAAGCTGCCACATTAAACACCTCACCATACCAATAGGTTATTACCAAATCAAAAATGTTCTTGTTTTTCTTTGGGTGGGTAATGTATTTTTTTTCTAAAAACAGCTTAGGCCTAGTTTTTTAAACCTACTGATTCAACATAATACCTTTGAGGTTTTTTATAAGCCAAAAAGCAGGTTCAAACACGGAAACATTTCAGACATTACAGGATTAGGCATTACGAAAGTTGGCCTTTTTTGTGCCAGGTTACACGTGACTAGAATTTAGTGAAAAACAGTCTTTTTAATGTCAAACAAAAATTGAATACACACCAAACACATACAGAAAGTGAATTGTGTCAAGCAGTGAAAAGACAATTCCCAAAAAACCCAACACCAAAAGCAAACAAAAAAAGAAACAATCAAGAACTGATGAAATAAGTAGCAGGACAACATAAAGCCACAAATGAGGCGATGAAATAATTGATTCCAAAGTAAGATCCAATGTGGCCACATGTACACAATTTAGTGGAGCAGGTAGTAGGCATCGTTTTGTCGAGGTGTGTAAAGGAAGACAAGAAAAGTTAAAATTAAAAAATTTATTTCAAAAAGGAACATTACAATGGTACATGTCAACATTGTGTCAATTAAGTTAATGTTTGACAATAATTACCTGAAAAAACGGGCCACCACATCATCGCGTATGGCCCCCCCACATACTGACCTCCAACCAACCTCGGGGGAGCCATCCTCAGGCAAGGCATCCTCTGGCTGCATTGGGACACCACTCCTTATGGCGATGTTGTGAAAGATCCCACACAGGACCACAATTTTCGAAACCATAGCCGGCAAATACATGAGTTCGCCACCAGAGCGGTGGAGGCACCTGAATCAGCCTTTTAAAAGGCCGATACAGCGCTCCACCACCTGCCTGGTGGCTGTAAGTGTGGAATTATACTCACTTTGTGGCCTTGGTGTGGGAGCCAAATAAGGAGTGAGCAGCCAGGGCGTGCAAGGGTAGCCACTGTCTCCTGTGAAAAAACAAAAACAACAATCAGGATCACTGTGTATCAAGCTTTGCATTGGTTTCAACTAAAGGTCTCCACTTACCCAGAAGCCACCCATCACCAGCTTGTAGGTTGTTTAATTTATGCCAAATCCCTGATTGCTGTAGGACTGTCAATTTGCCGCTCCAGATCACTCTCTATTAATGAAAGATTGTCTATGATGATTTGTGGAGGAAAACCTCATCATTGGGCATTCCAAAAAGGGTGACATGTGTTCTATATATCTTGGGCCTTGCACGCCTACGATGCCTACGCCTGGGACGAGGTTGAGGTTGGTCGGGTTCCGGAAGCATGGCCAAAACAATACGACCAACATTAACCTGAAATGGGAAGCCAGGTAGTTAATGTTTGTTGAAAATGTAAATTCAAAAATATACTTATCTTAGGCGAAAAATCCAAAGATGCTTACATGCCGGGGTATTGTCATGAGTGCACCAACCTACATTTCCAAATTTGAAATTCAGGTTAGATTTTTTGGGGCCATATTTGATTCTTTCAAAATACCAAAAATGCGTTAAAAGATAGGGGGGAGCACACATTAGAAAATGCACCCTACATTGAGTGGACAAACAAGAATGGCCAAATTTATACCAAAACAAACATTAGTACGCTAAATAGTTCGCATTTTTACATGGAGAATAAGGAAACATTAATGGTCAAAATATATGCGAAGACCAACACATCAAATTCTGAAAATAATGAAAAAATACAAACTTACCAAAAGTCGAACAATAAGTCACAGTCCAAAAACTTCAATGGGGCCCAGCCAAAATAACTGAAAAAAACAAAAACAAAAAAAATAAATAATACATTTGGTTTGTAGATCCTTTATTTTTAAAAGGACTTGTAAAAAATACTTACTCCAAAAAAAACCAACAAACAAAATATCCGCAAGAAAAAAAAACGAACGGAAAATACCAAAAAAAACAATCACCAACTCCTCCTCCAACAATCCGCCTCAAACCACTAATCCTGCCAACAATCCACTACTACACACGATACCTCCAACAATCAACACCCGCCACCTCGACTCGAGTCGCCCATAGCCATAAATAGTCTTTATTTTCCCGCTCAAATTAAGGACGGATCATAGGAGTGCACAATCAATGATGCGTTCCAAAAATAAGGACGTATGTATAAATACATCACGGAAAATCTAAAACGGTCTGGTGTAGTTCAAGTTGTTTGGATCAAAATGGCTACAGACCAGCAAAATGATGGCCAAGAGGCGCCCAGTAAGTACTTGTCTCTTTCTGATTAAAGGATTATTTAGACCCCGAATTTAGAGAAAGTTGGACATCTAAATGTAAAAAATGTTTTTTAAAAAAGGTGTGGAGGATGCCATGGAAGAGGCTGCTGGGCCGAGTAGGCCAACAAAAGAAACCAAAAAAAAGGCAGCCACAATTCACAAGAAAGGAGATGGAGGTTTTGGTACAAATGTGTGCCCTGCCACAGGCAGATCGGAATATGGGTGCAAGCCAGAAGTGGAAAATGTGGGAGGAGATAGCCAGTGCTGTCAATAGGGTGGGTGAGTTTGAACGTCTACCCTGGGATGTCAAACGCCGGTACGTAAAAACTACATTTTTAATATAAGTGGTTACAGGCCCAAATACTGCAGGAATAATGCAATTTTTTTCGCCCACAGAAGGACCGATTATAAATATCGGCTGAAACAAAAACTGGCAGAGAGGGCTAGGCATGCAAGGGGGACAGGTGGGGGTCCCACCCCTGTGTCATTGGAGCTAAATGACTTGGAAGAGCTGGCACAGGGGTGTGTGCAGTATGAGGAGGTGTTTGGTGTGTCCAACATGGATACGGACATGCCAGACTTTGCGGCTCCTCATGTTGTCCCAGGTAAATGTTGTTATGTTACCAACTGAGAAATGTGTTTGTGACAATATGTAGATTGTAATGTTCCTCTTTTCTCATTTTTCTCACAGAGACACAGGCGGATGAGTCTGCTCCAGAGGGGAGCCTTGGCCGCAGAATTTGTGCTGGCTCTGCAGGGGAGGAAGCAGTAGATCCGGCTGGGGACCCTGCAGAAGCCAGTCCAGGGCAATCCCCCTCGCAGGCAGTTGCCCTCCTCACGGATCTCAATTTTAAATCGGATCACCACACAGAGATTTTGCAGAGGATGGACGCCAGTCTGCTACGGGTGGCAGAGGCCATGGAGCAAAATGCTGCGGCCAACGTGACCATTGGTCAGGCCCTGGCGGAAAATACCAGGGCCAACATCCGAATTGCCAATGCCCTGGAGCAGCTCGTTCGCCAGCACATGGTGGAGCCGGCCTCCCTTCCTGCCGGAACATCAGGATCCTCCACCTCTGGCACAACAACAGCCATCCCTCCAAATGTGCCTAGCCCTCTGCCTAGTCCAGAGGCCACAACATCTGCCTCTGGAGAGGCCAGCCAAAGGACATCCCGGACCCGGTCAAGCTCCCACCCTACCCCAGCCAAATGGGGCAAAAAGCGATGACAGCACTGGCTAATTTTCCCACAATCCTTCTGTGCTTGCCCCATATTCCTTAAGGGCCAAAACTTCCCTCTCCTTTCTTGTGAATTGTTTTTAATGTGTGTTATTTTATTTTGGCCAAATGCCACTCTTGTTTTTTTTTTTTTTTTGTCATTTTTTTTTACGTTAGCCAGACCTGCAAACTGGCAAATGCACATGAAAATCTAAAAATGTGTGTAAAAAATAAAAACAATTCAAAATCTTCTCCATTGTATTGTGACATTATTCTAAAAATGGTTTTTAGGTAATCCCGTCCCCAAAAAACAAACAAAAAAAAAATTAATTTTAATTCAGATTCCAAAGGATTAAAAACCATTTAGGAGTTTAAAGGAACACTTTTCCATAACAAAATGGATGAGAAATTTCCGGGAACATTAAAAATGTGGCAAAAACACAAACATGATGACAATATTGTTGCAATAACAGAAAACCAAAATTAAAAATCCAAAATAAAAAAACAAAAACAAAATGGTACGCTAATTGATTGTCTAATCCAGAAATTAACAGCTGAGTATTTCACCTGCGTACGGTTTTGTGCTACAAAAAAAAAACTGGTTGCTAAACACATTACAAGCAAGTTTTCTAATCAAAGTTAATTGCTTTTCTGGCTAAAATTGATAAATCGATGAAACATCGAAGAGGCACGGGGAGGAGGACGAGACCATCGACATTGTGGTAGAGTATACCAGACCACAAGCTGTGTGAGCAGTTTGAACGGAAAGTGGATCAGACAGTGACGTATGACTCGCTCCGATCACATTTGCCGTTCACATGAGATAATTTAGGGACGCCCACAAAATGCATCGACACGCCTGCGTTTTCCATCTCCACCCCCATCACCGCCGAAAAACGGCCTGTTCTGTCAATCACAATTTACATGTCACTTCCTGTTCGCTATTCGACGAACGACTTAAAAAAAGATTGCAATCAGCCGTACGCACATGCGCTGTGTAACACCGGCGCATGCGTGGTTTCACAACATCGGAATGCTACGAGCGTACTGCTGCTAACGAGCAGCTCTGAATCAGGCCCTTTGTCCCCTAAAAATAAAATAGGGAAAGATCAAGAACCACTTCCTCCTCGAGCTGAAGCTGCTGCCACTAGTCATGACATAGACGATAAAATGCCATCAATGTCTGCCAAGGTTGATGCCCAATGTCATAGTAGAGGGCATATAAAATCCAAAATGCCAAAGTTCAGGAAAATTACGTTAAAAAAAACATTTACATCATCTGAGAAGAAACGTAAACTTGCCAATATGCCATTTATGACATGGAGTGGCAAGGAATGGCTAAGGTCTTTTCCTATGTTCATGACTAGTGGTTCAGCTTCACATGACGATGGAAGCCCTCATCCCACTACAAATATCAAACGAGTTAAGCTGGCAAAAGCACAGCGAAGAACTGTGCATTCTATATGTTCTAAGAAGATATCACAAATCCCCAAGGAGAGTCCAAGTGTGGTGGCGGTTGCGATGCCTGACCTTCCCAGCACTGGACGGGAAGAGGTGGCTCTTTCCACCATGTGCACGCCCTCTGCAAGTGCTGAAAGGAGCACCCACAGTCCACTTGCTGATATGCAAATTGAAGATGTCGCTGTTGATGTACAACAGGATGAGGATACTGGTGTAGCTGGCGCTGAGGAGGAAGTTGGCGAGGAGGATTCTGATGGTGATGTGGTTTGTTTAAATCAGGCTCCGGGGGAGACAGTTGTTATCCGTGGAATGAAAAAGCCCATCACAGTCATGCCTGGGCAGAAGACCAAACATTCCACCTCTTTGGTCTGGCAATATTTCTATCCAAATCCGGACAACAACTGTCTCGCCATATGTACCATATGTAAAGGTGAAATAAGTAGGGGTAGGGACGTTAACCACCTAGGAACATCCTCCCTTATACGTCACCTGCAGCGCATTCATAAAAAGTCATGTCAGACAGTCCGTACCTGTACTGGCAGGAAAAAGAGGCAATTTTGAGGCCCCTGTACAAACTGGCTCTATTTTACCTAAGTTTCCCCCCCTCCAGTGTGTACTCCAAAAGAGTGTTTAGTGCAGCCGGGCACCTTGTCAGCGAAAGGCGTAGGAGGTTGCTTCCATAAAATGTGGAGATGATGTTCATAAAAATGAATTATCAACTCCTCCTGGGAGACCAGCCTCCAGAACGTACAGAGCGACCTGTGGTGGTGGATTCCAGCGGGGATGAACTAATACTCTGTGAGGATGAGGATGTACACAACACTGAAGAGGGTGAGGAATTGGTGGATGAGGATGACATCTTGCCTCCGTAGAGCCAGTTTGTGCAGGGACAGATTAATTGCCAGTTTGTTTTGTGGGGGCCCAAACGAACCAATCATTTCAGCCACAGTCGTGTGGCAGACACTGATTTTAGCTGTTTTTATGCTTTTTTAAAAAAAAAATACAGATCCAAAACACAAAACCCAGAACCCAAAATACGGAAGGGTGGTTTTGGCAAAACCAATCCAGATCCAAAACCAAAACACAAAACACGAAAAGTGGCCGGTGCACACCCCTAATATATATATATATATATATATATATATAACTTTTTTTATTATATATATATATATATATATATATATATACAGACTGTGTGTGTATGTATGTATATATAATATATGTTATGACAGGGACAGCATGCTTTCACACGAGGTTAATGTGGAGCAGCAGGTTTGTGCAGAGATGGAGCAATAAACAGCATGCTATTGAGATCCAGTCCAGGTTTTCCTGGGGTCAGTTGTAGGCCACAAAACAAGCCTAATTAGCAGTACCTGTTATCTGTCTTTAAAGTTGTGTCAATGCAAATCCACAATGATCCTGACATTGAATTAGTCACCCAGGTTTTAAGCCTGGGGGTGTCTAGTGTAAGGGATTCAGGACCTTAGGGTCCACTGAAAGAACTGTGTTGCTGTATGGAAGACTCTATGGGCTCTATTCAGAGGTGGCCGTACGGTCTACGACTGCACGGCTGCCTCGATGTTTGTCTAGTGCACATGCGCACGAGGGAGCCGGCTCCCTCGTGTGCATGCGTGAGACCCGCTACGACCGACAGCGATGGTCATAGCGGGTCTCTTTCCAAAGGGGGTGAGCTGTCGATGTTGACTGACAGCTCGCCCCGTTTGGAAGGTGGGCCGGGGGGGTGGCAGCCCAAATGGAGGCGTTCCCATGGGAATGCCTACCGTTTGGGGGAGGCCCCACTGACATCACTAGTGATGTCAGTGGAGAGCTTCCAGCTCAAACAGAGCCAGAAGCTCTCCGGGGCTTACGACAAGTGAGACCCTACCCTCGGGTCTCGTTGTAAGCCCCGATGGTCGCAATGGTCTTGACCATCGCGACCATCACCGGAGCGGTCGTTAGAGCTGTGGGTGTTAACCCACAGCCTAATGACCGCAACAGAGGCGCATGGTCAGGATGCAATTGGCCGCCCAGTTTCTGAGCGACCGCTTGCATCCTCCGACCACCTCTGAATGAGGCCCTATGTACCTGCTGTAAGATCTTGCCTATGAACAATGCACTAACCTCTCTATCTGCCTGTGGTGAGAAAATAAACTACAGTTGGATTTTACTACAGTCTATGTGATGTCACATTTGGTGCCTGAACAGGGACCTTGCTGGATACTACTACACAGCAAGAGCCCGGATCCACCCTCAGTGGCAGTGAGATGCATTGCAGGACACTACCTGCTGCAAAGCAGCTTGGTAAGTCTGAGTCGCAGTACTAGCAGCTGTTCACAGTGATAATCTGTCCATGTGTATATGCAAATTGTGCACAATATAAAACTGCTTAATTCCTGTGTATGGGGCTGGGGGCCCAGGGATGTAGTGCAGTTTTAAGGGAAGCCAGCTGATATAGATTGCTGGGAATCTGTCTTGCAAGAGAGAGTTCATTAAGCCTGTTATATTTATCCACAAAGTGGAAAAGCAGTGTAATATGGAGGAGCTTTTGAAAAGTTTTGCTAAACTAGCTGCTGGGCAGCAAACTCAAATACAGTTACTACATGCTGAATTACAGGAAATGAGAAAATCTGGGATGGAGCAGGAGGTGTTACAAAAGCTTATACCAACAGATGATATTGAAGCATTTTTGTGCACCTATGAAGGCACTGCTTTTCGCTTAAAATGGCCATAGGAGGAGTGGGCTGCGTGATTAGCTCCCTCTCACAGGGGAGACACAAAAAGCATATGTTGATTTAACAGTGTCTCAGGTCAACTCCTATTCTCATCTGATAAGAGGCTATACACAGCAGGGTTGGGATGACTGGTCCCTGTAAGGCCCAGGAGTTTCATGAGTGGCGGTAGAACCCTGGTTTAATTTGTTAAAGCAACAACCCACCTCCGGATGTGTGTATTCATTGCGGCGAGCCTGGGCATGTGCTCCAGGACTGCCCAAAGCAGAACAAACCGATGGACTGCAGTGCAGGAAAAACAACTTGACCAGTGCTCAGCATGGGTGTTGGAGGCATTTCCCTTGCAGAACTTACCTTGTTTTGTTTGATGGGGCAGGTGGAAGGCCAGGAGATCTAGGCCTTAGTGGATACCGGCAGTGAATTAACTATCATCTCTGCTAACCTTGGTCTGCCCGGGGCTGATCAGGTGCTGCCTCTGGTAAAGATTATATGTGTACATGGGGATGTAGTAGAATGCCCTCCCGGTAGTGATAAAAGAGCGATCTCTGAAGGTGATAGCCGCAGTAACTGCCAGACCACCCTACCCATTGATCCTAGGTCGGAATTTTCCATTACTTCAAGTGGTGGTTACTTGGAATGATGACAGCAGATGGACCACGTAAGAGGTGTCCCAAGAACCAAGCTCTGTAGTATACCAAAGTTTGGTGGCTGTAACACACTTCTTGGCAAGTGAGCAGCAGGAGGGAAGTGATACTGAGGCACAGTGAATTCCCATTGGCAAGGAAATGTCTTTACAGGACTTTGGCCAAGACCAACAGAATTAAGGAAACTTGATAAACACATTTGAAAATGTTGTAGAAGTAAATGGTAAAGTAATGACAGCTTTACCAGCAGAAGGTGTACCATACTTTGCAATGCTTTGTTAGATCATGTAACATATTTGCAGGGTAAGAGAGTAGACCAATTGTTGGTTCCACGGAAACATGAGCAGTTGGTGTTGAGGGCGGCTCATACCCACCTGTGGGGTGGCCATTTAGGGGAGGAGAAAACTCTCCAGCATATTCAATTAAGGTTATTTCGGCCTGGCATTCATACAGCAGTAAAAAATATTGTCAGGAATGTCCAGTGTGTTAGAAGACAGTGCCCCCGACCAGGGTTTTGGGCACTCTTGGTTCCCCTCCCTGTCATTTCTGTAACTTTTGAGAGAGTTGGTATGGAAAAATCTGCTCATGGGCATCAAGACATATTATTGGTAGTAGATTATCCCACATGGTACCCGGAGGCCATACCATTACGTAATATGAAATCTAGCACTATTGCCTTGGAGTTATTGATGCTATATTCCTGTCTGGGAATAACAAAAGAGGTCCTGATGGATTAAGGTTCACCTTTTGTATCTAAATTAATAAAAGATTTGTGGCAAATATTAAGGGTAGATAGGATTACCACCTCAGTTTATAACCAGCCAACAGATGGCCTAGTAGAATGCTTTAACCAGACACTTAAACACATGATAAGGAGGGCGGTGTCACAAGAAAATCGAGATTGGTATTTACTCCTGCCTTACTTGATGTTTGCTGTTTGAGAGGTGCCCCAATCCTCCACAAGGTTCAGTCCCTTCAAACTCCTCTATGGGAGGCAACCTAGAGGGATTTTAGATGTGTTAAAGGAAGTGTGAGCAACAGTCATGCCAAGATCCTAAAATCATTCAGTTTGTGTCCCAGTTGTATGGCTGGTTAAGGCAGATTGCGCCACTGCTAAATGAATATATAGACAGAGCTCAGCAGCATCAGAAACACAATTATGATGTTACCACAGTCGTGGAGACAAGGAACCAGGACACAAGGAACTAGTGCTTGTGCCTACAACTGAAAGCAAATTGTATGCTCAATGGCGAGGCCCTTATGAGATCATAGAGGCGGTGGGAACTGTAAACTGCAGGGTATAATAGGAAAACCTTGGAAAGAAAGTGCCAGTCAGCCCTCTTTAGCGGCAAAATAAAACAGACTGTCACATACCCATTGAGGTCACACTCAGTCTTAGCAAAAACAGGAAGTGGTGAGTTTAGTAGCACAAAACCAAGATGTATTATCTGCTATTCCGTGAAAGACCCAAATCATACAGCATGATATTGTCACTCCTTCCGGAGTAATAATAAAGCACAGACCCTATCGCATACTTGAGGCAAAACGGGCAGTGGTAAAACAATAGGTGGAGGAGATGTGCACTTCGGGGTCATAGATTAGTCAAACAATGAATGGAATAACCCCATTGTCTTAGTGCTGAAACCTTTGGGAGCTTTAGGATTCTGTAATGACTATCACAAGTTAAATAAAGTTTCTCAGTTTGACTCCTACCCTTTGCCCTGGGTTGACGAGCTGGTGGAGAATCTAGCAAAAAGACAGTATCTCACCACTCTCATTTTGACAAAAGGGTATTGTCAGATTCCTTTGACTGAAGCTGCTAGGGCAAAAACAGCCTTCTCTATCCCAAAGGGTTTGTGCCAGTACAAAATGATGCCTTTTGGTTTGCATGGAGCCCCAGCAACCTTCCAGAGGGCTATGAATAAGTTGCATCAGCCTCACAGGGAGTATGCAGCTGCATATTTAGATGACATTGTCATCTTTAGCTCTGACTGAGTCACACCTTCCAAAGGTAGAGGCAGTGTTATAGTCTTTATGGGCACATGGGATTACCGCCAACCTTGAGAAATGTGCCATTGGAATGGAGGAAGCAAAATACTTGGGATATATTGCAGGCAGAGGGCAGGTTAAAGCTCAGCCCAGTAAAGTAGAAGCAGTCTTCACCTGGCCTAAACCTAAATGTAAATCACAACTCAGAACATTCATTGGTCTGGTGGGTTATCACCACAGATTCATATGTGATTTTGCCACTAGGACAGCTCCACTGACTGAGTGCCTTAAGAAACAATACCCAGACCAGATAATGTGGTCTAGGACAGCAGAGACTGCTTGGCAGGATTCAAGATGCACCCTGTTTGTAAAGCCTGTTTTGCAAGCACCTGACTTTAAGAAGCAGTTTGTGTTGCAGACTGATGCCTCTGGGACAGGCCTAGGAGCAGTCCTTTACAAGGAGGTAGATGGGGAGGAGAAACCTATACTGTATCTTATCCAGAAATTGCTGCCCAGAGAATGCAAGTACTCAACTGTGGAACAGGAGTACTTGGCGATTAAGTGGGCAGTAGAGTCGCTAAAATATTATCTGCTGAGGTATGAATTATGGCTAATAACAGCTCATGCTCCCTTACAGAGGATGCACACAAACAAAGAGGTGAATGCCTGGGTGACCTGTTGGTTTTTGGCTTTACAGCTATTCAAATTTGAGGTACATCATCGACCAGGGAAACAGCACCTCAATGCTGATGCCCTTTCCAGAAGCTTTGTAGGTCCCAAACTTCTGAGCAACCATATGGTGAAGCTATGGGAGGAAGACGGGGTTCAAGGTGAGCTCTGGAAAGTGGTAGAGGATTGTGTTCATGGTCAGATGACACAAATAGAGGTGGGTGAGGCAGAGAGCTTGCCTGAAAAAGTTTTAGCTTCACGAGGTTGGTTGAAGCTAAGGGGGAAGGAGTGTGACAGGTATAGCAAGGGCTAATTAGCACCACCTGTTCTCTATCTTACAAGTTGTGTCAGTGTAAATCCACATTGATCCTGACAGTGAATTAGTCACCCAGGTTATAGGCCCGGGGGGGACTAGTGTTTGGGATCCTGGACCTCAGGGTCCACTAAAAGAACTGTTTTGCTGTATGTAAGATTCTTAGTACCTGCTATAACATCTTGCTTGTGAACACTACACTGACCTGTATATCTTCCTGTGGTGAGATAATAACCACCTTAGTGGAAAAAATCCCTTATTCTCCTAATACATAAGTTTAATATCCATACATGTAAACATGTACAGGAGGTCTGCGCCTGACAAACAACACGATACATTGTGAGTGAGTGTAGAACCAGGTGAAATAATGGCAACAAATATAATAGTAACAAAATCCCTTTTATTTGAGTCGCAATTCTCAGGGAATATAGATTATGAACATGCTTGAATTAATCTAATTGATCTGCTTGTGTGGTTTAATGAAATAGGATGGGGACACAGGGGGGGAGGGTTTTTTGGAAAGGTGATAAGAATAAAGTGATAATATTAAAATAAATGGCTACTGCAGAGTTTGCAATGGCCAACTGAAAAATGAGGTGTCTGGATGGAGATCAGTGGGTTGTGAGGCATCCGTCAACCCCACCGCAGAGCATCACTGTGGTATCTCGATTAACAAGTCCGTAGCCTGACCGGTATGTACAGTCCTTGGTGAGGCCTCACCTTTCCAATGTCTTCTTTCTTCTTGCTTCTCCATGATCGTTCGGGCCATATTCTGCACACCAGAAGTAAGTGAGGCTATTACCTGTGGGACGGCGCCTGACCGGAGATGGGTGAGCGGTCTGATTTGTAAGTATATAAACTTGCATTTATCACTATATTCATTTATGTCTGTCCTGATGACGGGATAACTGCCCCGGAAATATAGATACAATATATATATGTATTGTAACATGGGGTATTGAAATGAGTATTCCAGACAGGCAGGTATTTTTGCTAAAACAGTGGCTTTTTAATAGCAGCAAACACTGCACCTTAGCATATGGCATACGTGAGGTCAGGCCTGCACACATACAGGCACATAACATTAAATAAACATACTGGGCCTGATTCAGACCCGCTTGTGAGCACTGAGTGCTCGCAAGTGGGTCGATGGTGCCCTAGTGCGCATCCGCACGAAGGAGGGAGCTCCGTCGTGCGCATGCGTGAGACCCGCATAGCGATGGCCAAGCCGTCGCTTTGGGTCTCGCACCAAAGGGGGCGTGCTGTTGATGGTGAGTGGCAGCACGCCCCCTTTGGTGGGAGTGCCGGGGGTGTGGCTGCCCAGACGGAGGCGTTCCCATGGAAACGCTTACCGTCTGGGGCCGGCCCCACTGACATCACTAATGATGTCAGTGGGAGTGCTTTTGGCTCTGATAGACCCGAGACCCCACCACAGAGTCTCGTCGCAAGCCCGATGGTCGCGATGGTCTTGACCATCACGACCATCTTTTTGGCTGCTCGCATAAGCTGTGGGTGGTCAGAGCGTCCGGCTCTGAATCAGGCCCACAAACTTAATAGTCTTAGCACTTCTTGTGCTAATAAGTCAGCGGTGGCTTCCAGTCACAATTTGGTCATGCTCTCCCAGCATAGCCCTTGGCACCCTAATGCTAACCACCACCCCCAGTCTATCACCTGAATACTTTGTCCAGCATCAGGAGCAAGGAGCATCAGGTGTGTGGGCATTTTAAACCCTTCCTGTGCTCCAGTGATTAGTTGCAGCTGGGCATGTGCAACTGTGAAAACATGGAGTTCCATATTCTATTGCAGCTGTAGAATTTGCAGATCTTGTTTTCTTCTTCCAGTGTGACAACTTGGAATTCCACACCTCCACTGCTAATGCAGAATGCACAGGCTTTACTCTAGCCTCCCTCACAGAGCTAATAACACAGAAATGTGGGCAATTCAGGTAAGAGACAAACCCTCTCACCAAAATATATATATATATTAAGTCAGTGCGCCGATTTTGACAAATAACCCAAAGACAAATGTCTGTATTCCACTTGCACAACAGGTGAAAGTTTGTTTAGCCAATATATAGCAACAGAATGTTCCATACACATATCACAGCACTGGCCACCATAATATTGTAGCCCGGCGTCTTCCCCGTAATTACCCAAATCCAGTCGGGATGTATCTAAAACCAAAACAGAAGAATGTGAGGGTGCCACATTGTGCATTAACAAGATAACATTTATTGGCAAGTAAAAACAAGCAGAGTGTGCGTACCACATGCTCTGCTTGTTTTTACTTGCCAATTTACTCTGCACCATTTTCACTCCTTGTGTAGATGGTGAACTAAACAGACGTGTTGCTGTCACTGTCTGTGTCAGTGTGTTGATCATCTTGTCCTGCCGGGGTCTGGGGCTGAAGGCTGCTGCTACATTGTCCTTAAAGGGGCTGTGGCTGCAGTATATAAAGGGGGGCTTCAGTGGGTGCTGCAGTTGCTGTGTCACTTGTCCTGAAAATCAAGGGGCTGCTGCTGTTGTCCTGTCCATCAAGCTCCTAAGACTGCAGTCCATAAAGGGGTGCTGTGTTGTCCGGGGGGGGGGGTGCTCTGTCATTCAGAGGTGCTCTTCCCCAGTGTTTGGTGACACTGTTGGCCAGACCGCAGTTTTTATCGTCCACATATTTGAGACTCTACAGGTGGTCTGTCCGCACTCGGCAGGGGTGCTTTGTTGTACATAAAGAAGGGGTGCTATCTGTGTTGTTCATCAAGGGGCTGCTGCCTCATTCAGGGGTGCTCTTCCCCAGTGTAAAAAAATAAAAGTGCTTTTTGTGTGTGTGTCCGTGTTAGCAACTTAGCTGCGGTATTATTGTTTGGTGACACTGCCGGCCAGACCGCAGTTTACCATCCACATATTGTAACACTATAAGTCATAGCACAGTGTGTTATTCTTATTCATAAATAATTAATCTTGTGACACTATAAGTTGTAGCGCAGTGTGTTATTCTTATTCATAAATAATTAATCTTGTTAGACTAAGTGGCAGCGCAGTGTGTTATTCTTATTCATAAATAATCTTGTGACACTGTTAGTGGCAGCGCAGTGTGTTTATTCTTATTCATAAATAATCTTGTGACACTGTTAGTGGCAGCGCAGTGTGTTATTCTTTTCTTATTCATGAAAAATCTTGTGACACTGTAGGTCGTTGATACCACAGTGTAATATTTAAAATTGACACAAATTGACTTGTGTGCTGTACCCCAATTAATTTGTGTCTGTTGATATGGAGAACGATCAGTTGAGAGGAGAGCAGGAACACATACTAGTGCTGGAGCTGCTGCCAGTGACACCAGTCATAAAATTACTAGTCTGTCTAGGTCATCTGTATGCCCAAGGGCATACAGGGCTTAAGTCAGGGCATCTAAAATCAAGAATCAATCTTTTACAGTGGTAAAGGAGAAAACATCAAAGGGAAAGTTAGGTGCAGAAAGACAAAATTGTCAATCTGCCAGTTTCACTACATGAAGGGGCAAAGCAAAGGCTAAGGCCTTGGCCTTTATTTATGACTGGTGGTTCTGCATCTTATGATGATGTAAGCACAAGTGAACATGCTGACATAGAAATCGAGGATGCTTCTATGGAAGTGCACCAGGATGAGCAGGACATTCGTGTAGCTGACGCTAATGAGGATGTTTATGACGATGTTGTTTGTGTAAATTAGGCACCAGTGCATGAAACAGTTGTTGCCCATGATAAGGAAAAGCCCATTGTCATGCCTGGGCACAAGACAAAAAAACTTGGTTGTGTTGACTCATCTGCATCACCAGTGGGTTTTTTGGGGAAAGTTTAGTTTTTTCTCGGCAGATGCACTTGCTGGAGAAACTAAAGGAGAAGCCACCACTGCATCATGTGCCACTTGAGCTGACAATTTGCTTACCAACAGCTCTTTGCACCTCTTTAGATCTGTGTCCATATGAGAAAGACACAATGGGCCACATGTAATAGGGTGAGAGTTTAGAAAAGTGAGAGTTCCTGACACTTTTTAAACTTTGCCAATGTAATAGAGTCCAAAAACAAAGTAACAGAGCGAACTTGCATGTTTTTTTATACTTAAAAAACTCTCACGATTTAAAATCTCATTCAGATGTTTTCCCATTTTGAAGATAAATCTCAACCAATTTGAGAGGTTACTGCTAAACTCTCACATTTTCTAAACTCTCACCCTATTACATTTGGCCCAATGTCTTCATCCCTTCTTGGATGAAAATCCACTTCCAGCAGCAGCAGGCATAGTGCTCAACGATTCTCAAGAAAGACACAATATAAGACTTAAAAAGTGAATATTAAATCTTGCATTTGCTCTGTTCGGCTTGTCCACATATCTGTGGCTAAGTGAACAGTGGGTACAATGGCATTTTTGAGATCACTAATTATGTTTTTTTTAATGTCCCTGTACAGGTTGAGAAATGCTTTTCTAGTGAAGTGGATTCTTTGCAAAGGATTGTTTAACAGTCAATTGTTTTTGAAAGCACTATTTAGTACTATTCCTGGTCCCCTTCTGAGATGAAAATCCACTCCCAGTAGCAGCATGCATAGCACTCAGGGATTCTTCTAGGGCAAGGACTGATTGGTAGTAAATTGAATTTCATTCATATCAACCCTTCCTGTCCCTGCCTTCAACTACATACATACTCCAACTCCCTCAGGCCTCTTGAATAATAAAAAAAAACATTTGTTTCCTGATGTGCCATGTTGGAAGTTGAACTGCCACGTATTTGTGCAACCCACTGCTGCCACTTCGCTTAGTCAGCCAGCTAGCTTGGTGCAAATTTTGGGCCTAAACCGGATGAAAACAATATTGTGAGCTGTGCGGTGGTCAAAATTGACTGAAAATGAGTGGAAACTAATAAGGCTGAGGTTAATAATTCTGTAGGAACAAATAAAAAATGGCAAATTATTACCACTGATACAAGTGTTTCAGGAGTCAGTAAGAGACTGCCAATGTGTTCTTACCAATGTGGTGCCAGTCTTAAACAGCTACTGATGAGACCCACCATTCCATGTTGGTTGGGACAAATTTTACACACTCCCATAGTGGCAAAAAAAGCAAGCTACAAGTGATCATGTTATATATCTGATCATTTGCCCGTGTGGTCACTACTACGTCGGGATGACCGCATGCATTTTTCAGGAGTGTATGGCGAACCATCACTCATCTATCCGGAGTACTTTGAAAAACAATGATTCCGAAAAGCCTGTACCATGGCACTTTGCCAAATGTAAACACTCTGTCTCTAGTATCAAGTGTATGCTAATAGATAACGTTCCAAAACCTATTCGTGGTGGTGACCGTGAGATGTTATTACAACGATGTGAAGCAAAAAGGATATTTGAGCTGGACACTGTGGCCCCAAGAGGACTTAATGAAGCGAACCCTTTGAATATGTTTTTGCGCTAATGGGCATTTTCTTCACAGGATCAATCTAGATTATTATGTACCGTACATACTCGAGTATAAGTCGACCCGAATATAAGCCGAGGTACCTACTTTTATCTAAAAAAACTGGGAAAACTTATTGACTCGAGTATAAATTGACCCGAATATAAGCCGAGGTACCTACTTTTACCTCAAAAAACTGTGAAAACTTATTGACTCGAGTATAAGCCTAGGGTGGGAAATGCAGCAGCTGTTAGTGCCCCCAGTAGTAATTCCCCCTGGTTGTGCCCCCAGTAGTAATCCCCCCTGGTAGTGCCCCCAGTGGTAATCCCCCCTTTCAGTGCCCCCAGTGGTAATCCCCCCCACTGGTAGTGCCCCCAGTGGTAATCCCCCCCTTTTAGTGCCCACAGTAGTAATCCCCCCCTGGTAGTGCCCCCAGTGGTAATCCCCCCCTTTTAGTGCCCCCAGTAGTAATGCCCCCTGGTAGTTCCCCCAGTGGTAATCCCCCCATTTTAGTGCCCCCAGTAGTAAACCCCCTCGTAGTTCCCCCAGTGGTAATCCCCCCATTGTAGTGCCCCCAGTAGTAATCCCCCCCTGGTAGTTCCCCCAGTGGTAATCCCCCCTTTTAGTGCCCCCTGTAGTAATCCCCCCCTGGTAGTGCCCCCTGTAGTAACTGCCCCCTGGTAATGACCCCTGTAGTAATCGCCCCCTGGTAGTGCCCCCTGTAGTAATCGCCCCCTGGTAGTGACCCCTGTAGTAATCGCCCCCTGGTAGTGGCCTCTATAGTAATCGCCCCCTGGTAGTGCCCCCAGTAGTCCCTCCCCAGTTGAGAGGAGAGATGTAATAAGAATAAAAAAAAATCACTTACCTGAAACTCCCGTTCCTGGTCCAACCGCTAACAGCTCCTCCGGGCGCTTTGCATGGGAGAGACGTCATTACTCATGACGTCTCTCCCATTACCCACTGCGGGAGCTGGAAGATGGCTCCCGCAGTGGGAGCAGCAGCAGCCGATGAGAGTCTGACAGACTCTCATCGGCTGCTGATGACAACAAACACACTGGTGCCGGCTCTGGCGGCTGTGTGTTTGTGCTGTGTAGCGCTGACCGAACTCCGTCCAGTCAGCGCTACACACTTCACTCGAGTGTAAGCCGAGGGGATACTTTTTCAGCACAAAAAATGTGCTGAAAAACTCAGCTTATACTCGAGTATATACAGTAATTTTGTCTTTTTTATAGTCTATCCATATTGTTTGGATATGCTGATTTTTTAATGTCACTTTTGATACATGTTTTTGCATAGGTGAATGTTAAGGATATTTTTATGTGTTTCTCCACTCCTTTCCCCTGTTTCCCCTTTAGCCCTGTGATGACCATGTGATACATAGTGTTTGTTATATCTGTTGATTTATTACTATAAGACACATGTGTTGTGGCTCCTTCCCTGGCACTACGAGCGCAGTTTGTCCCCAATGTGGAATGACTAGTGCCATCTGTCAGCTGGGGGGCATGTTTGTTTACAAGTGAGGTTGAACTACTTCACTTCCTGGGTTGACACTGAGTCTTGGCCCGTGGAATGCACAGGCTTCCCGTCTGACACGCAGAGTAGTGGGCGCCATCTTGTTTTGTTATCATCTCTGTCTTCACGAGTTGATTTAGGTCTGATATTCTCTGCATACAGAGGTAAGATTCTCATGTTCACTTTGTTGTTCACATTTGCTGCTTTCTGGAGTATTATTACTTAAACTAATCAGTTGTTTCACAGTTTCTAATTGGGCTAATTGGTGGGCGTGGTTTAAGGTCGGCCTTTGTTATATTAGAGGCCTCATTTAGTGGGTTTACAGTATTTTTTGTGGTGTTGCCCTGTCTGCAGTTGACACAGTTGTCCCGATGATGGTGCCTGTGAGGATCGAAATGTGGACCATCAATATGGTGATATTTTAATGATGTTCTAAATAAAGATGTGATTTTATCTTTAGAACTACCTGGTGACTGCCTTTTATTCTACTTTTTATATATATAGATAGATATAAATATATATATATATATATATATATATATTGTCACAACTTGATTAGAAGTTTAATCTGGAGTGGAGACAGGAGATGTCCATAGAATGGTAGGCTGGTATTGAAAAGAAGTCAGCCTTAGGGGGGTTTTATTCATGTATGAGAAATGCAATGGAGGAGACTCAGGACCTTATTCAGAGGCGGCCGCACGGCCGCCTCGATGTTTAGCCAGTGCACATGCACACGAGGGAGCCGGCTCCCTCGTGCGCATGTGTGAGGGGCGGGTGTGGTGCAATGCCTGCTGCCGTGCAGGTGTAGGTCTGTTACTTACCTTGCATCGCACCCTCTCACCTTCAGGCCGTGTGTTGAACAGACGGTCCTGGAACCTCCAAATAGAACACGGACACGATGACCTAGGGGGAAGGAGACGAGGTGAGTACCGTCCTTCCTCACGTCGACCGACGCGCCCTACCGAACCGGGGGATAAATTCAGGTTTTAAGTGAAGATCATCATTGGCACTTTTGGCCTCAGATCCCGAATTTTCACCTATCGGTACTCACGCACCAGGTGAAGATCCGTCCTTGCACCGGGTTGCAAGGTTCACCGTCCGCCCAGAAGGAAGGAGATAGATAGTGACAAACAGGGAGAGACAGTACACACAGATATTCGTCACCGTGTCCACTCTTGCTCTTCGTCCGCTCACTCGCCTACAGGTCCCTGTAAGGAGATACACAACACAGCCGTGCAGGGCTTAAACCTATGTCAAGCAACTACATATACTAAAACGGCATCACCCTCAACCTACAGTGTGTGTAGTGCAACAGATATAACAAAAACTAAACATTTGCATTACTGTCCCAGCGCCGGCAACGGATGTGTCCCGCAGAGGACACATCCCTTCTGCCTGCCCCTGCACGTCGGCTGATGCTGGGATCAAACTCGTTATCCCAGCACAGCCTTCCACATTTCCCCCCCCTTTTTCCTTTGTAGTCCCTACAAAGTCTTCCTCCATCTCCAACGTCCGCGGGTCAGGGTATTCTATGGTCCCTCCAGCGAGGATCTGTTCAAGGGCCCAGCCGGGACCGACTATGACCCCACATTCCTTCTCCACTGGCTCCGGGCTCTCCATCTTCGTACCTCCTGACTTCACTCTGCGGATCCTCTGTGGGAGTGGCAACTCGGAAGTGCCACTCACGATGGGCCACCATGGGGAATTTTCTTCTAAGGGTGCTGCAGCCACCCACTCTTCTTCCAACTTGTCTGGGGCATCTTCACTGAATTCAGGGTGTGGCACTAACCACCACCCAATAGTCGATTTCTCCGGGGCATCCTCTTCCTCCCGGGTCTCCGCCGACATTTTCCATGAGTCTGGACTCTTCTCCACAGACTCCTGCAGCAAGCGACACTTTCCTTCTTCAGCGTACTCCACCTCTTCTGCTGACATCTCCGGGTATCCAGGTCTCGGACTCTTCCAGCATGGGGAGATCCTAGACTTCTTTGCCACTGGGTCTTCACGCTCTTCCTTATAGCGTGGCATCTTCACCTCCCAGTCATCCACATCCGTCCTCTGCGGGCAAGGATCCTTCTTCACTGGGACCTCTTCGGAGCATAACAGTGTCACTGCCTCTTCCCAGGGACACTCATGGGCCAAGTGTCCCTGCCGCCGACACTTCCAGCACAGGGGTGCTGTTGCCAACTTCATCACAAAGGGGTCTCTACCCTTCGGCTCCTGCTCAGGAACAATGGGCACCTGCGAACGTACTTCCAGCAGGCTCTTCTGCTCCACTTCCCTGGCTTCTTTTATCCACTTCTGGGCTCGGCCATCCAAGATCATCCGGTTTTCGTCCCACGGACAATCTCAAAGCTCATGCTCTGGATCTCCACATCCTTCACACCGGAATTCTTCATCCTCCTGGTGCCACTCTTCATCACGTGGACAGCTATTATGCTCATGCCCGTAGGTTCCGCAGAGCATACACCAGAGTCTCTTCTTCACAGAGTTCTTCTGACCACATCTCTGGACTGCTTGCTGGGCCATCTGTGTGATCTCCAACGGGGACATTTCTTCCTCTTCTGTCGCCCTAAACTCTCTCCAGGGACATTCGCTGGCATCATGTACCAGCCGCTGACACGTCTTGCAGGGGATCACAGCGGATTTCTTGCGCCCCTTCTCCCGGCGCTCCTCCTTGCCGCGCTGTACCGACCGCTGCACCATCTTCATGATGTCTTCTCCCGACACCGTAATCCAGTCACTCATGTCCTCATACGCCCGGGGATGGTTCCACTCCGGAGCTGTCCGTAGGGGGGTCCTCTTGCCGGTGGTCCACATCGTGTCCGTGATCCTGCCGACTACGCCAAATGTGAGGGGCGGGTGCGGTGCAATGCCTGCTGCCGTGCAGGTGTAGGTCTGTTACTTACCTTGCGTCGCACCCTCTCACCTTCAGGCCGTGTGTTGAACAGACGGTCCTGGAACCTCCAAATAGAACACGGACACGATGACCTAGGGGGAAGGAGACGAGGTGAGTACCGTCCTTCCTCACGTCGACCGACGCGTCCTACCGAACCGGGGGATAAATTCAGGTTTTAAGTGAAGATCATCATTGGCACTTTTGGCCTCAGATCCCGAATTTTCACCTATCGGTACTCACGCACCAGGTGAAGATCCGTCCTTGCACCGGGTTGCAAGGTTCACCGTCCGCCCAGAAGGAAGGAGATAGATAGTGACAAACAGGGAGAGACAGTGCACACAGATATTCCTCACCGTGTTCACTCTTGCTCTTCGTCCGCTCACTCGCCTACAGGTCCCTGTAAGGAGATACACAACACAGCCGTGCAGGGCCTAAACCTATGTCAAGCAACTACACATACTAAAACGGCATCACCCTCAACCTACAGTGTGTGTAGTGCGACAGATATAACAAAAACTAAACATTTGCCCTGCGCGGAACAACAAACACAGACTAAATACACAAGAGCAAAACACAGTGCTGTCCCTTTAAATGTCTGCTACCTATCCAGAGCTGGCCAGCTCCTCTTCTCGGTGACTGGGGAGACCACTACCTCATGGGTGGAAGCCATACAGCTCTCCACCACTGCTCACACCTCTAATCATCCGCCTCTGTTAGCACTGCAGCTAATGGGCTCAGGGCCCTGGGCCTAACGCCCAGGGTCTTACCTGCGGCTCAGGCCTAGGTGCCTGCCAAATGGTGGGCTCTGGTAGTGGTCTGGGCCTAATGCCCAGACCACATTTTATGGGGATCAGGCCTATTTGCCTGTCTGTGGGGCTCACCTAGCGGTCTGGGCCTAATGCCCTGACCACCTTATATGGTGGGTGGCTTGGGCAGTTGCCCGCCTACTTTATTATATAGTGACCTGGGCTTAGTACCCAGGCCACTTACACCTACTAATGGGGCAATCCTTTCATAGGGCCTAATGCCCGCTATAATGCCCGGGCCTTGTGCCCACCTAATTACCCACGGGCCTAGTGCCCGACAATGCCACACAGGCCTAGCGCCCGACAACCCTGGCGGTCTAGGGAGGGGGGTATATGGTGGGCCTCACGGAGGGCCTACCTGCTACGTTGGAAGAGGCTGCGGGGGGGAGCTTCGTGACGCTCTTTTACTTCCCTCCCCCGCAGTCCTCTCCGGTCCTCAGCCGCATTCTTCTGCCACTGGCCCGTCCTGGCCAGTGGCGCCGCCTCTTCTTCTCTTCCTCCAGCCGGCGCCGCCTGTCTTCTCTCTTGACAGCGGCGTCTTCTGGCCTCTTCCGCGGCCGCCGCCCCTGTTGCCGCGCCGATCTTCCACTCTTAGGGAGGTCTTCTCTCCTCCCTCTCCGCCGCCGAACTGCTCTTTCCCGCTCGGCGCCGTCTAATACAAGACGGCGCGAGTGGGCGGGGCTATGACGTGGCGAGCCGCGATTGGCTCGTCGCGTCCGTCTCTGATTGCCCGCCGCTGATTGCCCGTCTCTGTTTGCCCGCCGCGCCCAACGCCTGACCGGCGCTGGGAGCAGGTACTCTCTCCCAGCACCGGCTACCCACCGCTTCTTGGCTGCCGGGCGCCAAGCTCCGCTGAGCTTGCGCCCGGAGCCAAGCTTCTCCCGGCACCACAGTACCGCCGGCACTGGTGAAAGGGACCAGGCGGTCCCTTCACCAGGTGCCCGCGGTGTCTGCACCGACGCTAGGGACATTACTGTCCCAGCGCCGGCAACGGATGTGTCCCACAGAGGACACATCCCTTCTGCCTGCCCCTGCACGTCGGCTGATGCTGGGATCAAACTCGTGATCCCAGCACAGCCTTCCACACATGCATGAGACCTGCTACTACCAACAGCACCGGTCGTAGCGGGTCTCTTTCCAAAGGGGGCGAGCTGTCGATGTTGGTTGACAGCTCGCCCCATTTGGAAGGCGGGCCGGGGGGGGCAGCCCAAATGGAGGCGTTCCCATGGGAACACCTGCCATTTGGGGGAGGCCCCACTGACATCATTAGTGATGTCAGTGGAGAGCTTCCAGCTCTGACAGAGCCAGAAGCTCTCCGGGGCTTACAACAAGTGAGACCCTACCCTAGGGTCTCATCGTAAGCCCCGATGGTCACGATGGTCTCTGGCCATCGCGACCATCACCCAAGCGGTCGTTAGAGCTGTGGGTGTAAACCCACAGCCTAACGACCGAAACAGAGGCAGGCGGTCAGGATGCAAGCGGCCGCCCAGTTTCTGAATGACCGCTTGCATCCTCCGAGCGCCTCTGAATGAGGTCCGCAGACTGTAGTAAACTGAAGAAGATGTGGAGTATGTCAGACACTGGAACTGCAGAGTAGAGGGGACACTTTAACCCTATGCATGGCAGGACCTCCAGCTGGGTAGGCAAACAGGATGGTGCACACAGTAACTGTAATCAGAGGTGGTTAGGCTGGAACTGAGCTGAATATCAGGCAGACTACAAATGAATTGCAAAGGGAGCATAGAAACTAGCACACAGCTTGCACTGTGTATAACATTGCACTGGCAACTAAAGAGCCTCCAAACAGCCCTTAAGTTCAAAGGAAAGGTGCAGGATTGGTTGCTAGGACTCCCAGGCAGATGCTGTGACTGGATTACCTCAACCAGGTCACATGTCCAAATCCAAGGTGGCGGAGCCCAGTAGTCAGCAGCACTGCTAGAAAAATCACCAGCCAGCTGCCTTGCCTTCCTCCCTGATAGATCACCAGTACCAGGGTTACCTCCAGAAGCCAGCATCCCCACTGAAGGCACCTGCTAGAGCACCTGGACATATAAGGTTCATAATCTCTGGTGACACACAGCCCTGGTCGTGACAGTACCCCCTCTTTTACGGATGGCCTCCGGACACTTCTTAGGTTTCTCTAGATTCTCAGAATAGAATTTGCGAATCAAATGAAGTGCATAGACACCTTACGCTTTCACCCAAGACCATTCTTCAAGTCTGTAACCTCTCCAATCTAGAAGGCATTGCAGTTGACCATAACGGAACCTGGAGTCTAAAATTTGTTTAATCTTGAACTCTACTCCTCTCTCCATTTAAATCTTAAGAGATGGAGGTAAAACTTTGAAGAATTGATTGAGGATTAATGGTTTTAACAGAGAAATATTGAAAAAATTTGGAATCTTGAGATAAGAAGGAAGTTTTAACTTATAGGCCATGGGATTGATGACATTGGTGATGGAAAAAGGACCAATGAAGCAAGGAGCAAACTTCATAGAAGGAACTCCGAGTCGTAAATTATGAGTAGACAGCCATACTTGATACCCCACCTTCATACTGGGAATGGCTCTTCTCTTCCTATCTGCCCCTCGCTTGTAACGGTGAGATATTTTTTGAAGGGAGGAATGAACTTGAGTCCAAATTTTTTGAAAAATTTTGTAATGTTGAAGTCACGGCTGGAACATCAAAAACTGGCAAGTCCTTAAACTCAGGCACCCTGGGGTGAAGACCGCAGACAACCATAAATGGGGTTTGTCCTGTAGATGAGTGGTAGGAGCTATTGTGTGCGAATTCTGCCCACGGTAAAGAATCAGACCAGTTATCCTGAGATGAAGACATATAGATTCTCAAAAAGGTTTTTATGTCCTGATTCACTCTTTCAGTAGATCCGTTGGTCTGAGGATGATAAGCCGTAGAAAATTTTTGTTTGACGTGTAAAACAGAACACAAGGCCCTCCAGAATTTGGCCGCAAACTGGACTCCTCGGTTTGAAATGATCTCAGTTTGAAGTCCGTTTAGGTGGAATATATGAAGAACAAAGAGTCGAGCCAAGTCAGAGGCTGAAGGTAGCTTTTTGAGGGGAATGTAGTGTACCATTTTCGAGAACTGATCAATCACTTTCCAAATGGTGGTATAGCCATTGGAGATGGGTAAATTTGTCACAAAGTCCATAGACAAATGAGACCAGGGTCGAGTTGGAATGGATAAAGGCATCAGATCTCCTGCTGGAGCTTATCTAGTCATTTTATGTTGTACACATGGGTGCAAGAAGAAATTAATTCTGTAATTTCGGACTTCATGGCCGGCCACCAGTAAAATCGCTGTAAGAATTCCATAGTCTTGTGAATGCCCGTATGCCCAGAAAAATGAGAAGTATATGCCCAAGTGAGGAGTCATTTACGTAGAGCTGGAGCAACAAAGTTTTCCCAGGAAGAGGCTGGATCTGAACTGTGGCAAATACTTTGGACTCTCCTTAAGATCTCCAGAGAGAGTTTCGGAGGAAAATGAATGGGAGAGAGCATCAGCCTTTTGGTTCAGAGATCCTGGTCGGAAGGTTAAAGTAAAATTAAATCTGGAGAAGAATATTGTCCATTGAGCCAGATGTGAACTGAGGCACTGGATGTTCTTTAAGAATAGTAATATACAGTGATGGGATATTTAATAATAATAATTATTATTATTAATTTATATAGCGCTTTTCTCCTGCAGGACTCAAAGTCGCTTTACAGACATCAGAAAACATGTTACATTGTTCAAGGATTAGGTATTGCAGAAAATAGAAAACCACATGGAGATAATTAAAAACAACCAAAACCTAGATAGCACAATAAGCATATGCAGGGTTGGTTCAGGCATTTTGAGAAATAACTTCCATGGGTTATAAATTCCATCAACAAAAGGTACCAGATGAGGCAGCCATCTTGGGCGCACTACGTAGGATTACCCTGGGTGGAATAGGTTATGCCTAGAAGAGATGACACAAAGGTTGCTGGGTCCTAATGCTAGGAGTAGGGTCCCACCATAATCTTCAGGTCCATGTATTTTTATCCCATCCATGAGTGTATCAGGTGAGGCAGCCATGATGGGCACACTATGAAGGTTACACTGTGGGAGATAAGCCATGCAAGGACCCAAGGCATATATGGGAAAACAGACGTGTGTGGCAGTATGGTATACCCAGTATGAATAGATCCATGTGAAGTACATGCTGCCTATGGAGGATGCACTTCATTGGAGGTATAGCACGCAGGCATATCATACAGTGGGGCAGAAGTACATGGTTCAAAACAGGGAATAGCAAATACAGCAAACAGTGATGCTGTTTGGGCATGATGTACTGTATATGGGTGACTGAAACATTTGTAATATAATAGACCCCAACTGAATAGATCCACATGTTTGTTCATCCTGCTGAAGAAATAACCATCCAGGCAGCCATCTGGGGCACACTGTGTAGGTTACATCTGGCAGGGTGTGCAATTAGTGG
Organism: Taudactylus pleione; assembly: GCA_031769625.1. Lineage (NCBI taxonomy): Eukaryota > Metazoa > Chordata > Amphibia > Anura > Myobatrachidae > Taudactylus > Taudactylus pleione. The sequence continues at coordinate 485,630 of JAUIMM010000336.1, forward strand.
AAGTATAACATCCAGGAGGAGAGAATATAAAAATAATGAATGAGAGGCTAAATACAAAGGTATAAAAAGGCCATCTTAAAAGAATAGCTACAGCGTTATAAGGTAAAAACCATGTTAAAGTTAATCAGAAATTAAAAACAACGGTGTAACTGTAACCGGTAACATGCACCAAGCATTTCCCTCATTCGAATGAGAGCCTGTCACATCCCGAAGTTTGTTGAATGCGATTTGGAAGCAGCTTGAGACTGCCCCCAAACCCAGTCTAAGGGGGCGTTGAATTGAAGGTGGAGTGGTAGCATTCCTGAGCTGCAGTGTTTCAAGAAATTGTTTTTAGTTTAGAGAGTAGTTCAAAGTCCAAATCCAGTTCAAACTCTGGTTCTAACTCCATGCTTCAGATGACATGCTTAAGATGCAGGTTAAGGTAGCAAGCCAAGCCTTTGCAGTCTTTCAAATGATTCCCCTTTGTATGAGATGCTGGGTCAGCTGGTACAGGGGGAGGGAGTGTTTGAGCAATTTGTTCAACAAGCAAAATGTTGCACACCCACAATTGCAAAACAAACTTTCAAAACAGACTATTCTTGCAATAAAAAGTATCAGTTATGGAAGATGGCTTTCATTTACCTAAGAAGAGATGAGAGATGGTATTAAAACTCAACTCTGGTTCTAACTCCATGCTTCAGATAACACCACCCCCATAGCTTCGGATGAGGCATCTACTTCCAAGAAAAAAGGACTGTTGTCATCGGGCTGTCTCAAGATAAATGAAGGCTTGTTTCAGCATTTGAAAAGCTGTCTCAGTTACAGTAGGCCACTGCGAGGGATTAGCTCCTTTGTGGTCAAAGCCGAAATATGAGCCACTAGAATAGAGAGTCCTTTTATGAATCTTCTGTAGTAGTTGGCAAATCCCAAGAATCTCTGTACTGATTTTAATGAGTTAGGGCAAGACCAATCCAAAATGGCTTGTACTTTCTTGGGATCCATTTCTAACCCAGAACCAGAAATTATATATCCTACAAATGGAATGGAGGGTACTTTGAACACACACTTTTCCAGCTTGCAATATAAATGATTTTTCCTCAGGCGAGACAAGACTTCCTTTACATGTGATCGATGCTTTGAAAGAGTGGAGGAAAAGAACAAGATGTCATCCAGATATACCACCACAGATACGTACAGTAGATCTCGGAATATTTCATTCTCAAAGTTCTGGATGACTGCAGAACTTTGACAATGCGGGTGCATTGCAGAGCCCGAAGAGCATCACTAAGTACTCAAAATTTCCATCCCAAGTATTGAAGGCGATTTTCCATTCATTGCCTGAATGTATTCTAATGAGATTGTACACTTCTTGTAGGTCTAAATTTGAAAATACTGTGGCTCCTTTGACTCGGTCGAAGAATTCGGTGATAAGGGGGCAACGGAAATCGATTTTTCACTGTAACATCATTCAAGTCTTGATAGTCGATGCAGGGTCGGAGACCCTCATCCTTCTTGGATACAAAAAATAAGCCAGCACCAGCAGGAGAAGTTGGAAGGTGGATAAAACCCTTTTGAATATTTTCTTGTATGTATTCTGACATGGCCTTGGTCTCAGGTAATGACAGCGGGTATGTACGACCTCGAGGAGGAATTTTGCATAGAATTAGCTCAAGTGGATAATCCCAGTCTCGATGCGGAGGTAAAGCGTCAGCCCCGGTTTTACAGAACACATCACTAAAGGAACTATAGTGGATGGGAATCTGCTGACTTTCTGAAATTTTATTTTTTTTAATAGGTTTTATACTAGGCAGACAGGAAGCATGGCAGGAATCTCCCCAGGACAAAACTTGCATGGAGCTTCAATCAATTATGGGGTTGTGTTTGCCACGGATACCCAAGAATAATTCAGTGAGAAGCTTTGGGAATAACCAAAAAATGAATGAGTTCTGTATGAAGAACCCCCACACTAACACGAAAAGCTTGAGTTTGTAAGGATACAGTCCCATTAACAATTTGACTGCCATCTACTGCCGACAAGGTAATGATATGGTCGAGAGGTTTGACAGGAATCTGACGCTCTCGGATGAGTTCTGCGGTGATGAAGCTTTTAGCAGCCCTGAATTGAGGAGAGAAAAAATAATTTGAAATACTTGTTTTAATTTCAAAGAAATGGGAATAGCAGATTCGTTCTTAATCGCAGACAATGACATAACTCCCAACCTGCTGTCTCCGGTGCCAGTTAAGAGCAGAAGTTTCCTGGATGATGGGAACAGGAAGCAACCAGATGACCAGTCTCTCCGCAGTACACACATAGGTTCTCGCAGTGGCGTCTTTGCCATTCCTCAATAGTGAGGCGGGCACGGTTAATCTGCATCGGTTCATCATTCACAGGTTCTGGTATGGGTGTAACAGGAGGAGTGGTAACTTGAAACCTGAAGCAGTCCCCCTTATTTTTCTCAACTTGCCTCTCACGATAACGCAAGTCCACTTTATTGCAGAAGAAATTATCTCATTTAAATTTGTTGGAATGTCTCGAGTGGCAAGGTCATCTTTTAGTTGATGCAAGAGACCTTTCCAAACAGGTTGATTCCCTTGACGGAGACGCATAATCTCAGTGGAGGCAGATGTCGTTCTTCCTGGTTCATCAAATATCCTCTGAAAGGACACCTAAAAGTCGGTGTAATTGGATCTGTCCTCCTCCAGAGTGGGGAGACCCAGTCTAAAGTGGAAACGGACATAATGTAGGTGACCTTAGATTTAGCGGTGGGAAAGTTTGATGGTTGGAGTGTAAAATGGCCATCACACTGATTAAGAAATCCGCAGCACATTTTTATATTTCCATCAAACTTGCTCGGTGTTGGAAAATGCAGATGCTATGGAGTAGCTGGAGCAGTAACAACCAGAGTGGATTGCTGATTGGTAGCAGCGGGGATATTAACTGTAATGAGGGAAGCTTGCAGAGAATCCTGATGGAACAACATATCTTGCAGAAATTGGGCTAACTGCTGCTGAGAGGTTTCTAGACCTTGTAGACAGTTGGAAATACCCTGTAATAGATCTGCACTTGGACCCTGTCCACTAGCCCAATCCATTTGTCCAGTGCAAACTGTCACAACAGTTTGCTGGTATTAAAAAGAAGCCAGCCTTAGGGGGAAGTTATGCTATGAAGAGGACTCAGACTATAGTAAACTGTAGAAGATGTGGAGTATGTCAGTCACTGGAACTGCAGAGTGGAGGGGACATTTTTGTGGTACCCCCAGAAATTACAGGGTGCATGACAGCCCACAGTATATACATTAAAAAAATAGATATATTATCCTATAGCCTGGGAGAACTCACATAGCCCTCCCTGTGCCACTAAAATATAAGTGGTGTGCCCCTGGACTGACAGGCACACAAGCACAAAGCCCTCAACTTAGTCTTCCTCCCCTCTCTTCATTGGAAACTTGGCTGCAGCAGGGGGAGGTGTTAATGAGGGAACAGCCAGCACTCCTCACCTGATTGGATGGAGCAGCAGCAGAGACAGGAAAGAGAATGCTGAGGCAGACTAGGAAGAGCAGCCATTGCTGTTCTGTGCAGTGAGAGCAGCAGTGATCCCAGCAGCAAGAAAAGCAGGCTGCAGACTGAAGTGTGCTGATTTCTTCAGTGCTATTGCAGAGACCTGGGAAGACACAGGAGGGAAATCCCCCATTGAGAGGAAACAGGCAGAGCAGCCAGAGTAAAGCTTCCCCATTACCAGTGACACCCTGCTGCCCATATATGGAGGATTAGGGGCAGTTGCAGCAAGAGAGAGCCCTGAGAGAGGAAGATATGAATACAGAGCCAGCACAGTGTTTTTAGCAGCCATGGGAGGTGGGTTGGCATGCTTCCAAGAAAAATCCTATACAAGTAATCGGGACACTATTCATGCATCTCTTACACACACCTCAGTTGAATTGTTCTGGAGAGTAGGAAGCTCTCATTTTACTCTAAGGCACAGGGTAGCTTATTGTCAGCCAGTACTATTCTTCTGCTATGTCCCAGCACTCAACCTTAGTAAAGGAATAGACCAACTCCAGTATAATCCTTGTCTGCCTGTGACACCCTACAGATCAGTGATCTTTTGGAGTTAGACCAGCAGGAGAAACCTGTAAGAATTCACATGAGCACTGTAAACCCAGCAGTGGCAGGGAAGCTAAAACATACAAACTCACTTTCAACGGCATTGCATCTTATGTGTGTGTGTGTATATATATATATATATACACAGTTAAGGACAGACAGTGTGATAACTGCCCAGGAGTGACTCCATGTTTTTGAAGGACGGTGCTCTAAAATTGTGCTAGAAAGAGTGATGTAAGAAAAGTGTGGAGTATAGTACCACCTAGCAGACAAAACTAGGACTGCATGTTGGATAATTGTACTGAGCCTTACTCTGCATAACAGCTGTGATAGATCATCTCTTGGATTCAAAGAATAGCGTATCACCCCAGAGTAGCGGAAATATACACAGTTAATATACCGTGTCTCTGGAATAACCTTCTCCACTCAGCGTGACCACTGCCAGGACAGGAACTTATCCCCACTACGGTGACACATTTAAAATTAAATATATATGCATATATATCCATACCGGTCCACACGAAAGAGGGACTCCAAACCTGTGCACAGGTACATGGACATGCTCTGAGTTAATGTTGATTTACTGAATATATTATTTGCTTGAGCAAGAGAAATTAAGTAAGAGTATTGAGTTATTCCATCATTATCATGTATTCACATATGTCAAGTGTTTCCACAAGTTAACCTGACTACTGAAGTGTATACTTGAGTATAGGCACATTGTTGGTAAGTTGTTCATAAGTGTGTGATTTAGCATATTGATGTCATGTAACCTGGTCAAATAATTGCATCTAATCAACCGTGACAGACGACGTTGGGTCCCACAGTTCCTGTACAATAAACCATTTTTTTGTCCTTAAAGTTGTTTATTGAGTGAAAAATATTTGCTTGTAATGAGATTTTAATTTACAGTAATATACCTTGAATCTATAAGTTATTGATGTAATATACCCACTAGTTCCACTAAATTAGCCGGAACTTGGACTGCTCCCTGAACTATCATTGGGTGGGACCTGTATTCCTTACCTCTCCGAAGTAGCCTAATCAAACCTCAAATCGGGAACCCGATTTGCAGACATAGGGCCTGATTCAGAGCCATTCGCTATTTGCGGTCGTTCGTTCAAAAACAAGGGGTGGCTATTCAAATGATCCGTTCGCAAATTGCAGTCTGTTCACACCTCTAAGTCTGAACGAGCGAGCAAAACATACGCTCGTTTATTTGTTAAAAACGCCCCCTGGCCGCTCGCACCATACGTCATGTCCGCTATTTATTAGATTAATCGAGTACATCGACCAGCGTATGAACTGCTCGCTATTCTTGTGGTTGGTTTTTGCTACCACAATTTTGCGAGCAGTTCTGGCTATAAAATAACCCAGTGACGTGGTCAATGATGCTGCTGTATTAATTATGCACACCCATAAAACGCCCGTTTTGACCTTTAAGCACGCCTGCGATCGGATCTCCACTCCCCATTTTCAAGCACCTTCCCCTGTTACCACCCACATACGCCTCATTCTGTCACTCAAAATAGCAGGCATTCGCTATATTGCGAGCACATGAATTTCGGCCGCACTGACTGGTTCGCGCATGCGTATAACGATCCGTACGCATGCGCAGATGTGCGAACATCGCTCGGAACGAGCGTACTGCCGCTAGCGAGTGGCTCTGAATGAGGCCCATAGTCTAGTTTTTGTGCCAGCTGATATTAGGGGAGGAGATCGGGCTAGGAAGCTATTGCTAAAGGAAGCAAGATGGATTCATGATTTAAATACTGTCAGACCGTTTGGTCTTAACGAGAATCTTTCCTTGTCATTCTTCTTATGAGTCTTTGTTTTTTACTGTATTTTACTGTATTTCACTGTACTTAGTCAGTCAGGTTATATAGCTGTTTGTGTTACTTGTGCTATTCTTGTTATGTTTACATTGTCCCCTCGTTTTCTACAGATGGTCTTTTGTAAGTCCTGTGTGAGGTTCCGAAGCTGTTACCATGGAGCTGGACACACACAAGCTTTGGTTGCTAAGCAACTTCTCTGGCATCTGGTGTCAGGCCTGCCGCGACATGGCACACTTTCAGTGACATCAGCAGAAGTCCGGACACAAGTGGTGATGGGTGCACACGGTCTGGTGGGTGACACTCACATGTATTTAAGGTAAGAGTTTGTATGGTTTTAATTGTTCCTGATGAAAAATTTACATTAAATTTGAAACGTTGACCTTGAGGGGAGTGGGACCTCCGACTTTTTATGACTGATTGTGCAGCTGCGAGTGCCACCTATTTATTGCCACTTTATATATATATATGAACTGAAATCCGAGGCAGAGCTGTCATTCGGGTAGTAGTGTTCTCTAAGAACACTACTAATGTACGAGGGTCTGCATATTTTTGGGTTTTTTATGCCAAGACCCTGGATTGTCTGAGGAGGACAGATCCACGAATAGGAGGAGGTGAGTATGGAATTTTTAATACAGGTAATCCATAGCAGGACTGCAACTAGGGGGGGGGGCTAGAGGTGCACGTGCACTGGGTGGGGATTGCAGGGGGGTGAAAAAAGCCATCCGGCGGCCATCTGAAAATGGCGCCGCCAAAGAGGAGACAAATGCTAGAGGTCCTTACTGGACCTCTAGTGTCTGTCTCCTCCTTGGCAGTGGCCATTTTTGGATGGCTGTTTTCAGCAGATTCCATGCGGATTAGCTGTCTGCATGGACTCTGCTGAAAACGGCCATCCAAAAATGGCTGCCGCCAAGACAGAAACAGATGCTAGAGGTCCTACTGGACCTCTAGTGTCTGTTAGCAGAGCGCAATACACACAGTGTTCCCGGAAGTGCCGGGAACGCTGATGCTGCTGGGAGAAGATGCTGAAAGCTGCATCTTCTCCCATAAAATCCATTGGCAACGAGCATAAACCCCCTGGAAATGAGCATAAACCCCCCTGGAAATGAGCATAAACCCCATGGCAATGAGCATGTAACCCCTGGCAACGAGAATGAAACCCCTGGCAACGAGCATGGCACCCCTGGTAGCGAGCATTAATTCACTGACAACGAGCATGAAACCCCCATGGCAATGAGCATGAAACCCCATGGCAACGAGCATAAACCCCCATGCAACAAGCAGGTGATTTTAAAGTAATTAGAAGTCTTATTGTGGGATATAAAATGGTGTTGGGCAAATATGTAAGTGGCACTTTGGTAATAGGCATTACAGTGTGTGGCATAATGTGTAATGGGCATTATGGTGTGTGGAATAATGTAAGTCACTATACCAGGGAAGTCTGAGTAGTACACTGCCTTATGCAGGAGCAAGGACAAAATCCAGGTACAGGAAGGGAGCGGGCGCAAAATTGCTGCCTTGCACCGGGTGATGGATATCCTAGTTTTGGCCCTATCCATAAAATTATATACTGGAGAAGAGGACAGATTGGCTTCAGGGATACTAAGTGAGTATGTGAGATAGTGTGTGCATGTGTGAGTACATGTATGTGTGTGCATGAATTTTTTAATAACATTTTACTCTTCTACGGTGTGTGTGTGTTCTGTGGTTTTTTAATATTGCTTTTGCTGTGGAACTACAGGTACCAGCAAGCCCATAATACCCACATGTTGATACTTATGGTTCTTCAAGTACCAGTATGCGGGGAACTGTAGTTCCACAGCAAAAGCCAATATTTTAACTCTTTACTTTGCACCACACCTTACACAATCATCCCAGCACCCACTGCTACAGGGGTGCTGGGGATAGCCCCAGGCTATCAGCCTGGGCCTGGGATACCCTGGAGAGGGGGACCCTTTTCTTGGCGGGGGTCCCCAGCTCTCCAGGGATCCCTGGCCTGGACTGACTAGCGGTCAGGGCTGATGCTTCGGCTGGGGGGCCCAGTGAAAGGGCTTCCCTGGCTGTGGCATCACCCCCCGCTAGAAGGGGTCCAGTGCTGGTTCTAGTAACTACAGGGGGGCCCTATGCATTTTTCCCCCTGTATTTCCAGAACCAGGGCCTGCTCAGAGCCCAGTGCTGGTTGTAATGAATACGAGGGAATCCTACATCATTTGACCCCCGTATTATGGCAACCAGGACTGGTTCTGAAAAGCCTGGTGCTGGTTGTGCTTCTTACGGGGGACCCCTACATCATTTGTCCCCTGTATTTAGCACAACCAGTACTGGGTCTACAAACCCCGGTGCTGGTTGTTATTTTGGGGGGCAGGGCCACGACAATTTTTTTTTTAAACACAGAAGCAGGTATCACGGGTCTTCCAGATCCGAGTCTGCAACTGTGTGCTGCTACCTCCCCCGGGTCCTAATGCCTTCCCCACCACTGACTGCACTGCCACCTGCACCACCGCCACTAAGGCCTGCTACTGTCCCTGGGTTCTGGCAACAGCTAATGCCCGCTACCCCACCACGCCTTACCCCTGGGTCCCGCTGCAGCTAATGGATACTTCTTTCCCCCAAGCCCACCACCGCTAAAGCCTGCAAATGATGGCCATCTTTGTACACCCAAGTGAAGCCACAGTGAGTGATGGTGGCTCCTACTGCGACTGCGCAACAAATTGAAATTTCCTATCTATTGAGTGGCGCATTCTTGAGATAATAGTTTAAAAACTGTAACTTTCTAATTTACCTGAACCCCAAAAGCACCAACCCTGGCACAATAGCTACCTAATAAAACAAAACCCAAGTCAAAATTCGTTATGCCTTCCCCCAAAAAAACCCATAGAGAACAGCACAAAAGTGAACCTAATTGAGAATGTAAGAAAAAAGTGACAGTTGGAATTTTAGATTACTCCCAAATCCTAATTTTTTATGTTTATGACCTGAAATTTGGCATATAGCATCGAGCAACAGTTTTACTCGTCCGTGCCAAATTTCTGCTCAGTACCTCCATGAGCTTTTGAGGTGTAGCCCCTAAAACACCATAAACCCCCTCCAGAATTCTCTATGGGAGAATTGCAGTTTTTTAGATGCAGCCTTTATATAAGGGCACGACTGTGCCCTAATAATATATATTAGAGATGAGCGTGTCCAGTTTTAAGAGAACCGGAACCACCCGAACTTCTAGATCTGAGGCGATTACCAAGTTAGGCTCGGGTTTTCCCACATGACTTGGATGTCAAAACGAGGTAAAACATCATCCTCCCACTGTTGGATTCTCGCAGGTTTTGGTTTCTATAAAGGTCCCGGTGATTGGTGCCAATTTCACTCCGGATGTGGATGGTGAACTGAACAGACGTGTTGCTGTCACTGTCTGTGTCAGTGTGTTGTTCAACTTGTCCTGTCGGGGTCTGGGGCTGAAGGCTGGTGCTACATTGTCCTTAAAGGGGCTGGGGCTGCAGTATATAAAAGGGGCTTCAGTGGGTGCTGCAGTTGCTGTGTCACTTGTCCTGAAAATCAAAGGGCTGCTGCTGTGTTATACATAAGGGCTGTTGTTGTCCTGTCCATCAAGGTCCTAGGACTGCAGTCCATAAAGGGGTTCTGTGTTGTCCGGGGGGGGGGGTGCTCTGTCATTCAGAGGTGCTCTTCCCCAGTGTATTAGCAACTTAGCTGTGCTATTATTGTTTGGTGACACTGTTGGCCAGACCGCAGTTTTTATCGTCCACGTATTTGTGATTCTGCAGGTGGTCTGTCCGCACTCGGCAGGGGTGTTTTGTTGTCCATAAAGAAGGGGTGCTATCTGTGTTGTTCATCAAGGGGCTGCTGCCTCATTCAGGGGTGCTAATCCATAGTGTAAAAAAATAAAAGTGAAATAATATTAATATTATCAATCCACAAAATATATATATATATGTGTGTGTGTGTTAGCAACTTAGCTGCGCTATTCTTGTTTGGTGACACTGCCGGCCAGACCGCAGTTTATCATCCATGTATTGTGACACTATAAGTCATAGCACAGTGTGTTATTCTTATTCATAAATAATTAATCTTGTGACACTAAAGGGCATATCCAATTAGCCGCGGTTGTTCATCCTTGACTAATTTCCAGCCAATAGTCCTGCAGCGCGGGGTTAAGCTATTCAATTAATTAGCTTTTTTCCCACGCCATTAACTCTGGTCTTGCGCGCGTGAACACACTGATTCCGCGAGAACTGCGGAATCAGTGTGTTTTTACCCCTCGCGCGTGTCAAAATAGGCCGCTTTTCCGCAGATTTTACCTCGCTTCTCCATGAGGTGCGAGGTAAAGTCCGAAAGCGGGGACTCACGCACAGGGTCTTGGGGACTCCTCCACGAGATATCCCCTGCTAATTGAATCCCGACCAGCACGACAATTAGCGGCGGGGTAAACCTCGCGGCTAATTGAATATGCCCCATAATGGTAGCGCAGTGTGTTATTCTTATTCATAAATAATCTTGTGACACTGTAGGTCAGGGATGGGGAACCTCTGGCCCTCTGAATCATTTAATCTGGCCCTCTGAGCTTTTTTCTGCTAGCCTCATCTGGATATCACTGTGCGTAGAATGGCACCCTGCAGCCAGAATCTATTATTATTATTATTATTATTATTATTATTATTTTTATCCTTTATTTATATGGTTTATAAACAATGCTGCATAACACCTTAATAAGCAGCAGGGTGTCAGTAAGTTTCAGGTGCCATTGTAAATGAAGGTAAAAGTACGGTAAGAAGAAGCACATGAGGGAAGAGAGCCCTGCATCACAAGAGCTTACATTCTAAGGGGAGGGTGCCACCTGGAGATTCTTTCTATGCAGAAGTGCCACCTGGAGCTTGCTTAAGATGCTTCAGATATTCACAATGCTGCCCTAACAACTCTCCGGAGCATCCACAGATGCTATAATCATCGGTGATTGTAGCCCTGCCCCTGTGTGACATCATGTGGAGGGGCATGGCCTGCACCAGGGTCACAAATAATGTTATATATATCAAAATGGCCCTCGGCAGAAAAAAGGTTCCCCACCCCTGCTGTAGGTCATTGATACCGCAGTGTAATATTTAAAATTGGCACAAATTGACATGTGTACTATACCCCACTTCATTTGCATTTGTTGATATGGAGAATGATCAGTTGAGACTTGAGAGGAGAGCAGGAACCACATAGCTGATACCAGTGCCACCAGTCATGATGATACTAGTTTATCTACATCATCTACTAAAACCGATGCACACAGGGCTTAAGTCAGGGCGTCCCAAATCGAGAACCAATCTTTTACAGTGGTAAAGGAGAATACATCATAGGGAAAGTTAGCTGCAGAAAGACATAAAATTGGCAATATGCCAGTTTCACCACATGAAGTGGCAAGGAAAGGCTAAGGCCTTTATTTATGACTGGTGGTACTATCTCTAATGATGATGTAAGCACAAGTGAACATGCTGACATAGATATTGAGGATGCTTCTGTGGAAGTGCACCAGGATGAGCAGGATATTTGTGTAGCTGACATTTAAGAGGATATTGATGATGAGGATGTTGATGATGAGGATGTTGTTGATGAGGATGTTGTTTGTGTAAATTAGTCACCAGTAGATGAAACAGTTGTTGCCCATGATAAGGAAATTACCATTGTCATGCCTGGGCACAAGACAAAAAAACTTGGTTGTATTGACTCATCTGCATCACCAGTGGTTTTTTATGGGAAAGTTTAGTTTTCTCTCGGCAGATGCACTTGCTGGAGAAATTAAAGGAGAAGTCACCACTGCATCATGTGCTGCTTACCAACAGCTCTTTGCATCTCTTCAGATCTGTGTCCATTTGGAAGAAAAACACAATGTCTTAATCCCTTCTGGGATGAAAATCCACACCCAGCAGCAGCAGCAGGCATAGCGCTCAAGGATTCTCAAGAAAGACACAACGTAAGACTTAAATCTTGCAATTGCTCTGTTTGGCTTGTCCACATATCTGTGGTTAAGTGGACAGTGGATGCAATGGCATTTTGGAGGTCACTAAATAAGTTTTTTTTAATGTCCCTGTACAGGTTAGGAAATGCTTTTCTATTGAAGTGAAATCTTTGCAAAGGATTGTTTAACAGTCAATTGTTTTTGAAACAATTGTCTGGTCATCTTCTGGGATGAAAATCCACTCCCAGCAGCAGCAGGCATAGCACTCAAGGATTCTTCTGGGACCAGGACTGATCTGAATGAAAAAAATATTTTTAGTAAATTCCTCCCCTTTCCCCTTCTCTCCTCCCTCAAACATATGCTTTGGAATCAAAAAATTAAATTAAATTTACTACAAATCTACCCTTCCTGTCCCTGCCTTCAACTACATACATACTCCAACTCCCTCAGGCCTCTTGAATAATAAAAACATTTGTTTCCAGATGTGCCTTTTTGGAATTTGAAGTGCCACATGTTTGTGCCGACCCCCGGCTGCTTCTTAGCTTAGTCAACCAGCTAGCTTAGTGTAAATTTTGGGCCTAAACCAGATAAAAACAATATTGTGAGCTATGTATTATTCAAAATTGATTGGAAATGAGGTTAATTCTTCTGCAGAAACAAACCAAAAACAAATTATGTGATTTTAGCAATTATATAAATTTTTGAAAAGAAACTACAGATCCAAATTCAAAACAATCAAGGGGCAGTTTTGGCAAAACCTAATCCAGATCCAAAACACAAGGAGATAGAGATCCAAAACACTTGGGTCAGCACACATCTCTAGTATATATATATATATATATATATATATATATATGAGCATAGTCATGCCCTTATATTAAGGCTGAATCGAAAAAAATGGAATAGAGAATTCCGGAGGGGGGGTCATGGTTTTTAAGGGTCTACACCTCAAAAGCTATAGGTAGTACCAAGCTGAAATTTGGCATGGATTGGTAGAGCTGTCTCTTGGTGCTGCATTCCAAATTTCAGGGTAAAAATATAAAAAATGAGGATTTGGGAGTAATCTAATATTCCAACTGTCAGTTTTTTCTAACACTCTCAGTTAGGACTAGGAATGTGAGCTGACCCCCATGTATTGGTTTTGGATTTGGATCTCCCCTGGTTTTGGATCTGGGTTGGTTTTGTCAAAACCTCACCTCCATGTTTTGTTTTCGGGTTTTGGATCTGGATTTTTTTCTTAAAAAATAAACAAACAGCTAAAATCACATAAAATGGGTTTTTTTGTTCCAGCAGTATTAATAACCTCAATAACATTTTCTTCCACTCATTTCCAGTCAATTTTGACCACCTCACAGCTCACAATAATGATTTTTTCATCTAGTTAAAGGGCCAAAAGGTTGCATCCAGCTTGCTGGCTCAAAACTGATTGATATAATTATTAATAGAGTTGAAGACTGTGCAAAGATGATGGTTGGGATACTCTTGAGGATTGAAGAATTGATAGTTGGTGCAGCCCCTGGCTGTAAAATTGATAATAAATTAATTAAAAAACAATTCATTAATACAGCCCCTGGCTATAAAATTGATAAAAAATAAGTTATAAAACAATTCATTGGTGCAGCCCCGGGCTGAATAATTAATAATAAAATTAAATTCATTGGTGCAGCCCCTGGCTGTAAAATTGATAATAAATTAATTTAAAAACAATCATTGGTTCCTGAACCAACCATAACATTAATTTAAAATGTCAGGCAGCAATGCCCCCAGCAGCACATAATGGAAAGGACAAAGGTGCAAGATGGATTAGTCCTTGGGCCCTCCCACCCACCTTATGTTGTATAAAAAACAGGACATTCACAGTTTAACAAACCAATCATTTCAGCGACAAGGACTGCCAATTGTGGCTGATATGATTGGTTTGTTTGGACCCCCATAAAACAAGCTGCCAATGTGCATTTTACATGGAGATGAAATTGATTCCTTACACAAACTGGCTTTACATTACAAGTTGTTGTCGTCCTCATCCTCGACATCCCCATCAGTGTGTACATCCTCTTCTTCACACAATATTAATTTATCCCCGCTGAAATCCACCATAGGCGCCTCTGTCATTTTTTTTATGTAATTGTTGGTAGAGGTCTTCCTCATGGAATTTGTAATTCATTTTCCACATTTTGAGGAAGTAACCTCCTACACAGATTACTGACAAGGTTGCCAGCTGCACTGAAAACTCTTTTGGAGTACACACTGGAGGGTGGGCAACTTAAGTAATGCAAAGCCAGTTTATGTATGGAACTCCAAATTGCCTCTTTTTCCTGTCAGTACTGAAAGGGACTGTCTGACATGCCTGTTAGGATGTTATCTCTGAAATAGTCCTCCACCATTCTGTGAATGGAGACCGTATTACACATAGTCATGATAGAAGACATGTCACTAGTAGGCAGTTCTTTCAGGCCCGACCAGATGTCATTTTTTGGTGAACTTTCTGCATGAGCAGCAGGCATTCTGTAAGGAAAATTGAGTTTTTTCCTGGCAGCTGCAGAAACTGAAGTATGAGATGATGGCATTTCACGTGCGGCTACAGCTGACAATTTTTTTTACCAACAGATTTTTGAAGTTTTAGATTTTGGTCTGTTGGAAAAAAACTCACAATGTAGGACTTAAACCTAGGATCCAGAACGGTGGCCAAAATATATTTTTCAGCTTTCAATAGATTGACGACTCTTGGATCCTGGTGAAGTGAATCCACCAGTCCGAAATACCTTGCGCAATCGCTCCGTTTCAGTTCCTCCTTCAGTTTCTCCAGCTGTTTTTGCAAGTTTGATGAGGGGAATGACCTGACTCAAGCTGGCAGTGTCTGAACTAACTTCACGTTTGGCAAGTTCAAAGGGTTTGAGAACATTGCACAACACGGAAATTATTCTCCACTGTGCTTGAGTAAGGTGCATTCCCCCTCCACAGCCTATGTCATAGGCTGTTGTATAGCCCTGGATAACCTTTTGCTTTTCCTCTATATGCTGAAACATATAGAGGGTAGAATTCCACCTAGTTACTATCTCGTGCTTCAGCTGATGGCAGGGCAAAGTCAACAGTACTGGCTGATGCTGCAATCTTCGACACGCAGTTGCTGAATGTCAAAAATGTCCCGAAATCTTTCAGACCTCCGAGAGCATTTCCTGCACACCCCTGTCATTTTAAAAAAAATGTTGCAAAACCAAATTAATTGTGTGAGCAAAACATGGGACGTGTTGGAATTCGCCAACATGTAATGCTCTCACAATATTGGTGGCATTGTCCGAAATCACAAACCCTGAGGAGAGTCCAACTGGGGTAAGCCATTTAGCTGTGATTTCCCTGAGTTTTTCTAAGAGGTTTTCAGTGGTATGCCTCTTAGTGAAACCAGTTATACAAAGAGTAGTCTCCCTCTGTATCAACTATCTTTTGGTAGATGTTTCTGCTGCAGTTGCTGTTGTAGGCAATACACCACCCCAGTGGGCTGTCACAGTCATGTAATTCTTAGTTTGCCCTGTCCCACTAGTCCACATATCAGTGGTCAAGTGGACAGTGGGTACAACGGCATTGCTGAGGACATTAATAAGGTTTTTTTTAAAGTCCTTGTACAGACTTGGAATTGCTGCTCTAGTGAAGTGGAATCTAGAAGGGATCTGGTAGTGAGGACACAGGACCTCAAATTACTGTTGAAAACCCACTGCAGTAATGGTGGATACTGGATGCACATCTAATACCAACATACCTGTTATGGCATCAGTAATCCACTGTGCAACTGTGTGATTGCTGTCATACTTGTTTGCCCTTGCAAATGATTGTTTGACAGTTAATTGTTTTTTGGAGGATACACTGCAAGTAATCTTCCTCCTGGTCCCCTTCTGGGATGAAGATCCACTCATAGCAACAGCAGCAGCAACAGGCATAGTCATCAAGGATCCTTCTAAGGAATCATGGATAGGAGAGGAGTCAATCATGCTTCGAATAACAACATTGGATGCAGCAGGACTACTCCTGATGATGAATGAGGATGTTGATTATGCAGGTGTTGGTGGTGGAGATCAAAGGCGCTTGGATTCCACAGAGAGGGAGCAGGTAGATGACACCGGCCTTGTTACATTTTGAGTTTTAGAACTTGGTGACATACACTTTGATATTTAATGAATGCGCTCCAAGTGACGTAACAAGGAGGAGGTTCCTAGGTGGTTCAGGTCCCTTCCTCTACTTACTCTTGCTTGGCAATGGTTACATATGGCTTGACAACTGTTGTCTGAATTGGGGTAGAAATAATTCCAGATATGAGAAGTGGATTTTGTTTGTCTTTTTTCCGGCATGACAACAATGGGCTTTGGCTTTTTCAATCCATGGGCAACAGCTGTTGCCTTACTTACACAAAGGACGTCCTCGGCATCAACATTCTCATCACCAACATCTTCATCTTCACCATCCTCATCATCATTAGTGCCTTCAACTACCAAAATATCCTCCTTCTCCATGTTCAATTCCACAGAAGCATCCTCACTGACTACATCTGCAAGATGTTGACTGCCCACATTTACAGAGGGCACACAAATGTTGGAACTTGGAGGATCCTCCAGTACACTAGTATTAAGGTCTGGCTCACACATGGCAACTGTGGACGCACTTGCCTCTGGGATTTGTGATTTAGATTTTTCAGGGCACAAAGTTGGTTTTTCCGAAGTTGTCTTACTCTTATTTATTATTTATTTATTTATTTATTAACAGTTTCTTATATAGCGCAGCATATTCCGTTGCGCTTTACAATTGTAAGCATTAATAGAACAAAACTGGATAATTACAGACAGATATATAGGTAGGAAGTCTTCTTAACAACTATTTTTTTTAATGGTACCACCACCACCACCACTACTACAAGCAGAAAGGCTTTGGGAACCAGCAGTCATCATAAATAAAGGGTAAGGCCATATCCTTTCCTTGCCACTTCGTGTAGTGAATGGCATATTGCCAATTTTTTGTTTATCTACAGGCAACTTGCCTTTTGATTTTTTTTTTCTTTACTACAGTAAAAGTAGCTTTACCATATATATAGCAGGACTTAAGCCCTGGGGCATGGGCCTTCATAGAGAACAAGGAAGTTGACGGCCTTGCATTACCATGATGACTGCTGGCAGCAGCTACAACATGTGGTTCTTGGCCTTGCTCTCCTGTCATGTGACAGCCCTCCATATTTTCTGTAGTCTTGAAGCAGTGTCACAAGCACCAATAGTGTATCCAAGGTGCGGTTACAAAATTCACACACGTGCAGTCGTGCGTGCACAGAAAAAAAATAGACAAAAGACAAATTTTTTTTTTTCAAGTCCAGAACTTGGGCCCAGAGCACAGATTGATGATGACTGGAGTCAGGCAGCACTAGGTTGCAACTTGCATTGCTGGCTGAATCTTGTTCTTGTGCAGCTAAGCCTAACAAGCACACACACACAGAAAAAAATTAGACAAAAAAAACACTATTTGTTTTTTTTCGGGTCCAGAACTTGGGCCCAGAGCACAGATTGATGACAACTGGAATTGGGCAGCACTAGGTTGTGTTGCTGTATCTTGTTCAGCTAAGCCTAACACACACACAGAAAAAAATAGACAAAAGACAATTTTTGGGGGGGTCCAGAACTTGGGCTCAGAGCACAGATTGATGATGACTGGAGTCAGGCAGTACTAGGTTGCAACTTGCATTGCTGCTGTATCTTTTGTGGCTACGCCTAACACGCACACACACACAGACAGTAAATAGACAAAAGACACTTTTTGGGGGGGATCCAGAACATGGGCCCAGAGCACAGATTGATGACAACTGGAGTCGAGCAGCACTAGGTTGCATTGCTGTATCTTGTGTGGCTAAGTTTAACACACACACATAAAAAAATTACACAAAAAAAGACACTATTTGTTTTATTTTTTTTCAGGTCCAGAACTTGAGCCCAGAGCACAGATTGATGATGACTGGAGTCAGGCAGCACTAGGTTGCGTTGCTGTATCTTGTGCGGCTTAGCCTAACACGCACACACAGAAAAAAAAAGACAAAATACACCTTTTTTTGTTTGCTTTTTTCAGGTCCAGAACTTGGACCCAGAGCACAGATTGATGATGACTGGAGCCGGGCAGCACTAGATTGCAACTTGCATTGCTGCTGTATCTTGTGCAGCTAAGCCTAACACGCACACACACACAGCAAATAAATAGACAAAAGACACTATTTTTTTTTTTTTTTCAGGTCCAGAACTTAGGCCCAGAGTACAGATTGATGATGACTGGAGTCAAGCAGCACTAGATTGGAACTTGCGTTGCTGCTGTATCTTGTGCGGCTAAGCCTAACATGCACACACACACAAACACAGAATATAAATAGACAAAATACACTATTTTTTTTTTCAGGTCCAGAACTTAGGTCCAGAACACAGATTGATGATGACTGGAGTCGGGCAGCACTAGGTTGCATTGCTGTATCTTGTGCGGCAAAGCCTAACATGCACACACAGAAAAAAAATATAAAGATAATATATTTTTTGGGGGGGGGTCCAGAACTTGGGCGCAGATGGATGCAGCAGACAGCACAGTACCAGCCCAGATGGATCAGCACCAGCCCAGATGGATGCAACAGACAGCACAGCACCAGCCCAGATGGATCAGCACTTGCCCAGATGGATGCAACAGACAGCACAGCAGTGGCAGCACCAGTTGGATCAGCAGTGCACCAGCCCAGGATATAGCAGACAGCACAGCACCAGCACAGGTAAGTAGTACTACCTCTCCCAGCTCTACACTACCCACCATCAGCCGGAGTGAAATGGCGGCCGCCGCGTGGTCCCTTATTTACATATAGACAAAAGCTCATGAGCCGCGAGATTTTGTCTCTATGGTTTTGTCTTGGTTTGAGATCCAGGGCCGGTGGGGGAACTGAATGCACATTCAGTTCTCGGCCAGGATCTCAAAATTCGGGTGGGTGCGGGTCTCTGATATCCGAACCCACTGATTTCTAGTTTGGACCACTTTTCTGATGTTCTCTATGGGGGATTTTTGGGAAGGCATAACTCTGGGTAGGGGGCAAATTTAGATTTGGGGTTTTATTTTATTAGGTAGCTATTGTTCAAGGGTAGGGCCTTTAGGGGTTCAGATCATTAAGGTTACAGTTTTTAAACTATTACCTCACAATTGTGCCATTATAGAGATAGGAAGATTCAATTCCTTGCGCTGCCTCAGTAGGAGCCTCCAGCAGGTGTACTCACTGTGGCTTCACCTGGGTGCAACAAGATGGCTACCTTTAGTGGGCATTAGCGGTGGAACGGACCGACAATGGTAGCGGGTGGCAGCAGCAGAGGAGACCTGGTGGCAGCGGTGGTGCGGACATCAGCGATGGCAGTGTGGGTGTTAGTGGTTTAGGTGGCATGGGTGTTAGCATGCAGTGTGGGCGTCAGCAGGACCCTGCGCGGGAACTGACGGCGGTGCACGTGTTGGCGGCGGGCTTGGATCCAAGAGGATCCAGTCCTACCCTGCCATTCTACAGAGTTCGGCAGCGGAGCCTCAACGCCATCTTTTGAAATTCAAAGATGGCCACTTGCAACATCATCACCCTGGCACTTCAGGTGGCTTATATAAGCCAGCATGAGGAGGCGGCATGGCAGTCCAACGGCTGGGAGGGAAAACATAAGGGCTCCTAAAGAAGGAAGATGCCAGAAGTCCTGTTGGCGCCCACCAGACGAAGACACTGAAGCACTGGTGGGTTTGCGTCCACCAGGTGAAGACGCCGGAAGTCCTAGTGGGCGGGATCAATGAAAAAGAGCTGACACAGGTTGCTCCCCATTAGGTGAAGATGCTGAAGGTCTGGTGGATTGGCACCCACCAGGCAAAGATGCTGAAACCCTGGTGGGTTGGTGCCCACCAGGTGAAAACAACGAAGCCCAGGCGAAGATGCCAGAAGTCCTAGTGGCTGGCAGCCATGAAAAATAGCTGGAACAGACTGCCGACTGTTGGCACCTACCAGGTGAAGATGCCAAAGTCCTGGTGGGTTGGTGCCTGCTAGGTGAAGACGCCAAAGCCCTGGGGTGGCAGCGGCCACAAAAAAGTGCTTAGAGGCTGCCGTCCCCCAGGTGAAGGTGCAGACAAAATAAATTTTATTTAAAATATTGGTGTAGTCTGTTCATTTTAATGTTTCTTTTATAGGTACTACAGATACTAGTGGGCCCTAAATGTCCCACTTGCTGGTACTTGTGGTTTTCCAAGTACCAGCATGCAGGTTAGGCTTGCTGGGACCTACAGTATAGTTTACCTGCAAAAGACAATATTCTTTAAACTGCACAACATTACACAATCAACCCAGCACCCACCACCCAGGAGTGCCAGGGATAGCCCTGGGCTATCAGCCTAGGGTGCCCTGGAGAGGAGAACCCCTTTATTGGGGGGTCCTCAGCTCCCCAGGGATCCCTGGCCTGGGCTGATTAGCGGCCAGGGTTAATGCTTTGGCTGTGGGGTCTGGTGAAATGGCTCCACTGTCTGTGGCATTATCCCCCTGTTAGAAAAATTATCCCCCTGTTAGAAAAATTCTGGTGCTGGTTCTGGACAATACAGGGGCATTTTTTCCCCATGTATCTCCAGAACCAGGACCAGATCAGAGCCCAGTTCTTGTTGCGCAGAATACAGGGGGCCCCTACGTCATTTGTCATCTGTATATTGGCAACCAGGACTGGTTCTTATTATCCCGGTGCTGGATGTGTTAAATACAGGGGATTCCTATGTAATTTTTCCCCTGCATTTTCACAACCAGGACCGGCAGTGAAGACCCTGTCTCTCATTGTGCTTTAGGGGGAGGGGGCCACTTAACACTATCAACCTGTCACCCACAGGCCTGGGGTGCCCTGGAGAGGGGACCCCTTTTTTGGGGGTCCCAAGCTCCCCAGGGATCTCCGGCCTGTTCTGACTAGTGGTCTGGGTTGATGCTTCGGCTGGGGGAGCCCAGTAAAAGGGCTCTCCTGGCTGTGGCATCAGCCCCTGCTAGAAAAAGTCCGGTGCTGGTTCTGGAAAATACAGGGGAACCCTACTCATTTTTTCCCCTGTATTTCTAGAACCAGGACAGGCTCAGAGCCCAGTGCTGGTTGTGCAAATTACGGGGGACCCTTATGTCATTTGTCCCCCATATTTTGGCAACCAGGGCTGGTTCTGATTTGTCCGGTGTTGGTTGTCCTCAAGTACATGGGACCCCTATGTCATTTGTCCCCTGTATATAAGCTCAACCAGCAGCGGGTCACTAAAATCCCAGGGCTGGTTGGTCTTTTGGAGGGTGCACCATTTTTTTTTCTTTTTATTCACAGTTTTTTTTTTTAATGCAGCAGCACAGACAGGTCTCTCTGATCCTGTCCATGTTCTATGTCAATGACACAGATGCATGTAGCACAGATCTCCCTGGTCCTTGCTACATGCATCTGTGTCATAGCACACTTGATCTAATGAGTATTCAAATCATTAGATTGTGCACAATACATTGGGTGAACATCATGCAGCTTTTGCTGCAAATCGTTCAATTCAGCTGCCGGAGAGAGTTCAAGGACAATTGCATTTGAGATCGCATCATATGCAAATTGGACTGTGTCCAAAGTAAGCAATCCATGGGATTGGCAAAACAAAAAAACATAATACGCGACTCACGGTCATTGGTACTATCCTACAAGGAGTGTACTACCCGAATGAGAGCTTAGCAGTGGGATTTCACTATTGAAACTCCACCGCTGAGCACTCATTGGCTGAAAGAGCATTCTGCCTCTTAGCCAATGAGTAGTTCTCACCATTGACTGCGTGCCCATTTCAAAAATGGTGCCTTAGCACCATTTTTTAATTTAAAGATGGCCACCGTGAGCCAATAATGGCTCACAACATCATCGCCCTGCCCCCACGGCTGGCTTATATAAAGCCAGTTTGAGGCACCATCAGGCCAGTCTGTTAGCAGGGATGCAGCAGTGAAGAGCTGCCGAAGAGAGAAGCTGCTGGGGAAGTCCTGGTTGGTACAGCGTTCTCCAGGTGAAGTCGCTGTGGAAGTCCTGGGGCAGGCAGCAGCCATGTAAAAGAACTTAAAGGATGCCACCTCCCAGGTAAAGGTGCAGAACAATAAAATAATAAAACAAACTGTTGTTTTTTTTATATTTATTTTACAGGGGTACTATAGATACCAGCAGGCCATTAATTCCCTGCTTGCTGCTACTTGTGGTACTCCAAGTACCAGCATGTGGGGGAGGCTTGCTGGGACCTGTAGTTTTTCTGAAAAAGACAATATTATACTTCTATTTTTTACACCACATTACA
Organism: Taudactylus pleione; assembly: GCA_031769625.1. Classification (NCBI taxonomy): domain Eukaryota; kingdom Metazoa; phylum Chordata; class Amphibia; order Anura; family Myobatrachidae; genus Taudactylus; species Taudactylus pleione. Next base: position 507,821 of record JAUIMM010000336.1, read on the forward strand.
CTATCAACCCAGCACCCACTGTCCCAGGGGTGCTGGGAATAGCCCCAGGCTATCAGCCTAGGTCTAGGGTGCCCTGAAGAGTAGGGCCTGGTGAAAGTGCTCCCCTGGCTGTGGCATCAGCCCCCCACTAGAAAAAGTCTGGTGCTGGTTTTGGAAAATGCAGGGGAACCCTACTCATTTTTTTCCCCTGTATTTTCAGAACCAGGATCACCTCAGAGCCCAGTGCTGGTTGTGCTGAATATGGGGGACTCCTACATCATTTGTCCCCCATATTTTGGCAACCAGGCTTGGTTTTGATTTCCCTGGTGCTGGTTGGACTTAATATGGGGGACCCCTATGTTTGTCCTCCATTTTTTCACAACAAGGACTGGTGGTCCTTATTGGTGAGGGTGCTGTGGTGCAGTCCTTCTGGCAGGGGAGCTGGTGTGTAGAGACTGGCATTGCATGTACGTAGAGGTCTGCCAGCATTGGGCCATCCTGGCAAGGGTAAGTCTAGTGGTGTCTCCACGTCATGGCTGTCTGGGCACCACCATGTTGTCTTTAGCCATGTGACATAGAAGCCAATTGTCTGTGGGTCACCTGCTTACTCTGGCCCGTCATGTTCCGTTACTGGGTACTTAATGGTGTTTGGAGCGCCCTGTAGTTGTCAGTGCAATGTGTTCACAGCATCAGCTGTTAGAGAGCTCTCTGCACTCCTGAACCTTAGACTTGTGCTGCGGTACTTACACGATCTCCTTTTCAGCCTCTGTCTCCCTGCATAGCCTGCACCACTCTGCCTTGCCTTGCCTTACACTCCACTGGAGATCAGCCCTGCACCTTCCACCAGACCCACTCCTGCCTAAACCTGTCTTCATAGTTAACCCATTCCTGCACAGCCATCTTCCCAGCATTACCGGATTCTCCTTTCAGCCATCATCACAGCATTACCAGATTCTCCTTTTAGCCATCATCACAGCATTACCAGATTTTCCTTTCAGCCATCATCACAGAATTTCCAGATATCCCTCTCAGCCGCTATTCAGCATACCAGTATATCCACGTCACTCTTAGGGGTAAATTTACTAAGAATCGAGTTTGGTTGTGTTTGCAAACTCATTCAAGTTTAGCCTTTTTTTCAAACTCGCAAATTTACTAAGAACAAACAGGTGTGAGTTTCCTCTTCTCACTGTTAAAACTCATGCGAATTTGCAAACTCAACTAAACTCACCATCGGACAAACTAGGAAGTACTTTACATGGAAAAGATGAAACTCGCAAATTTACAAAGAATCGAGTTTACAATCTCGGGTGAGTTTGTAGCAAACTCACTTTTAAATTGAAGTTTTAAACACTCACCTCCTAAGCTGTGAGTTTGGCAGAAACATACACAGATCAGTGTGATTTGTGTATGTTTCTGGATGAATACCTAATATAAAGTGTTTTTATTATAAAAAAATGACATAGGGTCCCCCCCTAAAGCATAACCAGCCCAAGACTTGACAGCCAGGCCTGGTTCCTAAAATTATGAGGAACAAAATGAATAGGGTTCCACCATAATAAAAGAACCAGCACCAGGCAGCAGGGCCAGACCTCTTTTACATATAGGGTTCAAAAAAATTGCGTGAGGTTCACCCTATATTTAAAACCAGCTCCAGACCCTCTCTAGAAGGGGACTTGTGCCACAGCCAGGGGAGACCTTTCACTGGGCCCCCAGCCACAGCATCAGCCCTGGCCACTAGTCAGCCCAGGTCAGGGATCCCTGGGGAGTTGGGGACCCCTCCAATAAAGGGGGTCCCCCTCTCCAGGAAACCCCTGGCCAAGGCTGATACCTTGGGGCTATCCCCACCACCCCTGGGCGGTGGGTGGCAGGTTGATAGTGTAGGTGTAGTGTATAAAAATTAAATGAATTGACATTGTCATGACAGTGGAACTACAGGTCCCAGCAAGCCTACCCCGCATGCTGGTATTTGGAGAACCACAAGTACCAGCATGCAGGGCATTAAGGGCTCAATGGTATATGTAGTTCACCTGTAAAGAAATGTGTTTAAAAACACAACACAAACCGTGAAAATAAAGTTTTATTACATACATACATAAACACACAGACTTACCTGCTCCCAGATGTTCACGTCCCTGTCTCAACATACAATCCAATACTCACCTTTTGTCCCACGATGATCTCCGCAGTGTTCCAAAGAGGGCCCCGGAGACACTGTAACAAGACGCTACAGCATATTGTTACAGTATCGCTAATGACATCTCCGGGCTTGAGCTATCACTAGTGCTGGGGCGCCAGCTTCCACTAGTGGCCGCTCATTGGCTGGGAACCATGAGGGCTTAGCCAATGAGCGTCTCCTCTACATGGGTCCCAACCAATTAGCGGCCACAATTGGAAGCCGTCGCTGATTGGCTGGCATCCCTGCACTACTGATAGCTCAAGCCCGGAGCTGTAATAAGTGATACTGTAACAATTATTATTATTATTCTTATCCTTTATTTATATGGTGCCAAAAGGGTTCTGAAGCACCTAACAAGTAAAAGCACAAAGTACAGAAACACTATATAAACAGTTGAACAGAACAAGAAAACACTGACATACAGTATAAGACATTGCAGGACTAGTACATGGTATATAAACATTGCTGCAACAGTAGCAGGATGGCAAAAGTCAAGGGTTAGGTGCTGTTACAAGGAGTATAGAGTAGGGTTAGGTGCTGTAATAAGGAGTATAGAGTAGGGTTAGGTGCTGGTATCAGGAGTATAGAGTAGGGTTAGGTCCTGTTATAAGGAGTATAGAGTAGGGTTAGGTGCTGCTGTAAGGAGTATAGAGTAGGGTTAGGTCTTGTTATAAGGAGTATAGAGTAGGGTTAGGTGATGGTATCAGGAGTATAGAGTAGGGTTTGGTGCTGTTTAAAGGAGACTAGAGTAGGGTTAGGTACTGTTATAAGGAGTTTAGAGTAGGGTTAGGTGCTGGTGTAAGGAGTATAGAGTAGGGTTAGGTGCTGGTGTAAGAGTATAGAGTAGGGTTAGGTTCCTGTATAAGGAGTATAGAGAAGGGTTAGGTGCTATTATAAGGAGTATAAAGTAGGGTTAGGTGCTGATAAAAGGAGTATAGAGGAGGGTTAGAGCCCGGTATAAGGAGAATAGAGTAGGGTTAGGGGCTAGTATAAGGAGTATAGAGTAAGGTTAGGTGCTGGTATAAGGAGTATAGAGTAGGGACAGGTGCTGATATAAGGAGTATAGAGTAAGGTCAGGTGCTGGCGTAAGGAGTATAGAGTAGGTTTAGGCGCTTGTGTAAGGAGTATAGAGTAGGGACAGGCATTGGTGTAAGGAGTATATAGAGTAGGGTTAGGTGCTGGTGTAAGGAGTATATAGAGTAGTGTTAGGTGCTGGTGAAAGGAGTATAGAGTAGGGATAGGCACTGGTGTAAGGATTATAGAGTCGGGTTTGGCGCTGGTGTAAGGAGTATAGAGTAGGGTTAGGCACTGGTGTAAGGAGTATAGAGTAGGGTTAGGTGCTGGTGTAAGGAGTGTAGAGTAGGGTTAGGCGCTGGTGTAAGGAGTATAGAGTAGGGTTAGGTTCTGGTGTTAGGAGTATAGAGTAGGATTAGGTGCTGGTGTAAGGAGTATATACAGTATGGTCAGCTGTTGGTGTAAGGAGTATAGAGTAGGGTCAGACGCTGGTGTAAGGAGTATATAGAGTAGGGATAGGTGCTGTTATAAGGAGTAAAGAGTAGGGTTAGGTGCTGGTATAAGAAGTATAGAGTAGGTTCAGACGCTGGTGTAAGGAGTATATAGAGGAGGATTAGGCGCTGATGTAAGGAGTATATAGAGTGGGGTTAGGTGCTGGTATAAGGAGTATAGAGTAGGGTCTGGTGCTGGTATAAGGTGTATAGAGTAGGGTCAGTTGCTGGTATAAGGAGTATAGAGAAGGGTTAGGTGCTATTATAAGGAGTATAAAGTAGGGTTAGGTGCTGATAAAATGAGTATAGAGTAGGGTTAGGTGCTGGTATAAGGAGTATAGAGTAGGGTTTGGGGCCAGTGTACGGAGAATAGAGTAGGGTTAGGGGCTGGTATAAGGAGTATACATGTAAGGTTAGGTGCTGGTATAAGGAGTATAGAGTAGGGACAGGTGCTGGTATAAGGAGTATAGAGTAAGGTCAGGTGCTGGTGTAAGGAGTATAGAGTAGGTTTAGGCGCTTGTGTAAGGAGTATAGAGTAGGGATAGGCATTGGTGTAAGGAGTATATAGAGTAGGGTTAGGTGCTGGTGTAAGGAATATATAGAGTTGGGTTAGGTGCTGGTGTAAGGAGTATAGAGTAGGGATAGGCACTGGTGTAAGAAGTATAGAGTAGGGTTAGGTGCTGGTGTAAGGAGTGTAGAGTAGGGTTAGGCGCTGGTGTAAGGAGTATAGAGTAGGGTTAGGTTCTGGTGTTAGGAGTATAGAGTAGGATTAGGTGCTGGTGTAAGGAGTATATACAGTATGGTCAGCTGTTGGTGTAAGGAGTATAGAGTAGGGTTAGATGTTGGTGTAAGGAGTGTAGAGTAGGGTCAGACGCTGGTGTAAGGAGTATATAGCGTAGGGATAAGTGCTGTTATAAGGAGTAAAGAGTAGGGTTAGGTGCTGGCATAAGAAGTATAGAGTAGGTTCAGACGCTGGTGTAAGGAGTATATAGAGTAGGGTTAGGCGCTGGTGTAAGGAGTTTATAGAGTAGGGTTAGGTGCTGGTATAAGGAGTATAGAGTAGGGTCAGGTGCTGGTATAAGGTGAATAGAGTAGGGTCAGTTGCTGGTGTAAGGAGTATAGAGCAGGGTCAGTCGCTGGGTGCTGTTATAAGGAGTATAGAGTAGGGTTAGGTGCTTTTGTAAGTAGTATATAGAGTAGGGTTAGGTGCTGTTATTTGAAGTATATCATAGGGTTAGATGCTGTTATAAGGAGTATAGAGTAGGGTTAGTTGCTGGTGTAAGAAGTATAGAGTAGGGTTAGGTGCTGTTATAAGGAGTATAGAGTAGGGTTAGATGCTGTTATAAGGAGCATAGAGTAGGGTTAGGTGCTTGTGTAAGTAGTATATAGAGAAGGGTTAGGTGCTGGTGTAAGGAGTATAGAGTAGGGTAAGGTGCTGTTATAAGGAGTATAGAGTAGGGTTAGATGCTGTTATAAGGAGTATATAGAATAGGGTTAGGTGCTGGTGTAAGGAGTATAGAGTAGGGTTCGGTGCTGGTGTAAGGACTATAGTGTAGTGTTCGATACTGTTCTAAAGAGAATAGAGTAGGATTAGGTGCTGGTGTAAGGAGTATATAGAGTAGGGGTAGGTGCTGTTATAAGGAGTATAGAGTAGGGTTAGGTGCTGTTATAAGAAGTATAGAGAAGGTTTAGATGATGTTATAAGGAGTATAGAGTATGGTTAGGTGCTGTTATAAGGAGTATAAAGTAGGGTTTGGTGCTGGGGTAAGGAGTGTACAGAGTAGGGTTAGGTTACGTTATAAGGAGTATAGAGTAGGGTTAGTTGCTGTTATATGGAGTATAGAGTAGGCTTAGGTGCTGTTATAAGGAATACAGAGTAGGGTTAGGTGCTGTTATAAGGAGTGCAGAGTAGGGTTTGTTGCTGTTATATGGAGTATAGTGTAGGGTTATGTGCTGGTATAAGTAATATAGATTAGGGTTTGGTGCTGGTGTAAGGAGTATAGAGTAGGTATAGGTAATAGTGTAAGGAGTATAGATTAGGGTTAGACGCTGTTATAAGGAGTTAAGAGAGTAGGGTTAGGTGCTTGTGTAAGGAGTATAGTGTAGGGTTAGTTGCTGGTGTAAGGAGTATAGAGTAAGGTTAGGTGCTGTAATAAGAAGTATAGAGTAGGGTTATGTGCTGTTAATAGGAGAATAGAGTAGTGTTAGCTGCTGGTGTAAGTAGTATAGAGTAGGGTTAGGTGCTATTATAAGGAGTATAGAGTAGTGTTGGGTGCTGTTATAAGTACTATAGAGTAGGGTAGTGTTGGCTAAACTTGACACACCAGCTGTTGTGGAACTATATATCCCAGCATGCCCTGACACAGTTTTAGCATGCCCTAATAGCAAAACTGTAGCAGTGCATGCTGGGTTATGTAGTTCCATAACAGCTGGAGTGTCAAGGTTAGTCAACACTGGAGTAGGGTTAGGTGCTGGTATAAGGAGTATAGAGTAGGGTTAGGTGCTATTATGAGGAGTATAGAGTAGGGTCAGCTGCTGTATAAAGAGTATAGATTAGGGTCAGGTGCTGTTATAAGGAGTATAGAGTAGGGTCAGGTGCTGTTATAAGGAATATAGAGTAGGGTCAGGTGCTGGTAAAAGTAGTATAGAGTAGGGTTAGGTGCTGGTATAAGGAGTATAGACTAGGGATTGGTGCTTTTGTAAGGAGTATAGAGTAGGGTTAGGTGCTGGTATAAGGAGTTTAGAGTAGGATTACGGGCTCTTGTGAGGATTATAGAGTAGGGATAGGTGCTGGTGTATGGAGCATAGAGTAGGGTGAAGTGCTTTTGTAAGGAGTATAGAGTAGGGATAGGTGCTGGTGTATGGAGCATAGAGTAGGGTGAGGTGCTTTTGTCAGGAGTATAGAGTAGGGTTAGGTTCTGGTGTAAGGAGCATAAAGAGTAGGGTTAGGTGCTGTTATAAGGAGTATAGACTAGGGATAGGTGCTGTTATAAGGAATATAGAGTAGGGTTAGGTGCTGGTGTAAGGAGTATAGAGTAGGGTTAGGTGCTGGTGTAATCAGAATAGAGTAGGGTTAGGTGCAGGTGTAAGGAGTATAGAGTAGGGTTAGGTGCTGTGTAAGGAGTATAGAGAAGGGTTAGGTGCTGTGTAAGGAGTATAAAGTAGGGTGAGGTGCTGTTAAAAGGAGAATAGAGCAGGGTTAGGTGCTGGTGTAAGGAGTATAGAGGAGGGTTAGGTGCAGTTATAAGGAGTATAGAGTTGTGTTAGGTGCTGTTATAAGGAGTAAAGAGTAGGGTTAAGTGCTGGTATAAGGAGTATAGAGTAGGGTTAGGTGCTGGTGTAAGGAGTATAGAGAAGGGTTAGGTGCTGTTATAAGGAGTATATAGAGTAGAGTTAGGTGCTGGTGTAAAGAGTATAGAGTAGGATTAGGTGCTGGTGTAAGGAGAATAGAGTAGAGGTAGTTGCTGTTATATAGAGAATAGAGTAGGGTTAGATGCTTTTATAAGGAGTATAGAGTAGGGTTAGTTGCTGGTGTAAGGAGTATAGAGTAGGGTTTGATGCTGGTATAAGGGGTATAAAGTAGGTTTAGGTGCTGGAGTAAGGAGTATAGAGTAGGGTTAGGTGCTATTATGAGGAGTATAGAGTAGGACTATGTTCTGTTATAATGAGTATGGAGTAGGGTTAAGTGCTGGTGTATGGAGCATAGAGTAGGGTGAGGTGCTTTTGTAAGGAGTATAGAGTAGGGTTAGGTTCTGGTGTAAGGAGCATAAAGAGTAGGGTTAGGTGCTGTTATAAGGAGTATAGAGTAGGGTTAGGCGCTGTTATAAGGAGTATAGAGTTGGGTTAGGTGCTGTTATAAAGAGTATAGAGTAGAGGTAGGTGCTGGTGTAAGGATTATATAGAGTAGGGATAGTTGCTGTTATAAGGAGTTTAGAGTAGGTTTATGCGCTGGTGTAAGGAGTATAGAGTAGGATTAGGTGCTGTTATAAGGAGTAAAGAGTAGTGTTAGGTGCTATTATAAGGAGTATAGAGTAGGGTTAGGTGCTGGTATAAGGAGTATAGAGTAGGGTCAGGTGCTGTATAAAGAGTATAGATTAGGGTCAGGTGCTGTTATCAGGAGTATAGAGTAGGGTTAGGTGCTGATATATTGAGTATAGACTAGGGTTAGGTGCTGGTATAAGGAGTATAGAGTAAGGTTAGGTGCTGTTATAATTAGTATAGAGTAGGGTTAGGTGCTATTATGAGGACTATAGAGTAGAATTATGTGCTGTTATAAAGAGTATAGAGTAGGGATAGGTGCTGCTATAAGGAGTATAGAGTAGGGTCAGGTGCTGTATAAAGAGTATAGATTAGGGTCAGGTGCTGTTATAAGGAGTATAGAGTAGGGTCAGGTGCTGTTATAAGGAGTATAGAGTAGGGTCAGGTGCTGTATAAAGAGTATAGATTAGGGTCAGGTGCTGTTATAAGGAGTATAGAGTAGGGTCAGGTGCTGTTATAAGGAATATAGAGTAGGGTCAGGAGCTGGTATAAGTAGTATAGGGTAGGGTTAGGTGCTGGTATAAGGAGTATAGAGTAGGGTTAGGTGCTGGTGTAAGGAGTATAGAGTAGGGTTAGGTGCTGGTATAAGGAGTATAGACTAGGGTTTGGTGCTGGTATAAGGAGTATAGAGTAGGGTTAGGTGCTGGTTTAAGGAGTATAGAGTAGGGATAGGGGCTATTGTGAGGATTATAGAGTAGGGTTAGGCGCTGGTGTAAGGAGTATCGAGTAGAGTTAAGTGCTGGTGTATGGAGCATAGAGTAGGGTGAGGTGCTTTTATAATGAGTATAGAGTAGGGTTAGGTTCTGGTGTAAGGAGCATAATGAGTAGGGTTAGGTGCTGTTATAAGGAGTGTAGAGTAGGGTTAGGCGCTGTCATAAGGAGTATAGAGTAGGGTTAGGTGCTGTTATGAGGTGTATAGAGTAGAGTTAGGTGCTGTTATAAGGAGTATAGAGTAGGGTTAGGTGCTATTATGAGGAGTATAGAGTAGGATTATGTGCTGTTATAAGGAGTATAGAGTAGGGTTAGGTGCTGGTATAAGGAGTATAGAGTAGGGTCAGGTGCTGTATAAAGAGTATAGATTAGGGTCAGGTGCTGTTATAAGGAGTATAGAGTAGGGTCAGGTGCTGTTATAAGGAATATAGAGTAGGGTCAGGTGCTGGTATAAGGAGTATAGAGTAGGGTTAGGTGCTGGCATAAGGAGAATAGACTAGGGTTAGGTGCTGTTATAAGGAGTATAGAGTAGTGTTGGGTGCTGTTATAAGAGCTATAGCGTAGGGTTAAGTGCTGGTATAAGGAGTATAGAGTAGGGTTAGGTGCTAATATGAGGAGTATAGAGTAAGGTTAGGTGCTATTATGAGGAGTATAGAGTAGGATTATGTGCTGTTAAAAGGATTATAGAGTAGGGTTAGGTGCTGGTATAAGGAGCTTAGAGTAGGGTCAGGTGAAGTATAAAGAGTATAGATTAGGGTTAGGTGCTGTTATAAGGAATATAGAGTAGGGTTAGGTGCTGGTATATGGAGTATAGAGTAGGGTTAGGTGCTGGTGTAAGGAGTATAGAGTAGGATTATGTGCTGTTATAAGAAGCATAGAGTAGGGTTAGGTGCTGGTATAAAGAGTATAGAGTAGGGTCAGGTGCTGTTATAAGGAATATAGAGTAGGGTCAGGTGCTGGTATAAGTAGTATAGAGTAGGGTTAGGTGCTGGTATAAGGAGTATAGAGTAGGGTCAGGTGCTGTTATAAGGAATATAGAGTAGGGTCAGGTGCTGGTATAAGTAGTATAGAGTAGGGTTAGGTGCTGGTATAAGGAATATAGAGTAGGGTTAGGTACTGTTATAAGTAGTATAGAGTAGGGTTAGGTGCTATTATGAGGACTATAGAGTAGGATTATGTGCTGTTATAAGGAGTATAGAGTAGGGTTAGGTACTGTTATAAGGAGTATAGAGTAGGGTTAGGTGCTATTATGAGGACTATAGAGTAGGATTATGGGCTGTTATAAGGAGTATAGAGTAGGGTTAGGTGCTGGTATAAGGAGAATAGAATAAGGTCAGGTGCAGTATAAAGAGTTTAGATTAGGGTCAGGTGCTCTTATAAGGAAAAAAGAGTAGGGTAGGTGCTCGTGTAAGGAGTATAGAGAAGGGTTAGCTGCTGTTATAAGGAGTATATAGAGTAGAGTTAGGTGCTGGTGTAAAGAGTATAGAGTAGGATTAGGTGCTGGTGTAAGGAGAATAGAGTAGAGGTAGGTGCTGTTATATAGAGAATAGAGTAGGGTTAGATGCTTTTATAAGGATCATAGAGTAGGGTTAGTTGCTGGTGTAAGGAGTATAGAGTAGGGTTAGATGCTGGCATAAGGAGTATAGAGTAGGGTTAGGTGCTGGTATAAGGGGTATAAAGTAGGGTTAGGTGCTGGAGTAAGGAGTATAGAGTAGGGTTAGGTGCTGGTATAAGGAGCATAGAGTAGGGTCAGGTGCAGTATAAAGAGTATAGATTAGGGTCAGGTGCTGTTATAAGGAGTATAGAGTAGGGTCAGGTGCTGTTATAAGGAATATAGAGTAGGGTCAGGTGCTGGTATAAGGAGTATAGAGTAGGGTTAGGTGCTGGTATAAGGAATATAGAGTAGTGTTAGGTGCTGTTATAAGGAGTTTAGAGTAGGGTTAGGTGCTGTTATAAGGAGTATAGAGTAGTGTTGGGTGCTGTTATAAGGAGTATAGAGTAGGGTTAAGTGCTGGTGTATGGAGCATAGAGTAGGGTGAGGTGCTTTTGTTAGGAGTATAGAGTAGGGTTAGGTTCTGGTGTAAGGAGCATAAAGAGTAGGGTAAGGTGCTGTTATAAGGAGTATAGAGTAGGGTTAGGCGCTGTTATAAGGAGTATAGAGTTGGGTTAGGTGCTGTTATAAAGAGTATAGAGTAGAGGTAGGTGCTGGTGTAAGGATTATATAGAGTAGGGATAGTTGGTGTTATAAGGAGTATAGAGTAGGTTTATGTGCTGGTGTAAGGAGTATAGAGTAGGATTAGGTGCTGTTATAAGGAGTATAGAGTAGTGTTAGGTGCTATTATAAGGAGTATAGAGTAGGGTTAGGTGCTTGTATAAGGAGTATAGAGTAGGGTCAGGTGCTGTATAAAGGAGTATAGATTAGGGTCAGGCGCTGTTATTAGGAGTATAGAGTAGGGTCAGGTGCTGTTATAAGGAATATAGAGTAGGGTCAGGTGCTGGTATAAGGAGTATAGAGTAGGGTTAGGTGCTGATATAAGGAGTATAGACTAGGGTTAGGTGCTGTTATAAGGAGTATAGAGTAGTGTTGGGTGCTGTTATAAGGGCTATAGAGGAGGGATAGGTGCTGGTTTAAGGAGTATAGAGTAGGGTTAGGTGCTGCATAAAGAGTATAGATTAGGGTCAAGTGCTGTTATAAGTAGTATAGAGTAGGGTTAGGTGCTGGTATAAGGAGTATAGACTACGGTCAGGTGCTGTTACAAGGAATAAAGAGTAGGGTCAGGTACTGGTATAAGTAGTATAGAGTAGGGTTAGGTGCTGGTATAAGGAGTATAGAGTAAGGTTAGGTGCTGTTATAAGGAGTATAGAGTAGGGTTAGGTGCTATTATGAGGACTATAGAGTAGAATTATGTGCTGTTATAAAGAGTATAGAGTAGGGTTAGGTGCTGCTATAAGGAGTATAGAGTAGGGTCAGGTGCTGTATAAAGAGTATAGATTAGGGTCAGGTGCTGTTATAAGGAGTATAGAGTAGGGTCAGGTGCTGTTATAAGGAACACAGAGTAGGGTCAGGTGCTGGTATAAGTAGTATAGGGTAGGGTTAGGTGCTGGTATAAGGAGTATAGAGTAGGGTTAGGTGCTGGTGTAAGGAGTATAGAGTAGGGTTAGGTGCTGGTATAAGGAGTATAGACTAGGGTTTGGTGCTGGTATAAGGAGTATAGAGTAGGGTTAGGTGCTGGTTTAAGGAGTATAGAGTAGGGTTAGGTGCTGTTGTAATAATTATAGAGTAGGGTTAGGTTCTGGTGTAAGGAGCATAAAGAGTAGGGTTAGGTGCTGTTATAAGGAGTATAGACTAGGGATAGGTGCTGTTATAAGGAATATAGAGTAGGGTTAGGTGCTGGTGTAAGGAGTATAGAGTAGGGTTAGGTGCTGGTGTAAGGAGAATAGAGTAGGGTTAGGTGCAGGTGTAAGGAGTATAGAGTAGGGTTAGGTGCTGTGTAAGGAGTATAGAGAAGGGTTAGGTGCTGTGTAAGGAGTATAAAGTAGGGTTAGGTGCTGTTAAAAGGAGAATAGAGTAGGGTTAGGTGCTGGTGTAAGGAGTATAGAGTAGGGTTAGGTGCAGTTATAAGGAGTATAGAGTTGTGTTAGGTGCTGTTATAAGGAGTAAAGAGTAGGGTTAGGTGCTGGTGTAAGGAGTATAGAGAAGGGTTAGGTGCTGTTATAAGGAGTATATAGAGTAGAGTTAGGTGCTGGTGTAAAGAGTATAGAGTAGGATTAGGTGCTGGTGTAAGGAGAATAGAGTAGAGGTAGTTGCTGTTATATAGAGAATAGAGTAGGGTTAGATGCTTTTATAAGGAGTATAGAGTAGGGTTAGTTGCTGGTGTAAGGAGTATAGAATAGGGTTAGATGCTGGCAAATGGAGTATAGAGTAGGGTTAGGTGCTGGTATAAGGGGTATAAAGTAGGGTTAGGTGCTGGAGTAAGGAGTATAGAGTAGGGTTAGGTGCTATTATGAGGAGTATAGAGTAAGACTATGTTCTGTTATAAGGAGTATGGAGTAGGGTTAAGTGCTGGTGTATGGAGCATAGAGTAGGGTGTGGTGCTTTTGTAAGGAGTATAGAGTAGGGTTAGGTTCTGGTGTAAGGAGCATAAAGAGTAGGGTTAGGTGCTGTTATAAGGAGTATAGAGTAGGGTTAGGCGCTGTTATAAGGAGTATAGAGTTGGGTTAGGTGCTGTTATAAAGAGTATAGAGTAGAGGTAGGTGCTGGTGTAAGGATTATATAGAGTAGGGATAATTGCTGTTATAAGGAGTATAGAGTAGGTTTATGTGCTGGTGTAAGGAGTATAGAGTAGGATTAGGTGCTGTTATAAGGAGTAAAGAGTAGTGTTAGGTGCTATTATAAGGAGTATAGAGTAGGGTTAGGTGCTGGTATAAGGAGTATAGAGTAAGGTTAGGTGCTATTATAATTAGTATAGAGTAGGGTTAGGTGCTATTATGAGGACTATAGAGTAGAATTATGTGCTGTTATAAAGAGTATAGAGTAGGGTTAGGTGCTGCTATAAGGAGTATAGAGTAGGGTCAGGTGCTGTATAAAGAGTATAGATTATTGTCAGGTGCTGTTATAAGGAGTATAGAGTAGGGTCAGGTTCTGTTATAAGGAATATAGAGTAGGGTCAGGAGCTGGTATAAGTAGTATAGGGTAGGGTTAGGTGCTGGTATAAGGAGTATAGAGTAGGGTTAGGTGCTGGTGTAAGGAGTATAGAGTAGGGTTAGGTGCTGGTATAAGGAGTATAGACTAGGGTTTGGTGCTGGTATAAGGAGTATAGAGTAGGGTTAGGTGCTGGTTTAAGGAGTATAGAGTAGGGTTAGGTGCTGTTGTAATAATTATAGAGTAGGGTTAGGTTCTGGTGTAAGGAGTATAGAGTAGGGATAGGGGCTATTGTGAGGATTATAGAGTAGGGTTAGGCGCTGGTGTAAGGAGTATCGAGTAGGGTTAAGTGCTGGTGTATGGAGAATAGAGTAGGGTGAGGTGCTTTTATAAGGAGTATAGAGTAGGGTTAGGTTCTGGTGTAAGGAGCATAATGAGTAGGGTTAGGTGCTGTTATAAGGAGTGTAAAGTAGGGTTAGGCGCTGTTATAAGGAGTATAGAGTAGTGTTGGGTGCTGTTATAAGTACTATAGAGTAGGGTAGTGTTGGCTAAACTTGACACACCAGCTGTTGTGGAACTATATATCCCAGCATGCCCTGACACAGTTTTAGCATGCCCTAATAGCAAAACTGTAGCAGTGCATGCTGGGTTATGTAGTTCCATAACAGCTGGAGTGTCAAGGTTAGTCAACACTGGAGTAGGGTTAGGTGCTGGTATAAGGAGTATAGAGTAGGGTTAGGTGCTATTATGAGGAGTATAGAGTAGGGTCAGCTGCTGTATAAAGAGTATAGATTAGGGTCAGGTGCTGTTATAAGGAGTATAGAGTAGGGTCAGGTGCTGTTATAAGGAATATAGAGTAGGGTCAGGTGCTGGTAAAAGTAGTATAGAGTAGGGTTAGGTGCTGGTATAAGGAGTATAGACTAGGGATTGGTGCTTTTGTAAGGAGTATAGAGTAGGGTTAGGTGCTGGTATAAGGAGTTTAGAGTAGGATTACGGGCTCTTGTGAGGATTATAGAGTAGGGATAGGTGCTGGTGTATGGAGCATAGAGTAGGGTGAAGTGCTTTTGTAAGGAGTATAGAGTAGGGATAGGTGCTGGTGTATGGAGCATAGAGTAGGGTGAGGTGCTTTTGTCAGGAGTATAGAGTAGGGTTAGGTTCTGGTGTAAGGAGCATAAAGAGTAGGGTTAGGTGCTGTTATAAGGAGTATAGACTAGGGATAGGTGCTGTTATAAGGAATATAGAGTAGGGTTAGGTGCTGGTGTAAGGAGTATAGAGTAGGGTTAGGTGCTGGTGTAATCAGAATAGAGTAGGGTTAGGTGCAGGTGTAAGGAGTATAGAGTAGGGTTAGGTGCTGTGTAAGGAGTATAGAGAAGGGTTAGGTGCTGTGTAAGGAGTATAAAGTAGGGTGAGGTGCTGTTAAAAGGAGAATAGAGCAGGGTTAGGTGCTGGTGTAAGGAGTATAGAGGAGGGTTAGGTGCAGTTATAAGGAGTATAGAGTTGTGTTAGGTGCTGTTATAAGGAGTAAAGAGTAGGGTTAAGTGCTGGTATAAGGAGTATAGAGTAGGGTTAGGTGCTGGTGTAAGGAGTATAGAGAAGGGTTAGGTGCTGTTATAAGGAGTATATAGAGTAGAGTTAGGTGCTGGTGTAAAGAGTATAGAGTAGGATTAGGTGCTGGTGTAAGGAGAATAGAGTAGAGGTAGTTGCTGTTATATAGAGAATAGAGTAGGGTTAGATGCTTTTATAAGGAGTATAGAGTAGGGTTAGTTGCTGTTGTAAGGAGTATAGAGTAGGGTTTGATGCTGGTATAAGGGGTATAAAGTAGGTTTAGGTGCTGGAGTAAGGAGTATAGAGTAGGGTTAGGTGCTATTATGAGGAGTATAGAGTAGGACTATGTTCTGTTATAATGAGTATGGAGTAGGGTTAAGTGCTGGTGTATGGAGCATAGAGTAGGGTGAGGTGCTTTTGTAAGGAGTATAGAGTAGGGTTAGGTTCTGGTGTAAGGAGCATAAAGAGTAGGGTTAGGTGCTGTTATAAGGAGTATAGAGTAGGGTTAGGCGCTGTTATAAGGAGTATAGAGTTGGGTTAGGTGCTGTTATAAAGAGTATAGAGTAGAGGTAGGTGCTGGTGTAAGGATTATATAGAGTAGGGATAGTTGCTGTTATAAGGAGTTTAGAGTAGGTTTATGCGCTGGTGTAAGGAGTATAGAGTAGGATTAGGTGCTGTTATAAGGAGTAAAGAGTAGTGTTAGGTGCTATTATAAGGAGTATAGAGTAGGGTTAGGTGCTGGTATAAGGAGTATAGAGTAGGGTCAGGTGCTGTATAAAGAGTATAGATTAGGGTCAGGTGCTGTTATCAGGAGTATAGAGTAGGGTTAGGTGCTGATATATTGAGTATAGACTAGGGTTAGGTGCTGGTATAAGGAGTATAGAGTAAGGTTAGGTGCTGTTATAATTAGTATAGAGTAGGGTTAGGTGCTATTATGAGGACTATAGAGTAGAATTATGTGCTGTTATAAAGAGTATAGAGTAGGGATAGGTGCTGCTATAAGGAGTATAGAGTAGGGTCAGGTGCTGTATAAAGAGTATAGATTAGGGTCAGGTGCTGTTATAAGGAGTATAGAGTAGGGTCAGGTGCTGTTATAAGGAGTATAGAGTAGGGTCAGGTGCTGTATAAAGAGTATAGATTAGGGTCAGGTGCTGTTATAAGGAGTATAGAGTAGGGTCAGGTGCTGTTATAAGGAATATAGAGTAGGGTCAGGAGCTGGTATAAGTAG
Source organism: Taudactylus pleione (assembly GCA_031769625.1). Lineage (NCBI taxonomy): Eukaryota > Metazoa > Chordata > Amphibia > Anura > Myobatrachidae > Taudactylus > Taudactylus pleione. The sequence continues at coordinate 523,645 of JAUIMM010000336.1, forward strand.
TATAGGGTAGGGTTAGGTGCTGGTATAAGGAGTATAGAGTAGGGTTAGGTGCTGGTGTAAGGAGTATAGAGTAGGGTTAGGTGCTGGTATAAGGAGTATAGACTAGGGTTTGGTGCTGGTATAAGGAGTATAGAGTAGGGTTAGGTGCTGGTTTAAGGAGTATAGAGTAGGGATAGGGGCTATTGTGAGGATTATAGAGTAGGGTTAGGCGCTGGTGTAAGGAGTATCGAGTAGAGTTAAGTGCTGGTGTATGGAGCATAGAGTAGGGTGAGGTGCTTTTATAATGAGTATAGAGTAGGGTTAGGTTCTGGTGTAAGGAGCATAATGAGTAGGGTTAGGTGCTGTTATAAGGAGTGTAGAGTAGGGTTAGGCGCTGTCATAAGAGTATAGAGTAGGGTTAGGTGCTGTTATGAGGTGTATAGAGTAGAGTTAGGTGCTGTTATAAGGAGTATAGAGTAGGGTTAGGTGCTATTATGAGGAGTATAGAGTAGGATTATGTGCTGTTATAAGGAGTATAGAGTAGGGTTAGGTGCTGGTATAAGGAGTATAGAGTAGGGTCAGGTGCTGTATAAAGAGTATAGATTAGGGTCAGGTGCTGTTATAAGGAGTATAGAGTAGGGTCAGGTGCTGTTATAAGGAATATAGAGTAGGGTCAGGTGCTGGTATAAGGAGTATAGAGTAGGGTTAGGTGCTGGCATAAGGAGAATAGACTAGGGTTAGGTGCTGTTATAAGGAGTATAGAGTAGTGTTGGGTGCTGTTATAAGAGCTATAGCGTAGGGTTAAGTGCTGGTATAAGGAGTATAGAGTAGGGTTAGGTGCTAATATGAGGAGTATAGAGTAAGGTTAGGTGCTATTATGAGGAGTATAGAGTAGGATTATGTGCTGTTAAAAGGATTATAGAGTAGGGTTAGGTGCTGGTATAAGGAGCTTAGAGTAGGGTCAGGTGAAGTATAAAGAGTATAGATTAGGGTTAGGTGCTGTTATAAGGAATATAGAGTAGGGTTAGGTGCTGGTATATGGAGTATAGAGTAGGGTTAGGTGCTGGTGTAAGGAGTATAGAGTAGGATTATGTGCTGTTATAAGAAGCATAGAGTAGGGTTAGGTGCTGGTATAAAGAGTATAGAGTAGGGTCAGGTGCTGTTATAAGGAATATAGAGTAGGGTCAGGTGCTGGTATAAGTAGTATAGAGTAGGGTTAGGTGCTGGTATAAGGAGTATAGAGTAGGGTCAGGTGCTGTTATAAGGAATATAGAGTAGGGTCAGGTGCTGGTATAAGTAGTATAGAGTAGGGTTAGGTGCTGGTATAAGGAATATAGAGTAGGGTTAGGTACTGTTATAAGTAGTATAGAGTAGGGTTAGGTGCTATTATGAGGACTATAGAGTAGGATTATGTGCTGTTATAAGGAGTATAGAGTAGGGTTAGGTACTGTTATAAGGAGTATAGAGTAGGGTTAGGTGCTATTATGAGGACTATAGAGTAGGATTATGGGCTGTTATAAGGAGTATAGAGTAGGGTTAGGTGCTGGTATAAGGAGAATAGAATAAGGTCAGGTGCAGTATAAAGAGTTTAGATTAGGGTCAGGTGCTCTTATAAGGAAAAAAGAGTAGGGTAGGTGCTCGTGTAAGGAGTATAGAGAAGGGTTAGCTGCTGTTATAAGGAGTATATAGAGTAGAGTTAGGTGCTGGTGTAAAGAGTATAGAGTAGGATTAGGTGCTGGTGTAAGGAGAATAGAGTAGAGGTAGGTGCTGTTATATAGAGAATAGAGTAGGGTTAGATGCTTTTATAAGGATCATAGAGTAGGGTTAGTTGCTGGTGTAAGGAGTATAGAGTAGGGTTAGATGCTGGCATAAGGAGTATAGAGTAGGGTTAGGTGCTGGTATAAGGGGTATAAAGTAGGGTTAGGTGCTGGAGTAAGGAGTATAGAGTAGGGTTAGGTGCTGGTATAAGGAGCATAGAGTAGGGTCAGGTGCAGTATAAAGAGTATAGATTAGGGTCAGGTGCTGTTATAAGGAGTATAGAGTAGGGTCAGGTGCTGTTATAAGGAATATAGAGTAGGGTCAGGTGCTGGTATAAGGAGTATAGAGTAGGGTTAGGTGCTGGTATAAGGAATATAGAGTAGTGTTAGGTGCTGTTATAAGGAGTTTAGAGTAGGGTTAGGTGCTGTTATAAGGAGTATAGAGTAGTGTTGGGTGCTGTTATAAGGAGTATAGAGTAGGGTTAAGTGCTGGTGTATGGAGCATAGAGTAGGGTGAGGTGCTTTTGTTAGGAGTATAGAGTAGGGTTAGGTTCTGGTGTAAGGAGCATAAAGAGTAGGGTAAGGTGCTGTTATAAGGAGTATAGAGTAGGGTTAGGCGCTGTTATAAGGAGTATAGAGTTGGGTTAGGTGCTGTTATAAAGAGTATAGAGTAGAGGTAGGTGCTGGTGTAAGGATTATATAGAGTAGGGATAGTTGCTGTTATAAGGAGTATAGAGTAGGTTTATGTGCTGGTGTAAGGAGTATAGAGTAGGATTAGGTGCTGTTATAAGGAGTATAGAGTAGTGTTAGGTGCTATTATAAGGAGTATAGAGTAGGGTTAGGTGCTTGTATAAGGAGTATAGAGTAGGGTCAGGTGCTGTATAAAGGAGTATAGATTAGGGTCAGGCGCTGTTATTAGGAGTATAGAGTAGGGTCAGGTGCTGTTATAAGGAATATAGAGTAGGGTCAGGTGCTGGTATAAGGAGTATAGAGTAGGGTTAGGTGCTGATATAAGGAGTATAGACTAGGGTTAGGTGCTGTTATAAGGAGTATAGAGTAGTGTTGGGTGCTGTTATAAGGGCTATAGAGGAGGGATAGGTGCTGGTTTAAGGAGTATAGAGTAGGGTTAGGTGCTGCATAAAGAGTATAGATTAGGGTCAAGTGCTGTTATAAGTAGTATAGAGTAGGGTTAGGTGCTGGTATAAGGAGTATAGACTACGGTCAGGTGCTGTTACAAGGAATAAAGAGTAGGGTCAGGTACTGGTATAAGTAGTATAGAGTAGGGTTAGGTGCTGGTATAAGGAGTATAGAGTAAGGTTAGGTGCTGTTATAAGGAGTATAGAGTAGGGTTAGGTGCTATTATGAGGACTATAGAGTAGAATTATGTGCTGTTATAAAGAGTATAGAGTAGGGTTAGGTGCTGCTATAAGGAGTATAGAGTAGGGTCAGGTGCTGTATAAAGAGTATAGATTAGGGTCAGGTGCTGTTATAAGGAGTATAGAGTAGGGTCAGGTGCTGTTATAAGGAACACAGAGTAGGGTCAGGTGCTGGTATAAGTAGTATAGGGTAGGGTTAGGTGCTGGTATAAGGAGTATAGAGTAGGGTTAGGTGCTGGTGTAAGGAGTATAGAGTAGGGTTAGGTGCTGGTATAAGGAGTATAGACTAGGGTTTGGTGCTGGTATAAGGAGTATAGAGTAGGGTTAGGTGCTGGTTTAAGGAGTATAGAGTAGGGTTAGGTGCTGTTGTAATAATTATAGAGTAGGGTTAGGTTCTGGTGTAAGGAGCATAAAGAGTAGGGTTAGGTGCTGTTATAAGGAGTATAGACTAGGGATAGGTGCTGTTATAAGGAATATAGAGTAGGGTTAGGTGCTGGTGTAAGGAGTATAGAGTAGGGTTAGGTGCTGGTGTAAGGAGAATAGAGTAGGGTTAGGTGCAGGTGTAAGGAGTATAGAGTAGGGTTAGGTGCTGTGTAAGGAGTATAGAGAAGGGTTAGGTGCTGTGTAAGGAGTATAAAGTAGGGTTAGGTGCTGTTAAAAGGAGAATAGAGTAGGGTTAGGTGCTGGTGTAAGGAGTATAGAGTAGGGTTAGGTGCAGTTATAAGGAGTATAGAGTTGTGTTAGGTGCTGTTATAAGGAGTAAAGAGTAGGGTTAGGTGCTGGTGTAAGGAGTATAGAGAAGGGTTAGGTGCTGTTATAAGGAGTATATAGAGTAGAGTTAGGTGCTGGTGTAAAGAGTATAGAGTAGGATTAGGTGCTGGTGTAAGGAGAATAGAGTAGAGGTAGTTGCTGTTATATAGAGAATAGAGTAGGGTTAGATGCTTTTATAAGGAGTATAGAGTAGGGTTAGTTGCTGGTGTAAGGAGTATAGAATAGGGTTAGATGCTGGCAAATGGAGTATAGAGTAGGGTTAGGTGCTGGTATAAGGGGTATAAAGTAGGGTTAGGTGCTGGAGTAAGGAGTATAGAGTAGGGTTAGGTGCTATTATGAGGAGTATAGAGTAAGACTATGTTCTGTTATAAGGAGTATGGAGTAGGGTTAAGTGCTGGTGTATGGAGCATAGAGTAGGGTGTGGTGCTTTTGTAAGGAGTATAGAGTAGGGTTAGGTTCTGGTGTAAGGAGCATAAAGAGTAGGGTTAGGTGCTGTTATAAGGAGTATAGAGTAGGGTTAGGCGCTGTTATAAGGAGTATAGAGTTGGGTTAGGTGCTGTTATAAAGAGTATAGAGTAGAGGTAGGTGCTGGTGTAAGGATTATATAGAGTAGGGATAATTGCTGTTATAAGGAGTATAGAGTAGGTTTATGTGCTGGTGTAAGGAGTATAGAGTAGGATTAGGTGCTGTTATAAGGAGTAAAGAGTAGTGTTAGGTGCTATTATAAGGAGTATAGAGTAGGGTTAGGTGCTGGTATAAGGAGTATAGAGTAAGGTTAGGTGCTATTATAATTAGTATAGAGTAGGGTTAGGTGCTATTATGAGGACTATAGAGTAGAATTATGTGCTGTTATAAAGAGTATAGAGTAGGGTTAGGTGCTGCTATAAGGAGTATAGAGTAGGGTCAGGTGCTGTATAAAGAGTATAGATTATTGTCAGGTGCTGTTATAAGGAGTATAGAGTAGGGTCAGGTTCTGTTATAAGGAATATAGAGTAGGGTCAGGAGCTGGTATAAGTAGTATAGGGTAGGGTTAGGTGCTGGTATAAGGAGTATAGAGTAGGGTTAGGTGCTGGTGTAAGGAGTATAGAGTAGGGTTAGGTGCTGGTATAAGGAGTATAGACTAGGGTTTGGTGCTGGTATAAGGAGTATAGAGTAGGGTTAGGTGCTGGTTTAAGGAGTATAGAGTAGGGTTAGGTGCTGTTGTAATAATTATAGAGTAGGGTTAGGTTCTGGTGTAAGGAGTATAGAGTAGGGATAGGGGCTATTGTGAGGATTATAGAGTAGGGTTAGGCGCTGGTGTAAGGAGTATCGAGTAGGGTTAAGTGCTGGTGTATGGAGAATAGAGTAGGGTGAGGTGCTTTTATAAGGAGTATAGAGTAGGGTTAGGTTCTGGTGTAAGGAGCATAATGAGTAGGGTTAGGTGCTGTTATAAGGAGTGTAAAGTAGGGTTAGGCGCTGTTATAAGGAGTATAGAGTAGGGTTAGGTGCTGTTATGAGGAGTATAGAGTAGAGTTAGGTGCTGCTATAAGGAGTATAGAGTAGGGTCAGGTGCTGTATAAAGAGTATAGATTAGGGTCAGGTGCTGTTATAAGGAGTATAGAGTAGGGTCAGGTGCTGTTATAAGGAATATAGAGTAGGGTCAGGTGCTGGTATAAGGAGTATAGAGTAGGGGTAGGTGCTGGTATAAGGAGTAGAGACTAGGGTTAGGTGCTGTTATAAGGAGTATAGAGTAGTGTTGGGTGCTGTTATAAGGGCTATAGCGTAGGGTTAAGTGCTGGTATAAGGAGTATAGAGTAGGGTTAGGTGCTATTATGAGGAGTATAGAGTAGGGTTAGGTGCTATTATGAGGAGTATAGAGTAGGATTATGTGCTGTTAAAAGGATTATAGAGTAGGGTTAGGTGCTGGTATAAGGAGCATAGAGTAGTGTCAGGTGCAGTATAAAGAGTATAGATTAGGGTCAGGTGCTGTTATAAGGAATATAGAGTAGGGTTAGGTGCTGGTATATGGTGTATAGAGTAGGTTTAGGTGCTGGTGTAAGGAGTATAGAGTAGGATTATGTGCTGTTATAAGGAGCATAGAGTAGGGTTAGGTGCTGGTATAAGGAGTATAGAGTAGGGTGAGGTGCTGTTATAAGGAATATAGAGTAGGGTCAGGTGCTGGTATAAGTAGTATAGAGTAGGGTTAGGTGCTGGTATAAGGAGTATAGAGTAGGGTCAGGTGCTGTTATAAGGAATATAGGCCCTCATTCAGAGCCGCTCGTTAGCGGCAGTACGCTCGTTCCGAGCGATGTTTGCACATCTGCGCATGCGTACGCTTTTTAGTACGCATGCGCGAACCAGTCAGTGCGGCCGAAAATCCTTTGTACGCTATATAGCGAGTGCCTGCTATTTTGAGTGACAGAATGAGGCGTATGTGGGTGGTAACAGGGGAAGGTGTTTGAAAATGGGGAGTGGAGATCTGAACGCAGGCGTGCTTAAAGGTCAAAACGGGCGTTTTATGGGTGTGTATATTTAAAACAGCAGTGTCATTGACCACGTCACTGGGTTATTTTATAGCCAGAACTGCACGCAAATTTGTGGTAGCAAACACCAACCACAAGAATAGCGAGCAGTTCATACGCTGGTCGATGTACTCGATTAATCTAATAAATAGCGGACATGACGTAGGATGCGTGTGGCCAGGGGGCGTTTTTATCAAATAAACGAGCGTATGTTTTGCTCGCTCGTTCAGACTTAGAGGTGTGAACAGACTGCAATGTGCGTACGGATCATTTGAATAGCCACCCCTTGTTTTTAAACGAACGACCGCAAATAGCGAACGGCTCTGAATGAGGGCCATAGAGTAGGGTCAGGTGCTGGTATAAGTAGTATAGAGTAGGGTTAGGTGCTGGTATAAGGAGTATAGAGTAGGGTTAGGTACTGTTGTAAGGAGTATAGAGTAGGGTTAGGTGCTATTATGAGGACTGTAGAGTAGAATTATGTGCTGTTATAAGGAGTATAGAGTAGGGTTAGGTACTGTTATAAGGAGTAGAGAGTAGGGTTAGGTGCTATTATGAGGACTGTAGAGTAGAATTATGTGCTGTTATAAGGAGTATAGAGTAGGGTTAGGTACTGTTATAAGGAGTAGAGAGTAGGGTTAGGTGCTATTATGAGGACTATAGAGTAGGATTATGTGCTGTTATAAGGAGTATAGAGTAGGGTTAGGTGCTGGTATAAGGAGAATAGAATAAGGTCAGGTGCAGGATAAAGAGTTTAGATTAGGGTCAGGTGCTCTTATAAGGAAAAAAGAGATGGGTAGGTGCTCGTGTAAGGAGTATAGAGAAGGGTTAGGTGCTGTTATAAGGAGTATATAGAGTAGAGTTAGGTGCTGGTGTAAAGAGTATAGAGTAGGATTAGGTGCTGGTGTAAGAGAATAGAGTAGAGGTAGGTGCTGTTATATAGAGAATAGAGTAGGGTTAGATGCTTTTATAAGGATTATAGAGTAGGGTTAGTTGCTGGTGTAAGGAGTATAGAGTAGGGTTAGATGCTGGCATAAGGAGTATAGAGTAGGGTTAGGTGCTGGTATAAGGGGTATAAAGTAGGGTTAGGTGCTGGAGTAAGGAGTATAGAGTAGGGTTAGGTGCTGGTATAAGGAGCATAGAGTAGGGTCAGGTGCAGTATAAAGAGTATAGATTAGGGTCAGGTGCTGTTATAAGGAGTATAGAGTAGGGTCAGGAGCTGTTATAAGGAATATAGAGTAGGGTCAGGTGCTGGTATAAGGAGTATAGGGTAGGGTTAAGTGCTGGTATAAGGAGTACAGAGTAGTGTTAGGTGCTGTTATAAGGAGTTTAGAGTAGGGTTAGGTGCTATTATGAGGAGTATAGAGTAGAACTATGTTCTGTTATAAGGAGTATGGAGTAGGGTTAAGTGCTGGTGTATGGAGCATAGAGTAGGGTGAGGTGCTTTTGTTAGGAGTATAGAGTAGGGTTAGGATCTGGTGTAAGGAGCATAAAGAGTAGGGTAAGGTGCTGTTATAAGGAGTATAGAGTAGGGTTAGGCGCTGTTATAAGGAGTATAGAGTTGGGTTAGGTGCTGTTATAAAGAGTATAGAGTAGAGGTAGGTGCTGGTGTAAGGATTATATAGAGTAGGGATAATTGCTGTTATAAGGAGTATAGAGTAGGTTTATGTGCTGGTGTAAGGAGTATAGAGTAGGGTTAGTTGCTGGTGTAAGGAGTATAGAGTAGGGTTAGATGCTGGCAAATGGAGTATAGAGTAGGGTTAGGTGCTGGTATAAGGGGTATAGAGTAGGGTTAGGTGCTATTATGAGGAGTATAGAGTAGGACTATGTTCTTTTATAAGGAGTATGGAGTAGGGTTAAGTGCTGGTGTATGGAGCATAGAGTAGGGTGTGGTGCTTTTGTAAGGAGTATAGAGTAGGGTTAGGTTCTGGTGTAAGGAGCATAAAGAGTAGGGTTAGGTGCTGTTATAAGGAGTATAGAGTACGGTTAGGCACTGTTATAAGGAGTATAGAGTTGGGTTAGGTGCTGTTATAAAGAGTATAGAGTAGAGGTAGGTGCTGGTGTAAGGATTATATAGAGTAGGGATAATTGCTGTTATAAGGAGTATAGAGTAGGTTTATGTGCTGGTGTAAGGAGTATAGAGTAGGATTAGGTGCTGTTATAAGGAGTAAAGAGTAGTGTTAGGTGCTATTATAAGGAGTATAGAGTAGGGTTAGGTGCTGGTATAAGGAGTATAGAGTAAGGTTAGGTGCTGTTATAATTAGTATAGAGTAGGGTTAGGTGCTATTATGAGGACTATAGAGTAGAATTATGTGCTGTTATAAAGAGTATAGAGTAGGGTTAGGTGCTGCTATAAGGAGTATAGAGTAGGGTCAGGTGCTGTATAAAGAGTATAGATTATTGTCAGGTGCTGTTATAAGGAGTATAGAGTAGGGTCAGGTTCTGTTATAAGGAATATAGAGTAGGGTCAGGAGCTGGTATAAGTAGTATAGGGTAGGGTTAGGTGCTGGTATAAGGAGTATAGAGTAGGGTTAGGTGCTGGTGTAAGGAGTATAGAGTAGGGTTAGGTGCTGGTATAAGGAGTATAGACTAGGGTTTGGTGCTGGTATAAGGAGTATAGAGTAGGGTTAGGTGCTGGTTTAAGGAGTATAGAGTAGGGTTAGGTGCTGTTGTAATAATTATAGAGTAGGGTTAGGTTCTGGTGTAAGGAGTATAGAGTAGGGATAGGGGCTATTGTGAGGATTATAGAGTAGGGTTAGGCGCTGGTGTAAGGAGTATCGAGTAGGGTTAAGTGCTGGTGTATGGAGCATAGAGTAGGGTGAGGTGCTTTTATAAGGAGTATAGAGTAGGGTTAGGTTCTGGTGTAAGGAGCATAATGATGAGGGTTAGGTGCTGTTATAAGGAGTGTAGAGTAGGGTTAGGCGCTGTTATAAGGAGTATAGAGTAGGGTTAGGTGCTGTTATGAGGAGTATAGAGTAGAGTTAGGTGCTGCTATAAGGAGTATAGAGTAGGGTCAGGTGCTGTATAAAGAGTATAGATTAGGGTCAGGTGCTGTTATAAGGAGTATAGAGTAGGGTCAGGTGCTGTTATAAGGAATATAGAGTAGGGTCAGGTGCTGGTATAAGGAGTATAGAGTAGGGGTAGGTGCTGGTATAAGGAGTAGAGACTAGGGTTAGGTGCTGTTATAAGGAGTATAGAGTAGTGTTGGGTGCTGTTATAAGGGCTATAGTGTAGGGTTAAGTGCTGGTATAAGGAGTATAGAGTAGGGTTAGGTGCTATTATGAGGAGTATAGAGTAGGGTTAGGTGCTATTATGAGGAGTATAGAGTAGGATTATGTGCTGTTAAAAGGATTATAGAGTAGGGTTAGGTGCTGGTATAAGGAGCATAGAGTAGTGTCAGGTGCAGTATAAAGAGTATAGATTAGGGTCAGGTGCTGTTATAAGGAATATAGAGTAGGGTTAGGTGCTGGTATATGGTGTATAGAGTAGGGTTAGGTGCTGGTGTAAGGAGTATAGAGTAGGATTATGTGCTGTTATAAGGAGCATAGAGTAGGGTTAGGTGCTGGTATAAGGAGTATAGAGTAGGGTCAGGTGCTGTTATAAGGAATAAAGAGTAGGGTCAGGTGCTGGTATAAGTAGTATAGAGTAGGGTTAGGTGCTGGTAAAAGGAGTATAGAGTAGGGTCAGGTGCTGTTATAAGGAATATAGAGTAGGGTCAGGTGCTGGTATAAGTAGTGTAGAGTAGGGTTAGGAGCTGGTATAAGGAGTATAGAGTAGGGTTAGGTACTGTTGTAAGGAGTATAGAGTAGGGTTAGGTGCTATTATGAGGACTGTAGAGTAGAATTATGTGCTGTTATAAGGAGTATAGAGTAGGGTTAGGTACTGTTATAAGGAGTAGAGAGTAGGGTTAGGTGCTATTATGAGGACTATAGAGTAGGATTATGGGCTGTTATAAGGAGTATAGAGTAGGGTTAGGTGCTGGTATAAGGAGAATAGATATAAGGTCAGGTGCAGGATAAAGAGTTTAGATTAGGGTCAGGTGCTGTTATAAGGAGTATAGAGTAGGGTCAGGAGCTGTTATAAGGAATATAGAGTAGGGTCAGGTGCTGGTATAAGGAGCATAGGGTAGGGTTAGGTGCTGGTATAAGGAGTATAGAGTAGTGTTAGGTGCTGTTATAAGGAGTTTAGAGTAGGGTTAGGTGCTATTATGAGGAGTATAGAGTAGGACTATGTTCTGTTATAAGGAGTATGGAGTAGGGTTAAGTGCTGGTGTATGGAGCATAGAGTAGGGTGACGTGCTTTTGTTAGGAGTATAGAGTAGGGTTAGGTTCTGGTGTAAGGAGCATAAAGAGTAGGGTAAGGTGCTGTTATAAGGAGTATAGAGTAGGGTTAGGCGCTGTTATAAGGAGTATAGAGTTGGGTTAGGTGCTGTTATAAAGAGTATAGAGTAGAGGTAGGTGCTGGTGTAAGGATTATATAGAGTAGGGATAGTTGCTGTTATAAGGAGTATAGAGTAGGTTTATGTGCTGGTGTAAGGAGTATAGAGTAGGATTAGGTGCTGTTATAAGGAGTATAGAGTAGTGTTAGGTGCTATTATAAGGAGTATAGAGTAGGGTTAGGTGCTGGTATAAGGAGTATAGAGTAGGGTCAGGTGCTGTATAAAGGAGTATAGATTAGGGACAGGTGCTGTTATAAGGAGTATAGAGTAGGGTCAGGTGCTGTTATAAGGAATATAGAGTAGGGTCAGGTGCTGGTATAAGGAGTATAGAGTAGGGTTAGGTGCTGATATAAGGAGTATAGACTAGGGTTAGGTGCTGTTATAAGGAGTATAGAGTAGTGTTGGGTGCTGTTATAAGGGCTATAGAGGAGGGATAGGTGCTGGTATAAGGAGTATAGAGTAGGGTTAGGTGCTGTATAAAGAGTATAGATTAGGGTCAAGTGCTGTTATAAGTAGTATAGAGTAGGGTTAGGTGCTGGTATAAGGAGTATAGACTACGGTCAGGTGCTGTTACAAGGAATATAGAGTAGGGTTAGGTGCTGGCATAAGGAGTATAGAGTAAGGTTAGGTGCTGTTATAAGGAGTATAGAGTAGGGTTAGGTGCTATTATGAGGACTATAGAGTAGAATTATGTGCTGTTATAAAGAGTATAGAGTAGGGTTAGGTGCTGCTATAAGGAGTATAGAGTAGGGTCAGGTGCTGTATAAAGAGTATAGATTAGGGTCAGGTGCTGTTATAAGGAGTATAGAGTAGGGTCAGGTGCTGTTATAAGGAATACAGAGTAGGGTCAGGTGCTGGTATAAGTAGTATAGGGTAGGGTTAGATGCTGGTATAATGAGTATAGAGTAGGGTTAGGTGCTGGTATAAGGAGTATAGACTAGGGTTTGGTGCTGGTGTAAGGAGTATAGAGTAGGGTTAGGTGCTGGTATAAGGAGTATAGACTAGGGTTTGGTGCTGGTATAAGGAGTATAGAGTAGGGTTAGGTGCTGTTGTAATAATTATAGAGTAGGGTTAGGTTCTGATGTAAGGAGTATGGAGTAGGGTTAGGGGCTATTGTGAGGATTATAGAGTAGGGTTAGGCGCTGGTGTAAGGAGTATCGAGTAGGGTTAAGTGCTGGTGTATGGAGCATAGAGTAGGGTGAGGTGCTTTTATAATGAGTATAGAGTAGGGTTAGGTTCTGGTGTACGGAGCATAATGAGTAGGGTTAGGTGCTGTTATAAGGAGTGTAGAGTAGGGTTAGGCGCTGTTATAAGGAGTATAGAGTAGGGTTAGGTGCTGTTATGAGGAGTATAGAGTAGAGTTAGGTGCTGTAAGAAGGAGTATAGAGTAGGGTTAGGTGCTATTATGAGGAGTATAGAGTAGGATTATGTGCTGTTATAAAGAGTATAGAGTAGGGTTAGGTGCTGGTATAAGGAGTATAGAGTAGGGTCAGGTGCTGTATAAAGAGTATAGATTAGGGTCAGGTGCTGTTATAAGGAGTATAGAGTAGGGTCAGGTGCTGTTATAAGGAATATAGAGAAGGGTCAGGTGCTGGTATAAGGAGTATAGACTAGGGTTAGGTGCTGTTATAAGGAGTATAGAGTAGTGTTGGGTGCTGTTATAAGGGCTATAGCGTAGGGTTATGTGCTGGTATAAGGAGTATAGAGTAGGGTTACGTGCTATTATGAGGAGTATAGAGTAGGGTTAGGTGCTATTATGAGGAGTATAGAGTAGGATTATGTGCTGTTAAAAGTAGTATAGAGTAGGGTTAGGTGCTGGTATAAGGAGCATAGAGTAGGGTCAGGTGCAGTATAAAGAGTATAGATTAGGGTCAGGTGCTGTTATAAGGAGTATAGAGTAGGGTCAGGTGCTGTTATAAGGAATATAGAGTAGGGTCAGGTGCTGGTATAAGGAGTATAGAGTAGGGTTAGGTGCTGGTATAAGGAGTATAGAGTAGTGTTAGGTGCTGTTATAAGGAGTTTAGAGTAGGGTTAGGTGCTATTATGAGGATTATAGAGTAGGACTATGTTCTGTTATAAGGAGTATGGAGTAGGGTTAAGTGCTGGTGTATGGAGCATAGAGTAGGGTGAGGTGCTTTTGTTAGGAGTATAGAGTAGGGTTAGGTTCTGGTGTAAGGAGCATAAAGAGTAGGGTAAGGTGCTGTTATAAGGAGTATAGAGTAGGGTTAGGCGCTGTTATAAGGAGTATAGAGTTGGGTTAGGTGCTGTTATAAAGAGTATAGAGTAGAGGTAGGTGCTGGTGTAAGGATTATATAGAGTAGGGATAGTTGCTGTTATAAGGAGTATAGAGTAGGTATATGTGCTAGTGTAAGGAGTATAGAATAGGATTAGGTGCTGTTATAAGGAGTATAGAGTAGTGTTAGGTGCTATTATAAGGTGTATAGCGTAGGGTTAGGTGCTGGTATAAGGAGTATAGAGTAGGGTCAGGTGCTGTATAAAGGAGTATAGATTAGGGTCAGGTGCTGTTATAAGGAGTATAGAGTAGGGTCAGGCGCTGTTATAAGGAATATAGAGTAGGGTCAGGTGCTGGTATAAGGAGTATAGAGTAGGGTTAGGTGCTGATATAATGAGTATAGACTAGGGTTAGGTGCTGTTATAAGGAGTATAGAGTAGTGTTGGGTGCTGTTATAAGGGCTATAGAGGAGGGATAGGTGCTGGTATAAGGAGTATAGAGTAGGGTTAGGTGCTGTATAAAGAGTATAGATTAGGGTCAAGTGCTGTTATAAATAGTATAGAGTAGGGTTAGGTGCTGGTATAAGGAGAATAGACTACGGTCAGGTGCTGTTACAAGGAATATAGAGTAGGGTCAGGTGCTGGTATAAGTAGTATAGACTAGGGTTAGGTGCTGGTATAAGGAGTATAGAGTAAGGTTAGGTGCTGTTATAAGGAGTATAGAGTAGGGTTAGGTGCTATTATGAGGACTATAGAGTAGAATTATGTGCTGTTATAAAGAGTATAGAGTAGGGTTAGGTGCTGCTATAAGGAGTATAGAGTAGGGTCAGGTGCTGTATAAAGAGTATAGATTAGGGTCAGGTGCTGTTATAAGGAGTATAGAGTAGGGTCAGGTGCTGTTATAAGGAATATAGAGTAGGGTCAGGTGCTGGTATAAGTAGTATAGGGTAGGGTTAGGTGCTGGTATAAGTAGTATAGAGTAGGGTTAGGTGCTGGTGTAAGGAGTATAGAGTAGGGTTAGGTGCTGGTATAAGGAGTATAGACTAGGGTTTGGTGCTGGTATAAGGAGTATAGAGTAGGGTTAGGTGCTGGTTTAAGGAGTATAGAGTAGGGTTAGGTGCTGTTGTAATAATTATAGAGTAGGGTTAGGTTCTGGTGTAAGGAGTATGGAGTAGGGTTAGGGGCTATTGTGAGGATTATAGAGTAGGGTTAGGCGCTGGTGTAAGGAGTATTGAGTAGGGTTAAGTGCTGGTGTATGGAGTATAGAGTAGGGTTAGGTGCTATTATGAGGAGTATAGAGTAGGGTTAGGTGCTATTATGAGGAGTATAGAGTAGGATTATGTGCTGTTAAAAGGAGTATAGAGTAGGGTTAGGTGCTGGTATAAGGAGCATAGAGTAGGGTCAGGTGCAGTATAAAGAGTATAGATTAGGGTCAGGTGCTGTTATAAGGAATATAGAGTAGGGTTTGGTGCTGGTATATGGAGTATAGAGTAGGGTCAGGTGCTGTTATAAGGAATATAGAGTAGGGTCAGGTGCTGGTATAAGTAGTATAGAGTAGGGTTAGGTGCTGGTATAAGGAGTATAGAGTAGGGTTAGGTACTGTTATAAGGAGTATAGAGTAGGGTTAGGTGCTATTATGAGGACTATAGAGTAGGATTATGTGCGTTATAAGGAGTATAGAGTACGGTTAGGTACTGTTATAAGGAGTATAGAGTAGGGTTAGGTGCTATTATGAGGACTATAGAGTAGGATTATGGGCTGTTATAAGGAGTATAGAGTAGGGTTAGGTGCTGGTATAAGGAGAATAGAATAGGGTCAGGTGCAGTATAAAGAGTTTAGATTAGGGTCAGGTGCTCTTATAAGGAATAAAGAGTAGAGTTAGGTGCTGTAAGAAGGAGTATAGAGTAGGGTTAGGTGCTATTATGAGGAGTATAGAGTAGGATTATGTGCTGTTATAAAGAGTATAGAGTAGGGTTAGGTGCTGGTATAAGGAGTATAGAGTAGGGTCAGGTGCTGTATAAAGAGTATAGATTAGGGTCAGGTGCTGTTATAAGGAGTATAGAGTAGGGTCAGGTGCTGTTATAAGGAATATAGAGAAGGGTCAGGTGCTGGTATAAGGAGTATAGACTAGGGTTAGGTGCTGTTATAAGGAGTATAGAGTAGTGTTGGGTGCTGTTATAAGGGCTATAGCGTAGGGTTATGTGCTGGTATAAGGAGTATAGAGTAGGGTTACGTGCTATTATGAGGAGTATAGAGTAGGGTTAGGTGCTATTATGAGGAGTATAGAGTAGGATTATGTGCTGTTAAAAGTAGTATAGAGTAGGGTTAGGTGCTGGTATAAGGAGCATAGAGTAGGGTCAGGTGCAGTATAAAGAGTATAGATTAGGGTCAGGTGCTGTTATAAGGAGTATAGAGTAGGGTCAGGTGCTGTTATAAGGAATATAGAGTAGGGTCAGGTGCTGGTATAAGGAGTATAGAGTAGGGTTAGGTGCTGGTATAAGGAGTATAGAGTAGTGTTAGGTGCTGTTATAAGGAGTTTAGAGTAGGGTTAGGTGCTATTATGAGGATTATAGAGTAGGACTATGTTCTGTTATAAGGAGTATGGAGTAGGGTTAAGTGCTGGTGTATGGAGCATAGAGTAGGGTGAGGTGCTTTTGTTAGGAGTATAGAGTAGGGTTAGGTTCTGGTGTAAGGAGCATAAAGAGTAGGGTAAGGTGCTGTTATAAGGAGTATAGAGTAGGGTTAGGCGCTGTTATAAGGAGTATAGAGTTGGGTTAGGTGCTGTTATAAAGAGTATAGAGTAGAGGTAGGTGCTGGTGTAAGGATTATATAGAGTAGGGATAGTTGCTGTTATAAGGAGTATAGAGTAGGTATATGTGCTAGTGTAAGGAGTATAGAATAGGATTAGGTGCTGTTATAAGGAGTATAGAGTAGTGTTAGGTGCTATTATAAGGTGTATAGCGTAGGGTTAGGTGCTGGTATAAGGAGTATAGAGTAGGGTCAGGTGCTGTATAAAGGAGTATAGATTAGGGTCAGGTGCTGTTATAAGGAGTATAGAGTAGGGTCAGGCGCTGTTATAAGGAATATAGAGTAGGGTCAGGTGCTGGTATAAGGAGTATAGAGTAGGGTTAGGTGCTGATATAATGAGTATAGACTAGGGTTAGGTGCTGTTATAAGGAGTATAGAGTAGTGTTGGGTGCTGTTATAAGGGCTATAGAGGAGGGATAGGTGCTGGTATAAGGAGTATAGAGTAGGGTTAGGTGCTGTATAAAGAGTATAGATTAGGGTCAAGTGCTGTTATAAATAGTATAGAGTAGGGTTAGGTGCTGGTATAAGGAGAATAGACTACGGTCAGGTGCTGTTACAAGGAATATAGAGTAGGGTCAGGTGCTGGTATAAGTAGTATAGACTAGGGTTAGGTGCTGGTATAAGGAGTATAGAGTAAGGTTAGGTGCTGTTATAAGGAGTATAGAGTAGGGTTAGGTGCTATTATGAGGACTATAGAGTAGAATTATGTGCTGTTATAAAGAGTATAGAGTAGGGTTAGGTGCTGCTATAAGGAGTATAGAGTAGGGTCAGGTGCTGTATAAAGAGTATAGATTAGGGTCAGGTGCTGTTATAAGGAGTATAGAGTAGGGTCAGGTGCTGTTATACGGAATATAGAGTAGGGTCAGGTGCTGGTATAAGTAGTATAGGGTAGGGTTAGGTGCTGGTATAAGGAGTATAGAGTAGGGTTAGGTGCTGGTGTAAGGAGTATAGAGTAGGGTTAGGTGCTGGTATAAGGAGTATAGACTAGGGTTTGGTGCTGGTATAAGGAGTATAGAGTAGGGTTAGGTGCTGGTTTAAGGAGTATAGAGTAGGGTTAGGTGCTGTTGTAATAATTATAGAGTAGGGTTAGGTTCTGGTGTAAGGAGTATGGAGTAGGGTTAGGGGCTATTGTGAGGATTATAGAGTAGGGTTAGGCGCTGGTGTAAGGAGTATTGAGTAGGGTTAAGTGCTGGTGTATGGAGTATAGAGTAGGGTTAGGTGCTATTATGAGGAGTATAGAGTAGGGTTAGGTGCTATTATGAGGAGTATAGAGTAGGATTATGTGCTGTTAAAAGGAGTATAGAGTAGGGTTAGGTGCTGGTATAAGGAGCATAGAGTAGGGTCAGGTGCAGTATAAAGAGTATAGATTAGGGTCAGGTGCTGTTATAAGGAATATAGAGTAGGGTTTGGTGCTGGTATATGGAGTATAGAGTAGGGTCAGGTGCTGTTATAAGGAATATAGAGTAGGGTCAGGTGCTGGTATAAGTAGTATAGAGTAGGGTTAGGTGCTGGTATAAGGAGTATAGAGTAGGGTTAGGTACTGTTATAAGGAGTATAGAGTAGGGTTAGGTGCTATTATGAGGACTATAGAGTAGGATTATGTGCGTTATAAGGAGTATAGAGTACGGTTAGGTACTGTTATAAGGAGTATAGAGTAGGGTTAGGTGCTATTATGAGGACTATAGAGTAGGATTATGGGCTGTTATAAGGAGTATAGAGTAGGGTTAGGTGCTGGTATAAGGAGAATAGAATAGGGTCAGGTGCAGTATAAAGAGTTTAGATTAGGGTCAGGTGCTCTTATAAGGAATAAAGAGTAGGGTTGGTGCTCGTGTAAGGAGTATAGAGAAGGGTTAGGTGCTGTTATAAGGAGTATATAGAGTAGAGGTAGGTGCTGTTATATAGAGAATAGAGTAGGGTTAGATGCTTCTATAAGGATTATAGAGTAGGGTTAGTTGCTGGTGTAAGGAGTATAGAGTAGGGTTAGATGCTGGCATAAGGAGTATAGAGTAGGGTTAGGTGCTGGTATAAGGGGTATAAAGTAGGGTTAGGTGCTGGAGTAAGGAGAATAGAGTAGGGTTAGGTGCTGTTAAAAGGAGTATAGAGTAGTGTTAGGTGCTGTTATCAGGAGAATAGAGTAGGGTTAGGTGCTATTATGAGGAGTATAGAGTAGGACTATGTTCTGTTATAAGGAGTATGGAGTAGGGTTAAGTGCTGGTGTATGGAGCATAGAGTAGGGTGAGGTGCTTTTATTAGGAGTATAGAGTAGGGTTAGGTTCTGGTGTAAGGAGCATAAAGAGTAGGGTAAGGTGCTGTTATAAGGAGTATAGAGTAGGGTTAGGCGCTGTTATAAGGAGTATAGAGTTGGGTTTAGGTGCTGTTATAAAGAGTATAGAGTAGAGGTAGGTGCTGGTGTAAGGATTATATAGAGTAGGGATAGTTGCTGTTATAAGGAGTATAGAGTAGGTTTATGTGCTGGTGTAAGGAGTATAGAGTAGGATTAGGTGCTGTTATAAGGAGTATAGAGTAGTGTTAGGTGCTATTATAAGGAGTATAGTGTAGGGTTAGGTGCTGGTATAAGGAGTATAGAGTAGGGTCAGGTGCTGTATAAAGGAGTATAGATTAGGGTCAGGTGCTGTTATAAGGAGTATAGAGTAGGGTCAGGTGCTGTTATAAGGAATATAGAGTAGGGTCAGGTGCTGGTATAAGGAGTATAGAGTAGGGTTAGGTGCTGATATAAGGAGTATAGACTAGGGTTAGGTGCTGTTATAAGGAGTATAGAGTAGTGTTGGGTGCTGTTATAAGGGCTATAGAGGAGGTATAGGTGCTGTTATAAGGAGTATAGAGTAGGGTTAGGTGCTGTATAAAGAGTATAGAGTAGGGTTAGGTGCTGGTTTAAGGAGTGTAGAGTAGGGTTAGGCGCTGTTATAAGGAGTATAGAGAAGGGTTAGGTGCTGTTATGAGGAGTATAGAGTAGAGTTAGGTGCTGTTAGAAGGAGTATAGAGTAGGGTTAGGTGCTATTATGAGGAGTATAGAGTAGGATTATGTGCTGTTATAAGGAGTATAGAGTAGGGTTAGGTGCTGGTATAAGGAGTATAGTGTAGGGTCAGGTGCTGTATAAAGAGTATAGATTAGGGTCAGATGCTGTTATAAGGAGTAAAGAGTAGGGTCAGGTGCTGTTATAAGGAATATAGAGTAGTGTCAGGTGCTGGTATAAGGAGTTTAGAGTAGGGTTAGTTGCTGGTATAAGGAGTATAGACTAGGGTTAGGTGCTGTTATAAGGAGTATAGAGTAGTGTTGGGTGCTGTAATAAGGGCTATAGCGTAGGGTTTTGTGCTGGTATAAGGAGTATAGAGTAGGGTTAGGTGCTATTATGAGGAGTATAGAGTAGGGTTAGGTGCTATTATGAGGAGTATAGAGTAGGATTATGTGCTGTTATAAGGAGTATAGAGTAGGGTTAGGTGCTGGTATAAGGAGCATAGAGTAGGGTCAGGTGCAGTATAAAGAGTATAGATTAGGGTCAGGTGCTGTTATAAGGAGTATAGAGTAGGGTCAGGTGCTGGTATAAGGAGTATAGACTAGGGTTAGGTGCTGTTATAAGGAGTATAGAGTAGTGTTGGGTGCTGTTATAAGGGCTATAGCGTAGGGTTAAGTGATGGTATAAGGAGTAAAGAGTAGGGTTAGGTGCTATTATGAGGAGTATAGAGTAGGGTTAGGTGCTATTATGTGGAGTATAGAGTAGGGTTAGGTGCTGCTATAAGGAGTATAGAGTAGGATTATGTGCTGTTATAAGGAGCATAGAGTAGGGTTAGGTGCTGGTATAAGGAGTATAGAGTAGGGTCAGGTGCTGTTATAAGGAATATATAGTAGGGTCAGGTGCTGGTATAAGGAGAATAGAATAGGGTCAGGTGCAGTATAAAGAGTTTAGATTAGGGTCAGGTGCTCTTATAAGGAATAAAGAGTAGGGTAGGTGCTCGTGTAAGGAGTATAGAGAAGGGTTAGGTGCTGTTATAAGGAGTATATAGAGTAGAGTTAGGTGCTGGTGTAAAGAGTATAGAGTAGGATTAGGTGCTGGTGTAAGGAGAATAGAGTAGAGGTAGGTGCTGTTATATAGAGAATAGAGTAGGGTTAGATGCTTTTATAAGGATTATAGAGTAGGGTTAGTTGCTGGTGTAAGGAGTATAGAGTAGGGTTAGATGCTGGCATAAGGAGTATAGAGTAGGGTTAGGTGCTGGTATAAGGGATATAAAGTAGGGTTTGGTGCTGGAGTAAGGAGTATAGAGTAGGGTTAGGTGCTGTTAAAAGGAGTATAGAGTAGTGTTAGGTGCTGTTATCAGGAGAATAGAGTAGGTTTAGGTGCTATTATGAGGAGTATAGAGTAGGACTATGTTCTGTTATAAGGAGTATGGAGTAGGGTTAAGTGCTGGTGTATGGAGTATAGAGTAGGGTTAGGTGCTGTTATAAGGAGTATAGAGAAGTGTTAGGTGCTGTTATAAGGAGTTTAGAGTAGGGTTAGGTGCTATTATGAGGAGTATAGAGTAGGACTATGTTCTGTTATAAGGAGTATGGAGTAGGGTTAAGTGCTGGTGTATGGAGCATAGAGTAGGGTGAGGTGCTTTTGTTAGGAGTATAGAGTAGGGTTAGGTTCTGGTGTAAGGAGCATAAAGAGTAGGGTAAGGTGCTGTTATAAGGAGTATAGAGTAGGGTTAGGCGCTGTTATAAGGAGTATAGAGTGGGGTTAGGTGCTGTTATAAGGAGTATAGAGTAGTGTTAGGTGCTATTATAAGGAGTATAGAGTAGGGTTAGGTGCTGGTATAAGGAGTATAGAGTAGGGTCAGGCGCTGTATAAAGAGTATAGATTAGGGTCAGGTGCTGTTATAAGGAGTATAGATTAGGGTCTGGTGCTGTTATAAGGAATATAGAGTAGGGTCAGGTGCTGGTATAAGGAGTATAGAGTAGGGTTAGGTGCTGATATAAGGAGTATAGACTAGGGTTAGGTGCTGTTATAAGGAGTATAGAGTAGTGTTGGGTGCTGTTATAAGGGCTATAGAGGAGGGATAGGTGCTGGTATAAGGAGTATAGAGTAGGGTTAGGTGCTGTATAAAGAGTATAGATTAGGGTCAAGTGCTGTTATAAGTAGTATAGAGTTGGGTTAGGTGCTGGTATAAGGAGTATAGACTACGGTCAGGTGCTGTTACAAGGAATATAGAGTAGGGTCAGGTGCTGGTATAAGTAGTATAGAGTAGGGTTAGGTGCTGGTATAAGGAGTATAGAGTAAGGTTAGGTGCTGTTATAAGGAGTATAGAGTAGGGTTAGGTGCTATTATCAGGACTATAGAGTAGAATTATGTGCTGTTATAAAGAGTATAGAGTAGGGTTAGGTGCTGCTATAAGGAGTATAGAGTAGGGTCAGGTGCTGTATAAAGAGTATAGATTAGGGTCAGGTGCTGTTATAAGGAGTATAGAGTAGGGTCAGGTGCTGTTATAAGGAATACAGAGTAGGGTCATAATAATAATAATAAATAATAATATATTTTCTGTGTTTGTGAATTGTGTGCGCAGTAGCCGCACGTGCATCAACAAAGTAGTGCCAAGCGTGCGCCTGTGTCATAAGTAAAGGGCCAGCTGGCTTGACCGTTAAAGGGTGCTGTAACCCCCGAAAGTACACTCCAGTCCAAACCAAAAAAAAATTATTTTCTGTGTTTGTGAATTGTGTGCGCAGTAGCCGCACGTGCATCAACAAAGTAGTGCCAAGCGTGCGCCTGTGTCATAAGTAAAGGGCCGGCTGGCTTGACCGTTAAGGGTGCTGTAACCCCCAAGAGTACACTCCAGTCCAAACCAAAAAAAAAATTATTTTCTGTGTTTGTGAATTGTGTGCGCAGTAGCCGCACGTGCATCAACAAAGTAGTGCCAAGCGTGCGCCTGTGTCATAAGTAAAGGGCCGGCTGGCTTGACCGTTAAGGGTGCTGTAACCCCCGAAAGTACACTCCAGTCCAAACCAAAAAAAAAATTATTTTCTGTGTTTGTGAATTGTGTGCGCAGTAGCCGCACGTGCATCAACAAAGTAGTGCCAAGCGTGCGCCTGTGTCATAAGTAAAGGGCCGGCTGGCTTGACCGTTAAAGGGTGCTGTAAACCCCAAAGTACACTCCAGTCCAAACCAAAAAAAAATTATTTTCTGTGTTTGTGAATTGTGTGCGCAGTAGCCGCACGTGCATCAACAAAGTAGTGCCAAGCGTGCGCCTGTATCACAAGTAAAGGGCCGGCTGGCTTGACCGTTAAGGGTGCTGTAACCCCCGAGAGTACACTCCAGTCCAAACCAAAAAAAAAATTATTTTCTGTGTTTGTGAATTGTGTGCGCAGTAGCCGCACGTGCATCAACAATGTAGTGCCAAGCGTGCGCTTGTGTCATAAGTAAAGGGCCGGCTGGCTTGACCGTTAAGGGTGCTGTAACCCCCGAAAGTACACTCCAGTCCAAACCAAAAAAAAAATTATTTTCTGTGTTTGTGAATTGTGTGCGCAGTAGCCGCACGTGCATCAACAAAGTAGTGCCAAGCGTGCGCCTGTGTCATAAGTAAAGGGCCGGCTGGCTTGACCGTTAAGGGTGCTGTAACCCCCGAGAGTACACTCCAGTCCAAACAAAAAAAAAAATTATTTTCTGTGTTTGTGAATTGTGTGCGCAGTAGCCGCACGTGCATCAACAAAGTAGTGCCAAGCGTGCGCCTGTGTCATAAGTAAAGGGCCGGCTGGCTTGACCATTAAGGGTGCTGTAACCCCCGAAACTACACTCCAGTCCAAACCAAAAAAAAAATTATTTTCTGTGTTTGTGAATTGTGTGCGCAGTAGCCGCACGTGCATCAACAAAGTAGTGCCAAGCGTGCGCCTGTGTCATAAGTAAAGGGCCGGCTGGCTTGACCGTTAAGGGTGCTGTAACCCCCGAGAGTACACTCCAGTCCAAACCAAAAAAAAAAAATATTTTCTGTGTTTGTGAATTGTGTGCGCAGTAGCCGCACGTGCATCAACAAAGTAGTGCCAAGCGTGTGCCTGTGTCATAAGTAAAGGGCCGGCTGGCTTGACCGTTAAGGGTGCTGTAACCCCTGAAAGTACACTCCTGTCCAAACCAAAAAAAAAATTATTTTCTGTGTTTGTGAATTGTGTGCGCAGTAGCCGCACGTGCATCAACAAAGTAGTGCCAAGCGTGCGCCTGTGTCATAAGTAAAGGGCTGGCTGGCTTGACCGTTAAGGGTGCTGTAACCCCCGAGAGTACACTCCAGTCCAAACCAAAAAAAAATTATTTTCTGTGTTTGTGAATTGTGTGCGCAGTAGCCGCACGTGCATCAGCAAAGTAGTGCCAAGCGTGCGCCTGTGTCATAAGTAAAGGGCCGGCTGGCTTGACCGTTAAAGGGTGCTGTAACCCCCGAAAGTACACTCCAGTCCAAACCAAAAAAAAATTATTTTCTGTGTTTGTGAATTGTGTGCGCAGTAGCCGCACGTGCATCAACAAAGTAGTGCCAAGCGTGCGCCTGTGTCATAAGTAAAGGGCCGGCTGGCTTGACCGTTAAGGGTGCTGTAACCCCCGAGAGTACACTCCAGTCCAAACCAAAAAAAAAATTATTTTCTGTGTTTGTGAATTGTGTGCGCAGTAGCCGCACGTGCATCAACAAAGTAGTGCCAAGCGTGCGCCTGTGTCATAAGTAAAGGGCCGGCTGGCTTGACAATTAAAGGGTGCTGTAACCCCCAAAGTACACTCCAGTAAAACCAAAAAAAAAATTATTTTCTGTGTTTGTGAATTGTGTGCGCAGTAGCCGCACGTGCATCAACAAAGTAGTGCCAAGAGTGCGCCTGTGTCATAAGGGCCGGCTGGCTTGACCGATAAAGGGTGCTGTAACCCCCAAAGTACACTCCAGTCCAAACCAAAAAAAAAATAATTTTCTGTGTTTAGCCGCACGTATATATCAAATCGATATAACATAAATGGAGGACCAAACTTTCTCCGATAAAAATAAAATAGAGAAAGATCAAGAACCACTTCCTCCTAGTGCTGAACCTGCTGCCACTAGTCATGACACAGACGATAACATGCCATCAACGTCGTCTGCCAAGGCCGATGCCCAATGTCATAGTAGATGGCACATACAATCCCAAATGGCAAAGTTCAGGAAAATGACCTTGAAAAAGACATTTAAATCAGCTGAAGAGAAACGTAAACTTGCCATTATGCCATTTACGACACGGAGTGGCAAGGAACGGCTAAGGTCGATCCCTAGTATGTTCATGACTAGTGGTTCAGCTTCACATGACGATGGAAGCCCTCCTCCCACTAAAAAAATCAAAAGAGTTAAGCTGGCAAAAGCACAGCGAAGAACTGTGCTTTCTAAGAAGATATCACAAATCCCCAAGGAGAGTCCAAGTGTGGTGGTGGTTGCGATGCCTGACCTTCCCAGCACTGGACGGGAAGAGGTGGCTCTTTCCACCATTTGCACGCCCCCTGCAAGTGCTGAAAGGAGCACCCACAGTCCACTTGCTGATATGCAAATTGAAGATGTCACTGTTGAAGTACAACAGGATGAGGATACTGGTGTAGCTGGCGCTGAGGAGGAAGTTGGCGAGGAGGATTCTGATGGTGATGTGGTTTGTTTAAATCAGGCTCCGGGGGAGACAGTTGTTGTCCGTGGGATGAAAAAGCCCATCACGGTCATGCCTGGGCAGAAGACCAAACATTCCACCTCTTTGGTCTGGCAATATTTCTATCCAAATCCGGAGAACAACTGTCTTGCCATATGTACCATATGTAAAGGTGAAATAAGTAGGGGTAGGGACGTCAACCACCTAGGAACATCCTCCCTTATACGGCACCTGCAGCGCGTTCATAAAAAGTTACTGTCAAGTTCAGAAACTTTGGCTAAGACCGTAAGCAGTCCAGGGACACCTAAATCCCGTTGTCCTGTTGTATCCAAGCGCCTGCAAACCACACCGTCAACTCCCTCCTCGTCAATTTCCTCCTTAGTCAGGATCGGAAGTAGTCCTGCAGGCCATGTCACTGGCATGACTGACTCTCCTATCCGGGATTCCTCTGGAGGATCCTGCATTGCTACGCCTACTGCTGCCGCTGCTGCTGTTGCTGCTGCTGGGAGTCGTTCATCATCCCAGAGAGGAAGTAGGAACACCACTACTTTTACTAAACAATTGACCCTCCAACAGTCCTTAGCGAGGAGGATGAAGTACGACAGCAGTCATCCTGAAGCAAAACGTATAACTGAGGCCTTGACTGCTATGTTGGTGTTAGACGTGCGTCCGGTATCCGCCATTAGTGCAGTGGGATTTAGACAATTGATGGAGGTAGTGTGTCCCCGGTTCCAAATCCCGTCTATTTTCCACTTCACTAGGCAGGCGATACCGAGACTGTACAGAAACGTCAGAAAAAGTGTCCTCAGTGTCCTGAAAAATGCCGTTGTACACAATGTCCACTTAACCACGGACATGTGGACAAGTGGAACAGGGCAGACTAAGGACTATATGACTGTGACAGCCCACTGGGTAGATGTATCACCTTACGCAGCAACAGCAGCAGCGTCACCAGTAGCAGCATCTCAGAAACGCCAGCTCGTTACAAGGCAGGCTACGCTGTGTATCACCGGTTTCAGTAAGAGGCACACCGCCGACAACCTCTTAGAGAAACTGAGGGAAATCATCGCCCAGTGGCTTACCCCACTTAGACTCTCCTGGGGATTTGTGATATCTGACAACGCCACCAATATTGTGCGGGCATTACATCTGGGCAAATTCCAGCACGTCCCATGTTTTTCTCACACAATAAACTTGGTGGTGCAGAATTTTCTGAAAAGCGACAGGGGCGTGCAGGAGACGCTTTGGGTGGCCCGAAAAATTTCTGGCCACTTTGGCCATTCAGCGACTGCATGCCGAAGACTGGAGCGCCAGCAAACACTCTTGAACCTGCCCCGCCATCACCTGAAGCAAGAGGTTGTGACGCGGTGGAACTCAACCCTCTATATGCTTCAGAGGATGGAGGAGCAGCAAAAGGCCATACAAGCCTATACATCCACCTATGACATAGGCAAAGGAGGGGGTATGCACCTGACTCAAGCGCAGTGGAGAATGATTTCCGTGTTGTGCAAGGTTCTCCAGCCCTTCGAACTTGCCACACGTGAAGTCAGTTCAGACACAGCCAGCTTGAGTCAGGTCATTCCCCTCATCAGGCTTTTGCAGAAGCAGCTGGAGAAAGTGAAGGAGGAGCTAAGACGGAGCGATTCCGCTCGGCATGTGGGACTTGTGGATGAAGCCCTTCATTCGCTTTGCCAGGATTCCAGGGTGGTCAATCTGTTGAAATCAGACCACTACATTTTGGCCACCGTGCTTGATCCTAGGTTTAAAGCCTATGTGGTGTCTCTCTTTCCGGCCGACACAAGCCTGCAGAGGTGCAAAGACCTGCTGGTGAACACACTGTCAGCTGAAGCGGAACGTGACACGTCAACGGCTCCTTCTTCATTTTCTCCCGCAACTGGGGCTGCCAGGAAAAAACTTAGGTATCCTAAGCAACCCGCTGGCGGTGATGCAGGGCAGGCAGGACCAAGTTTGGACATCTGGTCCGGACTGAAGGACCTGGCAACAATTTCTGACATGTCTACTGTCACTGCATATGATACTGTCACCATTGACAGAATGGTGGAGGATTACATCGGTGACAGCATCCAAGTAGGCATGTCAGACAGTCCATACCTGTACTGGCAGGAAAAAGAGGCAATTTGGAGGCCCCTGTACAAGCTGGCTCTATTTTACCTGAGTTGCCCCCCCTCCAGTGTGTACTCCGAAAGAGTGTTTAGTGCAGCCGGGAACCTTGTCAGCGAAAGGCGTAGGAGGTTGCTTCCACAGAATGTGGAGAAGATGATGTTCATCAAAATGAATTATCAGCTCTTCCAGGGAGACCAGCCTCCAGAAGGTACAGAGGGACCTGTGGTGGTGGATTCAAGTGGGGACGAGTTAATACTTTGTGAGGATGAGGATGTACACACTGAAGAGGGTGAGGAATCGGTGGATGAGGAGGATGAGGATGACATCTTGCCTCCGTAGAGCCAGTTTGTGCAGGGACACATTAATTGCCAGCTTGTTTTGTGGGGGCCCAAACGAACCAATCATTTCAGCCACAGTTGTGTGGCAGACCCTGGCGCTGAAATGATTGATTTGTTAAAGTGTGCATGTCCTGTTTATACAACATAAGGGTGGGTGGGAGGGCCCAAGGACAATTCCATCTTGCACTTCTTTTTTTTCTTTGCATTATGTACAGTTTGGGGCCTAGTTTTTCTAACTGCCATCCTGTCTGCCACTGCAGTGTCACTCCTAGATGGGTCACGTGTTTGTGCCGCCCACTCGTGTCGCTTAGCATAGTCATCCAGCTACCTCGGTGCAACCTTTTGGACATGAAAACACTATTGTGAGGTGTGAGGTGTTCAGAATAGACTGGAAATGAGTGGAAATTAAGGTTATTGAGGTTAATAATAGCATAGGAGCAGAGAAACCAACAAATTCTGTGATTTTAGCTGTTTTTATGCTTTTTAAAAAAAAAATACAGATCCAAAACACAAAACCCAGAACCCAAAACACGGAAGGGTGGTTTTGGCAAAACCAATCCAGATCCAAAACACGAAGAAAGATCCAGATCCAAAACCAAAACACAAAACACGAAAAGTGGCCGGTGCACACCCCTAGTTATAATACAGAAATGTAACAGTAGCCAAGTCTGCTATACCGCAGAATGTAGTAATCTGTATATAGCCTAAATAGGGCACCAGAAATCTGTTCCAGTATCAATTAGAGTCACTCACAGGCATATAATAGTTATAAGCAATACATCAATATAAGTATACAGCTGCTGCAGATAGAGCGTCTATGTCGTAAACGCTGTACATGGGAGAAACTCCAAACTATGGTACAATAAAGAAATTGAGTCCCAAATATAACTTGAGTGTAGGGGTGTCCTACATCGTGCACATGCAGGGCAACCTGGAAACCGACGCGCGTTTCGCCAGCAAGGCATGATCACGGAAAAAGCAGCTGAGGAAGGAAAACAACATGAGGGAAGAGGGCCCTGCTCGTGAGAGCTTACAGGAGAAGGACAGACAGACAGAGGTGACACAGATGGGATAGATAATGAGCATGGGATAGAGGGTTAGAATGACAGATGGGTGGATTCCTGTTTTACATTATGTGAGCAAGTAAGATGGAGTAAGCTTTACACCTATGACATTCTACCATACGTGACAGTATTTGTAGGTGTCTGGGGAAAGCCATGGTTGTTACTGTAGGTATATGGGGAAAGCCATGGTTGTTACTGTAGGTGTCTGGGGAAAGCCATGGTTGTTACTGTAGGTGTCTGGGGAAAGCCATGGTTGTTACTGTAGGTGTCTGGGGAAAGCCATGGTTGTTACTGTAGGTGTCTGGGGAAAGCCACGGTTGTTACTGTAGGTGTCTGGGGAAATCAACGGTTGTTACTGTAGTTGTCTGTGGAAAGTCATGGTTGTTACTGTAGGTGTCTGTGGAAAGCCATTGTTGTTACTGTAGGTGTCTGGGGAAAGCCGCGGTTGTTACTGTAGGTGTCTGTGGAAAGCCATGTTTGTTACTGTATGTGTCTGGGGAAAGCCATGGTTGTTACTGTAGGTGTCTGGGGAAAGCCACGGTTGTTACTGTAGGTGTATGGGGAAAGCCATGGTTGTTACTGTAGGTGTCTGTGAAAAGCCATGGTTGTTAATGTCGGTGTCTGGGGAAAGCCATGGTTGTTACTGTATATGTCTGGGGAAAGCCATGATTGTTACTGTAGGTGTCTGGGGAAAGCCATGGTTGTTACTATAGGTGTCTGTGGAAAACCATGGTTGTTACTGTAGGTGTCTGGGGAAAGCCATGGTTGTTACTTTAGATGTCTGGGGAAAGCAACGGTTGTTAATGTTGGTGTCTGGGGAAAGCCATGGTTGTTACTGTAGGTGTCTTGGGGAAACCCATGGTTGTTACTGTAGGTGTCTGGGGAAAGCCATGGTTGTTACTCTAGGTGGCTGTGGAAAGCCATGATTGTTACTGTAGGTGTCTGGGGAAAGACATGGTTTTTACTGTAGGTATCTTGGGAAAGCCATGGTTGTTACTGTAGGTGTCAGAGTAAAGCCATGTTTGTTACTGTAGTTGTCTGGGGAAAGCCATGGTTGTTACTGTATGGGTAATGTGTGAACCGGCAGTCTCAGGTAAATGTAGAAATTGGTGAAAGTAGTTGTTATAAAGAGATGATCAGATGTAAAATAATGATACATTGTGATATTTTGGATTCCATATAGTGGTTGGGAAATAGGGAAAATGGAAAAATGGATCCCACACAGGAATAATGATAGTAATATGTAATGTATTGAGACCAACTGTAAATTATTCTTGGTATATATCCGTATTAGTAATAAGGTGTTGGTGGTGCTCCCAGGAATTAATATAATAATATATCTAAAAAATATTTTTGCTAGGGCAAAAAAAGAAGAAAAAATCCTTTTTGGGGCACTCTTTATGTAACTAGTGTATTATGATTTTTTAAAACTTAACTTTTAATTACCTACTTATCTAAAATAAATGAAAAACAGAAAAAGCAATAGAAAAACAATATTGACAAAAATATTAAAATGGTTTGCACATTAATCCTAGATCATATGTCATATATTATTAGATAATGTGTCATATAATGTGTACCAAAATCCGGTCACAACCAGTGCTATAAATGATATCTGATATTATATGGGTTCTTGTCTGGTTCTTACCTGCAAAAGAAATATTTGAGTGTGTAGAAATGCAATATTATATACTCCAATGACACAAGATCATTCAATAGTGTGCAATGTATATAGATAAGGGGTAAAGTTATTGCACATCTTCCATGAGGTAGTGTTGTTTTTTAATTGCTGTAGATATATGGGATAAAGATATCTATAAATCCATGCCAATCAACAATATCACAGTACTGTAAGATAGAGCATAAAACCCTTATAGCAGCAGGTTATGAAAGATTGCACATATCCCTAAAAGCAGCAGCATATAATCAAAGCTTATCAATAATTGCACATCACTCGTGAGACCGTTAATACTGTTGTAATAGAGAATGATGAATTCACCTCCTTGTATATTTATGATGCACTTTTTATATTGCACAATTCCCTTGTTCATAGATGTACATAAGTTATATGGAGCACTTGTACTCAATATTGCACCAGTTCTTTAGAAAAAGAAATAATCATCACAGCATTTGCTATCCCATGTGATAGCAGCATGTAATCAAAAAGATTTTGCACATCGCCCGTGAAGTCATTCATACTGTTGGTATAAGTTATTTTGTTATATTGCACAAGTCCCCCTTTTCAGAATTTAAGAACATATATAGTTAATTTTGTACCAATCTATTAGAGGCAGAGGTAATCATTGCTACACTCAATTCAATTGCATTTGTCCCATGTGGCATCAATACAGGGCAAATCAATTGCACAAAATATACTTATATTGCTCGATTTCCTTATTAATCAATCTGTAGACTGAAAAAGGACATTAATACTGATTATAGCATCAAGCCTTATTTGCATGGATTATGTTGTCATCAGTATTGCACAGATACCTACTGAAAGATATCATTGCATATTCTCTAATGATATTGCACAAAATGTTCAACGACAATTAGTGTAATAGTACTAGACTTCTTTCCTTGTTTACTTCAAATAGCATACATTCTCGTTTGCGGTAAGTATCATATTTAGAACCCAGTGTATTATTGGTGTAATAGCAGGTGTAATGGGTCACAGTACCTATAGATGTATAACATAAAAAAGTATAAGTAAGACACTTCAAGTGTTCCCCACTTCTGCTTTCACCTGTTATCTGATTCCTACATATTGAACCATTGATGAGAGAGTGGAGAAGCTTGTGTCTATAGAAATATTAGGTACACTGTGGCATCAACCCCCCGCTAGAATGGGTCCAGTGCTGATTTTAATTTTAGGGGTACCCCTACACAGATTTTTTACCCCTATAATTAAAACCAGGACTGGCCCTGCAGCCGGGTGCTGGTACCTAATTTACAGTGGAACCCTACTCATTTTGTTACCAATAAAGGGTGATCCCAGGCAGCTGCTAGGCCACCATGGGTGTCTGTGGAAAGGTGGTCTTCCCCCATAATAAGGAAAGGGAAAAGAATGTATTGGAGATATGTGTGTACAGGTTTGTAGGTGTAGCAGACTTCCAGTACACACCAGCAGATGCCCTGAGACCATGAACAACCCAACTGCTTAACCTGTGGAGTGATTTTATTGGTGTCATATGATATACAGCTGTACTCACTGATATACACTGGTTTGATGGATCAGAGCTTGAGTGAGTGGAGCAGGGTGATATACAAGTCACCATCTGATGACCAGGTAGCTATACAGGGATGCTGGAAGGTATTGTGGGTGGTGGTAACACAGGAGTCTCCCTGGAGCTAAGTGGGAGACAACTATCTCCCACTGTGACACTCAACACAGTGACAAGATGGTGCTATGCATGCACAGTAGCTAAGCCTGATGGCCATCTTAGAAAAGGTAATGAAACCTCCCTGGAGGAAGAAAATGGAGTGTGCACAGTAGCACTTTCCACTTTCACCCCCCCCCCCCCCCAGTACAAGCTTCTCTGCAATACACAAACATTCAATACAATATATATTTGTGCTAATATTACAAAGGAAGATAGGTATGGTAAAAATTACATACTCATTGTAAATTACCTATAAAAGGTTTATTAATAATAATTTATACACCCATACATAGAAAGATATACATTCAATTATCCTGCAAGAGATATCCAAATAGAAACTCAGTTTGATTATTACTGTAGTAATAATAGATACTGGATATCTCTTACGGGATAATTCATAACAATTATTTTAATATCGAATGTATATCTTTCTATTAGGGGTGTGCACCGGCCACTTTTGGTGTTTTGGTTTTGGATCTGGAACATTCTTCGTGTTTTGGATCTGGATTGGTTTTGCCTAAAACCACCCTTCCAGGTGTTTTGTTCCTACGCTATTATTAACCTCAAAAACATTAATTTCCACTCATTTCCAGTCTATTCTGAACACCTCACAATATTGTTTTTAGGCGAAAAGGTTGCACCGAGGTAGCTGTATGACTATGCTAAGCAACACAAGTGGGCGGCACAAACACATGGCTCAGCTAGGAGTGGCACTGCAGTGGCAGACAGGATGGCAGTTTGAAAAACTAGGCCCCAAATAGTACATAATGCAAAGAAAAAAAGAGGTGTAAGATGGAATTGTCCTTGGGCCCTCCCACTCACCCTTATGTTGTATAAACAGGACATGCACACTTTAACAAACCAATCATTTCAGCGCCAGGGTCTTCCACATGACTGTGGCTGAAATGATTGGTTTGTTTGGGCCCCCACAAAACAAGCTGGCAATTAATCTGTCCCTGCACAACCTGGCTCACAGAGTATTAATTCGTCTCTGCTGGAATCCACCACTACAGGTCCCTCTATACTTTCTGGAGGCTGGTCTTCTCGGAAGAACTGATAATTCATTTTGATGAACATCATCTTCTCCACAATTTGTGGAAGCTACCTCCTACACCTTTCGCTGACAAGGTTCACGGCTGCACTAAAAACTCTTTCAGAGTACACACTGAAGGAGGGGCAACTTAGGTAAAGTGGAGCCAGTTTGTACAGGGGCCTCCAAATTTCCTATTTTTCCTGCCAGTATAGGTACAGACTGTCTGACATGCCTACTTGGATGCTGTTACCGGTGTAATCCTCCACCATTCTTTCAATGGTGACAGCATCATATGCAGTGATAGTAGACATGTCAGAAATTGTTGCCAGGTCCTTCAGTCCAGACCAGATGTCCAAACTTGGTCCTGACTGCCCTGTATCACCACCAGCAGGTTAGTTAGGATATCTAAGTTGTTTCCTGGCAGCCCCAGTTGCGGCAGAAAAGGAAGAAGGAGCTGTTGCCATGTCACATTCCGCTTCAGCTGATAGTGTTTTCACCAGTAGGTCTTTGCACCTCTTCAGGCTTGTGTCCACCAGAAAGAGAGACACCACATAGACTTTAAACCTAGGATCGAGCACAGTAGCCGAAATGTAGTGGTCTGATTTTAACAGATTGACCACCCTCGATTCCTGGCAAAGCGAATGAAGGGCTTCATCCACAAGTCCCACATACCGAGTGAAATTGCTCTGACTTAGCTCCATCTTCACTTTCTCCAGCTGCTTCTGCAAAAGCCTGATGAGGGGAGTGACCTGACTCAAGCTGGCAGTGTCTGAACTGACTTCACGTGTGGCAAGTTCGAAGGGCTGGAGAACCTTGCACAACACGGAAATCATTCTCCACTGCACTTGAGCCAGGTGCTTACCCCCTCCTTTGCCTATGTCATAGGTGGATCTATATGCTTGAATGGCGTTTTGCTGCTCCTCCATCCTCTGAAGCATATAGAGGTTTGAGTTCCTTCACGTTACAAACTCTTGCTTCAGGTTATGGCAGGACTGGTTCAAAAGTGTTTGCTTGTGCTCCAGTCTTCGGCACGCTGTCACTGAATGGCAAAAGTGGCCCGAAATTTTTTGGGCCACCCAAAGCGTCTCCTGCACACCCCTGTCGTTTTTCAAACAATTCTGCACCATCAAATTTATTGTGTGAGCAAAACATTGGATGTGCTAGAATTTGCCCAGATGTAATGCCCGCACAATATTGGTGGTGTTGTCAGATAT
Source organism: Taudactylus pleione (assembly GCA_031769625.1). Lineage (NCBI taxonomy): Eukaryota > Metazoa > Chordata > Amphibia > Anura > Myobatrachidae > Taudactylus > Taudactylus pleione. The sequence continues at coordinate 557,280 of JAUIMM010000336.1, forward strand.
CACAAATCCCCAGGAGAGTCTAAGTGGGGTAAGCCACTGGGCGATGATTTCACTCAGTTTCTCTAAGAGGTTGTTGGCAGTGTGCCTCTTACTAAAACCAGTGATACACAGCGTAGCCTGCCTTGGACTGAGCTGGCATTTCTGAGATGCTGCTACTGGTGACGCTGCTGTTGTTGCTGCATAAGGCGATACATCTACTTAGTGGACTGTCACAGTCATATTGTGCTTAATCTGCCCTGTTCCACTTGTCCACATGTCTGTGGTTAAGTGGACATTTAGTGCAACCACATTTTTTAAGACACTGAGGACACTTTTTCTGTCGTCTCTGTACATTCTCAGTATCACCTGCCGGGATTTGGTACCAGGGACACACTACCTCCATCAATTGTCTAAATCCCACTGCACTAATGGCGGATACCGGATGCGTGTCTTACACCAACATAGCTGTCCTTGCCTCAGTTATCCGCTTTCCAACAGGATGACTGCTGTCATAATTAATCCTCCTAACTAAGGACTGTTGGACGGTCAATTGCTTACTAAAAGAAGTAGTGGTGTTCCTTCTTCCTCTCTGGGATGATGAATGACTCCCAGCAGCAACTGCAGCAGTGGCAGCAGTAGGCATAGCAATGCAGGATCCTCCAGAGGAATCCCAGATAGGAGAGGAGTCAGGACTACTTCTGATTCAGATTGAGGAGGAAATTGATGAGGAGGGAGTTGCTGGTGTGGATTGCAGGCACTTGGATACAACAGGACAAAGGGATTTAGATGTCCCTGAACTGCTTACGGTCTTAGTGACAGTTTCTAATCTTGACAGTGAATTTTTATGAACGCGCTGCAGGTGAGTTATAAGGGAGGCTGTTCCTAGGTGGTTAACATCCTAACCCCTACTTATTAGACCTTTACATAAGCTACGCAAGACAGTTGTCCGGATTTGGATAGAAATAATTCCAGACCGAAAAGGTGGATTTTTTGGTCTTCTGCCCAGGCATGATGATGGTATTTTTCATCCCACGGACAACAACTGTCTCCCCTGGTGCCTGATTTAAGCAAACCACATCACCATCAGAATCCTCCTCGTCAACTTCCTCTTTAGCGCCACCAATATCCTCATCCTGTTGTACATCAACAGTGACATCTTCAATTTGAATATCAGCAACTGGACTGTGGTTGCTCCTTCCTGCACTTGCAGAGGGCATGCAAATGGTGGAAGGAGCCACCTCTTCCTGTCCAGTGTTGGGAAGGTCAGGCATCGCAACCGCCGACACACTTGGACTCTCCTTGGGGATTTGTGATATCTTCTTAGAATGTACAGTTCTTTGCTGTGCTTTTGCCAGCTTAACCCGTTTCAGTTTTCTAGCAGGAGGAGGAGGGCTTCCATCATCATGTGAAGCTGAACCACTAGTCATGAATATAGGGAAGGACCTTAGCCATTCCTTGCCACTCCATGTTGTAAATGGCATATTGGCAAGTTTATGGTTCTCCTCAGATGATTTAAATGTATTTTTTGGGTTATTTTACTGAACTGTGGCTTTTGGGATTTTACATGCCCTCTACTATAACATTGGACATCAGCCTTGGCAGACAACATTGCTGGCATTTCATCACCTATGTCATGACTAGTGGCAGCAGCTTCAGCACTAGGAGGAAGTGGTTCTTGATCTTTCTCTACTTTGTCCTCCAAATTTTTGTCCTCCATTACTTTTATTGAGTGCATTATTTTTATGGAGTGATATTATTTAGATGAATTAAATCACCCTTTTTATTTGGAGTGAATATACACAGGACACAGGTCAGCTTAGCCCTACAATACACATGGGAAGGCCCTATAAAAATTATTTGGATGAATTAAATCACCCCTATTTATTTGGAGACTGGAGTGAATACACAGCACAGGGCCCCATTGCCCTACAATACACACGGGAAGGCCCTGTATATTTTTGGATTAATTAAATAACCCCTGTAAAAATTATTTTGATTAATTAAATCACCCCTTTTGATTTGGAGACTGGAGTGAATACACAGCACAGGGCAATGTACCCCTACACCACACAGGGCAGCCCCTGTAAAAAATTATTTGGACTGAATATACAGCAGAGGACAGCACCACTATACTGGACTGATACAGCAGCAGCACAGCACCACTGGACTGGACTGATACAGCAGAGCACGTCACCCCAGACTGATACAGCAGCACAGCACCATTGGACTAGACTGATACAGCAGAGCACGTCACCCCAGACTGATACAGCAGCAGCTCAGCACCAATGGACTGGACTGATACAGCAGAGCACGTCACCCCAGACTGATACAGCAGCAGCACAGCACCACTGGACTGGACTGACAGCAGAGCAGGTAACCCGCAGACTGATACAGCAGCAGCACAGCACCATTGGACTGGACTGATACAGCAGCAGCAGAGCACCACTGGACTGGACTGGTACAGCAGAGCACGTCACCCCAGACTGATACAGCAGAGCACGTCACCCCAGACTGATACAGCAGAGCAGGTCACCCCCAGACTGATACAGCAGAGCAGGTCACCCCAGACTGATACAGCAGAGCACGTCACCCCCAGACTGATACAGCAGCACAGCACCACTGGACTGGACTGATACAGCAGAGCACGTCACCCCAGACTGATACAGCAGAGCACGTCACCCCAGACTGATACAGCAGAGCAGGTCACCCCCAGACTGATACAGCAGAGCAGGTCACCCCAGACTGATACAGCAGAGCACGTCACCCCAGACTGATACAGCAGCAGCACAGCACCACTGGACTGGACTGATACAGCAGGGCACGTCACCCCAGACTGATACAGCAGAGCAGGTCACCCCCAGACTGATACAGCAGCAGCACAGCACCACTGGACTGATACAGCAGAGCAGGTACCCCAAGACCAGGGCCAGACTGTGACTAAAAATACACACGGCCCACACTGGCGTCAGCATCTGGCCCCAGGCGTAAACTTCTCCCCTTACTATTTTTGACTCCTCCTACTTCCTAGTCTATACTTTTATAAATAAATATAATTAATCACATCATTAATAAGTAACAACATACAATTATATATAATTCTCTGTATTAAAATACATACAACAGAGCTCATCCTGCAGGGGATTCATACATGTGCCATAGTCAGAAATTTGGTATGTGTTTGGTTCTGGTAGGTAAAGCTGGCACTTCATTGGTATAGGTCACACACAAGGATAAGGAAATGCATTTTCCCAACTGACCAAGCCCTAGTTTAGCAGATGTAGAGTGTTAGTGATCACTGTATGAATTTTTTAGGGCAGTGGAGCTGAACACGGAAGAAGACACATCTGTGCCACCAAAGTAAAGCCGAAAGTACATATTTTGCTGTTCTGTGTACATAAAGAGCATTTGCCCACCTCCACATCTAAAGGAGGAAAAGAGCGCGATGCAGGTGTGCTTAAAAAAAAAGTGGTGTAGTCTCGCTGGGAAAGGGCGTGATCACACGATAGCACCCCAATTAAAATTATGCCACACAGTAATGCCCCTCAGTCACATTACACCACACAGTAGTGTCCCTTGCACATTATTATGCCACACACCATAATGGCCCTTACACGTTATGCCATACACCATAATGGCCATTACACACATAGGGTGGTCCCAGCAGGGCTGCCAAGACACTCAGCATGGTGGGAGTGCATAACTACATGGGAGGGCATGGCAACTCTCATTTACAGCATGATTATAGTGTGAGCTGCTGTGAGGTGTGAGTTGTGTGTGGTTGCTGCATATTGGAGACATTGGTTACACCTATCCTGTACTCCCATGCCCCTAAAGAGACTTGGGTACTTTTAACCATCCTCCTGGGTCCCAGTTCCAACCAATCATCAGAACTTTTGTACCTTGACAGTTTGCCACCCTGTCTCATGACCATTACATAGGTAGGGCGACCGAGGGTAAAATATCGACTGGTCGGGCATGCCGGATCGTCCAGCAAGCCCATCCAATGCGAAATTCTGTCATTTATTTATTTATTGTATTATATCACATAGAGACTTCACATCAACATTTCAGTCTGGTACGTGGATCTTTGTCAAGATAACAACATAAGTGGACCGAACTGTTTGGTCCACTTATGTGGTTATCTTGACAAAGGTCCATGTACTGGACCGAAACATTGATGTGAAGTCTCTATGTGATATAATAATACAATAAATGAATAATGCATAAGTACTGGTGAGTGTACCCCTGGTTATTACCTTTTTATGTAGAGCCGCAGGTTCAAATCCCGACTCCGGAAGCCTGACTATTGAAAATCCAGACGTCGACTTGTAAGTACCCTATCCCTCCCCTCTCCCCCCTAACCCTCCCTTGGTGGTGCCTAACCCTAACCTCCCCGGGGAAGTGCCTAACTTAAACTTCTCCCGGTGGTGCCTAAACATAACCCACCCTCCCCGCAGCCTAACCCTAACCTTCCCCAGGGAAGGGGGTGCCTACCCCTGAATTCCCCCCCAGGGGGGACCCTAAAGCTAGACCCCCATCCCTGAGAAGCCGCGGATACTTACCCACATCCTTTGTTCAGGATTCCGGCAGCCAGGATGCAGACACCGGTATCCTGGTCCCATTGGAGATATCGTCATCGGCATTTTGCCGGGCATTGGGATTCTGGCATCGGCATCTGTATCAGTGTCTCCCCAGGCTGTATTTTGCGAGTGCACCACCCGGCACTTTGGGAGCCTGCAAGTGGGGACAGTATCTGGGAGCTGTATAAAAAGGACCAGATCCTACAGACTTTACATCTTTTTCATAATCAGACGACTGGCCTCTAATAAGAAGAGGAGAATTTATATATAAAATGTTATTTCAAGTTTAAATCATTATAAGGTCATGGTTTAAAACATTTAATTACTGCGAGGGGTCCCCACCCGGCTACTTCTTGATGCCACACAGCTGAAATTTTATATATATATATCACAATGATACTCCAATCACCTGTCACCATCAGACAAGAATCTTGCTCCGATGCCCTCCTCAGGGTCTGTACCCCCAACATAGAATCCAAAATCAACAGGCGGCACTCAGAGGCTGAGATACAGTGAAACCAAATTTGGCAGTTTAATGCGTGGACGACCACGCAGATCGTTAAAGATATCTTTCATCGGCCGTACTTGCAGGTCAATCTGACGATATCTCCAGAGCCTGCAAATTCGGGGATGCAGTCGGTGACGTCACTGAACGATATCGTTCAGTGTGTATGCTCAATGTCGGGAACTACATTGAGCCCGGCAGGTGAGGGGACAACACGGAAAGATATCGCTCATGGAGCACATCGTTCCATGTGCACCCGGCTTAACAGTCTGTATATAAAATGCAAAAGCATCAAGCAAAGTGAATACAACTTTTATTTTTACAAGTAATGTCCTGTGCTATTATTTTATTATAAACCTGTAAACATATTTAAATAAACACATTATATATATATATATATACACATACACACGCATACATATATATATATATATACATATATATATTAGGGGTGTGCACCAGCCACTTTTCGTGTTTTGTGTTTAGGTTTTGGATCTGGATCTTTCTTCGGGTTTTGGATCTGGATTGGTTTTGCCAAAACCACCCTTCTGTGTTTAGGGTTCTGGGTTTTGTGTTTTGGATCTGTATTTTTTTTTAAAAAAGCATAAAAACAGCTAAAATCACAGAATGTGTTGGTTTTTCTGCTCCTATGCTATTATCAACCTCAATAACCTTAATTTCCACTAATTTCAAGTCTATTCTGAACACCTCACACCTCACAATAGTGTTTTTATGTCCAAAAGGTTGCACCGAGGTAGCTGGATGACTATGCTAAGCGACACGAGTGGGCGGCACAAACACGTGACCCATCTAGGAGTGACACTGCAGTGGCAGACAGGATGGCAGTTTGAAAAACTAGGCCCCAAACTGTACATAATGCAAAGAAAAAAAAGAGGGGCAAGATGGAATTGTCCTTGGGCTCTCCCACCCACCCTTATGTTGTATAAACAGGACATGCACACTTTAACAAACCAATCATTTCAGCACCAGGGTCTGCCACACAACTGTGGCTGAAATTATTGGTTCGTTTGGGCCCCCACAAAACAAGCTGGCAATTAATCTGTCCCTGCACAAACTGGCTCTACGGAGGCAAGATGTCATCCTCATCCTCCTCATCCACCGATTCCTCACCCTCTTCTGTGTTGTGTACATCCTCATCCTCACAGAGTATTAACTCGTCCCCACTGGAATCCACCACCACAGGTCCCTCTGTACGTTCTGGAGGCTGGTCTCCCTGGAAGAGTTGATAATTCATTTTTATGAACATCATCTTCTCCACATTTTGTGGAAGCAACCTCGTACGCCTTTCGCTGACAAGGTTCCTGGCTGCACTAAAAACTCTTTCGGAGTACACACTGAAGGGGGGGCAACTCAGGTAAAATAGAGCCAGTTTGAACAGGGGCCTCCAAATTGCCTCTTTTTCCTGCCAGTACAGGTATGTACTGTCTGACATGCCTACTTGGATGCTGTCACCGATGTAATCCTCCACCATTCTGTCAATGGTGACAGTATCATATGTAGTGACAGTAGACATGTCAGAAATTGTTGCCAGGTCCTTCAGTCCGGACCAGATGTCCAAACTTGGTCTTGCCTGCCCTGCATCACCGCCAACAGGTTGCTTAGGATACCTAAGTTTTTTCCTGGCAACCCCAGTTGCAGGAGAAAATGAAGAAGGAGCTGTTGACGTGTCACGTTCCGCTTCAGCTGACAGTGTTTTCACCATCAGGTCTTTGCACCTCTGCAGGCTTGTGTCAGCCAGAAAGAGAGACACCACATAGGCTTTAAACCTAGGATCGAGCACGGTGGCCAAAATGTAGTGGTCTGATTTCAACAGATTGACCACCCTGGAATCCTGGCAAAGCGAATGAAGGGCTTCATCCACAAGTCCCACATGCCGAGCAGAATCGCTCCGTCTTAGCTCCTCCTTCACTTTCTCCAGATGCTTCTGCAAAAGCCTGATGAGGGGAATGACCTGACTCAAGCTGGCAGTGTCTGAACTGACTTCACGTGTGGCAAGTTCGAAGGGCTGGAGAACCTTGCACAACACGGAAATCATTCTCCACTGCGCTTGAGTCAGGTGCATACCCCCTCCTTTGCCTATGTCATAGGTGGATGTATAGGCTTGAATGGCCTTTTGCTGCTCCTCCATCCTCTGAAGCATATAGAGGGTTCAGTTCCACCGCGTCACAACCTCTTGCTTCAGGTGATGGCGGGGCAAGTTCAAGAGTATTTGCTGGTGCTCCAGTCTTCAGCACGCAGTTGCTGAATGGCGAAAGTGGCCAGAAATTTTTCGGGCCACCCAAAGCGTCTCCTGCACGCCCCTGTCGCTTTTCAGAAAATTCTGCACCACCAAGTTTATTGTGTGAGCAAAACATGGGACGTGCTGGAATTTGCCCAGATGTAATGCCCACACAATATTGTTGGTGTTGTCAGATATCACAAATCCCCAGGAGAGTCTAAGTGGGGTAAGCCACTGGGCGATGATTTCCCTCAGTTTCTCTAAGAGGTTGTCGGCAGTGTGCCTCTTACTGAAACTAGTGAAACACAGTATAGCCTGCCTTGGAATGAGCTGGCGTTTCTGAGATGCTGCTACTGGTGACGCTGCAGCTGTTGCTGCGTAGGGTGATACATCTACCCAGTGAGCTGTCACAGTCATATAGTCCTTAGTCTGCCCTGTTCCACTTGTCCACATGTCCGTGGTTAAGTGGACATTGGGTACAACGGCATTTTTCAGGACACTGAGGACACTTTTTCTGACGTTTCTGTACAGTCACGGTATCGCCTGCCTAGTGAAGTGGAATCTAGATGGGATTTGGTACCGGGGACACACTACCTCCATCAATTGTCTAAATCCCACTGCACTAATGGCTGATACCGGACGTACGTCTAACACCAACATAGCAGTCAAGGCCTCAGTTATACGTTTTGCTTCAGGATGACTGCTGTCGTACTTCATCCTCCTCGCTAAGGACTGTTGGAGGGTCAATTGTTTAGTAAAAGTAGTGGTGTTCCTACTTCCTCTCTGGGATGATGAACGACTCCCAGCAGCAGCAACAGCAGCAGCGGCAGCAGGAGGCATAGCAATGCAGGATCCTCCGGAGGAATCCCGGATAGGAGAGTCAGTCACGCCAGTGACATGGCCTGCAGGACTACTTCCAATCCTGACTAAGGAGGAAATTGATGAGGAGGGAGTTGACGGTGTGGTTTGCAGGCACTTGGATACAACAGGACAATGGGATTTAGGTGTCCCTGGACTGCTTACGGTCTTAGCCAAAGTTTCTGAACTTGACAGTAACTTTTTATGAACGCGCTGCAGGTGCTGTATAAGGGAGGATGTTCCTAGATGGTTAACGTCCCTACCCCTACTTATTTCACCTTTACATATGGTACATATGGCAAGACAGTTGTTGTCCGGATTTGCATAGAAATATTGCCAGACCAAAGAGGGGGAAAGTTTGGTCTTCTGCCCAGGCATGACCGTGATGGGCTTTTCCATCCGATGGAAAACAACTGTCTCCCCCGGAGCCTGATTTAAACAAACCACATCACCATCAGAATCCTCCTCGTCAACTTCCTCCTCAGCACCAGCTACACCAGTATCCTCATCCTGTTGTACTTCAACAGTGACATCTTCAATTTGCATATCAGCAAGTGGACTGTGGGTGCTCCTTTCAGCACTTGAAGGGGGCATGCAAATGGTGGAAAGAGCCACCTCTTCCCGTCCAGTGTTGGGAAGGTCAGGCATCGCAACCACCACCACGCTTGGACTCTACTTGGGGATTTGTGATATCTTCTTAGAACGCCCAGTTCTTCGCTGTGCTTTTGCCAGCTTAACTCTTTTGATTTTTTTAGTGGGAGGAGGGCTTCCATCGTCATGTGAAGCTGAACCACTAGTCATGAACATAGGGAAAGACCTTAGCCATTCCTTGCCACTCCATGTCGTAAATGGCATATTGGCAAGTTTACGTTTCTCTTCAGATGATTTAAATGTTTTTTTCAAGGTCATTTTCCTGAACTTTGCCATTTGGGATTTTATGTGCCCTCTACTATGACATTGGGCATCGGCCTTGGCAGACGACGTTGATGGCATGTTATTGTCTATGTCATGACTTGTGGCAGCAGCTTCAGCACTAGGAGGAAGTGGTTCTTGATCTTTCCCTATTTTATTTTTATCAGAGAAAGTTTGGACCTCCATTTATGTTATATTGATATATACGTGCGGCTAAGGCTCACACAAACACAGAAAATAATTTTTTATTTTTGTTGGAGACTAGTGCACTTTGAGGGTTACATCACCCTTTAAGAAATGAGCCAGCCGGCCCTTTACTTATGGGACACAGGCGCATGCTTGGCGCTGCTCCTTTGTTCATGCACGTGCAGCCACAGTGCACACAATTCACAAACACATTAAAAAAATTATAATTTTGTTTGGAGTGTACTTTGGGGGTTACAGCACCCTTTAACGGTCAAGCCAGCCGGCCCTTTACTTATGACACAGGCGCATGCTTGGCACTACTTTGTTGATGCATGTGCCGCTACTGCGCACACAATTCACAAACACAAAAAAATATTTTTTTTTATTTTGTTTGGAGTGCCCTTTGGGGGTTACAGAACCCTTTAGCGGTCAATCCACCTGGCCCTTTATTTATGGGACACAGGCGCATGCTTGGCACTACTTTGTTGATGCACGTGCGGCTACTGCGCACACAATTCACAAACACAGAAAATATTTTTTTATTTTGTTTGGAGTGTACTTTGGGGGTTACAGCACCCTTTAATGGACAAGCCAGCCGGCCCTTTATTTATGACACAGGCGCACGCTTGGCACTACTTTGTTGATGCACATGCGGCTACTGCGCACACAATTCACAAACACAGAAAATATTTTTTTATTTTGTTTGGAGTGTAGTTTGGGGGTTACAGCACCCTTTAATGGACAAGCCAGCTGGCTCTTTACTTATGACACAGACGCACGCTTGGCACTACTTTGTTGATGCACGTGCGGCTACTGCGCACACAATTCACAAACACAAAAAATATTTTTTTATTTTGTTTGGAGTGTACTTTGGGGGTTACAGCACCATTTAACAGTCAAGCCAGCCAGCCCTTCACTTATGACACAGGCGCACGCTTGGCACTACTTTGTTGATGCACGTGCGGCTACTGCGCACACAATTCACAAACACAAAAAAAATATTTTTTTTTGTTTTGTTTGGAGTGCCTGTTGGGGGTTACAGCACCCTTTAAAGGACAAGCCAGCTGGCCTTTTACTTATGGGACACAGGCGCACGCTTGACACTGCTCCTTTGTTGATGCACGTGCAGCCACAGTGCACACAATTCACAAACACAGAATTTTTTTTTTTTTTTAGCACTTGGGGGGAGCACCCCTGATGGACAGAGCACCCCCTGGACAACACTACAGCACCCCTTTAGGACTGGGACACTGCACAGGAATTTGGAGTGGACACAGCCCCTATGGACAACTGACTGCACAGCACAGTCCAGCCAGCCCCTATGGACTTTGAAGTAGTGGACACAGCCCCTATGGACAACAGCAGCACAGCGCAGCACAGCACAGCACAACACTACACTGCACTACACTACATTACACTACAACACTACACTACACAGTGCTTGGCGCTGCTACTGTGTTGATGCACGTGCGGCTACATCGCACACAAGTCACAAACACATAAAAAAAATATTTTTTTATTTTTTGGAGCACTTTGAGGGTTACACCACCCTTTAGCAGACAGACGCACGCTTGTCACTGCTGCTTTGAGGAAGCAGGTGCGGCTACAGCCCACACAATTCACAAAGACTGAAAAAAAAAGAAGAATTTTTTTATTGTTTGTGGAGCGCACTCTGAGGGTTACACCACCCTTTAACAAACAGACGCAAGCTTGTCGCTGCTGCTTTAAGGATGCAGGTGCGGCTACAGCCCACACATTTCACAAAGAGAAAAAAAAGAAGAATTTTTTTATTGTTTGTGGAGCGCACTTTGAGGGTTACACCACCCTTTAACAGACAGACGCACGCTTGTTGCTGCTGCTTTGAGGATGCAGGTGGAATCTAGACGGGATTTGGAACCGGGGACACACTACCTCCATCAATTGTCTAAATCCCACTGCACTAATGGCGGATACCGGATGCACGTCTAACACCAACAGTCAAGGCCTCAGTTATACATTTTGCTTCAGGATGACTGCTGTCGTACTTCATCCTCATCGCTAGGGACTGTTGGAGGGTCAATTGTTTAGTAAAAGTAGTGGTGTTCCTACTTCCTCTCTGGGATGATGAACAACTCCCAGCAGCAGCAACAGCACTAGGAGGAAGTGGTTCTTGATCTTTCCCTATTTTATTTTTATCGGAGAAAGTTTGGTCCTCCATTTATGTTATATTGATATATACGTGCGGCTAAGGCGCACACAAACACAGAAAATATTTTTTTTATTTTTGCTGGAGAGTAGTGCACTTAGTGGGTTACACCACCCTTTAAGAAATGAGCCAGCCGGCTCTTTACTTATGGGATACAGGCGCACGCTTGGCGCTGCTCCTTTGTTCATGCACGTGCAGCCACAGTGCACTCAATTCACAAACACGGAGAATATTTTTTTACTTGGTTTGGAGTGTACTTTGGGGGTTACAGCACCCTTTAATGGTCAAGCCAGCCGGCCCTTTACTTATGACACAGGCGCACGCTTGGCACTACTTTGTTGATGCACGTGCGGCTACTGCGCACACAATTCACAAACACAGAAAAAATATTTATTTTAGCACTTGGGGGAGCACACCTGACGGACAGAGCACCCCCTGGACAACACTGCAGCACCCCTTTAGGACTGGGACACTGCACAGGACTTTGGAGTGGACACAGCCCCTATGGACAACTGACTGCACAGCACAGTCCAGCCAGCCCCTATGGACTTTGAAGTAGTGGACACAGCCCCTATGGACAACAGCAGCACAGCGCAGCACAGCACAGCACAACACTACACTGCACTACACTACATTACACTACAACACTACACTACACTACATAGTGCTTGGCGCTGCTACTGTGTTGATGCAAGTGCGGCTACATCGCACACAAGTCACAAACACATAAAAAAAATATTTTTTTATTTTTTGGAGCACTTTGAGGGTTACACCACCCTTTAGCAGACAGACACACGCTTGTCGCTGCTGCTTTGAGGATGCTGGTGTGGCTACAGCCCACACAATTCACAAAGACAGAAAAAAAAAGAAGAATTTTTTTATTGTTTGTGGAGCGCACTCTGAGGGTTACACCACCCTTTAACAAACAGACGCATGCTTGTCGCTGCTGCTTTGAGGATGCAGGTGCGGCTACAGCCCACACATTTCACAAAGAGAAAAAAAAGAAGAATTTTTTTATTGTTTGTGGAGCGCACTTTGAGGGTTACACCACCCTTTAACAGACAGACGCACGCTTGTTGCTGCTGCTTTGAGGATGCAGGTGGAATCTAGACGGGATTTGGAACCGGGGACACACTACCTCCATCAATTGTCTAAATCCCACTGCACTAATGGCGGATACCGGATGCACGTCTAACACCAACAGTCAAGGCCTCAGTTATACATTTTGCTTCAGGATGACTGCTGTCGTACTTCATCCTCATCGCTAGGGACTGTTGGAGGGTCAATTGTTTAGTAAAAGTAGTGGTGTTCCTACTTCCTCTCTGGGATGATGAACAACTCCCAGCAGCAGCAACAGCACTAGGAGGAAGTGGTTCTTGATCTTTCCCTATTTTAATTTTATCGGAGAAAGTTTGGTCCTCCATTTATGTTATATTGATATATACGTGCGGCTAAGGCGCACACAAACACAGAAAATATTTTTTTATTTTTGCTGGAGAGTAGTGCACTTAGTGGGTTACACCACCCTTTAAGAAATGAGCCAGCCGGCTCTTTACTTATGGGACACAGGCGCACGCTTGGCGCTGCTCCTTTGTTCATGCACGTGCAGCCACAGTGGACACAATTCACAAACACGGAGAATATTTTTTTACTTGGTTTGGAGTGTACTTTGGGGGTTACAGCACCCTTTAATGGTCAAGCCAGCCGGCCCTTTACTTATGACACAGGTGCACGCTTGGCACTACTTTGTTGATGCACGTGCGGCTACTGCGCACACAATTCACAAACACAGAAAAAATATTTTTTTTAGCACTTGGGGGAGCACACCTGACGGACAGAGCACCCCCTGGACAACACTGCAGCACCCCTTTAGGACTGGGACACTGCACAGGACTTTGGAGTGGACACAGCCCCTATGGACAACTGACTGCACAACACAGTCCAGCCAGCCCCTATGGACTTTGAAGTAGTGGACACAGCCCCTATTGACAACAGCAGCACAGCACAACACAGCCAGCCCCTATGGACTTTGAAGTAGTGGACACAGCCCCGAAGGACAACAGCAGCACAGCGCAGCACAACACTACTCTGCACTACACTACACTACACTACACAGCCCAGCCAGCCCTAACTCCCACCCTCCCTCTTCACTGTCCACAGCCGAGTGAGAAAATGGCTCCGACGCGGGTACCTTATATAGGATCCAAAACCCGCGAGACCCGGAAGGTCGGGATGATGACGTTTTGCCTCGATTTCAGATCCGAGTCAGGCGGGAAAAGTCGAGCCTGACTCGGATCGGCCTCGGATCGGGGGTGCTCGGAGGGGTTCGGATTTCAGAAATCCAAACCCGCTCACCCCTAATATATATATATATATATTATATATATATATATATATATATATAAGTTTACACACACATATATATACCTAAAGTCAGGTGCATAAATATTGGGACATTGACAGAATTTTCATATTTTGGCCTCTATTCACCACCACAATGGCTTTGAAATGAAACAAACAAGATGTGCTTTAACTGCAGACTTTCAGATTTAATTTGAGGGTAATTACATCCAAATCAGGTGAACGGTGTAGGAATTACAACGGTTTCTATATGTGCCTCCAACTTTTTAAGGGGCCAAAAGTAATGGGACTATCAACTCAAAAGCTATTTCATAGACAGGTGTGGGCTATTCCCTCGTTATTTCATTATCAATTAAGCAGATAAAAGGTCTGGAGTTGATTCTAGGTGTGACATTTGCATTTGGAATCAATTGCTGCCGACTCTCAATATGAGATCCAAAGAGCTCTCACTATCAGTGAAGCAAGCCATCATTAGGCTGAAAAATCAAAACAAACCCATCAGAGAGATAGCAAAAACATTAGGTGTGGCCAATTCAACTAATTTGGAACATTCTTAAAAAGAAAGAATGCACCGGAGAGCTCAGCAACACCAATAGACCAGGAAGACCACGGAAAACAACTGTGGTGGATGACAGAAGAATTATTTCCCTGGTGAAGAAAAACCCCTTCACAACAGTTGGCCAAATCAAGAACACTCGCCAGGAGGTAGGTGTATATGTGTCAAAGTCAACAATCAAGAGAAGACTTCACAAGAGTGAATATAGAGGGTTCACCACAAGATGTAAACCATTGGTGAGCCACAAAAACAGGAAGACCAGATTAGAGTTTGCCAAACAACATCTAAAAATCCATTACAGTTCTGGAACATCATCCTATGGACAGATGACAAAGATCAACTTGTACCAGAGTATTGGGAAGAGAAGAGTATAGAGAAGGAAAGGAACTGCTCATGATCCAAAACATACCACCTCATCAGTGAAGCATGGTGGTGGTAGTGTCATGGCGTGGGCATGTATGGCTGCCAATGGAACTGGTTCCCTTGTATTTATTGATGATGTGACTGCTGACAAAAGCAGCAGAATGAATTCTGAAGTGTTTCGGGCAATATTATATGCTCATATTCAGTCAAATGCTTCAGAACTCATTGGACGGCACTTCACAGTGCAGATGGACAATGACCCGAAGCATACTGCAAAAGCAACCAAAGATTTTTTTAAGGCTAAAAAGTGGAATGTTATGCAATGGCCAAGTCAATCCCCTGACCTGAATCTGATTGAGCATGCATTTCACTTGATGAAGACAATACTGAGGGGAAAATGCCCCAAGAACAAGCAGGAACTGAAGACATTTGCAGTAGAAGCCTGGCAGAGCATCACCAGGGATGAAACCCAGCGTCTGGTGATGTCTATGCATTCCAGACTTCAGGCTGTAATTGCCTGAAAAAGGATTTGACACAAAGTATTAAAAAGTGAAAGTTAGATTTAGGATTGTTTAGTTTGTCCCATTACTTTTGGCCCCTTAAAAAGTGGGAGGCACATATAGAAACCGTTGTAATTCCTACACCGTTCACCTGATTTGGATGTAATTACCCTCAAATTAAATCTGAAAGTCTGTAGTTAAAGCACATCTTGTTTGTTTCATTTCAAAGCCATTGTGATGGTGAATAGAGGCCAAAATATGAAAATTCTGTCACTGTCCCAATATTTATGCACCTGACTGTATATAGCAATGCAAGGGGGTTCCAGCATTAGCACCTACCTGCAGGTTGGTGCTGCTGTCATCAACGGGCAGGGACAGTGGTGCTACAGTGATCCTTATGATCGCGGGGAAGGAGCTGCTGTGATCGTGGGGGGTGGGCGGCTACCCACGGGGGAGCTTAACTGTGATCATGTGGGGGCAGAACCCGCATACAGGGGCTGTTGTGATCACGGTGGGGTACCCACGAGGGGGCTGCTGTTGTGATCGTGGGGGTGTGTGATCGTGGGGGGCATAAGTGTGATCGTGGGGGTGGGAGAACCCATGTAGGGTGGCTGTTCAGATCGCGGGGGGGAGGGGTACCCACGAGGGGGTGCTATTGTAATAGTGGGGGGTACCCGCAGGGGGGGCGCAGTTGTGATTGTAGCGGAGGGGGAGAACCCGTGGGTGTGACTGTTGTGATTGCGGGGAGAGGGGGTGGGCACAGTTGTGATCGCTGGGGCTGCCAGATGGCCAGTCCGGCCCTGCCCCAGACTGATACAGCAGAGCAGGTCACCCCCAGACTGATACAGCAGCACAGCACCACTGGACTGGACTGATACAGCAGAGCAGGTACTCCCAGACTGATATAGCAGAGTAGGTCACCACCCCATGCCACGCCATGCCACTTTCCCACAGACACTAGATAGACCTGTCCTCTCACTACCCTCTCCAGGACTGAAGTGAAGATGGTGGGGCGGGAGGCGCGAAATGTGCAAAGTCCGGGTGTCGCAGGAATCCGACAACAGGATTATTTCCTACCGCAATCATGCCAGCAGTTCTGGCTAAAAGACACCCAACTGACGTGGTCGATGATGATGCTGCTTTGTTAATTATGCACACCCTTAAAACGCCCGTTTTGACCGTTTGGCATGCCTGCGTTCGGATCTCCACTCCCCGTTTTCAAGCCCCTTCCCCTGTTACCACCCACAAACGCCTCATCCTGTCACTCAAATTAGCAGGCATTCGCTATTTTGCGAGCACACGATTTCTGACCGCACTGACTGGTTCACGCATGCATACTAAAACCCATACGCATGCGCAGATGTGCGAACATCGCTCGGAACGAATGAGCGGCTGCTTACGAGCGGCTCTGAATCAGGCCCTATGTACGGATTTTATACGTGATGTCTAAATAATTTTACTTGACCAGTCAATTTATTATTAATAAACCTATTTATAGGTAATTTATAATGAGTATGTAAGTTTTGCCATACCTATCTTTTTTTGTATTATAAATGATATATATTGTGTTTCTGTACTGTACCTATTCTATAGGTCTTTTTATGTGCAAACACATTTTTTTATTTTGCTGCTTAACTAGAATTATTTATATTAATCAATTAGTGATATTATTATACTTCTTGTGTGTTCTTTGTACAAACATTCAATCAAAGCTTTGCTGTAGAAACCTGTAAATGAAACAGGGTTTAGCAGATAAGAAAACATCAACATATCACGTTACTTCCAGTCTTCTCTTTTTTAGGGACATTGTGAGCGATTGTCCTGTGACACCTTTTGTAAGCAAATCACCAACAGATCCTCTTTCTACTAGCTTGCAAAAGAAGTGGTGTCCTCTATCAATATGCTTGGAACCCCTGTGATGTTTGATGCTTTGTGATAGGTTGATAGCACCTCTATTATTGCAGTTGATGGTATCTTGTATGTTTATGACATTCAATTCACTCAAAGTTTCCTTCTGGTGCAAGGCCTCCTTGACATATTCAGTAAATGCCATGTATTCTGCTTCTGTAGTAGACATTGCCACAGTGGGATGTATCCTAGTTGCCCAGCTGACTGATGCACATGCCAATAGAAACAAGTAGAAATGGTAATAATCTTCATCTGCCCTACGATCGGTATCACAGAAGGACTCCAGTGAAGGATTTCCAGACCTAGTGAATCCCAATTATATGGTAGATGTTCCTTTTCAGTGTCATGAAATTCTTTTTACAACCATCCGATGTGGTCTTCCTGGGATTGTTGCAAGCTGACCAACTTTGCTCATTGCGTGTGTAATATCAGGTTGTGTCCTGACACGTATACATTAAGGGGTGAATTTACTAAGAATCGTGTCTAATTGAGTTTTGCCATTTTTAAATTCGATTTACATTGCTGGAACTAAGGTCATTTTAGGCTTCTGAAATTTACTAAGAAACATGTTTAGCTGAGATCGTGTTTTCTGATGGTGTATTAGATTGAGATTATTTACCCGAGTTTGCAGGGTCTGACCACAGCCAATCTCTCCTGAACAGTGAGATATGTGAAGGCTGCTTGTGTGTTATACCTGTGAAAAAGGATTAAATTTAAAAAAATGCCAAATAGTCCTCCCAAAAAATTATAACCAGTCCCGGGCAGCTCAGCCAGTCCTGATCTCTAAAAATACAGAGAAAAAAATGTGTAAGGTTCCCCCATATTTTAGGAACCAGCACTGGGCTGCTGAGCCTGTCCGGATTTTAAAAATAGGGTAAAAAATTGCATAGGGATCCCCCTATTTTTAAAACTGGGCTCAAATCCGGCCAGGGTGTAATGCTATAGCCAGGGGACCCTTACTCCAGATCTCCCCAGCCAAAGCATTATAGCCCCAAGCCAGTCAGCCCAAACTGGGGATCTCTAACTGTAGAATGGCCACAGATTGTCTGCCAGCTCACTGTAAAAAAAACAATAGTTTTGCTCTATTTTCACCACTATTACCCCTGCACCCCCTGCACCCACCTCTCCAGGGGTGTGGGGAAGTGCCCCGGGCTGCAGCTTAAACCTGGGGTGCTTGGGAGAGAGGGGGTCCCCACCTCCGGTGAGATCTCTGGCTTGTGCTGACTGGCTTGAGGTGATAATGCTTTGGCCAGGGAGACCAGCATAATGGTCCCCTGCCTGTTGCATTACACCCTGTCCGGATTTGAGTCCAGTGCTGGTTTTAAAAATAGGGGGATCCTTATGCAATTTTTCCCCCTACTTTTAAAACCAGGACAGGCTTAGCATCCCCAGGCTGGTTCCTAAAATATGGGGGAACCCTACACGTATCCCCACCGTATTTTTAGGAACCAGGACTGGCTTTTTTGGGGGGGGGGGAGCCCTACAAAATTTTTTCAAGAAAAAATAACACTTTAGGTAGTTTACATATAGAAACATTCACAAATCACACTGACCTGTGTATGTTTCTGACAAGTTTGCAGCTCAGGAGGTGGTCTATTTGATACTACTGTTTAGCTATGAGTTTGATACAATTACACCTGTGATTGTAATCAAAATTCTTAGTAAATTCCTGAGCTGTACCTTTTTCATTGAAAGTACTTTCGAGTTTGGCTGATGGTGAGTTTAATTGAGTTTGCAATCTCACCCGAGTGCTTCTGTGTAAAGAGAGAAATATCTCCCAAACTCACTCGAGTTTTTCTTCAGTAAGTTTTCAAGTGGAAAAAAAATGCCTAAACTCACACAAGATTGCAATCTCAACCAAACTCAAATCTTAGTAAATTTACCCCTATTTTTTTTAATTATCTTTGGCCTCTTTTCCATCTTTAGGTGACACATCCTTAATTAGTTTCATACTTTTATCAATGGGAGTACTGCACAGTAGCTATAAGTTTGGCATCAGACATCCCACACTTCTCAAGTACATTCTTAATGTTTGTCTGCTGGTCAACAGATATGATGCCTTTCTCCAGGTCTTGCTTGATTTTCAGGCCTAATAAGTAATGCACTGGACCCATGTCTGCCATCTTGAACTTTTGTCCAAGTAACTGTTTTACTTCTCCTATATGTTCCTCCTGACCTTCTAACAGTAAAATTTCAATATATAATGCAACAATAAAATGTATTTTCTGTACTTATTGTCACAAAACTGGGACTTAAACACTCTCTCTACCTGTCTCCTGTGCTCACATTACCACCTCATCCTATCCCTGACAAGAGCACCCTATAGAAGCCAGCATCTGACATTAGCACTTTGTCAGAACAATGTATAGTACAATAATCCTGTGTGGTTCTTTACCTTCCAGTGATAACACTCACTAGTGAGGAAGTACTACTTCCAATCCACTGTCTGCATTGTGCTACTGGATTCCTGAAAGCTGCTGCTTCTATGTCTGCTCCATCCACTCTGCAGAAATGTGCTGTATACTCCTTACAGCTGGCACCTATGAGCCTGTGTTCAAGCACCAGTCAGTCATGTCAGAGGTCAGACTTCTCTTAGCTGAGTCCTGATGTGTCCTGGTGACTACTGTTTCTCTCCTACCTGGGTAGTGCTAGGAGGAAGCAATGAATGTCACTGGTCAGTCCTCACTTAGCTGACTCTCGATGGGCCTTAGTGACCACCATCTCTCTCCTACCTGGGTAGTGCTTAAAGAAGGCTGAGCAGGAGTGCATGTCAGAGGTCAGACCTTTGTTAGATGAGTCCCAATGGTTCCAAGTGACCACAATCTCTCACCTACCTGGGTAGTGCTTAGGGGAGCAGCGCAGTAGTGATATCAGAGATCAGACCTTTCAAAGATGAGACCAGGTGGATCCTAGTGACCATCAGCTTTCTCCTACCTGGATAGTCCTGGAGGGAGGCAGAGCAGGAGTGCTTGTCAGAGGTCAGACCTTTCTTAGATAAGTCTGGATGGGTCCTAGTGAATACCACCTCTCTCCTACCTGGATAGTGGTGGAAGGAGGCAGAGCAGGAGTGCTTGTCAGAGGTCAGACCTTTCTTAGATGAGTCCGGATGGGTCCTTGTGGCCACCATCTCTTTCTTATCTGGGTAGTGCTGGAGGGAAGCAGAGCAGGAGTGCATGTCAGAGGTCATAACTTTCTTAGATGAGTCTCGATGGGTCCTAGTGACCACCATCTCTCTCCTACCTAGGTAGTGCTGGACGGAGGCAGAGCAGGAGTGCATGTCAGAGGTCAGACCTTTCATAAATGAGTCTCGATGGGTCCAAGTGACCAACATCTCCTACCTCGGTAGTGCTGGAGGGAGGCAGAGCAGCAGTGCATGTCACAGGTCAGACCTATCTTAGCTAGGTTCTGATGGGTCCAAGTGACCATCATCTCTCTCCTACCTGGGTAGTGCTGAAGGAAGGCAGAGCAGAAATGCATGTCAGAGGTCAGACCTTACTTAGATGAGTCCAGATAAGTCCTAGTGACCACCACCTCTCTCCTACCTGTATAGTGCTGGAGGGAGGCAAAGCATTCATGCATGTCAGAGGTCAGACCTTTTTTAGATGAGTCTGGATGGGTCCTAGTAACCACCATCACTCTCTTACCTGGGTAGTGCTGGAGGGAGGCAAAGCATTCATGCATGTCAGATGTCATATTTTTCTTAGATGACACCTGATAGGTACTAATGACCACCATCTCTCTCCTACCTGGGTAGTGCTGAGGGGAGTACAGCAGTAGTGCATGTCAGAGCTCAAACCTTTCTTAGATAAGTCCAGATGGGTACTAGTGACCACCATCTCTCTCCTACCTGGGTAGTTCTGGATGGAGGAAGAGCAGGATTGCTTATCAGAGGTCAGACTTTTTTTAGATGAGTCCAGATGGGTCCTAGTGACCACCATCTTTCTCCTACCTGGGTAGGTCTGGAGGGAAGCAGAGCAGGAGTGCTTGTCAGAAGTAAGACCTTTATTAGTTGAATCTCGATGGATCCTAGTGACCACCATTTTTCCCTACCTTGGTAGTTCTGTAGGGAGGCAGAGCAGGAGTTCTTGTCAGAGGTCAGACCTTTCTTAGATGAGTCCAGATGGGTCCTAGTAACCACCATTTCTCTCCTACCTGGGTAGTGCTGGAGGGAGGCAGAGCAGGAGTGCTTGTCAGAAGTCAGGTCTTTCTTAGATGAGTCTCGATGGGTCCTAGTGACCACCATCTCTCTCCTACCTGAGTATTGATGGAGGGAGCAGGGCAGAAGTGCTTGTCAGAGGTCAGACCTTTCTAAGATGAGTCTCGATGGGTCCAAGTGACCACCATATCTCTCCTACCTGGGTAGTGCTGGAGGGTAGCAGAGCAGGAGTGCATTTCAGAGGTCAGACTTTTCTTAGATGAGTCTTGATGGGTCCTAGTGACCACCATCTCTCTCCTACCTGGGTAGTGCTAGAGGGAGCAGAGTAGTAGTGCATGTCAGAGATCAGACCTTTTTTAGATGAGTCTCAATGGGTCCTAGTGACCACCATCTCTCTCCTACCTGGAGATGCTGGAGGGAGGCAGAGCAGGAGTGCTTGTCAGAGCTCAGACCTTTCTTAGATGAGTCCGGATGGGTCCTAGTTACCGCCATCTCTCTCCTACCTCGGTAGTGCTGGAGGGAGGCAGAGCAGGAGTGCAGGTCAGAGGTCAGACTTTTATTAGATGAGTCTCGATGGGTCCTAGTGACAACCATCTCTCTCCTACATGGGTAGTGCTAGATACTGAGCAGAGTAGTAGTGCATGTCAGAGGTCAGACCTTTCGAACATGAGTCTGGATGGGTTCTAGTGAGCACCATCTCTCTCCTACCTGGGTAGTGCTGGATGGGGGCAGAGCAGGAGTGCTTGTCAGAGGTCAGACTTTTCTTAGATGAGTCTGGATGGGTCCTAGTGACCACCATCTCTCTCCTACCTGGGTAGTGCTGGAGGGAGGCAGAGCAGGAGTGCATGTCAGAGGTCAGACTTTTCTAAGATGAGTCTAAATGGGTCCTAGTGACCACCATCTCTCTCCTACCTGGGCAGTGCTGGAGGGAGCATAGTAGTGCATGTCAGAGCTTAGACCTTTCTTAGATGAGTCTAGATGGGTCCTAGTGACCACCATCCAGGGCCGGATAAAAGGCAGGGTGACAGGGGTGGTTGTCCCGTGGCCCCCACACACTGTCCCCTGCCTCTGGCCAATACTTCTATTGAAAACCGGAGTACAGCATTTAGCTGTCTCCACTTCAGTACTCCTCGGCAGCTCAGCTGTTTCCTTTCAGCAGCCGCTGAGGAGCTTCATTACAGTCACAGTGTCGTGAGATATGATGCCAAATCTCACAAGACTGTGGCTGATTGGACCAGAGCCCAAGCAGCAACCTAGTGACCAGGCTGCCTGCAGTGTGTGACAGCGTGAGGCAGAGCAGAGTGGGATGCCAAGGTGTCATGTTACATTGCTTCTGCCTGTCACCCAGCAGTGGAGCAGAAGAGGAGAGAGCCTGTGTGCAAGTAGGTAATTATGTGTGTGTGTGTGTATATACTGTATACATGTAGGTAATTGTTTGTGTGTGTGTGTGTGTGTGCATACTGTAAGCATGTAGGTAATTGTGTGTATATACTGTATGCATGTAGGTAATTGTGTGTGTGTGTATACTGTATGCATGTAGGTAATTGTGTGCATATACTGTATGCATGTAGGTAAGTGTGTGTGAATAAATGCATGTAGGTAATTGTATATGTGTGTGTATATATACATGTAGGTAATTGTGTGTGTGAATATATGCGTGTAGGTAATTGTGTGTGTATATGCATGAAGGTAATTGTGTGTGTGAATATATGCATGTAGGTAATTGCGTGTGTGTATATATGCATGTAGGTAATAATGTGTGTGTATACTGTATGCATGTAGGTAATTGTGTGTGTGAATATATGCATGTAGGTAATTGTGTGTTTATACTGTATGCATGTAGGTAATTGTGTGTGTATACTGTATGCATGTAGGCAATTGTGTGTGTATATATACTGTATGCATGTAGGTAAGTGTGTGAATAAATGCATGTAGGTAATTGTATATGTGTGTGTATTGTGATAGGATCATTGGTAAAGTGGTCTGTGGCAGGTACATTTGTCCCAGATTCCTGTCTTATGTGTTTTAAACCTCCAGGAGAAAGTCTGCAGTGTAGCAGGCTTGAGTCTCGGCTTTTTGAAAAGCCGGTTTGGGACCTGGGGGTTGTGGGTGAGAGGAGAGGGAGGGCTCCACCCACGGCCACTCCAGGTTTTGGTTCTCTTAGCCTGGTAACAGGCTTGTTAGGGTTTCCACCTGAGAGTGGCCAATATAAGCCTAGTGTGTTGAGGGCTGATTGTCTCACCTGGGAGAGCAGACAAGGAGTTTGCTCAGAGACACTTGAAAACCTAACTGTAAGTGTTGTGCTGTGCCCTTGTTGCTGGTGAGGGCATTAGGCCCTGCCAGGTTCTGGTAGTGAGGGAACTACCTGTGAAGTTAGTGCCCCGACAGGGCTAGGATTTATGTTTATGTTTTCTTTATGTTTGTTTCTGACATTGTACAATAAAGACTGGCGCCGACCAGCTTGTACTTGCATCCAGTCTGGCGTACTGTTTCCAAGCTGCTGTGTGTGAAAGGAAGGAGTACTCTACCCAGGAGAGGGACCCCCTAACCTAACTGTGTCACAATATATATACATGTAGGTAATTGTGTGTGTGAATATATGCATGTAGGTAATTGTGTGTGTATATATGCATGTAGGTAATTGTGTGTGTGTATACTGGATGCATGTAGGTAATTGTGTGTATATATACATACACACATACTGTATGCATGTGTATATATATATATATATATATATATATATATTTTTTTGCACTTGAAATTACAGTGTATTACATTTGCTTTTAAATGAAAATACTGGGTGTTACAAATTCAAAAATCAATAAATATATATATATATATATATATATATATATAAACGGGTATTCGGATCGGCACTCAATCCAACTGAGATAGGTGGCCCTGGTGCCTTCTGGAATAGAAATGGATACACGAAACTGGAAACAAACAGCGGCACTCAAGGACTTGTGAAAAAAATACAAAGGTGTATTGCACTCAATACATGATCCGACATTTCGGGACTCACATGTCCCGATTTCACATGATCCGACATTTCGGGACTCACATGTGAGTCCCGAAACGTCGGATCATGTATTGAGTGCAATACACCTTTGTATTTTTTTCACAAGTCCTTGAGTGCCGCTGTTTGTTTCCAGTTTCGTGTATATATATATATATATATATATATATATATATATGTTATGGCACAGTATTGCTGTGCTTTCATTTGTTGGTTGTGGAGTGTTGCTGAGTGCCGTCCTTTGCCCTGGTCTTGTGTTTATTATTAGGAAGGGTTTATATATATATATATATATATATATATATATATATATTAGGGGTGAGCGGGTTCGGATTTCTGAAATCCGAACCCGCCCGAGCCCCCCCGATCCGAGGCCGATCCGAGTCAGGCTTGACTTTTCCCGCCTGACTCGGATCTGAAATTGAGGCAAAACGTCATCATCCCGCCTTCCGGGTCTCGCGGGTTTTGGATCCTATATAAGGTACCCGCGTCGGCGCCATTTTCTCACTCGGCTGTGGACAGTGAAGAGGGAGGGTGGGAGTTAGGGCTGGCTGGGCTGTGTAGTGTAGTGTAGTGTAGTGCAGAGTAGTGTTGTGCTGTGCTGTGCTGCGCTGCACTGCTGTTGTCCATAGGGGCCATGTCCACTACTTCAAAGTCCATAGGGGCTGGCTGTGTTGTGCTGTGCTGTGCTGCTGTTGTCAATAGGGGCTGTGTCCACTACTTCAAAGTCCATAGCGGCTGGCTGGACTGTGTTGTGCAGTCAGTTGTCCATAGGGGCTGTGTCCACTCCAAAGTCCTGTGCAGTGTCCCAGTCCTAAAGGGGTGCTGCAGTGTTGTCCAGGGGGTGCTCTGTCCATCAGGGGTGCTCCCCCAAGTGCTAAAAAAAATATTTTTTCTGTGTTTGTGAATTGTGTGCGCAGTAGCCGCACGTGCATCAACAAAGTAGAGCCAAGCGTGCGCCTGTGTCATAAGTAAAGGGCCGGCTGGCTTGACCGTTAAAGGGTGCTGTAACCCCCAAAGTACACTCCAAACCAAGTAAAAAAATATTTTCTGTGTTTGTGAATTGTGTACACTGTGGCTGCACGTGCATCAACAAAGGAGCAGCGCCAAGCGTGCGCCTGTGTCCCATAAGTAAAGAGCCGGCTGGCTCATTTCTTAAAGGGTGGTGTAATCCACAAAGTGCACTACTCTCCAGCAAAAATAAAAAAATATTTTCTGTGTTTGTGTGCGCATTAGCCGCACGTATATATCAATATAACATTAATGGAGGACCAAACTTTCTCCGATAAAAATAAAATAGGGAAAGATCAAGAACCACTTCCTCCTAATGCTGTTGCTGCTGCTGGGAGTTGTTCATCATCCCAGAGAGGAAGTAGGAACACCACTACTTTTACTAAACAATTGACCCTCCAACAGTCCCTAACGATGAGGATGAAGTACGACAGCAGTCATCCTGCAGCAAAACGTATAACTGAGGCCTTGACTGTTGGTGTTAGACGTGCGTCCGGTATCCGCCATTAGTGCAGTGGGATTTAGACAATTGATGGAGGTAGTGTGTCCCTGGTTCCAAATCCCATCTAGATTCCACCTGCATCCTCAAAGCAGCAGCGACAAGCGTGCGTCTGTTTGTTAAAGGGTGGTGTAACCCTCAAAGTGCGCTCCACAAACAATAAAAAAATTATTCTTTTTTTTCTCTTTGTGAAATGTGTGGGCTGTAGCAGCACCTGCATCCTTAAAGCAGCAGCGACAAGCATGCGTCTGTCTGTTAAAGGGTGGTGTAACCCTCAGAGTGCGCTCCACAAACAATAAAATAAATCTTTTTTTTTCTGTCTTTGTGAATTGTGTGGACTGTAGCTGCACTTGCATCCTCAAAGCAGCAGCGACAAGCGTGCGTCTGTCTGTTAAAGGGTGGTGTAACCCTCAAAGTGCTCCAAAAAATAAAAAAATATTTTTTTTATGTGTTTGTGACTTGTGTGCGATGTAGCAGCACGAGCATCAACACAGTAGCAGCGCCAAGCGTGCGCCTGTGTCATAAGTCAAGGGCCGGTTTGGACATCTGGTCCGGACTGAAGGACATGCCAACAATTTCTGACAAGTCTACTGTCACTGCATATGATACTGTCCTCAAAGCAGCAGCGACAAGCGTGCGTCTGTCTGTTAAAGGGTGGTGTAACCCTCAAAGTGCGCTCCACAAA
This sequence comes from Taudactylus pleione, assembly GCA_031769625.1. Taxonomy (NCBI): domain Eukaryota; kingdom Metazoa; phylum Chordata; class Amphibia; order Anura; family Myobatrachidae; genus Taudactylus; species Taudactylus pleione. The sequence continues at coordinate 583,782 of JAUIMM010000336.1, forward strand.
CAATAAAAATATTCTTCTTTTTTTTCTGTCTTTGTGAAATGTGTGGGCTGTAGCCACACCTGCATCCTTAAAGCAGCAGCGACAAGCGTGCGTCTGTCTGTTAAAGGGTGGTGACACCCTCAAAGTGTGCTCCACAAACAATAAAAATATTCTTATTTTTTTTTCTGTCTTTGTGAAATGTGTGGGCTGTAGCCGCACCTGCATCCTTAAAGCAGAAGCGACAAGCGTGCGTCTCTCTGTTAAAGGGTGGTGTAACCCTCAAAGTGCGCTCCACAAACAATAAAAAAATTCTTCTTTTTTTTTCTGTCTTTGTGAAATGTGTGGGCTGTAGCCGCACCTGCATCCTTAAAGCAGCAGCGACAAGCGTATGTCTGTCTGTTAAAGGATAATATCGGTGACAGCATCCAAGTAGGCATGTCAGACAGTCCGTACCTGTACTGGCAGGAAAAAGAGGCTATTTGGAGGTCCCTGTACAAACTGGCTCTATTTTACCTGAGTTGCCCCCCCTCCAGTGTGTACTCCGAAAGAGTGTTTAGTGCAGCCGGGAACCTTGTCAGTGAAAGGTGTAGGAGGTTGCTTCAACAAAATGTGGAGAAGATGATGTTCATAAAATTAATTATCAACTCTTCCAGGGAGACCAGCCTCCAGAACGTACAGAGGCACCTGTGGTTGTGGATTCCAGTGGGGACAAATTAATACTCTGTGAGGATGAGGATGTACACAACACTGAAGAGGGTGAGGAGTCGGTGGATGAGGAGGATGAGGACGACATCTTGCCTCTGTAGAGCCAGTTTGTGCAGGGACAGATTAATTGCCAGCTTGTTTTGTGGGGGCCCAAACGAACCAATCATTTCAGCCACAGTTGTGTGGCAGACCCTGGCGCTGAAATGTTTGGTTTGTTAAAGTGTGCATGTCCTGTTTATACAACATAAGGGTGGGTGGGAGGGCCCAAGGACAATTCCATTTTGCATCTCTTTTTTTCTTTGCATTATGTACAGTTTGGGGCCTAGTTTTTCAAACTGCCATCCTGTCTGCCACTGCAGTGTCACTCCTAGATGGGTCACGTGTTTGTGCCGCCCACTCGTGTCGCTTAGCATAGTCATCCAGCTACCTCGGTGCAACCTTTTGGACATGAAAACACTATTGTGAGGTGTGAGGTGTTCAGAATAGACTGGAAATGAGTGGAAATTAAGGTTATTGAGGTTAATAATAGCATAGGAGCAGAGAAACCAACAAATTCTGTGATTTTAGCTGTTTTTATGCTTTTTAAAAAAAAAATACAGATCCAAAACACAAAACCCAGAACCCAAAACACGGAAGGGTGGTTTTGGCAAAACCAATCCAGATCCAAAACACGAAGAAAGATCCAGATTAAAAACCAAAACACAAAACACAAAAAGTGGCTGGTGCACACCCCTAATATATATATACACACAGGACATTATGCTTTTTGAAAACATCCACAATATATCGCTTTGATAATTTTATTGATAGGGGCCCCAACAAGTTTGTTGCCCAGGGGCCCCCATAGACCTTAATCCGGCCCTGCCTCCATCTCTCTCCTAAATGGGTAATGCTGGAGGGAGGCAGTGTTACAGTTCACACATGGTTGTGTAAGACCTCTAGAGCCAGGGAGAGGATCTTTCACCAATAGCAGCCACCTGCTGTTCCCTTAGTGAATTATTTACACACCGGTACTTAGGTGGCCGCTTGGACTTACACCTCCAGCAGTGGAGGCTTACACAACCGGCGAGAGACCACAGGACTGCTGACTAGGACAAGATAGGATGGTGAGGTGGCAGTCCTTCCACAACTCGATAACTGGAGTGAGGCTACAGGTAATGGTATTAAAACAGATGTAATGGACAGGATACAACAGTAGCAACAGATAATGGGTCTCAGGAATGTCCAGGGACAGTGGTGCATCTGGGTAGTCAGGCAATGAGTGGCACGACAAAACTAGTTGCTGCAGGGAAGGAGTGACCTGGACTCATATGTAGCAGGATACAGACAAGCCTGGACTGGGCTGGACAAGACAAGAATAGGCTATAACAAGACTGACAAAAAACAGACAAGAACTAGATGGACACAACAAAATAGATACAAGGTACTAGATGACCTTGAGGCCATGGGGTGATTTAGACAGCCAGGATGCGGCTTTGAGAGCCAGATGAAACTTTGCTGAGTTGCAGCCTTTGGGCTGAGATTTGGCTTTGAGAACCAGGTAATACTTCGCTAGGAAGCAGCCTATGGGCTGAGGTGCGGCTATGACAGCTGAGATGAGATGCAGACTATGATGCGGCCTTGTGGGCCGTGGTGCGGCTATGACAGCCGAGATGAGATGCAGGCTATGATGCGGCCTTGCAGGCCATGGTGCGGCTATGACAGCTGAGATGAGATGCAGGCTGAGGTGTGTATGGAGCAGTAGGGCAGACAGGTGAACTCTGGCATGCCAGGAACACAGAAAGGTAGCAGACTGACATGGCTTAACTGGACTCTGGAATGAAAAGTGCCACAGGCAGAAGCAGGGTATATCCCACAGGCTAATACTAAAACAGACAGACAGATGCAGGACACTGGAACAGTGGAACTTGGGGAGATCGGCAAAAGTTCAGACTTCAGAGATACATGCATACATTGGTTGTCACACAGTATAACCAGCAATGAGAGCAGGGCTGGCTGAATACTTATGATATGCAGGATCCAATCAGAGACCCTTCCTGGAGAGTAATTCCTAATCAAAGGCATGTGTGTACCTGCTCTGCAGATAGACAGCTAGTAATTAGTGGAGCACATGATACAAAACACACAGACAGACATGAATGACAGGATATGATCTAAACACAGACAAGACAGGATTTACAGCTACCTGCAAAAAGCCAGAACAAAGACAGGACATGATATGGTATCCCAGTAACAACTATGACTGGGAACTGCCACCAAGATGATTTGCTAATTGCAAATCCTAACAGGCAGAGGAGGAGTGCATTTCAGAGGTCTGACTTTTCTTAGATGAGTCTTGATAGGTCCTAGTGACCACCATCTCTCTCCTACCTCGGTAGTTCTAGAGGGAGCAGAGTAGTAGTGCATGTCAGAGGACAGACCTTTCTTAGATGAGTCCGGATGGGTCCTAGTGACCACCATCTTTCTCCTGCCTGGGTAGTGCTGGAGGGAGGCAGAGCAAGAGTGCATGTCAGAGGTCAGATCTTTCTTAGATGAGTCTCGATGGATCCTAGTAACCACCATCTCTCTCCTACCTGGGTAGTGCTGGGGGAAGCAGAGCAAGAGTGCTTGTCAGAGGTCAGATATTTCTTAGATGAGTCTCGATGGGTCCTAGTGACCACCACATCTCTCGTACCTGAGTATTGCTGGAGGGAGCAGAGCAGGAGTGCTTGTCAGAGGTCAGACCTTTCTTAGATGAGTCTCGACGGGTGCAATTGACCACCATCTCTCTCCTACCTGGGTAGTGCTGGAGGGTGGCAGAGCAGGAGTGCTTGTCAGAGGTTAGACCTTTCTTAGATGAGTCTCGACGGGTGCAATTGACCACCATCTCTCTCCTACCTGGGTAGTGCTGGAGGGTGGCAGAGCAGGAGTGCTTGTCAGAGATCAGACTTTTCTTAGATGAGTCTCGATGTGTCCTAGTGACCACCATCTCTCTCCTACCTGGGTAGTGCTGGAGGGAGGCAGAGCAAGAGTGCATGTCAGAGGTCAGATCATTCTTAGATGAGTCTCGATGGGTCCTAGTGACCACCATCTTTCTCCTGCCTGGGTAGTGCTGGAGGGAGCAGAGCAGAAGTGCTTGTCAGAGGTCAGACCTTTCTTAGATGAGTCTCGATGGGTCCTAGTGACCACCATCTCTCTCCTACCTGGGTAGTGCTGGAGGGTGGCAGAGCAGGAGTGCATGTCAGAGATCAGACTTTTCTTAGATGAGTCTCGATGTGTCCTAGTGACCACCATCTCTCTCCTACCTGGGTAGTGCTGGAGAGAGGAAGAGTATTAGTGCATTCCTTCCAAAAGCGCCAACCCTATGGAATTTTCAGTTCTCCATCTGATCATGGCCTCTGTGGCTGTACATCTCTCATAACACCAATGGGATGTATTATTTTGCATTCACTTCAGGTAACGTCCCAGAAGCACCCTTCAATTTCCCATTTTTATACCATCTCTTCCGATCACAATAGAATGTGCATACATGCTGTCTAACGCATGCACCATAGTGTGCAGTGGGAAATTTTTACTTAATTACATGACTATCAGCCGTGCTTTCGAATTGTGTACACCCCTGAATCAGGCCCACTGTTTCTCCAAATCAGCCCCTTGCCTGTTACTATATTAGTCACAATACTAGTGGTTGATCGTTTTAAACCATGAGGCAGAAACAATCAATGTTGAGCCAATGATGGTTTGTGCTTTGCACATGCGCAAAATGCATTTATGTTTCACCATGAGGCTCATCCATCAGTATTATACCTTTGGTAGCTGGCCATCGATGGTAAAAACACCATTGACTTTGATCAACATTGGTTGCTAAACCATCAATGGATGATGGGCACTGTCCCACCCTCTTCCCTCACGCACGAGTCTGCTGGTCAAACAGCCTTACTGAGAGTTTAAAAAAAATATATGGACTTCAGAGCATGCCACCTGCTGTAGGTGGTATGCAGTACCCTTGGGTCCAAGAAAGGCCTAGTCACTAGTCTGTATTGCCTTGTTGGTGATCTAGGATGTGTGGTCCCTCACCCTTTGAAATTTCCAGTATCTGCACTAGGCTATAGCAGCCATTGCTAGTAGCACTATAGCTGGGTGGATAACTGGTGAGGAGTCTCTGCACCATAGTGAAAATATGACCCCCTTTTCCTAGAGTCAGCCAGTCCTACACTGATGGCACCAGGGCTATTCCTCACACCCTGGAGTGGTGGGTGTGGGTTTAATAGGTTTGTTTTAATAAAATAATTAATATTTTTCTTTATTGGTGCACTACAAGTCCCAGCTAACCCTTTCATGCCCAATATAAATGAATATCAGGGCTTGATGCCAATTGAAGAACCACAATTGTCAGCATGCCCTGCCAGAATGGGCCCTCTGGCAACTATAATAATAGCTATTAAAAAAGAAATGAAATGCAGTACTCAGACCAAGAAAATGTATTTAATGAAATGCGCAGCTTCACACCCTGGTTCCTTTTTTTTATAACTCACTCATATCCATAGTGGTGGGTTCTCTATGTAGCCAGTAGCAGCCATGCTAACTCATTAGAGGTAGTACAGCATCATGCCATGTTCTTTCTTTTTTCCCAAGTTCAGTCGCCTTAGCTGCACAGATTGGGATTTCCGGAAAACAGTAGCCTCTTGTTTCTGCTTCTAAGATTGAAGGAACTTATCTCATTAAATGTTGCTTTTGCCAACTATTTCTGTACCACCGTAACACCATTAGTTTGGTATTATTTTGAGGGCGACAGACATGTAAATTGTGATCTAAATTATTGTTTCCATTTTACTAGACAGTCAGATGTTTCCAAAGGAAACATAGAACACGCATAAATGAATTCACAAGATTTACATATCAATTGGCAAAATGGATCCTATGTTCTATGTCTGCACATTGCCACCTGGTGGATGTAGGTGGAACAGTTTTCTTTATAGTCAATTTGATTAAGATGGCTGATTATAGGATGATGATGATGATGATGATGATGATTATTATTATTATTATTATTATTATTATTATTATTATTATTAAAGTGCCACAAAGGTTCTGTAGAGTAAAACAGTAGATTAAATGACAGTACAGAATGAGTTTGCTTTGTTCTTTTTTTTCTCCATTTCTGACACTGTAAAACATGTGAAACTGCTGATCCTGTGGGACTCTTGTATTTTGCATTAGCGGTGCAATTATTGAGTGATGGCCCCTGGTGCAACAATATACTTTACCCCCCTCACCGCCAACACCACACCTCCATGGCCCAAACTCCAAATGAGAACGTGAAAAGGAGCATGGCCTCATGGGGAAGGGGTCATGGTCTCACAGCACACAGGGTATCAGTATTATTCATGTATAATGCAAGATAGTATGCAATTGAAGACTACATTACATTATACTGACATACCTCCCAACTTTTCCACTCCTGGAAGAGAGACACTCCGCGCGCTGGAGGTGCATGTGCCCGAAAAGGGGGTGGGGTTTTGCTAGAAGGGGTGTGGTGTATCAGAAATGGGGCAGAGCCTAGTGGCAACCCCCATTTGTGTCATTATAGGGGGCATGCCCAGCACTCTCCGAGATGCTAGCCAGCCCCAGGCTCTCCCTGCAAAGGTGAACAGATGCCATAAACATGAGCACGGCATCTTTTCACCTTCTGCACACCCACTGCTCTGCCATGCGGAGCAGCGGTATGTGCTCTCCCCAACTTCCCCCCCACCATGGGACACTGCAGCGCAGTTGACAGGTATGTACAGATACCCTATGTGGAGTGTGTGCTATGTATGTAGGGAATTGGCCAGATGTCACAACTAACATGGAAATAGGGTGGGCTGAGATTTCAAACAGTCTTTACTTGCCTATTCCAATAACAGAACAACAGCTGGTGGATGGTGATTCCTCCTCTCCTCCCTGGGTTTTTGCACTAGAGAAGGTCACAAGCTTGTGACATCATATACCCAAATTTGGAGGCAAGAGCAGGACAGGTTTAGAGAGGAAGAGCTGGGAACTCGGAGAAATGAGGGAGTCTAGAGCAGGAACAGTGTGGACAGACCTCATAGCCAGCAGGATGTGATATTCAGCGGAGGTGGGCCTCTGCATCATCTGGAAGTATTGTGCAGTCACAGCACGAGCAGATCTCAGTACTAGCTGGAACAACACTGCAGAGGTAAAACCAGGGGCATATTTATAATGGGTGCAGGGTGTGTGGTGCACATGAACATCTGGGTTCTGCACACCCTGCAACCATATATATTTTCTTAATACTTACCTCTCCTATATCCCACAGAGTAGCACTACAGAAAACGCCAGGAAAATGGCCACTACAGCCATTTTCCCTGTGTTTTGTACATGCACAGTAGGAAATCACCAGGAAAATGGCTGCCACACAGTTCTGCTCAATTGCAGTAGACTCCAGGCACATTCTCATGCCTGGAGTCTACTGCTGCTGTCAGTTTGCTGACAACAGCCAGGAAGAGAGGATGGGGCCCCAGACCCAGTGAACACCGGCCCCCTCATAATAAGCCCCTAGGTAAAACATAAGAGAATATGGGAAAAATTAGTCAGGACCGTGACAGAGGAGAAATGTCACAGACAGCATTACTGACCACCATGTACTACAGACAGCATTAGTGGCCATCTTATACTACACACAACATTAGTGATAGCCATATTCTATAGACAGGATTAAACTCCTAATTACATTCCTCATTCTCATAAATAAAATATTAAAACAGTGTGTGTGTATATCTATCTATATTTAGAAAATGATGTGCTATAGTGCGAGAGATACCGCCAACATGATTGGACACACTAGATCACATGACTGTGCTTTATTTCCCAATGACCACAGACCTCATGCCTTATCTACTTCCTACTGTTATCTGGATCTCATCACAAAGCCACAACTGTATCACCCCAAAAATGTAAACAACAACAACTTTCCGAGACACTGCTCAAAGAAAAGTGCCACACCATTGCCTCCCTCACAGAAATACACATCACTGCCTCACTGACGGTAATACACATCATAGCCTCACTGACAGAAATACACATCATTGCCTCCCTGACAGAAATACACATCAATGCCTTACTGACAGAAAGACACATCACTGCCTCACTGACAGAAAGACACATCACTGCCTCACTGACAGAAATACACATCTCTGCCTTACTGACAGAAATACACATCACTGCCTCACTGACAGAAATATACATCACTGCCTCACTGACAAAAATAAACACATCACTGCCTTACTGACAGAAATACACACCATTGCCTACCTGACAGAAATACACACCATTGCCTCCCTGACAGAAATATACATCACTGCCTCACTGACAAAAATAAACACATCACTGCCTTACTGACAGAAATACACACCATTGCCTACCTGACAGAAATACACACCATTGCCTCCCTGACAGAAATACACATCACTGCCTCACTGACAGAAATACACATCACTGCCTCACTGACAGAAATACACATCACTGCCTTACTGACAGAAATACACATCACTGCCTCACTGACAGAAATACACATCACTGCCTTACTGACAGAAATACACATCACTGCCTCACTGACAGAAATACACACTATTACCTCACTGACAGAAATACACATCACTGCCTCACTGATAAAAATACAAATCACTGCCTCCCTGACAGAAATACACATCTCTACCTTACTGACAGAAATACACATCTCTGCCTCACTGACAGAAATACACATCACTACCTCACTGACAGAAATACACACCATTGCCTCCCTGACAGAAATACACATCACTGCCTCACTGACAGAAATACACATCACTGCCTTACTGACAGAAATACACACCATTGCCTCACTGACAGAAATACACATCACTACCTCACTGACAGAAATACACACCATTGCCTCCCTGACAGAAATACACATCACTGCCTCACTGACAGAAATACACATCACTGCCTTACTGACAGAAATACACACCATTGCCTCCGTAACAGAAATACACATCACTGCCTCACTGACAGAAATACACATCACTGCCTCACTGAGAGAAATACACACTATTGCCTCACTGACAGAAATACACATCTCTGCCTTACTGACAGAAATACACATCACTGCCTCCCTGACAGAAATACACACCATTGCCTCCCTGACAGAAATACACATCACTGCCTCACTGACAGAAATACACATCACTGCCTCACTGACAGAAATACACATCACTGCCTCACTGATAAAAATACACATCACTGCCTCCCTGACAGAAATACACACCATTGCCTCCCTGACAGAAATACACATCACTGCCTTACTGACAGAAATACACATCTCTGCCTTACTGACAGAAATACACATCACTGCCTCACTGACAGAATACACATCACTGCCTCACTGACAGAAATACACACCATTGCCTCCCTGACAGAAATACACATCACTACCTTACTGACAGAAATACACATCTCTGCCTTACTGACAGAAATACACATCACTGCCTCACTGACAGAAATATACATCACTGCCTCCCTGACAGAAATACGCATCTCTATCTTACTGACAGAAATGCGCATCTCTGCCTTACTGACAGAAATACACATCTCTGCCTCACTGACAGAAATACACATCACTGCCTCACTGACAGAAATACACACCATTGCCTCCCTGACAGAAATACACATCACTGCCTCACTGACAGAAATACACATCACTGCCTTACTGACAGAAATACACATCACTACCTTACTGACAGAAATACACATCACTACCTTACCGACAGAAATACACATCTCTGCCTCATTGACAGAAATACACATGACTACCTTACTGACAGAAATACACATCACTGCCTTACTGACAGAAATACACAATACTGCATTACTGACAGAAATACACATCACTGCCTTACTGACAGAAATACACACCATTGCCTCCCTGACAGAAATACACATCACTACCTTACTGACAGAAATACACATCTCTGCCTTACTGACAGAAATACACGTCAGTGCCTCACTCACAGAAATATACATCACTGCCTCCCTGACAGAAATACACATCTCTACCTTACTGACAGAAATACACATCTCTGCCTTACTGACAGAAATACACATCACTACCTCACTGACAGAAATACACAATACTGCATTACTGACAGAAATACACATCACTGCCTTACTGACAGAAATACACACCATTGCCTCCCTGACAGAAATACACATCACTACCTTACTGACAGAAATACACATCTCTGCCTTACTGACAGAAATACACGTCTCGCCTCACTGACAGAAATACACATCACTACCTTACTGACAGAAATACACATCACTGCCTTACTGACAGAAATACACATCTCTGCCTCATAGACAGAAATACACATGACTACCTTACTGACAGAAATACACATCACTGCCTTACTGACAGAAATATACAATACTGCATTACTGACAGAAATACACATCACTGCCTTACTGACAGAAATACACAATACTGCATTACTGACAGAAATACACATCACTGCCTTACTGACAGAAATACACACCATTGCATTACTGTCAGAAATACACATCACTGCCTCCCTGACAGAAATACACACCATTAGTCAGAAGTATGCAGGTCAAGGCTTCGGCCTTCCTGTGCAGTGGAGCTAATACGGACGGTAATACACATCATAGCCTCACTGACAGAAATACACATCATTGCCTCCCTGACAGAAATACACATCTCTACCTTACTGACAGAAATACACATCTCTGCCTTACTGACAGAAATACACATCACTACCTCACTGACAGAAATACACAATACTGCATTACTGACAGAAATACACATCACTGCCTTACTGACAGAAATACACACCATTGCCTCCCTGACAGAAATACACATCACTACCTTACTGACAGAAATACACATCTCTGCCTTACTGACAGAAATACACGTCACTGCCTCACTGACAGAAATATACATCACTGCCTCCCTGACAGAAATACACATCTCTACCTTACTGACAGAAATACACAATACTGCATTACTGACAGAAATACACATCACTGCCTTACTGACAGAAATACACACCATTGCCTCCCTGACAGAAATACACATCACTACCTTACTGACAGAAATACACATCTCTGCCTTACTGACAGAAATACACGTCACTGCCTCACTGACAGAAATATACATCACTGCCTCCCTGACAGAAATACACATCTCTACCTTACTAACAGAAATACACATTTCTGCCTTACTGACAGAAATACACATCTCGCCTCACTGACAGAAATACACATCACTACCTTACTGACAGAAATACACATCTCTGCCTCATAGACAGAAATACACATGACTACCTTACTGACAGAAATACACATCACTGTCTTACTGACAGAAATATACAATACTGCATTACTGACAGAAATACACATCACTGCCTTACTGACAGAAATACACAATACTGCATTACTGACAGAAATACACATCACTGCCTTACTGACAGAAATACACACCATTGCATTACTGTCAGAAATACACATAACTGCCTCCCTGACAGAAATACACACCATTAGTCAGAAGTATGCAGGTCAAGGCTTCGGCCTTCCTGTGCAGTGGAGCTAATACGGACGGTAATACACATCATAGCCTCACTGACAGAAATACACATCATTGCCTCCCTGACAGAAATACACATCTCTACCTTACTGACAGAAATACACATCTCTGCCTTTCTGACAGAAATACACATCACTACCTCACTGACAGAAATACACAATACTGCATTACTGACAGAAATACACATCACTGCCTTACTGACAGAAATACACACCATTGCCTCCCTGACAGAAATACACATCACTACCTTACTGACAGAAATACACATCTCTGCTTCCCTGACAGAAATACACGTCACTGCCTCACTGACAGAAATATACATCTCTACCTTACTGACAGAAATACACATCTCTACCTTACTGACAGAAATACACACCATTGCCTCCCTGACAGAAATACACATCTCTACCTTACTGACAGAAATACACATCTCTGCCTTACTGACAGAAATACACATCACTGCCTTACTGACAGAAATACACATCTCTGCCTTACTGACAGAAATACACATGACTACCTTACTGACAGAAATACACATCACTGCCTTACTGACAGAAATATACAATACTGCATTACTGACAGAAATACACATCACTGCCTTACTGACAGAAATACACAATACTGCATTACTGACAGAAATACACATCACTGCCTTACTGACAGAAATACACACCATTGCATTACTGTCAGAAATACACATAACTGCCTCCCTGACAGAAATACACACCATTAGTCAGAAGTATGCAGGTCAAGGCTTCGGCCTTCCTGTGCAGTGGAGCTAATACGGACGGTAATTTACATCATAGCCTCACTGACAGAAATACACATCATTGCCTCCCTGACAGAAATACACATCTCTACCTTACTGACAGAAATACACATCTCTGCCTTACTGACAGAAATACACATCACTACCTCACTGACAGAAATACACAATACTGCATTACTGACAGAAATACACATCACTGCCTTACTGACAGAAATACACACCATTGCCTCCCTGACAGAAATACACATCACTACCTTACTGACAGAAATACACATCTCTGCCTTACTGACAGAAATACACGTCACTGCCTCACTGACAGAAATATACATCACTGCCTCCCTGACAGAAATACACATCTCTACCTTACTAACAGAAATACACATTTCTGCCTTACTGACAGAAATACACATCTCGCCTCACTGACAGAAATACACATCACTACCTTACTGACAGAAATACACATCTCTGCCTCATAGACAGAAATACACATGACTACCTTACTGACAGAAATACACATCACTGTCTTACTGACAGAAATATACAATACTGCATTACTGACAGAAATACACATCACTGCCTTACTGACAGAAATACACAATACTGCATTACTGACAGAAATACACATCACTGCCTTACTGACAGAAATACACACCATTGCATTACTGTCAGAAATACACATAACTGCCTCCCTGACAGAAATACACACCATTAGTCAGAAGTATGCAGGTCAAGGCTTCGGCCTTCCTGTGCAGTGGAGCTAATACGGACGGTAATACACATCATAGCCTCACTGACAGAAATACACATCATTGCCTCCCTGACAGAAATACACATCTCTACCTTACTGACAGAAATACACATCTCTGCCTTTCTGACAGAAATACACATCACTACCTCACTGACAGAAATACACAATACTGCATTACTGACAGAAATACACATCACTGCCTTACTGACAGAAATACACACCATTGCCTCCCTGACAGAAATACACATCACTACCTTACTGACAGAAATACACATCTCTGCCTCCCTGACAGAAATACACGTCACTGCCTCACTGACAGAAATATACATCTCTACCTTACTGACAGAAATACACATCTCTACCTTACTGACAGAAATACACACCATTGCCTCCCTGACAGAAATACACATCTCTACCTTACTGACAGAAATACACATCTCTGCCTTACTGACAGAAATACACATCACTGCCTTACTGACAGAAATACACATCTCTGCCTTACTGACAGAAATACACATGACTACCTTACTGACAGAAATACACATCACTGCCTTACTGACAGAAATATACAATACTGCATTACTGACAGAAATACACATCACTGCCTTACTGACAGAAATACACACCATTGCATTACTGTCAGAAATACACATCACTGCCTCCCTGACAGAAATACACACCATTAGTCAGAAGTATGCAGGTCAAGGCTTCGGCCTTCCTGTGCAGTGGAGCTGCAGGAAAGTTCTTGGACCTTGCTACGCCCAGTCTGTTGGCATTCCTGCGGATGTACTGGATTCTCTGATTTCCATCTGTGGACTAGATGGACAACCCTTGCTCAACAGTCAGGTGAAGAGGCAGATACTGCTATCCATTGGAGCCCTGCATACTGAGCACATGTCTTTCTACCTTATCCACTGTAATCTGGCTCCTATCATACTTAGACTACCTTGGCCAAAGACACAATCCTGTCATTGATTGGGTGACTGGCGAGGTTCTGCGGTGGGGTGCAAACTGCTCCAAGGGTGCCTTACCCTTTACCATACAAACACTACAATCAGATTGTAATCCATTACCACTACCTTACCAGGACTATTCAGATGTCTTCTCCAAGCATAAAGCGCATCGTCCATATGACTGCACCATCAAGCTAGTTACTGGAGCAAAACTTCCCAAAAGCAGGTTATACACCCACTCCATTCTGGAGTCTGTGGCCATGGAGGACTTTATCAAAGATAAACTTGTAAAGGAATTCATCCATCTTTCCAAATCCCCGGTGGGCGTGGGATTCTTCTTTGTAGGCAAGAAAGATGGAACTTTATAACACTGGATTAATTATCGAGTGCTCAACAGGGTCACCATTAAGAATTCTTACTCTTTGCCACTTATTTTGGTCCTGTTTGATCAGCTTGTTTGAGATGGACCATATAGTTTCAATTAAGGTTTTAAAAAGAATTGTCAGTGTGTTTAGAAATGTGTCCATGCTCTCGTTTGAGAGATGTACCAATTAATGAATATATGTGTTTAAAAATTACATATAACTACGATCTATTTACAGACCAAGATTAGTCTGTGGATTTAACTATACCCTTAAATGTATTCTAGTAGTTGCTACAGTATATGTGTAATTATTGTCCTATGTAACATTCAGGGCAGTCACAATTATAATCAGAATATAGATTCTGTTAAAAGTGGGGAAGAGAACATCTGTTACCTTGCCTGGTGATATTAAGATATTAGAACATCTGACGGAATGATTAATAGAACTTTATTTATATAGAAAGACATCTCCGACCAGTGAAGTTACCTTGGTAACGTAACAACAAATCCACAGTGATAACTCCTTGATTCACTACTTATAATCACATGACCAGACTGACATACAGTATATATATGGAAATAGTCCGGGCGTATTTGCGAGGCAATGCTACAGACACTTTCCGTGATTCATTAGTTTCGATCGTGTGTTCGGAAAGATGATCATGTGATCTGGGAAGTCTCCTCTTGATAAGTCTTTTGTTTAGGGGTTTGTATATAAGATTATAAAATCATATGAATATAATAACACTTGAACCCCACTGAACTCTAGATATGGTAAGATTGCCTCAATAGATTTTATACTTATATTAATATGAGAAACGGACGACTATTTTTAGTTTTAATGGTTACCATCAGGTGTTTGTGATCCCTCTAACTGAAAGGTATATAAGGAGCTGAAGAAGAAGCTGGATGGATTTATCCAGTGAAATGTGTTAAGAAAACACCTATGCTATAATGACTGGTGCCTTGATGTGACTCCCTGTTGTGTGGACTTTACAGTGCGACCTTGGACCTTTTTACTCTGGATCTCTGCCGCAGTTTACAAGCCCACCACTTTGTCTGGTCCTGATCACTCCAGCTATAAGTGAATTTGGAACTACAGCCCCACAAGGTGCGATTACACTCTAAGAAGACTGTTTATACCATCCAACAATTGGTAATTATTGGCTGCATATGAACAGGCTTTCATGAGAACTGGTTCTTATTGCAACTTGATTAATTGACTGCACTTCAGATTAGTGCAATGGAAGCTAGTCTTGCTGATATTACTGCTATACATGAAATTGTGACCGCTCTCTCCTCATACAGACACTACATCCCCAGGTCCTCAGGTCACTGTCCTATCCTGTGTCTCATCCTACTTATCAAATCACTCTCAGTGTTCCCCTCTCTGAGTCTCTATGCTGTATGTGACACTGTGACTGCTCTCTCCTCATACAGACACTACATCCCCAGGTCTACAGGTCACTGTCATATCCTGTGTCTCATCCTACTTATCTAATCACTCTCCCATTGTTCCCCTCTCTGGGTCTCTCTGCTGTATGTGACTCTGTGACTGCTCTCTCCTCATACAGACACTACTTCCCCAGGTCCTCAGGTCAATGTCCTATCCTGTGTCTCATTCTACTTATCTAATCACTCTCAGTGTTCAGCTCTCTGGGTCTCTCTGCTGTATGTGACTCTGTGACCGCTCTCTCCTCATACAGACACTACTTCCCCAGGTCCTCAGGTCACTGTCCTATCCTGTGTCTCATCCTACTTATCTACTCACTCTCAGTGTTCCCCTCTCTGGGTCTCTCTGCTGTATGTGACTCTGTGACTGCTCTCTCCTCATACAGACACTACATCCCCAGGTCCTCAGGTCACTGTCCTATCCTGTGTCTCATCCTACTTATCTAATCACTCTCTGTGTTCCCCTCTCTGGGTTTCTCTGCTGTATGTGACTCTGTGACTGCTCTCTCCTCATACAGACACTACATCCCCAGGTCCTCAGGTCACTGTCCTATCCTGTGTCTCATCCTACTTATCTAATCACTCTCAGTGTTCCCCTCTCTGGGTTTCTCTGCAGTATGTGACACTGTGACTGCTCTCTCCTCACACAGACACTACATCCCCAGTTCCTCAGGTCACTGTCCTATCCTGTGTCTCATACTACTTATCTAATCACTCTCTGTGTTCCCCTCTCTGGGTCTCTCTGCTGTATGTGACACTGTGACCGCTCTCTCCTCATACAGACACTACATCCACAGGTCCTCAGGTCACTGTCCTATCCTGTGTCTCATACTACTTATCTAATCACTCTCTCAATGTTCCCCTCTCTGGGTCTCTGCTGTATGTGACACTGTGACTGCTCTCTCCTCATACAGACACTACATCCCCAGGTCCTCAGGTCACTGTCCTATCCTGTGTCTCATCCATCTTATCTAATCACTCTCTGTGTTCCCCTCTCTGGGTCTCTGCTGTATGTGACACTGTGACTGCTCTCTCCTCATACAGACACTACATCCCCAGGTCTACAGGTCACTTTCATATCCTGTGTCTCATCCTACTTAACTAATCACTGTCTCATTGTTCCCCTCTCTTGGTCTCTCTGCAGTATGTGACAATGTGACTGCTCTCTCCTCATACAAACACTACATCCCCAGGTCCTCAGGTTACTTTCATATCCTGTGTCTCATCCTACTTATCTAATCACTCTCTGTGTTCCCCTCTCTGGGTCTCTGCTGTATGTGACACTGTGACTGCTCTCTCCTCATACAGACACTACAACCCCATGGTCCTCAGGTCACTGTCCTATCATGTGTCTTATCCTACTTATCTAATCACTCCCTGTGTTCCCCTCTCTGGGTCTCTGCTGTATGTGACACTGTGACTGCTCTATATACATACAAACACTACATCCCCAGGTCCTCAGGTCACTGCCCTATCCTGTGTCTCATCCTACTTATCTAATCACTCTCAGTGTTCCCCTCTCTGGGTCTCTCTGCAGTATGTGACAATGTGACTGCTCTCTCCTCATACAGACACTACATCCCCAGGTCCTCGGGTTAATTTCCTTTCCTGTGTCTCATCCTACTTATCAAATCACTCTCTCAGTGTTCCCCTCTCTGGATCTATGCTGTATATGACACTGTGACTGCTCTCTCCTCATACAGACACTACATCCCCTGGTCCTCAGGTCACTTTCCTGTCCTGTGTCTCATCCTACTTATCAAATCACTCTCTTGGTGTTCCCCTCTCTGGGTCTCTGCTGTATATGACACTGTGACTGCTCTCTCCTCATACAGACACTACATCCCCAGGTCCTCTGGTCACTGTCCTATCCTGTGTCTCATCCTACTTATCTAATCACTCTCTGTGTTCCCCTCTCTGGGTCTCTGCTGTATGTGACACTGTGACTGCTCTCTCCTCATACAGACACTACATCCCCAGGTCCTCAGGTCACTGTCCTATCCTGTGTCTCATCCTACTTATCTAATCACTCTCTGTGTTCCCCTCTCTGGGTCTCTGCTGTATGTGACACTGTGACCTCTCTCTCCTCATACAGACACTACATCCCCAGGTCCTCTGGTCACTGTCCTATCCTGTGTCTCATCCTACTTATCTAATCACTCTCAGTGTTCCCCTCTCTGGGTCTCTCTGCTGTTTGTGACTCCGTGACTGCTCTCTCCTCATACAGACACTACATCCCCAGGTCCTCAGGTCACTGTCCTATCCTGTGTCTCATCCTACTTATCTAATCACTCTCTGTGTTCCCCTCTCTGGGTCTCTGCTGTATGTGACACTGTGACCTCTCTCTCCTCATACAGACACTACATCCCCAGGTCCTCAGGTCACTGTCCTATCCTGTGTCTCATCCTACTTATCTAATCACTCTCAGTGTTCCCCTCTCTGGGTTTCTCTGCAGTATGTGACACTGTGACTGCTCTCTCCTCATACAGACACTACATCCCCAGGTCCTCAGGTCACTGTCCTATCCTGTGTCTCATCCTACTTATCTAATCACTCTCAGTGTTCCCCTCTCTGGGTTTCCCTGCTGTATGTGACTCTGTGACTGCTCTCTCCTCATACAGACACTACATCCCGAGGTCCTCAGGTCACTGTCCTATCCTGTGTCTCATCCTACTTATCTAATCACTCTCAGTGTTCCCCTCTCTGGGTTTCTCTGCTGTTTGTGACTCTGTGACTGCTCACTCCTCATACAGACACTACTTCCCCAGGTCCTCAGGTCACTGTCCTATCCTGTGTCTCATCCTACTTATCTAATCACTCCATGTGTTCCCCTCTATGGGTCACTCTGCTGTATGTGACTCTGTGACTGCTCTCTCCTCAAACAGACACTACATCCCCAGGTCCTCAGGTCACTGTCCTATCCTGTGTCTCATCCTACTTATCTAAACACTCTCTGTGTTCCCCTCTCTGGGTCTCTGCTGTATGTGACACTGTGACTGCTCTCTCCTCATACAGACACTACATCCCCAGGTCCTCAGGTCACTGTCCTATCCTGTGTCTCATCCTACTTATCTAATCACTCTCAGTGTTCCCCTCTCTGGGTTTCTCTGCAGTATGTGACACTGTGACTGCTCTCTCCTCACACAGACAATACATCCCCAGTTCCTCAGGTCACTGTCCTATCCTGTGTCTCATACTACTTATCTAATCACTCTGTGTTCCCCTCTCTGGGTCTCTGCTGTATGTGACACTGTGACCGCTCTCTCCTCATACAGACACTACATCCACAGGTCCTCAGGTCACTGTCCTATCCTGTGTCTCATACTACTTATCTAATCACTCTCTCAATGTTCCCCTCTCTGGGTCTCTGCTGTATGTGACACTGTGACTGCTCTCTCCTCATACAGACACTACATCCTCAGGTCACTGTCCTATCCTGTGTCTCATCCAACTTATCTAATCACTCTCTGTGTTCCCCTCTCTGGGTTTCCGCTGTATGTGACACTGTGACTGCTCTCTCCTCATACAGACACTACATCCCCAGGTCTACAGGTCACTTTCATATCCTGTGTCTCATCCTACTTAACTAATCACTCTCTCATTGTTCCCCGCTCTGGGTCTCTCTGCAGTATGTGACAATGTGACTGCTCTCTCCTCATACAGACACTACATCCCCAGGTCCTCAGGTTACTTTCATATCCTGTGTCTCATCCTACTTATCTAATCACTCTCTGTGTTCCCCTCTCTGGGTCTCTGCTGTATGTGACACTGTGACTGCTCTCTCCTCATACAGACACTACAACCCCATGGTCCTCAGGTCACTGTCCTATCATGTGTCTTATCCTACTTATCTAATCACTCCCTGTGTTCCCCTCTCTGGGTCTCTCCTGTATGTGACACTGTGACTTTTCTCTCCTCATACAGACACTACATCCCCTGGTCTACAGGTCACTGTCCTATCCTGTGTCTCATCCTACTTATCTAATCACTCTCTCATTGTTCCCCACTCTGGGTCTCTCTGCTGTATGTGACACTGTGACTGCTCTCGCCTCATACAGACACTACATCCCCAGGTCCTCATGTCACTGTCCTATCCTGTGTCTCATCCTACTTATCTAATCACTCTGTGTGTTCCCCTCTCTGGGTCTCTGCTGTATGTGACACTGTGACTGCTCTCTCCTCATACAGACTCTACATCCCCAGGTCCTCATGTCACTGTCCTATCATGTGTCTCATCCTACTTATCTAATCACTCTCTGTGTTCCCCTCTCTGGGTCTCTGCTGTATGTGACACTGTGACTGCTCTATCCACATACAAACATTACATCCCCAGGTCCTCAGGTCACTGTCCTATCCTGTGTCTCATCCTACTTATCTAATCACTCTCAGTGTTCCCCTCTCTGGGTCTCTCTGCAGTATGTGACAATGTGACTGCTCTCTCCTCATACAGACACTACATCCCCAGGTCCTCAGGTTACTTTCCTGTCCTGTGTCTCATCCTACTTATCAAATCACTCTCTCAGTGTTCCCCTCTCTGGGTCTCTGCTGTATATGACACTGTGACTGATCTCTCGTCATACAGACACTACATCCCAAGGTCCTCAGGTCACTGTCCTATCCTGTGTCTCATCCTACTTATCTAATCAGTCTCAGTGTTCCCCTCTCAGGGTCTCTGCTGTATGAGACAATGTGACTGCTCTCTCCTCATACAGACACTTTATCCCCAGGTCCTCAGGTCACTGTCCTATCCTGTGTCTCATCCTACTTATCTAATCACTCTCTGTGTTCCCCTCTCTGGGTCTCTGCTGTATGTGACACTGTGACTGCTCTCTCCTCATACAGACACAACATCCCCAGGTCTTCAGGTCACTGTCCTATCCTGTGTCTCATCCTACCTATCTAATCACTCTCTGTGTTCCCCTCTCTGAGTCTCTGATGTATGTGACACTGTAACTGTTCTCTCCTCATACAGACTCTACATCCCCAGGTCCTCAGGTCACTGTCCAATCCTGTGTCTCATCCTACTTATCAAATCACTCTCTGTGTTCCCCTCTCTGGGTCTCTGCTGTATGTGACACTGTAACTGTTCTCTCCTCATACAGACACTACATCCCCAGGTCCTCAGGTCACTGTCCTATCCTGTGTCTCATCGTACTTATCTAATCACTCTCTGTGTTCCCCTCTCTGTGTCTCTGCTGTATGTGACACTTTGACTGCTCTCTCCTCATACAGACACTACATCCCCAGGTCCTGTGGTCACTGTCCTATCCTTTTTCTCATCCTACTTATCTAATCACTCTCAGTGTTCCCCTCTCTGGGTGTCTGCTGTATGTGACACTGTGACTGCTCTCTCCTCATACAGACACTACATCCCCAGGTCATCAGGTCACTGTCATATCCTGTGTCTCATCCTAGTTATCTAATCACTCTCTCATTGTTCCCCTCTCTGGGTCTCTCTGCTGTACGTGACACTGTGACTGCTCTCTCCTCATACAGACTCTACATCCCCAGGTCCTCAAGTCACTGTCCTATCATGTGTCTCATCCTACTTATCTAATCACTCTCTGTGTTCCCCTCTCTGGGTCTCTGCTGTATGTGACACTGTGACTGCTCTCTCCTCATACAAACACCTCATCCCCAGGTCTACAGGTCACTTTCATATCCTGTGTCTCATCCTACTTAACTAATCACTCTCATTGTTCCCCTCTCTGGGTCTCTCTGCTGTATGTGACACTGTGACTGCTCTCTCCTCATACAGACTCTACGTACTCAGGTCACTGTCCTATCATGTGTCTCATCCTACTTATCTAATCACTCTCTCAGTGTTCCCCTCTCTGGGTCTCTGCTGTATGTGACACTGTGACTGCTCTCTCCTCATACAGACACTACAGCCCCATAGTCCTCAGGTCACTGTCCTATCCTGTGTCTTATCCTACTTATCTAATCACTCCCTGTGTTCCCCTCTCTGGGTCTCTCCTGTAGTTGACACTGTGACCGCTCTCTCCTCATACAGACACTACATCCCCAGGTCCTCAGGTCACTGTCCTATCCTGTGTCTCATACTACTTATCAAATCACTCTCTCAGTGTTCCCCTCCCTGGGTCTCTGCTGTATATGACACTGTGACTGCTCTCTCCTCATACAGACACTACATCCCCAGGTCTACAGGTCACTGTCCTATCCTGTGTCTCATCCTACTTTTCTAATCACTCTCTCAGTGTTCCCCTCTCTGGGTCTCTGCTGTATGTGACACTGTGACTGCTCTCTCCTCATACAGACACTGCATCCCCAGGTCCTCAGGTCACTGTCCTATCCTGTGTCTCATCCTACTTATCTAATCACTCTCTGTGTTCCCCTGTCTGGGTCTCTCTGCTGTATGTGACACTGTGACCGCTCTCTCCTCATACAGACACTACATCCACAGGTCCTCAGGTCACTGTCCTATCCTGTGTCTCATACTACTTATCTAATCACTCTCTCAATGTTCCCCTCTCTGGGTCTCTGCTGTATGTGACACTGTGACTGCTCTCTCCTCATACAGACACTACATCCTCAGGTCACTGTCCTATCCTGTGTCTCATCCAACTTATCTAATCACTCTCTGTGTTCCCCTCTCTGGGTCTCTGCTGTATGTGACACTGTGACTGCTCTCTCCTCATACAGACACTACATCCCCAGGTCTACAGGTCACTTTCATATCCTGTGTCTCATCCTACTTAACTAATCACTCTCTCATTGTTCCCCGCTCTGGGTCTCTCTGCAGTATGTGACAATGTGACTGCTCTCTCCTCATACAGACACTACATCCCCAGGTCCTCAGGTTACTTTCATATCCTGTGTCTCATCCTACTTATCTAATCACTCTCTGTGTTCCCCTCTCTGGGTCTCTGCTGTATGTGACACTGTGACTGCTCTCTCCTCATACAGACACTACAACCCCATGGTCCTCAGGTCACTGTCCTATCATGTGTCTTATCCTACTTATCTAATCACTCCCTGTGTTCCCCTCTCTGGGTCTCTCCTGTATGTGACACTGTGACTTTTCTCTCCTCATACAGACACTACATCCCCTGGTCTACAGGTCACTGTCCTATCCTGTGTCTCATCCTACTTATCTAATCACTCTCTCATTGTTCCCCACTCTGGGTCTCTCTGCTGTATGTGACAATGTGACTGCTCTCGCCTCATACAGACACTACATCCCCAGGTCCTCATGTCACTGTCCTATCCTGTGTCTCATCCTACTTATCTAATCACTCTGTGTGTTCCCCTCTCTGGGTCTCTGCTGTATGTGACACTGTGACTGCTCTCTCCTCATACAGACTCTACATCCCCAGGTCCTCATGTCACTGTCCTATCATGTGTCTCATCCTACTTATCTAATCACTCTCTGTGTTCCCCTCTCTGGGTCTCTGCTGTATGTGACACTGTGACTGCTCTATCCACATACAAACATTACATCCCCAGGTCCTCAAGTCACTGTCCTATCCTGTGTCTCATCCTACTTATCTAATCACTCTCAGTGTTCCCCTCTCTGGGTCTCTCTGCAGTATGTGACAATGTGACTGCTCTCTCCTCATACAGACACTACATCCCCAGGTCCTCAGGTTACTTTCCTGTCCTGTGTCTCATCCTACTTATCAAATCACTCTCTCAGTGTTCCCCTCTCTGGGTCTCTGCTGTATATGACACTGTGACTGATCTCTCGTCATACAGACACTACATCCCAAGGTCCTAAGGTCACTTTCCTGTCCTGTGTCTCATCCTACTTATCAAATCACTCTCTTAGTGTTCCCCTCTCTGGGTCTCTGCTGTATATGACACTGTGACTGCTTTCTCGTCATACAGACACTACATCCCCAGGTCCTCAGGTCACTGTCCTATCCTGTGTCTCATCCTACTTATCTAATCAGTCTCAGTGTTCCCCTCTCAGGGTCTCTGCTGTATGAGACAATGTGACTGCTCTCTCCTCATACAGACACTTTATCCCCAGGTCCTCAGGTCACTGTCCTATCCTGTGTCTCATCCTACTTATCTAATCACTCTCTGTGTTCCCCTCTCTGGGTCTCTGCTGTATGTGACACTGTGACTGCTCTCTCCTCATACAGACACAACATCCCCAGGTCTTCAGGTCACTGTCCTATCCTGTGTCTCATCCTACCTATCTAATCACTCTCTGTGTTCCCCTCTCTGAGTCTCTGATGTATGTGACACTGTAACTGTTCTCTCCTCATACAGACTCTACATCCCCAGGTCCTCAGGTCACTGTCCAATCCTGTGTCTCATCCTACTTATCAAATCACTCTCTGTGTTCCCCTCTCTGGGTCTCTGCTGTATGTGAAACTGTAACTGTTCTCTCCTCATACAGACACTACATCCCCAGGTCCTCAGGTCACTGTCCTATCCTGTGTCTCATCGTACTTATCTAATCACTCTCTGTGTTCCCCTCTCTGTGTCTCTGCTGTATGTGACACTTTGACTGCTCTCTCCTCATACAGACACTACATCCCCAGGTCCTGTGGTCACTGTCCTATCCTTTTTCTCATCCTACTTATCTAATCACTCTCAGTGTTCCCCTCTCTGGGTGTCTGCTGTATGTGACACTGTGACTGCTCTCTCCTCATACAGACACTACATCCCCAGGTCATCAGGTCACTGTCATATCCTGTGTCTCATCCTACTTATCTAATCACTCTCTCATTGTTCCCCTCTCTGGGTCTCTCTGCTGTACGTGACACTGTGACTGCTCTCTCCTCATACAGACTCTACATCCCCAGGTCCTCAAGTCACTGTCCTATCATGTGTCTCATCCTACTTATCTAATCACTCTCTGTGTTCCCCTCTCTGGGTCTCTGCTGTATGTGACACTGTGACTGCTCTCTCCTCATACAAACACCTCATCCCCAGGTCTACAGGTCACTTTCATATCCTGTGTCTCATCCTACTTAACTAATCACTCTCATTGTTCCCCTCTCTGGGTCTCTCTGCTGTATGTGACACTGTGACTGCTCTCTCCTCATACAGACTCTACGTACTCAGGTCACTGTCCTATCATGTGTCTCATCCTACTTATCTAATCACTCTCTCAGTGTTCCCCTCTCTGGGTCTCTGCTGTATGTGACACTGTGACTGCTCTCTCCTCATACAGACACTACAGCCCCATAGTCCTCAGGTCACTGTCCTATCCTGTGTCTTATCCTACTTATCTAATCACTCCCTGTGTTCCCCTCTCTGGGTCTCTCCTGTAGTTGACACTGTGACCGCTCTCTCCTCATACAGACACTACATCCCCAGGTCCTCAGGTCACTGTCCTATCCTGTGTCTCATACTACTTATCAAATCACTCTCTCAGTGTTCCCCTCCCTGGGTCTCTGCTGTATATGACACTGTGACTGCTCTCTCCTCATACAGACACTACATCCCCAGGTCTACAGGTCACTGTCCTATCCTGTGTCTCATCCTACTTTTCTAATCACTCTCTCAGTGTTCCCCTCTCTGGGTCTCTGCTGTAAGTGACACTGTGACTGCTCTCTCCTCATACAGACACTGCATCCCCAGGTCCTCAGGTCACTGTCCTATCCTGTGTCTCATCCTACTTATCTAATCACTCTCTGTGTTCCCCTGTCTGGGTCTCTCTGCTGTATGTGACACTGTGACTGCTCTCTCCTCATACAGACACTACAATCCCATGGTCCTCAGGTCACTGTCCTATCCTGTGTCTCATCCTACTTATCTAATCACTCTCTGTGTTCCCCTCTCTGGTTCTCTGCTGTATGTGACACTGTGACTGCTCTCTCCTCATACAGACACTACATCCCCTAGTCCTCAGGTCACTGTCCTATCCTGTGTCTTATCCTACTTATCTAATCACTCTCTTTGTTCCCCTCTCTGGGTCTCTGCTGTATGTGACACTGTGACTGCTCTCTCCTCATACAGACACTTTATCCCCAGGTCCTCCGGTCACTGTCCTATCCTGTGTCTCATCCTACTTATCTAATCACTCTCTGTGTTCCCCGCTCTGGGTCTCTGCTGTATGTGACACTGTGTCCGCTCTCTCCTCATACAGACACTACATCCACAGGTCTTCAGGTCACTGTCCTATCCTGTGTCTCATCCTACTTATCTAATCACTCTCTGTGTTCCCCTCTCTGGGTCTCTGCTGTATGTGACACTGTGACCGCTCTCTCCTCATACAGACACTACATCCCCAGGTCCTAAGGTCACTGTCCTATCCTGTGTCTCATCCTACTTATCTAATCACTCTCTGTGTTCCCCTCTCTGGGTCTCTGCTGTATGTGACACTGTGACCGCTCTCTCCTCATACAGACACTACATCCCCAGGTCCTAAGGTCACTGTCCTATCCTGTGTCTCATCCTACTTATCTAATCACTCTCAGTGTTCCCCTCTCTGGGTTTCTCTGCAGTATGTGACACTGTGACTGCTCTCTCCTCACACAGACACTACATCCCCAGTTCCTCAGGTCACTGTCCTATCCTGTGTCTCATACTACTTATCTAATCACTCTCTGTGTTCCCCTCTCTGGGTCTCTCTGCTGTATGTGACACTGTGACCGCTCTCTCCTCATACAGACACTACATCCACAGGTCCTCAGGTCACTGTCCTATCCTGTGTCTCATACTACTTATCTAATCACTCTCTCAATGTTCCCCTCTCTGGGTCTCTGCTGTATGTGACACTGACTGCTCTCTCCTCATACAGACACTACATCCCCAGGTCCTCAGGTCACTGTCCTATCCTGTGTCTCATCCATCTTATCTAATCACTCTCTGTGTTCCCCTCTCTGGGTCTCTGCTGTATGTGACACTGTGACTGCTCTCTCCTCATAAAGACACTACATCCCCAGGTCTACAGGTCACTTTCATATCCTGTGTCTCATCCTACTTAACTAATCACTGTCTCATTGTTCCTCTCTTGGTCTCTCTGCAGTATGTGACAATGTGACTGCTCTCTCCTCATACAAACACTACATCCCCAGGTCCTCAGGTTACTTTCATATCCTGTGTCTCATCCTACTTATCTAATCACTCTCTGTGTTCCCCTCTCTGGGTCTCTGCTGTATGTGACACTGTGACTGCTCTCTCCTCATACAGACACTACATCCCCAGGTCTACAGGTCACTGTCCTATCCTGTGTCTCATCCTACTTATCTAATCACTCTCTCAGTGTTCCCCTCTCTGGGTCTCTGCTGTATGTGACACTGTGACTGTTCTCTCCTCATACAGACTCTACATCCCCAGGTCCTCAGGTCACTGTCCTATCATGTGTCTCATCCTATTAATCTAATCACTCTCTGTGTTCCCCTCACTGGGTCTCTGCTGTATGTGACACTGTGACTGCTCTATCCACATACAAACATTACATCCCCAGGTCCTCAGGTCACTGTCCTATACTGTGTCTCATCCTACTTATCTAATCACTCTCAGTGTTCACCTCTCTGGGTCTCTCTGCAGTATGTGACAATATGACTGCTCTCTCCTCATACAGACACTACATCCCCAGGTCCTCAGGTTACTTTCCTGTCCTGTGTCTCATCCTACTTATCAAATCACTCTCTCAGTGTTCCCCTCTCTGGGTCTCTGCTGTATATGACACTGTGACTGATCTCTCGTCATACAGACACTACATCCCAAGGTCCTAAGGTCACTTTCCTGTCCTGTGTCTCATCCTACTTATCAAATCACTCTCTTAGTGTTCCCCTCTCTGGGTCTCTGCTGTATATGACACTGTGACTGCTTTCTCGTCATACAGACACTACATCCCCAGGTCCTCAGGTCACTGTCCTATCCTGTGTCTCATCCTACTTATCTAATCAGTCTCAGTGTTCCCCTCTCAGGGTCTCTGCTGTATGAGACAATGTGACTGCTCTCTCCTCATACAGACACTTTATCCCCAGGTCCTCAGGTCACTGTCCTATCCTGTGTCTCATCCTACTTATCTAATCACTCTCTGTGTTCCCCTCTCTGGGTCTCTGCTGTATTTGACACTGTGACTGCTCTCTCCTCATACAGACTCTACATCCCCAGGTCCTCAGGTCACTGTCCTATCCTGTGTCTCATCGTACTTATCTAATCACTCTCTGTGTTCCCCTCTCTGTGTCTCTGCTGTATGTGACACTTTGACTGCTCTCTCCTCATACAGACACTACATCCCCAGGTCCTGTGGTCACTGTCCTATACTTTTTCTCATCCTACTTATCTAATCACTCCCTGTGTTCCCCTCTCTGGGTCTCTCCTGTATGTGACACTGTGACTTTTCTCTCCTCATACAGACACTACATCCCCTGGTCTACAGGTCACTGTCCTATCCTGTGTCTCATCCTACTTATCTAATCACTCTCTCATTGTTCCCCACTCTGGGTCTCTCTGCTGTATGTGACACTGTGACTGCTCTCGCCTCATACAGACACTACATCCCCAGGTCCTCATGTCACTGTCCTATCCTGTGTCTCATCCTACTTATCTAATCACTCTGTGTGTTCCCCTCTCTGGGTCTCTGCTGTATGTGACACTGTGAATGCTCTCTCCTCATACAGACTCTACATCCCCAGGTCCTCATGTCACTGTCCTATCATGTGTCTCATCCTACTTATCTAATCACTCTCTGTGTTCCCCTCTCTGGGTCTCTGCTGTATGTGACACTGTGACTGCTCTATCCACATACAAACATTACATCCCCAGGTCCTCAGGTCACTGTCCTATCCTGTGTCTCATCCTACTAATCTAATCACTCTCAGTGTTCCCCTCTCTGGGTCTCTCTGCAGTATGTGACAATGTGACTGCTCTCTCCTCATACAGACACTACATCCCCAGATCCTCAGGTTACTTTCCTGTCCTGTGTCTCATCCTACTTATCAAATCACTCTCTCAGTGTTCCCCTCTCTGGGTCTCTGCTGTATATGACACTGTGACTGATCTCTCGTCATACAGACACTACATCCCAAGGTCCTAAGGTCACTTTCCTGTCCTGTGTCTCATCCTACTTATCAAATCACTCTCTTAGTGTTCCCCTCTCTGGGTCTCTGCTGTATATGACACTGTGACTGCTTTCTCGTCATACAGACACTACATCCCCAGGTCCTCAGGTCACTGTCCTATCCTGTGTCTCATCCTACTTATCTAATCAGTCTCAGTGTTCCCCTCTCAGGGTCTCTGCTGTATGAGACAATGTGACTGCTCTCTCCTCATACAGACACTTTATCCCCAGGTCCTCAGGTCACTGTCCTATCCTGTGTCTCATCCTACTTATCTAATCACTCTCTGTGTTCCCCTCTCTGGGTCTCTGCTGTATGTGACACTGTGACTGCTCTCTCCTCATACAGACACAACATCCCCAGGTCTTCAGGTCACTGTCCTATCCTTTGTCTCATCCTACCTATCTAATCACTCTCTGTGTTCCCCTCTCTGAGTCTCTGATGTATGTGACACTGTAACTGTTCTCTCCTCATACAGACTCTACATCCCCAGGTCCTCAGGTCACTGTCCAATCCTGTGTCTCATCCTACTTATCAAATCACTCTCTGTGGTCCCCTCTCTGGGTCTCTGCTGTATGTGACACTGTAACTGTTCTCTCCTCATACAGACACTACATCCCCAGGTCCTCAGGTCACTGTCCTATCCTGTGTCTCATCATACTTATCTAATAACTCTCTGTGTTCCCCTCTCTGTGTCTCTGCTGTATGTGACACTTTGACTGCTCTCTCCTCATACAGACACTACATCCCCAGGTCCTGTGGTCACTGTCCTATCCTTTTTCTCATCCTACTTATCTAATCACTCTCAGTGTTCCCCTCTCTGGGTGTCTGCTGTATGTGACACTGTGACTGCTCTCTCCTCATACAGACACTACATCCCCAGGTCCTCAGGTCACTGTCATATCCTGTGTCTCATCCTACTTATCTAATCACTCTCTCATTGTTCCCCTCTCTGGGTCTCTCTGCTGTACGTGACACTGTGACTGCTCTCTCCTCATACAGACTCTACATCCCCAGGTCCTCAAGTCACTGTCCTATCATGTGTCTCATCCTACTTATCTAATCACTCTCTGTGTTCCCCTCTCTGGGTCTCTGCTGTATGTGACACTGTGACTGCTCTCTCCTCATACAAACACCTCATCCCCAGGTCTACAGGTCACTTTCATATCCTGTGTCTCATCCTACTTAACTAATCACTCTCATTGTTCCCCTCTCTGGGTCTCTCTGCTGTATGTGACACTGTGACTGCTCTCTCCTCATACAGACTCTACGTACTCAGGTCACTGTCCTATCATGTGTCTCATCCTACTTATCTAATCACTCTCTCAGTGTTCCCCTCTCTGGGTCTCTGCTGTATGTGACACTGTGACTGCTCTCTCCTCATACAGACACTACAGCCCCATAGTCCTCAGGTCACTGTCCTATCCTGTGTCTTATCCTACTTATCTAATCACTCCCTGTGTTCCCCTCTCTGGGTCTCTCCTGTAGTTGACACTGTGACCGCTCTCTCCTCATACAGACACTACATCCCCAGGTCCTCAGGTCACTGTCCTATCCTGTGTCTCCTACTACTTATCAAATCACTCTCTCAGTGTTCCCCTCCCTGGGTCTCTGCTGTATATGACACTGTGACTGCTCTCTCCTCATACAGACACTACATCCCCAGGTCTACAGGTCACTGTCCTATCCTGTGTCTCATCCTACTTTTCTAATCACTCTCTCAGTGTTCCCCTCTCTGGGTCTCTGCTGTATGTGACACTGTGACTGCTCTCTCCTCATACAGACACTGCATCCCCAGGTCCTCAGGTCACTGTCCTATCCTGTGTCTCATCCTACTTATCTAATCACTCTCTGTGTTCCCCTGTCTGGGTCTCTCTGCTGTATGTGACACTGTGACTGCTCTCTCCTCATACAGACACTACAACCCCATGGTCCTCAGGTCACTGTCCTATCCTGTGTCTCATCCTACTTATCTAATCACTCTCTGTGTTCCCCTCTCTGGGTCTCTGCTGTATGTGACACTGTGACTGCTCTCTCCTCATACAGACACTACATCCCCTAGTCCTCAGGTCACTGTCCTATCCTGTGTCTTATCCTACTTATCTAATCACTCTCTTTGTTCCCCTCTCTGGGTCTCTGCTGTATGTGACACTGTGACTGCACTCTCCTCATACAGACACTTTATCCCCAGGTCCTCCGGTCACTGTCCTATCCTGTGTCTCATCCTACTTATCTAATCACTCTCTGTGTTCCCCGCTCTGGGTCTCTGCTGTATGTGACACTGTGTCCGCTCTCTCCTCATACAGACACTACATCCACAGGTCTTCAGGTCACTGTCCTATCCTGTGTCTCATCCTACTTATCTAATCACTCTCTGTGTTCCCCTCTCTGGGTCTCTGCTGTATGTGACACTGTGACCGCTCTCTCCTCATACAGACACTACATCCCCAGGTCCTAAGGTCACTGTCCTATCCTGTGTCTCATCCTACTTATCTAATCACTCTCTGTGTTCCCCTCTCTGGGTCTCTGCTGTATGTGACACTGTGACCGCTCTCTCCTCATACAGACACTACATCCCCAGGTCCTAAGGTCACTGTCCTATCCTGTGTCTCATCCTACTTATCTAATCACTCTCAGTGTTCCCCTCTCTGGGTTTCTCTGCAGTATGTGACACTGTGACTGCTCTCTCCTCACACAGACACTACATCCCCAGTTCCTCAGGTCACTGTCCTATCCTGTGTCTCATACTACTTATCTAATCACTCTCTGTGTTCCCCTCTCTGGGTCTCTCTGCTGTATGTGACACTGTGACCGCTCTCTCCTCATACAGACACTACATCCACAGGTCCTCAGGTCACTGTCCTATCCTGTGTCTCATACTACTTATCTAATCACTCTCTCAATGTTCCCCTCTCTGGGTCTCTGCTGTATGTGACACTGACTGCTCTCTCCTCATACAGACACTACATCCCCAGGTCCTCAGGTCACTGTCCTATCCTGTGTCTCATCCATCTTATCTAATCACTCTCTGTGTTCCCCTCTCTGGGTCTCTGCTGTATGTGACACTGTGACTGCTCTCTCCTCATACAGACACTACATCCCCAGGTCTACAGGTCACTTTCATATCCTGTGTCTCATCCTACTTAACTAATCACTGTCTCATTGTTCCTCTCTTGGTCTCTCTGCAGTATGTGACAATGTGACTGCTCTCTCCTCATACAAACACTACATCCCCAGGTCCTCAGGTTACTTTCATATCCTGTGTCTCATCCTACTTATCTAATCACTCTCTGTGTTCCCCTCTCTGGGTCTCTGCTGTATGTGACACTGTGACTGCTCTCTCCTCATACAGACACTACAACCCCATGGTCCTCAGGTCACTGTCCTATCATGTGTCTTATCCTACTTATCTAATCACTCCCTGTGTTCCCCTCTCTGGGTCTCTCCTGTATGTGAAACTGTGACTGCTCTCTCCTCATACAGACACTACATCCCCAGGTCTACAGGTCACTGTCCTATCCTGTGTCTCATCCTACTTATCTAATCACTCTCTCAGTGTTCCCCTCTCTGGGTCTCTGCTGTATGTGACACTGTGACTGCTCTCTCCTCATACAGACTCTACATCCCCAGGTCCTCAGGTCACTGTCCTATCATGTGTCTCATCCTATTAATCTAATCACTCTCTGTGTTCCCCTCTCTGGGTCTCTGCTGTATGTGACACTGTGACTGCTCTATCCACATACAAACACTACATCCCCAGGTCCTCAGGTCACTGCCCTATCCTGTGTCTCATCCTACTTATCTAATCACTCTCAGTGTTCCCCTCTCTGGATCTCTCTGCAGTATGTGACAATGTGACTGCTCTCTCCTCATACAGACACTACATCCCCAGGTCCTCGGGTTAATTTCCTTTCCTGTGTCTCATCCTACTTATCAAATCACTCTCTCAGTGTTCCCCTCTCTGGATCTCTGCTGTATATGACACTGTGACTGCTCTCTCCTCATACAGACACTACATCCCCTGGTCCTCAGGTCACTTTCCTGTCCTGTGTCTCATCCTACTTATCAAATCACTCTCTTGGTGTTCCCCTCTCTGGGTCTCTGCTGTATATGACACTGTGACTGCTCTCTCCTCATACAGACACTACATCCCCAGGTCCTCTGGTCACTGTCCTATCCTGTGTCTCATCCTACTTATCTAATCACTCTCTGTGTTCCCCTCTCTGGGTCTCTGCTGTATGTGACACTGTGACTGCTCTCTCCTCATACAGACACTACATCCCCAGGTCCTCAGGTCACTGTCCTATCCTGAGTCTCATCCTACTTATCTAATCACTCTCTCAGTGTTCCCCTCCCTGGGTCTCTGCTGTATATGACACTGTGACTGCTCTCTCCTCATACAGACACTACATCCCCAGGTCTACAGGTCACTGTCATATCCTGTGTCTCATCCTACTTATCTAATCACTCTCCCATTGTTCCCCTCTCTGGGTCTCTCTGCTGTATGTGACACTGTGACTGCTCTCTCCTCATACATACTCTACATACCCAGTTACTCAGGTCACTGTCCTATCCTGTGTCTTATCCGACTTATCTCATCACTCTCTGTGTTCCTCTCTCTGGGTCTCTCTGCTGTATGTGACACTGTGACCGCTCTCTCCTCATACAGTCACTACTTCCCCAGGTCCTCAGGTCACTGTCCTATCCTGTGTCTCATCCTACTTATCTAATCACTCTCAGTGTTCCCCTCTCTGGGTCTCTCTGCTGTATGTGACTCTGTGACCGCTCTCTCCTCATACAGACACTACTTCCCCCGGTCCTCAGGTCACTGTCCTATCCTGTGTCTCATCCTACTTATCTAATCACTCTCAGTGTTCCCCTCTCTGGGTCTCTCTGCTGTTTGTGACTCTGTGACTGCTCTCTCCTCATACAGACACTACATCCCCAGGTCCTCAGGTCACTGTCCTATCCTGTGTCTCATCCTACTTATCTAATCACTCTCTGTGTTCCCCTCTCTGGGTCTCTGCTGTATGTGACACTGTGACCTCTCTCTCCTCATACAGACACTACATCCCCAGGTCCTCAGGTCACTGTCCTATCCTGTGTCTCATCCTACTTATCTAATCACTCTCAGTGTTCCCCTCTCTGGGTTTCTCTGCAGTATGTGACACTGTGACTGCTCTCTCCTCATACAGACACTACATCCCCAGGTCCTCAGGTCACTGTCCTATCCTGTGTCTCATCCTACTTATCTAATCACTCTCAGTGTTCCCCTCTCTGGGTCTCTGCTGTATGTGACACTGTGACTGCTCTCTCCTCATACAGACACTACATCCCCAGGTCCTCAGGTCACTGTCCTATCCTGTGTCTCATCCTACTTATCTAATCACTCTCAGTGTTCCCCTCTCTGGGTTTCTCTGCAGTATGTGACACTGTGACTGCTCTCTCCTCACACAGACAATACATCCCCAGTTCCTCAGGTCACTGTCCTATCCTGTGTCTCATACTACTTATCTAATCACTCTGTGTTCCCCTCTCTGGGTCTCTGCTGTATGTGACACTGTGACCGCTCTCTCCTCATACAGACACTACATCCACAGGTCCTCAGGTCACTGTCCTATCCTGTGTCTCATACTACTTATCTAATCACTCTCTTAATGTTCCCCTCTCTGGGTCTCTGCTGTATGTGACACTGTGACTGCTCTCTCCTCATACAGACACTACATCCTCAGGTCACTGTCCTATCCTGTGTCTCATCCAACTTATCTAATCACTCTCTGTGTTCCCCTCTCTGGGTCTCTGCTGTATGTGACACTGTGACTGCTCTCTCCTCATACAGACACTACATCCCCAGGTCTACAGGTCACTTTCATATC
Organism: Taudactylus pleione; assembly: GCA_031769625.1. Taxonomy (NCBI): domain Eukaryota; kingdom Metazoa; phylum Chordata; class Amphibia; order Anura; family Myobatrachidae; genus Taudactylus; species Taudactylus pleione. Next base: position 618,238 of record JAUIMM010000336.1, read on the forward strand.
CTGTGTCTCATCCTACTTAACTAATCACTCTCTCATTGTTCCCCGCTCTGGGTCTCTCTGCAGTATGTGACAATGTGACTGCTCTCTCCTCATACAGACACTACATCCCCAGGTCCTCAGGTTACTTTCATATCCTGTGTCTCATCCTACTTATCTAATCACTCTCTGTGTTCCCCTCTCTGGGTCTCTGCTGTATGTGACACTGTGACTGCTCTCTCCTCATACAGACACTACAACCCCATGGTCCTCAGGTCACTGTCCTATCATGTGTCTTATCCTACTTATCTAATCACTCCCTGTGTTCCCCTCTCTGGGTCTCTCCTGTATGTGACACTGTGACTTTTCTCTCCTCATACAGACACTACATCCCCTGGTCTACAGGTCACTGTCCTATCCTGTGTCTCATCCTACTTATCTAATCACTCTCTCATTGTTCCCCACTCTGGGTCTCTCTGCTGTATGTGACACTGTGACTGCTCTCGCCTCATACAGACACTACATCCCCAGGTCCTCATGTCACTGTCCTATCCTGTGTCTCATCCTACTTATCTAATCACTCTGTGTGTTCCCCTCTCTGGGTCTCTGCTGTATGTGACACTGTGACTGCTCTCTCCTCATACAGACTCTACATCCCCAGGTCCTCATGTCACTGTCCTATCATGTGTCTCATCCTACTTATCTAATCACTCTCTGTGTTCCCCTCTCTGGGTCTCTGCTGTATGTGACACTGTGACTGCTCTATCCACATACAAACATTACATCCCCAGGTCCTCAGGTCACTGTCCTATCCTGTGTCTCATCCTACTTATCTAATCACTCTCAGTGTTCCCCTCTCTGGGTCTCTCTGCAGTATGTGACAATGTGACTGCTCTCTCCTCATACAGACACTACATCCCCAGGTCCTCAGGTTACTTTCCTGTCCTGTGTCTCATCCTACTTATCAAATCACTCTCTCAGTGTTCCCCTCTCTGGGTCTCTGCTGTATATGACACTGTGACTGATCTCTCGTCATACAGACACTACATCCCAAGGTCCTAAGGTCACTTTCCTGTCCTGTGTCTCATCCTACTTATCAAATCACTCTCTTAGTGTTCCCCTCTCTGGGTCTCTGCTGTATATGACACTGTGACTGCTTTCTCGTCATACAGACACTACATCCCCAGGTCCTCAGGTCACTGTCCTATCCTGTGTCTCATCCTACTTATCTAATCAGTCTCAGTGTTCCCCTCTCAGGGTCTCTGCTGTATGAGACAATGTGACTGCTCTCTCCTCATACAGACACTTTATCCCCAGGTCCTCAGGTCACTGTCCTATCCTGTGTCTCATCCTACTTATCTAATCACTCTCTGTGTTCCCCTCTCTGGGTCTCTGCTGTATGTGACACTGTGACTGCTCTCTCCTCATACAGACACAACATCCCCAGGTCTTCAGGTCACTGTCCTATCCTGTGTCTCATCCTACCTATCTAATCACTCTCTGTGTTCCCCTCTCTGAGTCTCTGATGTATGTGACACTGTAACTGTTCTCTCCTCATACAGACTCTACATCCCCAGGTCCTCAGGTCACTGTCCAATCCTGTGTCTCATCCTACTTATCAAATCACTCTCTGTGTTCCCCTCTCTGGGTCTCTGCTGTATGTGACACTGTAACTGTTCTCTCCTCATACAGACACTACATCCCCAGGTCCTCAGGTCACTGTCCTATCCTGTGTCTCATCGTACTTATCTAATCACTCTCTGTGTTCCCCTCTCTGTGTCTCTGCTGTATGTGACACTTTGACTGCTCTCTCCTCATACAGACACTACATCCCCAGGTCCTCAGGTCTCTGTCCTATCCTGTGTCTCATCCTACTTATCTAATCACTCTCTGTGTTCCCCTCTCTGGGTCTCTGCTGTATGTGACACTTTGACTGCTCTCTCCTCATACAGACACTACATCCCCAGGTCCTGTGGTCACTGTCCTATCCTTTTTCTCATCCTACTTATCTAATCACTCTCAGTGTTCCCCTCTCTGGGTGTCTGCTGTATGTGACACTGTGACTGCTCTCTCCTCATACAGACACTACATCCCCAGGTCATCAGGTCACTGTCATATCCTGTGTCTCATCCTACTTATCTAATCACTCTCTCATTGTTCCCCTCTCTGGGTCTCTCTGCTGTACGTGACACTGTGACTGCTCTCTCCTCATACAGACTCTACATCCCCAGGTCCTCTAGTCACTGTCCTATCATGTGTCTCATCCTACTTATCTAATCACTCTCTGTGTTCCCCTCTCTGGGTCTCTGCTGTATGTGACACTGTGACTGCTCTCTCCTCATACAAACACCTCATCCCCAGGTCTACAGGTCACTTTCATATCCTGTGTCTCATCCTACTTAACTAATCACTCTCATTGTTCCCCTCTCTGGGTCTCTCTGCTGTATGTGACACTGTGACTGCTCTCTCCTCATACAGACTCTACGTACTCATGTCACTGTCCTATCATGTGTCTCATCCTACTTATCTAATCACTCTCTCAGTGTTCCCCTCTCTGGGTCTCTGCTGTATGTGACACTGTGACTGCTCTCTCCTCATACAGACACTACAGCCCCATAGTCCTCAGGTCACTGTCCTATCCTGTGTCTTATCCTACTTATCTAATCACTCCCTGTGTTCCCCTCTCTGGGTCTCTCCTGTAGTTGACACTGTGACCGCTCTCTCCTCATACAGACACTACATCCCCAGGTCCTCAGGTCACTGTCCTATCCTGTGTCTCATACTACTTATCAAATCACTCTCTCAGTGTTCCCCTCCCTGGGTCTCTGCTGTATATGACACTGTGACTGCTCTCTCCTCATACAGACACTACATCCCCAGGTCTACAGGTCACTGTCCTATCCTGTGTCTCATCCTACTTTTCTAATCACTCTCTCAGTGTTCCCCTCTCTGGGTCTCTGCTGTATGTGACACTGTGACTGCTCTCTCCTCATACAGACACTGCATCCCCAGGTCCTCAGGTCACTGTCCTATCCTGTGTCTCATCCTACTTATCTAATCACTCTCTGTGTTCCCCTGTCTGGGTCTCTCTGCTGTATGTGACACTGTGACTGCTCTCTCCTCATACAGACACTACAACCCCATGGTCCTCAGGTCACTGTCCTATCCTGTGTCTCATCCTACTTATCTAATCACTCTCTGTGTTCCCCTCTCTGGGTCTCTGCTGTATGTGACACTGTGACTGCTCTCTCCTCATACAGACACTACATCCCCTAGTCCTCAGGTCACTGTCCTATCCTGTGTCTTATCCTACTTATCTAATCACTCTCTTTGTTCCCCTCTCTGGGTCTCTGCTGTATGTGACACTGTGACTGCTCTCTCCTCATACAGACACTTTATCCCCAGGTCCTCCGGTCACTGTCCTATCCTGTGTCTCATCCTACTTATCTAATCACTCTCTGTGTTCCCCGCTCTGGGTCTCTGCTGTATGTGACACTGTGTCCGCTCTCTCCTCATACAGACACTACATCCACAGGTCTTCAGGTCACTGTCCTATCCTGTGTCTCATCCTACTTATCTAATCACTCTCTGTGTACCCCTCTCTGGGTCTCTGCTGTATGTGACACTGTGACCGCTCTCTCCTCATACAGACACTACATCCCCAGGTCCTAAGGTCACTGTCCTATCCTGTGTCTCATCCTACTTATCTAATCACTCTCTGTGTTCCCCTCTCTGGGTCTCTGCTGTATGTGACACTGTGACCGCTCTCTCCTCATACAGACACTACATCCCCAGGTCCTAAGGTCACTGTCCTATCCTGTGTCTCATCCTACTTATCTAATCACTCTCAGTGTTCCCCTCTCTGGGTTTCTCTGCAGTATGTGACACTGTGACTGCTCTCTCCTCACACAGACACTACATCCCCAGTTCCTCAGGTCACTGTCCTATCCTGTGTCTCATACTACTTATCTAATCACTCTCTGTGTTCCCCTCTCTGGGTCTCTCTGCTGTATGTGACACTGTGACCGCTCTCTCCTCATACAGACACTACATCCACAGGTCCTCAGGTCACTGTCCTATCCTGTGTCTCATACTACTTATCTAATCACTCTCTCAATGTTCCCCTCTCTGGGTCTCTGCTGTATGTGACACTGACTGCTCTCTCCTCATACAGACACTACATCCCCAGGTCCTCAGGTCACTGTCCTATCCTGTGTCTCATCCATCTTATCTAATCACTCTCTGTGTTCCCCTCTCTGGGTCTCTGCTGTATGTGACACTGTGACTGCTCTCTCCTCATACAGACACTACATCCCCAGGTCTACAGGTCACTTTCATATCCTGTGTCTCATCCTACTTAACTAATCACTGTCTCATTGTTCCTCTCTTGGTCTCTCTGCAGTATGTGACAATGTGACTGCTCTCTCCTCATACAAACACTACATCCCCAGGTCCTCAGGTTACTTTCATATCCTGTGTCTCATCCTACTTATCTAATCACTCTCTGTGTTCCCCTCTCTGGGTCTCTGCTGTATGTGACACTGTGACTGCTCTCTCCTCATACAGACACTACAACCCCATGGTCCTCAGGTCACTGTCCTATCATGTGTCTTATCCTACTTATCTAATCACTCCCTGTGTTCCCCTCTCTGGGTCTCTCCTGTATGTGACACTGTGACTGCTCTCTCCTCATACAGACACTACATCCCCAGGTCTACAGGTCACTGTCCTATCCTGTGTCTCATCCTACTTATCTAATCACTCTCTCAGTGTTCCCCTCTCTGGGTCTCTGCTGTATGTGACACTGTGACTGCTCTCTCCTCATACAGACTCTACATCCCCAGGTCCTCAGGTCACTGTCCTATCATGTGTCTCATCCTATTAATCTAATCACTCTCTGTGTTCCCCTCTCTGGGTCTCTGCTGTATGTGACACTTTGACTGCTCTATCCACATACAAACACTACATCCCCAGGTCCTCAGGTCACTGCCCTATCCTGTGTCTCATCCTACTTATCTAATCACTCTCAGTGTTCCCCTCTCTGGGTCTCTCTGCAGTATGTGACAATGTGACTGCTCTCTCCTCATACAGACACTACATCCCCAGGTCCTCGGGTTAATTTCCTTTCCTGTGTCTCATCCTACTTATCAAATCACTCTCTCAGTGTTCCCCTCTCTGGATCTCTGCTGTATATGACACTGTGACTGCTCTCTCCTCATACAGACACTACATCCCCTGGTCCTCAGGTCACTTTCCTGTCCTGTGTCTCATCCTACTTATCAAATCACTCTCTTGGTGTTCCCCTCTCTGGGTCTCTGCTGTATATGACACTGTGACTGCTCTCTCCTCATACAGACACTACATCCCCAGGTCCTCTGGTCACTGTCCTATCCTGTGTCTCATCCTACTTATCTAATCACTCTCTGTGTTCCCCTCTCTGGGTCTCTGCTGTATGTGACACTGTGACTGCTCTCTCCTCATACAGACACTACATCCCCAGGTCCTCAGGTCACTGTCCTATCCTGAGTCTCATCCTACTTATCTAATCACTCTCTCAGTGTTCCCCTCCCTGGGTCTCTGCTGTATATGACACTGTGACTGCTCTCTCCTCATACAGACACTACATCCCCAGGTCTACAGGTCACTGTCATATCCTGTGTCTCATCCTACTTATCTAATCACTCTCCCATTGTTCCCCTCTCTGGGTCTCTCTGCTGTATGTGACACTGTGACTGCTCTCTCCTCATACATACTCTACATACCCAGGTCCTCAGGTCACTGTCCTATCCTGTGTCTTATCCGACTTATCTCATCACTCTCTGTGTTCCTCTCTCTGGGTCTCTCTGCTGTATGTGACACTGTGACCGCTCTCTCCTCATACAGTCACTACTTCCCCAGGTCCTCAGGTCACTGTCCTATCCTGTGTCTCATCCTACTTATCTAATCACTCTCAGTGTTCCCCTCTCTGGGTCTCTCTGCTGTATGTGACTCTGTGACCGCTCTCTCCTCATACAGACACTACTTCCCCCGGTCCTCAGGTCACTGTCCTATCCTGTGTCTCATCCTACTTATCTAATCACTCTCAGTGTTCCCCTCTCTGGGTCTCTCTGCTGTTTGTGACTCTGTGACTGCTCTCTCCTCATACAGACACTACATCCCCAGGTCCTCAGGTCACTGTCCTATCCTGTGTCTCATCCTACTTATCTAATCACTCTCTGTGTTCCCCTCTCTGGGTCTCTGCTGTATGTGACACTGTGACCTCTCTCTCCTCATACAGACACTACATCCCCAGGTCCTCAGGTCACTGTCCTATCCTGTGTCTCATCCTACTTATCTAATCACTCTCAGTGTTCCCCTCTCTGGGTTTCTCTGCAGTATGTGACACTGTGACTGCTCTCTCCTCATACAGACACTACATCCCCAGGTCCTCAGGTCACTTTCCTATCCTGTGTCTCATCCTACTTATCTAATCACTCTCAGTGTTCCCCTCTCTGGGTTTCTCTGCTGTATGTGACTCTGTGACTGCTCTCTCCTCATACAGACACTACATCCCCAGGTCCTCAGGTCACTGTCCTATCATGTGTCTCATCCTACTTATCTAATCACTCTCAGTGTTCCCCTCTCTGGGTTTCTCTGCAGTATGTGACACTGTGACTGCTCTCTCCTCACACAGACAATACATCCCCAGTTCCTCAGGTCACTGTCCTATCCTGTGTCTCATACTACTTATCTAATCACTCTGTGTTCCCCTCTCTGGGTCTCTGCTGTATGTGACACTGTGACCGCTCTCTCCTCATACAGACACTACATCCACAGGTCCTCAGGTCACTGTCCTATCCTGTATCTCATACTACTTATCTAATCACTCTCTCAATGTTCCCCTCTCTGGGTCTCTGCTGTATGTGACACTGTGACTGCTCTCTCCTCATACAGACACTACATCCTCAGGTCACTGTCCTATCCTGTGTCTCATCCAACTTATCTAATCACTCTCTGTGTTCCCCTCTCTGGGTCTCTGCTGTATGTGACACTGTGACTGCTCTCTCCTCATACAGACACTACATCCCCAGGTCTACAGGTCACTTTCATATCCTGTGTCTCATCCTACTTAACTAATCACTCTCTCATTGTTCCCCGCTCTGGGTCTCTCTGCAGTATGTGACAATGTGACTGCTCTCTCCTCATACAGACACTACATCCCCAGGTCCTCAGGTTACTTTCATATCCTGTGTCTCATCCTACTTATCTAATCACTCTCTGTGTTCCCCTCTCTGGGTCTCTGCTGTATGTGACACTGTGACTGCTCTCTCCTCATACAGACACTACAACCCCATGGTCCTCAGGTCACTGTCCTATCATGTGTCTTATCCTACTTATCTAATCACTCCCTGTGTTCCCCTCTCTGGGTCTCTCCTGTATGTGACACTGTGACTTTTCTCTCCTCATACAGACACTACATCCCCTGGTCTACAGGTCACTGTCCTATCCTGTGTCTCATCCTACTTATCTAATCACTCTCTCATTGTTCCCCACTCTGGGTCTCTCTGCTGTATGTGACACTGTGACTGCTCTCGCCTCATACAGACACTACATCCCCAGGTCCTCATGTCACTGTCCTATCCTGTGTCTCATCCTACTTATCTAATCACTCTGTGTGTTCCCCTCTCTGGGTCTCTGCTGTATGTGACACTGTGACTGCTCTCTCCTCATACAGACTCTACATCCCCAGGTCCTCATGTCACTGTCCTATCATGTGTCTCATCCTACTTATCTAATCACTCTCTGTGTTCCCCTCTCTGGGTCTCTGCTGTATGTGACACTGTGACTGCTCTATCCACATACAAACATTACATCCCCAGGTCCTCAGGTCACTGTCCTATCCTGTGTCTCATCCTACTTATCTAATCACTCTCAGTGTTCCCCTCTCTGGGTCTCTCTGCAGTATGTGACAATGTGACTGCTCTCTCCTCATACAGACACTACATCCCCAGGTCCTCAGGTTACTTTCCTGTCCTGTGTCTCATCCTACTTATCAAATCACTCTCTCAGTGTTCCCCTCTCTGGGTCTCTGCTGTATATGACACTGTGACTGATCTCTCGTCATACAGACACTACATCCCAAGGTCCTAAGGTCACTTTCCTGTCCTGTGTCTCATCCTACTTATCAAATCACTCTCTTAGTGTTCCCCTCTCTGGGTCTCTGCTGTATATGACACTGTGACTGCTTTCTCGTCATACAGACACTACATCCCCAGGTCCTCAGGTCACTGTCCTATCCTGTGTCTCATCCTACCTATCTAATCACTCTCTGTGTTCCCCTCTCTGAGTCTCTGATGTATGTGACACTGTAACTGTTCTCTCCTCATACAGACTCTACATCCCCAGGTCCTCAGGTCACTGTCCAATCCTGTGTCTCATCCTACTTATCAAATCACTCTCTGTGTTCCCCTCTCTGGGTCTCTGCTGTATGTGACACTGTAACTGTTCTCTCCTCATACAGACACTACATCCCCAGGTCCTCAGGTCACTGTCCTATCCTGTGTCTCATCGTACTTATCTAATCACTCTCTGTGTTCCCCTCTCTGTGTCTCTGCTGTATGTGACACTTTGACTGCTCTCTCCTCATACAGACACTACATCCCCAGGTCCTGTGGTCACTGTCCTATACTTTTTCTCATCCTACTTATCTAATCACTCCCTGTGTTCCCCTCTCTGGGTCTCTCCTGTATGTGACACTGTGACTTTTCTCTCCTCATACAGACACTACATCCCCTGGTCTACAGGTCACTGTCCTATCCTGTGTCTCATCCTACTTATCTAATCACTCTCTCATTGTTCCCCACTCTGGGTCTCTCTGCTGTATGTGACACTGTGACTGCTCTCGCCTCATACAGACACTACATCCCCAGGTCCTCATGTCACTGTCCTATCCTGTGTCTCATCCTACTTATCTAATCACTCTGTGTGTTCCCCTCTCTGGGTCTCTGCTGTATGTGACACTGTGAATGCTCTCTCCTCATACAGACTCTACATCCCCAGGTCCTCATGTCACTGTCCTATCATGTGTCTCATCCTACTTATCTAATCACTCTCAGTGTTCCCCTCTCTGGGTCTCTCTGCAGTATGTGACAATGTGACTGCTCTCTCCTCATACAGACACTACATCCCCAGGTCCTCAGGTTACTTTCCTGTCCTGTGTCTCATCCTACTTATCAAATCACTCTCTCAGTGTTCCCCTCTCTGGGTCTCTGCTGTATATGACACTGTGACTGATCTCTCGTCATACAGACACTACATCCCAAGGTCCTAAGGTCACTTTCCTGTCCTGTGTCTCATCCTACTTATCAAATCACTCTCTTAGTGTTCCCCTCTCTGGGTCTCTGCTGTATATGACACTGTGACTGCTTTCTCGTCATACAGACACTACATCCCCAGGTCCTCAGGTCACTGTCCTATCCTGTGTCTCATCCTACTTATCTAATCAGTCTCAGTGTTCCCCTCTCAGGGTCTCTGCTGTATGAGACAATGTGACTGCTCTCTCCTCATACAGACACTTTATCCCCAGGTCCTCAGGTCACTGTCCTATCCTGTGTCTCATCCTACTTATCTAATCACTCTCTGTGTTCCCCTCTCTAGGTCTCTGCTGTATGTGACACTGTGACTGCTCTCTCCTCATACAGACACTACATCCCCAGGTCCTCATGTCACTGTCCTATCCTGTGTCTCATCCTACTTATCTAATCACTCTGTGTGTTCCCCTCTCTGGGTCTCTGCTGTATGTGACACTGTGACTGCTCTCTCCTCATACAGACTCTACATCCCCAGGTCCTCATGTCACTGTCCTATCATGTGTCTCATCCTACTTATCTAATCACTCTCTGTGTTCCCCTCTCTGGGTCTCTGCTGTATGTGACACTGTGACTGCTCTATCCACATACAAACATTACATCCCCAGGTCCTCAGGTCACTGTCCTATCCTGTGTCTCATCCTACTTATCTAATCACTCTCAGTGTTCCCCTCTCTGGGTCTCTCTGCAGTATGTGACAATGTGACTGCTCTCTCCTCATACAGACACTACATCCCCAGGTCCTCAGGTTACTTTCCTGTCCTGTGTCTCATCCTACTTATCAAATCACTCTCTCAGTGTTCCCCTCTCTGGGTCTCTGCTGTATATGACACTGTGACTGATCTCTCGTCATACAGACACTACATCCCAAGGTCCTAAGGTCACTTTCCTGTCCTGTGTCTCATCCTACTTATCAAATCACTCTCTTAGTGTTCCCCTCTCTGGGTCTCTGCTGTATATGACACTGTGACTGCTTTCTCGTCATACAGACACTACATCCCCAGGTCCTCAGGTCACTGTCCTATCCTGTGTCTCATCCTACCTATCTAATCACTCTCTGTGTTCCCCTCTCTGAGTCTCTGATGTATGTGACACTGTAACTGTTCTCTCCTCATACAGACTCTACATCCCCAGGTCCTCAGGTCACTGTCCAATCCTGTGTCTCATCCTACTTATCAAATCACTCTCTGTGTTCCCCTCTCTGGGTCTCTGCTGTATGTGACACTGTAACTGTTCTCTCCTCATACAGACACTACATCCCCAGGTCCTCAGGTCACTGTCCTATCCTGTGTCTCATCGTACTTATCTAATCACTCTCTGTGTTCCCCTCTCTGTGTCTCTGCTGTATGTGACACTTTGACTGCTCTCTCCTCATACAGACACTACATCCCCAGGTCCTGTGGTCACTGTCCTATACTTTTTCTCATCCTACTTATCTAATCACTCCCTGTGTTCCCCTCTCTGGGTCTCTCCTGTATGTGACACTGTGACTTTTCTCTCCTCATACAGACACTACATCCCCTGGTCTACAGGTCACTGTCCTATCCTGTGTCTCATCCTACTTATCTAATCACTCTCTCATTGTTCCCCACTCTGGGTCTCTCTGCTGTATGTGACACTGTGACTGCTCTCGCCTCATACAGACACTACATCCCCAGGTCCTCATGTCACTGTCCTATCCTGTGTCTCATCCTACTTATCTAATCACTCTGTGTGTTCCCCTCTCTGGGTCTCTGCTGTATGTGACACTGTGAATGCTCTCTCCTCATACAGACTCTACATCCCCAGGTCCTCATGTCACTGTCCTATCATGTGTCTCATCCTACTTATCTAATCACTCTCAGTGTTCCCCTCTCTGGGTCTCTCTGCAGTATGTGACAATGTGACTGCTCTCTCCTCATACAGACACTACATCCCCAGGTCCTCAGGTTACTTTCCTGTCCTGTGTCTCATCCTACTTATCAAATCACTCTCTCAGTGTTCCCCTCTCTGGGTCTCTGCTGTATATGACACTGTGACTGATCTCTCGTCATACAGACACTACATCCCAAGGTCCTAAGGTCACTTTCCTGTCCTGTGTCTCATCCTACTTATCAAATCACTCTCTTAGTGTTCCCCTCTCTGGGTCTCTGCTGTATATGACACTGTGACTGCTTTCTCGTCATACAGACACTACATCCCCAGGTCCTCAGGTCACTGTCCTATCCTGTGTCTCATCCTACTTATCTAATCAGTCTCAGTGTTCCCCTCTCAGGGTCTCTGCTGTATGAGACAATGTGACTGCTCTCTCCTCATACAGACACTTTATCCCCAGGTCCTCAGGTCACTGTCCTATCCTGTGTCTCATCCTACTTATCTAATCACTCTCTGTGTTCCCCTCTCTAGGTCTCTGCTGTATGTGACACTGTGACTGCTCTCTCCTCATACAGACACAACATCCCCAGGTCTTCAGGTCACTGTCCTATCCTGTGTCTCATCCTACCTATCTAATCACTCTCTGTGTTCCCCTCTCTGAGTCTCTGATGTATGTGACACTGTAACTGTTCTCTCCTCATACAGACTCTACATCCCCAGGTCCTCAGGTCACTGTCCAATCCTGTGTCTCATCCTACTTATCAAATCACTCTCTGTGTTCCCCTCTCTGGGTCTCTGCTGTATGTGACACTGTAACTGTTCTCTCCTCATACAGACACTACATCCCCAGGTCCTCAGGTCACTGTCCTATCCTGTGTCTCATCGTACTTATCTAATCACTCTCTGTGTTCCCCTCTCTGGGTGTCTGCTGTATGTGACACTGTGACTGCTCTCTCCTCATACAGACACTACATCCCCAGGTCCTCAGGTCACTGTCATATCCTGTGTCTCATCCTACTTATCTAATCACACTCTCATTGTTCCCCTCTCTGGGTCTCTCTGCTGTACGTGACACTGTGACTGCTCTCTCCTCATACAGACTCTACATCCCCAGGTCCTCAAGTCACTGTCCTATCATGTGTCTCATCCTACTTATCTAATCACTCTCTGTGTTCCCCTCTCTGGGTCTCTGCTGTATGTGACACTGTGACTGCTCTCTCCTCATACAAACACCTCATCCCCAGGTCTACAGGTCACTTTCATATCCTGTGTCTCATCCTACTTAACTAATCACTCTCATTGTTCCCCTCTCTGGGTCTCTCTGCTGTATGTGACACTGTGACTGCTCTCTCCTCATACAGACTCTACGTATTCAGGTCACTGTCCTATCATGTGTCTCATCCTACTTATCTAATCACTCTCTCAGTGTTCCCCTCTCTGGGTCTCTGCTGTATGTGACACTGTGACTGCTCTCTCCTCATACAGACACTACAGCCACATAGTCCTCAGGTCACTGTCCTATCCTGTGTCTTATCCTACTTATCTAATCACTCCCTGTGTTCCCCTCTCTGGGTCTCTCCTGTAGTTGACACTGTGACCGCTCTCTCCTCATACAGACACTACATCCTTAGGTCCTCAGGTCACTGTCCTATCCTGTGTCTCATACTACTTATCAAATCACTCTCTCAGTGTTCCCCTCCCTGGGTCTCTGCTGTATATGACACTGTGACTGCTCTCTCCTCATACAGACACTACATCCCCAGGTCTACAGGTCACTGTCCTATCCTGTGTCTCATCCTACTTTTCTAATCACTCTCTCAGTGTTCCCCTCTCTGGGTCTCTGCTGTATGTGACACTGTGACTGCTCTCTCCTCATACAGACACTGCATCCCCAGGTCCTCAGGTCACTGTCCTATCCTGTGTCTCATCCTACTTATCTAATCACTCTCTGTGTTCCCCTGTCTGGGTCTCTCTGCTGTATGTGACACTGTGACTGCTCTCTCCTCATACAGACACTACAACCCCATGGTCCTCAGGTCACTGTCCTATCCTGTGTCTCATCCTACTTATCTAATCACTCTCTGTGTTCCCCTCTCTGGGTCTCTGCTGTATGTGACACTGTGACTGCTCTCTCCTCATACAGACACTACATCCCCTAGTCCTCAGGTCACTGTCCTATCCTGTGTCTTATCCTACTTATCTAATCACTCTCTTTGTTCCCCTCTCTGGGTCTCTGCTGTATGTGACACTGTGACTGCTCTCTCCTTATACAGACACTTTATCCCCAGGTCCTCCGGTCACTGTCCTATCCTGTGTCTCATCCTACTTATCTAATCACTCTCTGTGTTCCCCGCTCTGGGTCTCTGCTGTATGTGACACTGTGTCCGCTCTCTCCTCATACAGACACTACATCCACAGGTCTTCAGGTCACTGTCCTATCCTGTGTCTCATCCTACTTATCTAATCACTCTCTGTGTTCCCCTCTCTGGGTCTCTGCTGTATGTGACACTGTGACCGCTCTCTCCTCATACAGACACTACATCCCCAGGTCCTAAGGTCACTGTCCTATCCTGTGTCTCATCCTACTTATCTAATCACTCTCTGTGTTCCCCTCTCTGGGTCTCTGCTGTATGTGACACTGTGACCGCTCTCTCCTCATACAGACACTACATCCCCAGGTCCTAAGGTCACTGTCCTATCCTGTGTCTCATCCTACTTATCTAATCACTCTCAGTGTTCCCCTCTCTGGGTTTCTCTGCAGTATGTGACACTGTGACTGCTCTCTCCTCACACAGACACTACATCCCCAGTTCCTCAGGTCACTGTCCTATCCTGTGTCTCATACTACTTATCTAATCACTCTCTGTGTTCCCCTCTCTGGGTCTCTCTGCAGTATGTGACACTGTGACCGCTCTCTCCTCATACAGACACTACATCCACAGGTCCTCAGGTCACTGTCCTATCCTGTGTCTCATACTACTTATCTAATCACTCTCTCAATGTTCCCCTCTCTGGGTCTCTGCTGTATGTGACACTGACTGCTCTCTCCTCATACAGACACTACATCCCCAGGTCCTCAGGTCACTGTCCTATCCTGTGTCTCATCCATCTTATCTAATCACTCTCTGTGTTCCCCTCTCTGGGTCTCTGCTGTATGTGACACTGTGACTGCTCTCTCCTCATACAGACACTACATCCCCAGGTCTACAGGTCACTTTCATATCCTGTGTCTCATCCTACTTAACTAATCACTGTCTCATTGTTCCTCTCTTGGTCTCTCTGCAGTATGTGACAATGTGACTGCTCTCTCCTCATACAAACACTACATCCCCAGGTCCTCAGGTTACTTTCATATCCTGTGTCTCATCCTACTTATCTAATCACTCTCTGTGTTCCCCTCTCTGGGTCTCTGCTGTATGTGACACTGTGACTGCTCTCTCCTCATACAGACACTACAACCCCATGGTCCTCAGGTCACTGTCCTATCATGTGTCTTATCCTACTTATCTAATCACTCCCTGTGTTCCCCTCTCTGGGTCTCTCCTGTATGTGACACTGTGACTGCTCTCTCCTCATACAGACACTACATCCCCAGGTCTACAGGTCACTGTCCTATCCTGTGTCTCATCCTACTTATCTAATCACTCTCTCAGTGTTCCCCTCTCTGGGTCTCTGCTGTATGTGACACTGTGACTGCTCTCTCCTCATACAGACTCTACATCCCCAGGTCCTCAGGTCACTGTCCTATCATGTGTCTCATCCTATTAATCTAATCACTCTCTGTGTTCCCCTCTCTGGGTCTCTGCTGTATGTGACACTGTGACTGCTCTATCCACATACAAACACTACATCCCCAGGTCCTCAGGTCACTGCCCTATCCTGTGTCTCATCCTACTTATCTAATCACTCTCAGTGTTCCCCTCTCTGGGTCTCTCTGCAGTATGTGACAATGTGACTGCTCTCTCCTCATACAGACACTACATCCCCAGGTCCTCGGGTTAATTTCCTTTCCTGTGTCTCATCCTACTTATCAAATCACTCTCTCAGTGTTCCCCTCTCTGGATCTCTGCTGTATATGACACTGTGACTGCTCTCTCCTCATACAGACACTACATCCCCTGGTCCTCAGGTCACTTTCCTGTCCTGTGTCTCATCCTACTTATCAAATCACTCTCTTGGTGTTCCCCTCTCTGGGTCTCTGCTGTATATGACACTGTGACTGCTCTCTCCTCATACAGACACTACATCCCCAGGTCCTCTGGTCACTGTCCTATCCTGTGTCTCATCCTACTTATCTAATCACTCTCTGTGTTCCCCTCTCTGGGTCTCTGCTGTATGTGACACTGTGACTGCTCTCTCCTCATACAGACACTACATCCCCAGGTCCTCAGGTCACTGTCCTATCCTGAGTCTCATCCTACTTATCTAATCACTCTCTCAGTGTTCCCCTCCCTGGGTCTCTGCTGTATATGACACTGTGACTGCTCTCTCCTCATACAGACACTACATCCCCAGGTCTACAGGTCACTGTCATATCCTGTGTCTCATCCTACTTATCTAATCACTCTCCCATTGTTCCCCTCTCTGGGTCTCTCTGCTGTATGTGACACTGTGACTGCTCTCTCCTCATACAGACACTACATCCCCAGGTCTACAGGTCACTTTCATATCCTGTGTCTCATCCTACTTAACTAATCACTCTCTCATTGTTCCCCGCTCTGGGTCTCTCTGCAGTATGTGACAATGTGACTGCTCTCTCCTCATACAGACACTACATCCCCAGGTCCTCAGGTTACTTTCATATCCTGTGTCTCATCCTACTTATCTAATCACTCTCTGTGTTCCCCTCTCTGGGTCTCTGCTGTATGTGACACTGTGACTGCTCTCTCCTCATACAGACACTACAACCCCATGGTCCTCAGGTCACTGTCCTATCATGTGTCTTATCCTACTTATCTAATCACTCCCTGTGTTCCCCTCTCTGGGTCTCTCCTGTATGTGACACTGTGACTTTTCTCTCCTCATACAGACACTACATCCCCTGGTCTACAGGTCACTGTCCTATCCTGTGTCTCATCCTACTTATCTAATCACTCTCTCATTGTTCCCCACTCTGGGTCTCTCTGCTGTATGTGACACTGTGACTGCTCTCGCCTCATACAGACACTACATCCCCAGGTCCTCATGTCACTGTCCTATCCTGTGTCTCATCCTACTTATCTAATCACTCTGTGTGTTCCCCTCTCTGGGTTTCTCTGCAGTATGTGACACTGTGACTGCTCTCTCCTCATACAGACACTACATCCCCAGGTCCTCAGGTCACTGTCCTATCCTGTGTCTCATCCTACTTATCTAATCACTCTCAGTGTTCCCCTCTCTGGGTTTCTCTGCTGTATGTGACTCTGTGACTGCTCTCTCCTCATACAGACACTACATCCCCAGGTCCTCAGGTCACTGTCCTATCATGTGTCTCATCCTACTTATCTAATCACTCTCAGTGTTCCCCTCTCTGGGTTTCTCTGCAGTATGTGACACTGTGACTGCTCTCTCCTCACACAGACAATACATCCCCAGTTCCTCAGGTCACTGTCCTATCCTGTGTCTCATACTACTTATCTAATCACTCTGTGTTCCCCTCTCTGGGTCTCTGCTGTATGTGACACTGTGACCGCTCTCTCCTCATACAGACACTACATCCACAGGTCCTCAGGTCACTGTCCTATCCTGTGTCTCATACTACTTATCTAATCACTCTCTCAATGTTCCCCTCTCTGGGTCTCTGCTGTATGTGACACTGTGACTGCTCTCTCCTCATACAGACACTACATCCTCAGGTCACTGTCCTATCCTGTGTCTCATCCAACTTATCTAATCACTCTCTGTGTTCCCCTCTCTGGGTCTCTGCTGTATGTGACACTGTGACTGCTCTCTCCTCATACAGACACTACATCCCCAGGTCCTCAGGTTACTTTCATATCCTGTGTCTCATCCTACTTATCTAATCACTCTCTGTGTTCCCCTCTCTGGGTCTCTGCTGTATGTGACACTGTGACTGCTCTCTCCTCATACAGACACTACAACCCCATGGTCCTCAGGTCACTGTCCTATCATGTGTCTTATCCTACTTATCTAATCACTCCCTGTGTTCCCCTCTCTGGGTCTCTCCTGTATGTGACACTGTGACTTTTCTCTCCTCATACAGACACTACATCCCCTGGTCTACAGGTCACTGTCCTATTCTGTGTCTCATCCTACTTATCTAATCAGTCTCTCATTGTTCCCCACTCTGGGTCTCTCTGCTGTATGTGACACTGTGACTGCTCTCGCCTCATACAGACACTACATCCCCAGGTCCTCATGTCACTGTCCTATCCTGTGTCTCATCCTACTTATCTAATCACTCTGTGTGTTCCCCTCTCTGGGTCTCTGCTGTATGTGACACTGTGACTGCTCTCTCCTCATACAGACTCTACATCCCCAGGTCCTCATGTCACTGTCCTATCATGTGTCTCATCCTACTTATCTAATCACTCTCTGTATTCCCCTCTCTGGGTCTCTGCTGTATGTGACACTGTGACTGCTCTATCCACATACAAACATTACATCCCCAGGTCCTCAGGTCACTGTCCTATCCTGTGTCTCATCCTACTTATCTAATCACTCTCAGTGTTCCCCTCTCTGGGTCTCTCTGCAGTATGTGACAATGTGACTGCTCTCTCCTCATACAGACACTACATCCCCAGGTCCTCAGGTTACTTTCCTGTCCTGTGTCTCATCCTACTTATCAAATCACTCTCTCAGTGTTCCCCTCTCTGGGTCTCTGCTGTATATGACATTGTGACTGATCTCTCGTCATACAGACACTACATCCCAAGGTCCTAAGGTCACTTTCCTGTCCTGTGTCTCATCCTACTTATCAAATCACTCTCTTAGTGTTCCCCTCTCTGGGTCTCTGCTGTATATGACACTGTGACTGCTTTCTCGTCATACAGACACTACATCCCCAGGTCCTCAGGTCACTGTCCTATCCTGTGTCTCATCCTACTTATCTAATCAGTCTCAGTGTTCCCCTCTCAGGGTCTCTGCTGTATGAGACAATGTGACTGCTCTCTCCTCATACAGACACTTTATCCCCAGGTCCTCAGGTCACTGTCCTATCCTGTGTCTCATCCTACTTATCTAATCACTCTCTGTGTTCCCCTCTCTGGGTCTCTGCTGTATTTGACACTGTGACTGCTCTCTCCTCATACAGACACAACATCCCCAGGTCTTCAGGTCACTGTCCTATCCTGTGTCTCATCCTACCTATCTAATCACTCTCTGTGTTCCCCTCTCTGAGTCTCTGATGTATGTGACACTGTAACTGTTCTCTCCTCATACAGACTCTACATCCCCAGGTCCTCAGGTCACTGTCCAATCCTGTGTCTCATCCTACTTATCAAATCACTCTCTGTGTTCCCCTCTCTGGGTCTCTGCTGTATGTGACACTGTAACTGTTCTCTCCTCATACAGACACTACATCCCCAGGTCCTCAGGTCACTGTCCTATCCTGTGTCTCATCGTACTTATCTAATCACTCTCTGTGTTCCCCTCTCTGTGTCTCTGCTGTATGTGACACTTTGACTGCTCTCTCCTCATACAGACACTACATCCCCAGGTCCTGTGGTCACTGTCCTATACTTTTTCTCATCCTACTTATCTAATCACTCCCTGTGTTCCCCTCTCTGGGTCTCTCCTGTATGTGACACTGTGACTTTTCTCTCCTCATACAGACACTACATCCCCTGGTCTACAGGTCACTGTCCTATCCTGTGTCTCATCCTACTTATCTAATCACTCTCTCATTGTTCCCCACTCTGGGTCTCTCTGCTGTATGTGACACTGTGACTGCTCTCGCCTCATACAGACACTACATCCCCAGGTCCTCATGTCACTGTCCTATCCTGTGTCTCATCCTACTTATCTAATCACTCTGTGTGTTCCCCTCTCTGGGTCTCTGCTGTATGTGACACTGTGACTGCTCTCTCCTCATAGAGACTCTACATCCCCAGGTCCTCATGTCACTGTCCTATCATGTGTCTCATCCTACTTATCTAATCACTCTCTGTGTTCCCCTCTCTGGGTCTCTGCTGTATGTGACACTGTGACTGCTCTATCCACATACAAACATTACATCCCCAGGTCCTCAGGTCACTGTCCTATCCTGTGTCTCATCCTACTTATCTAATCACTCTCAGTGTTCCCCTCTCTGGGTCTCTCTGCAGTATGTGACAATGTGACTGCTCTCTCCTCATACAGACACTACATCCCCAGGTCCTCAGGTTACTTTCCTGTCCTGTGTCTCATCCTACTTATCAAATCACTCTCTCAGTGTTCCCCTCTCTGGGTCTCTGCTGTATATGACACTGTGACTGATCTCTCGTCATACAGACACTACATCCCAAGGTCCTAAGGTCACTTTCCTGTCCTGTGTCTCATCCTACTTATCAAATCACTCTCTTAGTGTTCCCCTCTCTGGGTCTCTGCTGTATATGACACTGTGACTGCTTTCTCGTCATACAGACACTACATCCCCAGGTCCTCAGGTCACTGTCCTATCCTGTGTCTCATCCTACTTATCTAATCAGTCTCAGTGTTCCCCTCTCAGGGTTCTCTGCTGTATGAGACAATGTGACTGCTCTCTCCTCATACAGACACTTTATCCCCAGGTCCTCAGGTCACTGTCCTATCCTGTGTCTCATCCTACTTATCTAATCACTCTCTCTGTTCCCCTCTCTGGGTCTCTGCTGTATTTGACACTGTGACTGCTCTCTCCTCATACAGACACAACATCCCCAGGTCTTCAGGTCACTGTCCTATCCTGTGTCTCATCCTACCTATCTAATCACTCTCTGTGTTCCCCTCTCTGAGTCTCTGATGTATGTGACACTGTAACTGTTCTCTCCTCATACAGACTCTACATCCCCAGGTCCTCAGGTCACTGTCCAATCCTGTGTCTCATCCTACTTATCAAATCACTCTCTGTGTTCCCCTCTCTGGGTCTCTGCTGTATGTGACACTGTAACTGTTCTCTCCTCATACAGACACTACATCCCCAGGTCCTCAGGTCACTGTCCTATCCTGTGTCTCATCGTACTTATCTAATCACTCTCTGTGTTCCCCTCTCTGTGTCTCTGCTGTATGTGACACTTTGACTGCTCTCTCCTCATACAGACACTACATCCCCAGGTCCTGTGGTCACTGTCCTATACTTTTTCTCATCCTACTTATCTAATCACTCTCAGTGTTCCCCTCTCTGGGTGTCTGCTGTATGTGACACTGTGACTGCTCTCTCCTCATACAGACACTACATCCCCAGGTCCTCAGGTCACTGTCATATCCTGTGTCTCATCCTACTTATCTAATCACTCTCTCATTGTTCCCCTCTCTGGGTCTCTCTGCTGTACGTGACACTGTGACTGCTCTCTCCTCATACAGACTCTACATCCCCAGGTCCTCAAGTCACTGTCCTATCATGTGTCTCATCCTACTTATCTAATCACTCTCTGTGTTCCCCTCTCTGGGTCTCTGCTGTATGTGACACTGTGACTGCTCTCTCCTCATACAAACACCTCATCCCCAGGTCTACAGGTCACTTTCATATCCTGTGTCTCATCCTACTTAACTAATCACTCTCATTGTTCCCCTCTCTGGGTCTCTCTGCTGTATGTGACACTGTGACTGCTCTCTCCTCATACAGACTCTACGTACTCAGGTCACTGTCCTATCATGTGTCTCATCCTACTTATCTAATCACTCTCTCAGTGTTCCCCTCTCTGGGTCTCTGCTGTATGTGACACTGTGACTGCTCTCGCCTCATACAGACACTACATCCCCAGGTCCTCATGTCACTGTCCTATCCTGTGTCTCATCCTACTTATCTAATCACTCTGTGTGTTCCCCTCTCTGGGTTTCTCTGCAGTATGTGACACTGTGACTGCTCTCTCCTCATACAGACACTACATCCCCAGGTCCTCAGGTCACTGTCCTATCCTGTGTCTCATCCTACTTATCTAATCACTCTCAGTGTTCCCCTCTCTGGGTTTCTCTGCTGTATGTGACTCTGTGACTGCTCTCTCCTCATACAGACACTACATCCCCAGGTCCTCAGGTCACTGTCCTATCATGTGTCTCATCCTACTTATCTAATCACTCTCAGTGTTCCCCTCTCTGGGTTTCTCTGCAGTATGTGACACTGTGACTGCTCTCTCCTCACACAGACAATACATCCCCAGTTCCTCAGGTCACTGTCCTATCCTGTGTCTCATACTACTTATCTAATCACTCTGTGTTCCCCTCTCTGGGTCTCTGCTGTATGTGACACTGTGACCGCTCTCTCCTCATACAGACACTACATCCACAGGTCCTCAGGTCACTGTCCTATCCTGTGTCTCATACTACTTATCTAATCACTCTCTCAATGTTCCCCTCTCTGGGTCTCTGCTGTATGTGACACTGTGACTGCTCTCTCCTCATACAGACACTACATCCTCAGGTCACTGTCCTATCCTGTGTCTCATCCAACTTATCTAATCACTCTCTGTGTTCCCCTCTCTGGGTCTCTGCTGTATGTGACACTGTGACTGCTCTCTCCTCATACAGACACTACATCCCCAGGTCTACAGGTCACTTTCATATCCTGTGTCTCATCCTACTTAACTAATCACTCTCTCATTGTTCCCCGCTCTGGGTCTCTCTGCAGTATGTGACAATGTGACTGCTCTCTCCTCATACAGACACTACATCCCCAGGTCCTCAGGTTACTTTCATATCCTGTGTCTCATCCTACTTATCTAATCACTCTCTGTGTTCCCCTCTCTGGGTCTCTGCTGTATGTGACACTGTGACTGCTCTCTCCTCATACAGACACTACAACCCCATGGTCCTCAGGTCACTGTCCTATCATGTGTCTTATCCTACTTATCTAATCACTCCCTGTGTTCCCCTCTCTGGGTCTCTCCTGTATGTGACACTGTGACTTTTCTCTCCTCATACAGACACTACATCCCCTGGTCTACAGGTCACTGTCCTATCCTGTGTCTCATCCTACTTATCTAATCAGTCTCTCATTGTTCCCCACTCTGGGTCTCTCTGCTGTATGTGACACTGTGACTGCTCTCGCCTCATACAGACACTACATCCCCAGGTCCTCATGTCACTGTCCTATCCTGTGTCTCATCCTACTTATCTAATCACTCTGTGTGTTCCCCTCTCTGGGTCTCTGCTGTATGTGACACTGTGACTGCTCTCTCCTCATACAGACTCTACATCCCCAGGTCCTCATGTCACTGTCCTATCATGTGTCTCATCCTACTTATCTAATCACTCTCTGTATTCCCCTCTCTGGGTCTCTGCTGTATGTGACACTGTGACTGCTCTATCCACATACAAACATTACATCCCCAGGTCCTCAGGTCACTGTCCTATCCTGTGTCTCATCCTACTTATCTAATCACTCTCAGTGTTCCCCTCTCTGGGTCTCTCTGCAGTATGTGACAATGTGACTGCTCTCTCCTCATACAGACACTACATCCCCAGGTCCTCAGGTTACTTTCCTGTCCTGTGTCTCATCCTACTTATCAAATCACTCTCTCAGTGTTCCCCTCTCTGGGTCTCTGCTGTATATGACATTGTGACTGATCTCTCGTCATACAGACACTACATCCCAAGGTCCTAAGGTCACTTTCCTGTCCTGTGTCTCATCCTACTTATCAAATCACTCTCTTAGTGTTCCCCTCTCTGGGTCTCTGCTGTATATGACACTGTGACTGCTTTCTCGTCATACAGACACTACATCCCCAGGTCCTCAGGTCACTGTCCTATCCTGTGTCTCATCCTACTTATCTAATCAGTCTCAGTGTTCCCCTCTCAGGGTCTCTGCTGTATGAGACAATGTGACTGCTCTCTCCTCATACAGACACTTTATCCCCAGGTCCTCAGGTCACTGTCCTATCCTGTGTCTCATCCTACTTATCTAATCACTCTCTGTGTTCCCCTCTCTGGGTCTCTGCTGTATTTGACACTGTGACTGCTCTCTCCTCATACAGACACAACATCCCCAGGTCTTCAGGTCACTGTCCTATCCTGTGTCTCATCCTACCTATCTAATCACTCTCTGTGTTCCCCTCTCTGAGTCTCTGATGTATGTGACACTGTAACTGTTCTCTCCTCATACAGACTCTACATCCCCAGGTCCTCAGGTCACTGTCCAATCCTGTGTCTCATCCTACTTATCAAATCACTCTCTGTGTTCCCCTCTCTGGGTCTCTGCTGTATGTGACACTGTAACTGTTCTCTCCTCATACAGACACTACATCCCCAGGTCCTCAGGTCACTGTCCTATCCTGTGTCTCATCGTACTTATCTAATCACTCTCTGTGTTCCCCTCTCTGTGTCTCTGCTGTATGTGACACTTTGACTGCTCTCTCCTCATACAGACACTACATCCCCAGGTCCTGTGGTCACTGTCCTATACTTTTTCTCATCCTACTTATCTAATCACTCCCTGTGTTCCCCTCTCTGGGTCTCTCCTGTATGTGACACTGTGACTTTTCTCTCCTCATACAGACACTACATCCCCTGGTCTACAGGTCACTGTCCTATCCTGTGTCTCATCCTACTTATCTAATCACTCTCTCATTGTTCCCCACTCTGGGTCTATCTGCTGTATGTGACACTGTGACTGCTCTCGCCTCATACAGACACTACATCCCCAGGTCCTCATGTCACTGTCCTATCCTGTGTCTCATCCTACTTATCTAATCACTCTGTGTGTTCCCCTCTCTGGGTCTCTGCTGTATGTGACACTGTGACTGCTCTCTCCTCATAGAGACTCTACATCCCCAGGTCCTCATGTCACTGTCCTATCATGTGTCTCATCCTACTTATCTAATCACTCTCTGTGTTCCCCTCTCTGGGTCTCTGCTGTATGTGACACTGTGACTGCTCTATCCACATACAAACATTACATCCCCAGGTCCTCAGGTCACTGTCCTATCCTGTGTCTCATCCTACTTATCTAATCACTCTCAGTGTTCCCCTCTCTGGGTCT
Source organism: Taudactylus pleione (assembly GCA_031769625.1). Lineage (NCBI taxonomy): Eukaryota > Metazoa > Chordata > Amphibia > Anura > Myobatrachidae > Taudactylus > Taudactylus pleione. The sequence continues at coordinate 642,505 of JAUIMM010000336.1, forward strand.
CTCTGCAGTATGTGACAATGTGACTGCTCTCTCCTCATACAGACACTACATCCCCAGGTCCTCAGGTTACTTTCCTGTCCTGTGTCTCATCCTACTTATCAAATCACTCTCTCAGTGTTCCCCTCTCTGGGTCTCTGCTGTATATGACACTGTGACTGATCTCTCCTCATACAGACACTACATCCCAAGGTCCTAAGGTCACTTTCCTGTCCTGTGTCTCATCCTACTTATCAAATCACTCTCTTAGTGTTCCCCTCTCTGGGTCTCTGCTGTATATGACACTGTGACTGCTTTCTCGTCATACAGACACTACATCCCCAGGTCCTCAGGTCACTGTCCTATCCTGTGTCTCATCCTACTTATCTAATCAGTCTCAGTGTTCCCCTCTCAGGGTTCTCTGCTGTATGAGACAATGTGACTGCTCTCTCCTCATACAGACACTTTATCCCCAGGTCCTCAGGTCACTGTCCTATCCTGTGTCTCATCCTACCTATCTAATCACTCTCTGTGTTCCCCTCTCTGAGTCTCTGATGTATGTGACACTGTAACTGTTCTCTCCTCATACAGACTCTACATCCCCAGGTCCTCAGGTCACTGTCCAATCCTGTGTCTCATCCTACTTATCAAATCACTCTCTGTGTTCCCCTCTCTGGGTCTCTGCTGTATGTGACACTGTAACTGTTCTCTCCTCATACAGACACTACATCCCCAGGTCCTCAGGTCACTGTCCTATCCTGTGTCTCATCGTACTTATCTAATCACTCTCTGTGTTCCCCTCTCTGTGTCTCTGCTGTATGTGACACTTTGACTGCTCTTTCCTCATACAGACACTACATCCCCAGGTCCTGTGGTCACTGTCCTATACTTTTTCTCATCCTACTTATCTAATCACTCTCAGTGTTCCCCTCTCAGGGTTCTCTGCTGTATGTGACACTGTGACTGCTCTCTCCTCATACAGACACTACATCCCCAGGTCCTCAGGTCACTGTCATATCCTGTGTCTCATCCTACTTATCTAATCACTCTCTCATTGTTCCCCTCTCTGGGTCTCTCTGCTGTACGTGACACTGTGACTGCTCTCTCCTCATACAGACTCTACATCCCCAGGTCCTCAAGTCACTGTCCTATCATGTGTCTCATCCTACTTATCTAATCACTCTCTGTGTTCCCCTCTCTGGGTCTCTGCTGTATGTGACACTGTGACTGCTCTCTCCTCATACAAACACCTCATCCCCAGGTCTACAGGTCACTTTCATATCCTGTGTCTCATCCTACTTAACTAATCACTCTCATTGTTCCCCTCTCTGGGTCTCTCTGCTGTATGTGACACTGTGACTGCTCTCTCCTCATACAGACTCTACGTACTCAGGTCACTGTCCTATCATGTGTCTCATCCTACTTATCTAATCACTCTCTCAGTGTTCCCCTCTCTGGGTCTCTGCTGTATGTGACACTGTGACTGCTCTCTCCTCATACAGACACTACAGCCCCATAGTCCTCAGGTCACTGTCCTATCCTGTGTCTTATCCTACTTATCTAATCACTCCCTGTGTTCCCCTCTCTGGGTCTCTCCTGTAGTTGACACTGTGACCGCTCTCTCCTCATACAGACACTACATACCCAGGTCCTCAGGTCACTGTCCTATCCTGTGTCTCATACTACTTATCAAATCACTCTCTCAGTGTTCCCCTCCCTGGGTCTCTGCTGTATATGACACTGTGACTGCTCTCTCCTCATACAGACACTACATCCCCAGGTCTACAGGTCACTGTCCTATCCTGTGTCTCATCCTACTTTTCTAATCACTCTCTCAGTGTTCCCCTCTCTGGGTCTCTGCTGTATGTGACACTGTGACTGCTCTCTCCTCATACAGACACTGCATCCCCAGGTCCTCAGGTCACTGTCCTATCCTGTGTCTCATCCTACTTATCTAATCACTCTCTGTGTTCCCCTGTCTGGGTCTCTCTGCTGTATGTGACACTGTGACTGCTCTCTCCTCATACAGACACTACAACCCCATGGTCCTCAGGTCACTGTCCTATCCTGTGTCTCATCCTACTTATCTAATCACTCTCTGTGTTCCCCTCTCTGGGTCTCTGCTGTATGTGACACTGTGACTGCTCTCTCCTCATACAGACACTACATCCCCTAGTCCTCAGGTCACTGTCCTATCCTGTGTCTTATCCTACTTATCTAATCACTCTCTGTGTTCCCCTCTCTGGGTCTCTGCTGTATGTGACACTGTGACTGCTCTCTCCTCATACAGACACTTTATCCCCAGGTGCTCCGGTCACTGTCCTATCCTGTGTCTCATCCTACTTATCTAATCACTCTCTGTGTTCCCCGCTCTGGGTCTCTGCTGTATGTGACACTGTGTCCGCTCTCTCCTCATACAGACACTACATCCACAGGTCTTCAGGTCACTGTCCTATCCTGTGTCTCATCCTACTTATCTAATCACTCTCTGTGTTCCCCTCTCTGGGTCTCTGCTGTATGTGACACTGTGACCGCTCTCTCCTCATACAGACACTACATCCCCAGGTCCTAAGGTCACTGTCCTATCCTGTGTCTCATCCTACTTATCTAATCACTCTCTGTGTTCCCCTCTCTGCGTCTCTGCTGTATGTGACACTGTGACCGCTCTCTCCTCATACAGACACTACATCCCCAGGTTCTAAGGTCACTGTCCTATCCTGTGTCTCATCCTACTTATCTAATCACTCTCAGTGATCCCCTCTCTGGGTTTCTCTGCAGTATGTGACACTGTGACTGCTCTCTCCTCACACAGACACTACATCCCCAGTTCCTCAGGTCACTGTCCTATCCTGTGTCTCATACTACTTATCTAATCACTCTCTGTGTTCCCCTCTCTGGGTCTCTCTGCTGTATGTGACACTGTGACCGCTCTCTCCTCATACAGACACTACATCCACAGGTCCTCAGGTCACTGTCCTATCCTGTGTCTCATACTACTTATCTAATCACTCTCTCAATGTTCCCCTCTCTGGGTCTCTGCTGTATGTGACACTGACTGCTCTCTCCTCATACAGACACTACATCCCCAGGTCCTCAGGTCACTGTCCTATCCTGTGTCTCATCCATCTTATCTAATCACTCTCTGTGTTCCCCTCTCTGGGTCTCTGCTGTATGTGACACTGTGACTGCTCTCTCCTCATACAGACACTACATCCCCAGGTCTACAGGTCACTTTCATATCCTGTGTCTCATGCTACTTAACTAATCACTGTCTCATTGTTCCCCTCTCTTGGTCTCTCTGCAGTATGTGACAATGTGACTGCTCTCTCCTCATACAAACACTACATCCCCAGGTCCTCAGGTTACTTTCATATCCTGTGTCTCATCCTACTTATCTAATCACTCTCTGTGTTCCCCTCTCTCGGTCTCTGCTGTATGTGACACTGTGACTGCTCTCTCCTCATACAGACACTACAACCCCATGGTCCTCAGGTCACTGTCCTATCATGTGTCTTATCCTACTTATCTAATCACTCCCTGTGTTCCCCTCTCTGGGTCTCTCCTGTATGTGACACTGTGACTGCTCTCTCCTCATACAGACACTACATCCCCAGGTCTACAGGTCACTGTCCTATCCTGTGTCTCATCCTACTTATCTAATCACTCTCTCAGTGTTCCCCTCTCTGGGTCTCTGCTGTATGTGACACTGTGACTGCTCTCTCCTCATACAGACTCTACATCCCCAGGTCCTCAGGTCACTGTCCTATCATGTGTCTCATCCTATTAATCTAATCACTCTCTGTGTTCCCCTCTCTGGGTCTCTGCTGTATGTGACACTGTGACTGCTCTATCCACATACAAACACTACATCCCCAGGTCCTCAGGTCACTGCCCTATCCTGTGTCTCATCCTACTTATCTAATCACTCTCAGTGTTCCCCTCTCTGGGTCTCTCTGCAGTATGTGACAATGTGACTGCTCTCTCCTCATACAGACACTACATCCCCAGGTCCTCGGGTTAATTTCCTTTCCTGTGTCTCATCCTACTTATCAAATCACTCTCTCAGTGTTCCCCTCTCTGGATCTCTGCTGTATATGACACTGTGACTGCTCTCTCCTCATACAGACACTACATCCCCTGGTCCTCAGGTCACTTTCCTGTCCTGTGTCTCATCCTACTTATCAAATCACTCTCTTGGTGTTCCCCTCTCTGGGTCTCTGCTGTATATGACACTGTGACTGCTCTCTCCTCATACAGACACTACATCCCCAGGTCCTCTGGTCACTGTCCTATCCTGTGTCTCATCCTACTTATCTAATCACTCTCTGTGTTCCCCTCTCTGGGTCTCTGCTGTATGTGACACTGTGACTGCTCTCTCCTCATACAGACACTACATCCCCAGGTCCTCAGGTCACTGTCCTATCCTGAGTCTCATCCTACTTATCTAATCACTCTCTCTGTGTTCCCCTCCCTGGGTCTCTGCTGTATATGACACTGTGACTGCTCTCTCCTCATACAGACACTACATCCCCAGGTCTACAGGTCACTGTCATATCCTGTGTCTCATCCTACTTATCTTATCACTCTCCCATTGTTCCCCTCTCTGGGTCTCTCTGCTGTATGTGACACTGTGACTGCTCTCTCCTCATACATACTCTACATACCCAGGTCCTCAGGTCACTGTCCTATCCTGTGTCTTATCCGACTTATCTCATCACTCTCTGTGTTCCTCTCTCTGGGTCTCTCTGCTGTATGTGACACTGTGACCGCTCTCTCCTCATACAGTCACTACTTCCCCAGGTCCTCAGGTCACTGTCCTATCCTGTGTCTCATCCTACTTATCTAATCACTCTCAGTGTTCCCCTCTCTGGGTCTCACTGCTGTATGTGACTCTGTGACCGCTCTCTCCTCATACAGACACTACTTCCCCCGGTCCTCAGGTCACTGTCCTATCCTGTGTCTCATCCTACTTATCTAATCACTCTCAGTGTTCCCCTCTCTGGGTCTCTCTGCTGTTTGTGACTCTGTGACTGCTCTCTCCTCATACAGACACTACATCCCCAGGTCCTCAGGTCACTGTCCTATCCTGTGTCTCATCCTACTTATCTAATCACTCTCTGTGTTCCCCTCTCTGGGTCTCTGCTGTATGTGACACTGTGACCTCTCTCTCCTCATACAGACACTACATCCCCAGGTCCTCAGGTCACTGTCCTATCCTGTGTCTCATCCTACTTATCTAATCACTCTCAGTGTTCCCCTCTCTGGGTTTCTCTGCAGTATGTGACACTGTGACTGCTCTCTCCTCATACAGACACTACATCCCCAGGTCCTCAGGTCACTGTCCTATCCTGTGTCTCATCCTACTTATCTAATCACTCTCAGTGTTCCCCTCTCTGGGTTTCTCTGCTGTATGTGACTCTGTGACTGCTCTCTCCTCATACAGACACTACATCCCGAGGTCCTCAGGTCACTGTCCTATCCTGTGTCTCATCCTACTTATCTAATCACTCTCAGTGTTCCCCTCTCTGGGTTTCTCTGCTGTTTGTGACTCTGTGACTGCTCACTCCTCATACAGACACTACTTCCCCAGGTCCTCAGGTCACTGTCCTATCCTGTGTCTCATCCTACTTATCTAATCACTCCCTGTGTTCCCCTCTATGGGTCACTCTGCTGTATGTGACTCTGTGACTGCTCTCTCCTCAAACAGACACTACATCCCCAGGTCCTCAGGTCACTGTCCTATCCTGTGTCTCATCCTACTTATCTAAACACTCTCTGTGTTCCCCTCTCTGGGTCTCTGCTGTATGTGACACTGTGACTGCTCTCTCCTCATACAGACACTACATCCCCAGGTCCTCAGGTCACTGTCCTATCCTGTGTCTCATCCTACTTATCTAATCACTCTCAGTGTTCCCCTCTCTGGGTTTCTCTGCAGTATGTGACACTGTGACTGCTCTCTCCTCACACAGACAATACATCCCCAGTTCCTCAGGTCACTGTCCTATCCTGTGTCTCATACTACTTATCTAATCACTCTGTGTTCCCCTCTCTGGGTCTCTGCTGTATGTGACACTGTGACCGCTCTCTCCTCATACAGACACTACATCCACAGGTCCTCAGGTCACTGTCCTATCCTGTGTCTCATACAACTTATCTAATCACTCTCTCAATGTTCCCCTCTCTGGGTCTCTGCTGTATGTGACACTGTGACTGCTCTCTCCTCATACAGACACTACATCCTCAGGTCACTGTCCTATGCTGTGTCTCATCCAACTTATCTAATCACTCTCTGTGTTCCCCTCTCTGGGTCTCTGCTGTATGTGACACTGTGACTGCTCTCTCCTCATACAGACACTACATCCCCAGGTCTACAGGTCACTTTCATATCCTGTGTCTCATCCTACTTAACTAATCACTCTCTCATTGTTCCCCGCTCTGGGTCTCTCTGCAGTATGTGACAATGTGACTGCTCTCTCCTCATACAGACACTACATCCCCAGGTCCTCAGGTTACTTTCATATCCTGTGTCTCATCCTACTTATCTAATCACTCTCTGTGTTCCCCTCTCTGGGTCTCTGCTGTATGTGACACTGTGACTGCTCTCTCCTCATACAGACACTACAACCCCATGGTCCTCAGGTCACTGTCCTATCATGTGTCTTATCCTACTTATCTTATCACTCCCTGTGTTCCCCTCTCTGGGTCTCTCCTGTATGTGACACTGTGACTTTTCTCTCCTCATACAGACACTACATCCCCTGGTCTACAGGTCACTGTCCTATCCTGTGTCTCATCCTACTTATCTAATCACTCTCTCATTGTTCCCCACTCTGGGTCTCTCTGCTGTATGTGACACTGTGACTGCTCTCGCCTCATACAGACACTACATCCCCAGGTCCTCATGTCACTGTCCTATCCTGTGTCTCATCCTACTTATCTAATCACTCTGTGTGTTCCCCTCTCTGGGTCTCTGCTGTATGTGACACTGTGACTGCTCTCTCCTCATACAGACTCTACATCCCCAGGTCCTCATGTCACTGTCCTATCATGTGTCTCATCCTACTTATCTAATCACTCTCTGTGTTCCCCTCTCTGGGTCTCTGCTGTATGTGACACTGTGACTGCTCTATCCACATACAAACATTACATCCCCAGGTCCTCAGGTCACTGTCCTATCCTGTGTCTCATCCTACTTATCTAATCACTCTCAGTGTTCCCCTCTCTGGGTCTCTCTGCAGTATGTGACAATGTGACTGCTCTCTCCTCATACAGACACTACATCCCCAGGTCCTCAGGTTACTTTCCTGTCCTGTGTCTCATCCTACTTATCAAATCACTCTCTCAGTGTTCCCCTCTCTGGGTCTCTGCTGTATATGACACTGTGACTGATCTCTCCTCATACAGACACTACATCCCAAGGTCCTAAGGTCACTTTCCTGTCCTGTGTCTCATCCTACTTATCAAATCACTCTCTTAGTGTTCCCCTCTCTGGGTCTCTGCTGTATATGACACTGTGACTGCTTTCTCGTCATACAGACACTACATCCCCAGGTCCTCAGGTCACTGTCCTATCCTGTGTCTCATCCTACTTATCTAATCAGTCTCAGTGTTCCCCTCTCAGGGTCTCTGCTGTATGAGACAATGTGACTGCTCTCTCCTCATACAGACACTTTATCCCCAGGTCCTCAGGTCACTGTCCTATCCTGTGTCTCATCCTACTTATCTAATCACTCTCTGTGTTCCCCTCTCTGAGTCTCTGATGTATGTGACACTGTAACTGTTCTCTCCTCATACAGACTCTACATCCCCAGGTCCTCAGGTCACTGTCCAATCCTGTGTCTCATCCTACTTATCAAATCACTCTCTGTGTTCCCCTCTCTGGGTCTCTGCTGTATGTGACACTGTAACTGTTCTCTCCTCATACAGACACTACATCCCCAGGTCCTCAGGTCACTGTCCTATCCTGTGTCTCATCGTACTTATCTAATCACTCTCTGTGTTCCCCTCTCTGTGTCTCTGCTGTATGTGACACTTTGACTGCTCTTTCCTCATACAGACACTACATCCCCAGGTCCTGTGGTCACTGTCCTATACTTTTTCTCATCCTACTTATCTAATCACTCTCAGTGTTCCCCTCTCAGGGTTCTCTGCTGTATGTGACACTGTGACTGCTCTCTCCTCATACAGACACTACATCCCCAGGTCCTCAGGTCACTGTCATATCCTGTGTCTCATCCTACTTATCTAATCACTCTCTCATTGTTCCCCTCTCTGGGTCTCTCTGCTGTACGTGACACTGTGACTGCTCTCTCCTCATACAGACTCTACATCCCCAGGTCCTCAAGTCACTGTCCTATCATGTGTCTCATCCTACTTATCTAATCACTCTCTGTGTTCCCCTCTCTGGGTCTCTGCTGTATGTGACACTGTGACTGCTCTCTCCTCATACAAACACCTCATCCCCAGGTCTACAGGTCACTTTCATATCCTGTGTCTCATCCTACTTAACTAATCACTCTCATTGTTCCCCTCTCTGGGTCTCTCTGCTGTATGTGACACTGTGACTGCTCTCTCCTCATACAGACTCTACGTACTCAGGTCACTGTCCTATCATGTGTCTCATCCTACTTATCTAATCACTCTCTCAGTGTTCCCCTCTCTGGGTCTCTGCTGTATGTGACACTGTGACTGCTCTCTCCTCATACAGACACTACAGCCCCATAGTCCTCAGGTCACTGTCCTATCCTGTGTCTTATCCTACTTATCTAATCACTCCCTGTGTTCCCCTCTCTGGGTCTCTCCTGTAGTTGACACTGTGACCGCTCTCTCCTCATACAGACACTACATACCCAGGTCCTCAGGTCACTGTCCTATCCTGTGTCTCATACTACTTATCAAATCACTCTCTCAGTGTTCCCCTCCCTGGGTCTCTGCTGTATATGACACTGTGACTGCTCTCTCCTCATACAGACACTACATCCCCAGGTCTACAGGTCACTGTCCTATCCTGTGTCTCATCCTACTTTTCTAATCACTCTCTCAGTGTTCCCCTCTCTGGGTCTCTGCTGTATGTGACACTGTGACTGCTCTCTCCTCATACAGACACTGCATCCCCAGGTCCTCAGGTCACTGTCCTATCCTGTGTCTCATCCTACTTATCTAATCACTCTCTGTGTTCCCCTGTCTGGGTCTCTCTGCTGTATGTGACACTGTGACTGCTCTCTCCTCATACAGACACTACAACCCCATGGTCCTCAGGTCACTGTCCTATCCTGTGTCTCATCCTACTTATCTAATCACTCTCTGTGTTCCCCTCTCTGGGTCTCTGCTGTATGTGACACTGTGACTGCTCTCTCCTCATACAGACACTACATCCCCTAGTCCTCAGGTCACTGTCCTATCCTGTGTCTTATCCTACTTATCTAATCACTCTCTGTGTTCCCCTCTCTGGGTCTCTGCTGTATGTGACACTGTGACTGCTCTCTCCTCATACAGACACTTTATCCCCAGGTGCTCCGGTCACTGTCCTATCCTGTGTCTCATCCTACTTATCTAATCACTCTCTGTGTTCCCCGCTCTGGGTCTCTGCTGTATGTGACACTGTGTCCGCTCTCTCCTCATACAGACACTACATCCACAGGTCTTCAGGTCACTGTCCTATCCTGTGTCTCATCCTACTTATCTAATCACTCTCTGTGTTCCCCTCTCTGGGTCTCTGCTGTATGTGACACTGTGACCGCTCTCTCCTCATACAGACACTACATCCCCAGGTCCTAAGGTCACTGTCCTATCCTGTGTCTCATCCTACTTATCTAATCACTCTCTGTGTTCCCCTCTCTGCGTCTCTGCTGTATGTGACACTGTGACCGCTCTCTCCTCATACAGACACTACATCCCCAGGTTCTAAGGTCACTGTCCTATCCTGTGTCTCATCCTACTTATCTAATCACTCTCAGTGATCCCCTCTCTGGGTTTCTCTGCAGTATGTGACACTGTGACTGCTCTCTCCTCACACAGACACTACATCCCCAGTTCCTCAGGTCACTGTCCTATCCTGTGTCTCATACTACTTATCTAATCACTCTCTGTGTTCCCCTCTCTGGGTCTCTCTGCTGTATGTGACACTGTGACCGCTCTCTCCTCATACAGACACTACATCCACAGGTCCTCAGGTCACTGTCCTATCCTGTGTCTCATACTACTTATCTAATCACTCTCTCAATGTTCCCCTCTCTGGGTCTCTGCTGTATGTGACACTGACTGCTCTCTCCTCATACAGACACTACATCCCCAGGTCCTCAGGTCACTGTCCTATCCTGTGTCTCATCCATCTTATCTAATCACTCTCTGTGTTCCCCTCTCTGGGTCTCTGCTGTATGTGACACTGTGACTGCTCTCTCCTCATACAGACACTACATCCCCAGGTCTACAGGTCACTTTCATATCCTGTGTCTCATGCTACTTAACTAATCACTGTCTCATTGTTCCCCTCTCTTGGTCTCTCTGCAGTATGTGACAATGTGACTGCTCTCTCCTCATACAAACACTACATCCCCAGGTCCTCAGGTTACTTTCATATCCTGTGTCTCATCCTACTTATCTAATCACTCTCTGTGTTCCCCTCTCTCGGTCTCTGCTGTATGTGACACTGTGACTGCTCTCTCCTCATACAGACACTACAACCCCATGGTCCTCAGGTCACTGTCCTATCATGTGTCTTATCCTACTTATCTAATCACTCCCTGTGTTCCCCTCTCTGGGTCTCTCCTGTATGTGACACTGTGACTGCTCTCTCCTCATACAGACACTACATCCCCAGGTCTACAGGTCACTGTCCTATCCTGTGTCTCATCCTACTTATCTAATCACTCTCTCAGTGTTCCCCTCTCTGGGTCTCTGCTGTATGTGACACTGTGACTGCTCTCTCCTCATACAGACTCTACATCCCCAGGTCCTCAGGTCACTGTCCTATCATGTGTCTCATCCTATTAATCTAATCACTCTCTGTGTTCCCCTCTCTGGGTCTCTGCTGTATGTGACACTGTGACTGCTCTATCCACATACAAACACTACATCCCCAGGTCCTCAGGTCACTGCCCTATCCTGTGTCTCATCCTACTTATCTAATCACTCTCAGTGTTCCCCTCTCTGGGTCTCTCTGCAGTATGTGACAATGTGACTGCTCTCTCCTCATACAGACACTACATCCCCAGGTCCTCGGGTTAATTTCCTTTCCTGTGTCTCATCCTACTTATCAAATCACTCTCTCAGTGTTCCCCTCTCTGGATCTCTGCTGTATATGACACTGTGACTGCTCTCTCCTCATACAGACACTACATCCCCTGGTCCTCAGGTCACTTTCCTGTCCTGTGTCTCATCCTACTTATCAAATCACTCTCTTGGTGTTCCCCTCTCTGGGTCTCTGCTGTATATGACACTGTGACTGCTCTCTCCTCATACAGACACTACATCCCCAGGTCCTCTGGTCACTGTCCTATCCTGTGTCTCATCCTACTTATCTAATCACTCTCTGTGTTCCCCTCTCTGGGTCTCTGCTGTATGTGACACTGTGACTGCTCTCTCCTCATACAGACACTACATCCCCAGGTCCTCAGGTCACTGTCCTATCCTGAGTCTCATCCTACTTATCTAATCACTCTCTCTGTGTTCCCCTCCCTGGGTCTCTGCTGTATATGACACTGTGACTGCTCTCTCCTCATACAGACACTACATCCCCAGGTCTACAGGTCACTGTCATATCCTGTGTCTCATCCTACTTATCTTATCACTCTCCCATTGTTCCCCTCTCTGGGTCTCTCTGCTGTATGTGACACTGTGACTGCTCTCTCCTCATACATACTCTACATACCCAGGTCCTCAGGTCACTGTCCTATCCTGTGTCTTATCCGACTTATCTCATCACTCTCTGTGTTCCTCTCTCTGGGTCTCTCTGCTGTATGTGACACTGTGACCGCTCTCTCCTCATACAGTCACTACTTCCCCAGGTCCTCAGGTCACTGTCCTATCCTGTGTCTCATCCTACTTATCTAATCACTCTCAGTGTTCCCCTCTCTGGGTCTCACTGCTGTATGTGACTCTGTGACCGCTCTCTCCTCATACAGACACTACTTCCCCCGGTCCTCAGGTCACTGTCCTATCCTGTGTCTCATCCTACTTATCTAATCACTCTCAGTGTTCCCCTCTCTGGGTCTCTCTGCTGTTTGTGACTCTGTGACTGCTCTCTCCTCATACAGACACTACATCCCCAGGTCCTCAGGTCACTGTCCTATCCTGTGTCTCATCCTACTTATCTAATCACTCTCTGTGTTCCCCTCTCTGGGTCTCTGCTGTATGTGACACTGTGACCTCTCTCTCCTCATACAGACACTACATCCCCAGGTCCTCAGGTCACTGTCCTATCCTGTGTCTCATCCTACTTATCTAATCACTCTCAGTGTTCCCCTCTCTGGGTTTCTCTGCAGTATGTGACACTGTGACTGCTCTCTCCTCATACAGACACTACATCCCCAGGTCCTCAGGTCACTGTCCTATCCTGTGTCTCATCCTACTTATCTAATCACTCTCAGTGTTCCCCTCTCTGGGTTTCTCTGCTGTATGTGACTCTGTGACTGCTCTCTCCTCATACAGACACTACATCCCGAGGTCCTCAGGTCACTGTCCTATCCTGTGTCTCATCCTACTTATCTAATCACTCTCAGTGTTCCCCTCTCTGGGTTTCTCTGCTGTTTGTGACTCTGTGACTGCTCACTCCTCATACAGACACTACTTCCCCAGGTCCTCAGGTCACTGTCCTATCCTGTGTCTCATCCTACTTATCTAATCACTCCCTGTGTTCCCCTCTATGGGTCACTCTGCTGTATGTGACTCTGTGACTGCTCTCTCCTCAAACAGACACTACATCCCCAGGTCCTCAGGTCACTGTCCTATCCTGTGTCTCATCCTACTTATCTAAACACTCTCTGTGTTCCCCTCTCTGGGTCTCTGCTGTATGTGACACTGTGACTGCTCTCTCCTCATACAGACACTACATCCCCAGGTCCTCAGGTCACTGTCCTATCCTGTGTCTCATCCTACTTATCTAATCACTCTCAGTGTTCCCCTCTCTGGGTTTCTCTGCAGTATGTGACACTGTGACTGCTCTCTCCTCACACAGACAATACATCCCCAGTTCCTCAGGTCACTGTCCTATCCTGTGTCTCATACTACTTATCTAATCACTCTGTGTTCCCCTCTCTGGGTCTCTGCTGTATGTGACACTGTGACCGCTCTCTCCTCATACAGACACTACATCCACAGGTCCTCAGGTCACTGTCCTATCCTGTGTCTCATACAACTTATCTAATCACTCTCTCAATGTTCCCCTCTCTGGGTCTCTGCTGTATGTGACACTGTGACTGCTCTCTCCTCATACAGACACTACATCCTCAGGTCACTGTCCTATGCTGTGTCTCATCCAACTTATCTAATCACTCTCTGTGTTCCCCTCTCTGGGTCTCTGCTGTATGTGACACTGTGACTGCTCTCTCCTCATACAGACACTACATCCCCAGGTCTACAGGTCACTTTCATATCCTGTGTCTCATCCTACTTAACTAATCACTCTCTCATTGTTCCCCGCTCTGGGTCTCTCTGCAGTATGTGACAATGTGACTGCTCTCTCCTCATACAGACACTACATCCCCAGGTCCTCAGGTTACTTTCATATCCTGTGTCTCATCCTACTTATCTAATCACTCTCTGTGTTCCCCTCTCTGGGTCTCTGCTGTATGTGACACTGTGACTGCTCTCTCCTCATACAGACACTACAACCCCATGGTCCTCAGGTCACTGTCCTATCATGTGTCTTATCCTACTTATCTTATCACTCCCTGTGTTCCCCTCTCTGGGTCTCTCCTGTATGTGACACTGTGACTTTTCTCTCCTCATACAGACACTACATCCCCTGGTCTACAGGTCACTGTCCTATCCTGTGTCTCATCCTACTTATCTAATCACTCTCTCATTGTTCCCCACTCTGGGTCTCTCTGCTGTATGTGACACTGTGACTGCTCTCGCCTCATACAGACACTACATCCCCAGGTCCTCATGTCACTGTCCTATCCTGTGTCTCATCCTACTTATCTAATCACTCTGTGTGTTCCCCTCTCTGGGTCTCTGCTGTATGTGACACTGTGACTGCTCTCTCCTCATACAGACTCTACATCCCCAGGTCCTCATGTCACTGTCCTATCATGTGTCTCATCCTACTTATCTAATCACTCTCTGTGTTCCCCTCTCTGGGTCTCTGCTGTATGTGACACTGTGACTGCTCTATCCACATACAAACATTACATCCCCAGGTCCTCAGGTCACTGTCCTATCCTGTGTCTCATCCTACTTATCTAATCACTCTCAGTGTTCCCCTCTCTGGGTCTCTCTGCAGTATGTGACAATGTGACTGCTCTCTCCTCATACAGACACTACATCCCCAGGTCCTCAGGTTACTTTCCTGTCCTGTGTCTCATCCTACTTATCAAATCACTCTCTCAGTGTTCCCCTCTCTGGGTCTCTGCTGTATATGACACTGTGACTGATCTCTCCTCATACAGACACTACATCCCAAGGTCCTAAGGTCACTTTCCTGTCCTGTGTCTCATCCTACTTATCAAATCACTCTCTTAGTGTTCCCCTCTCTGGGTCTCTGCTGTATATGACACTGTGACTGCTTTCTCGTCATACAGACACTACATCCCCAGGTCCTCAGGTCACTGTCCTATCCTGTGTCTCATCCTACTTATCTAATCAGTCTCAGTGTTCCCCTCTCAGGGTCTCTGCTGTATGAGACAATGTGACTGCTCTCTCCTCATACAGACACTTTATCCCCAGGTCCTCAGGTCACTGTCCTATCCTGTGTCTCATCCTACTTATCTAATCACTCTCTGTGTTCCCCTCTCTGGGTCTCTGCTGTATGTGACACTGTGACTGCTCTCTCCTCATACAGACACAACATCCCCAGGTCTTCAGGTCACTGTCCTATCCTGTGTCTCATCCTACCTATCTAATCACTCTCTGTGTTCCCCTCTCTGAGTCTCTGATGTATGTGACACTGTAACTGTTCTCTCCTCATACAGACTCTACATCCCCAGGTCCTCATATCACTGTCCAATCCTGTGTCTCATCCTACTTATCAAATCACTCTCTGTGTTCCCCTCTCTGGGTCTCTGCTGTATGTGACACTGTAACTGTTCTCTCCTCATACAGACACTACATCCCCAGGTCCTCAGGTCACTGTCCTATCCTGTGTCTCATCGTACTTATCTAATCACTCTCTGTGTTCCCCTCTCTGTGTCTCTGCTGTATGTGACACTTTGACTGCTCTCTCCTCATACAGACACTACATCCCCAGGTCCTGTGGTCACTGTCCTATCCTTTTTCTCATCCTACTTATCTAATCACTCTCAGTGTTCCCCTCTCTGGGTGTCTGCTGTATGTGACACTGTGACTGCTCTCTCCTCATACAGACACTACATCCCCAGGTCCTCAGGTCACTGTCATATCCTGTGTCTCATCCTACTTATCTAATCACTCTCTCATTGTTCCCCTCTCTGGGTCTCTCTGCTGTACGTGACACTGTGACTGCTCTCTCCTCATACAGACTCTACATCCCCAGGTCCTCAAGTCACTGTCCTATCATGTGTCTCATCCTACTTATCTAATCACTCTCTGTGTTCCCCTCTCTGGGTCTCTGCTGTATGTGACACTGTGACTGCTCTCTCCTCATACAAACACCTCATCCCCAGGTCTACAGGTCACTTTCATATCCTGTGTCTCATCCTACTTAACTAATCACTCTCATTGTTCCCCTCTCTGGGTCTCTCTGCTGTATGTGACACTGTGACTGCTCTCTCCTCATACAGACTCTACGTACTCAGGTCACTGTCCTATCATGTGTCTCATCCTACTTATCTAATCACTCTCTCAGTGTTCCCCTCTCTGGGTCTCTGCTGTATGTGACACTGTGACTGCTCTCTCCTCATACAGACACTACAGCCCCATAGTCCTCAGGTCACTGTCCTATCCTGTGTCTTATCCTACTTATCTAATCACTCCCTGTGTTCCCCTCTCTGGGTCTCTCCTGTAGTTGACACTGTGACCGCTCTCTCCTCATACAGACACTACATCCCCAGGTCCTCAGGTCACTGTCCTATCCTGTGTCTCATACTACTTATCAAATCACTCTCTCAGTGTTCCCCTCCCTGGGTCTCTGCTGTATATGACACTGTGACTGCTCTCTCCTCATACAGACACTACATCCCCAGGTCTACAGGTCACTGTCCTATCCTGTGTCTCATCCTACTTTTCTAATCACTCTCTCAGTGTTCCCCTCTCTGGGTCTCTGCTGTATGTGACACTGTGACTGCTCTCTCCTCATACAGACACTGCATCCCCAGGTCCTCAGGTCACTGTCCTATCCTGTGTCTCATCCTACTTATCTAATCACTCTCTGTGTTCCCCTGTCTGGGTCTCTCTGCTGTATGTGACACTGTGACTGCTCTCTCCTCATACAGACACTACAACCCCATGGTCCTCAGGTCACTGTCCTATCCTGTGTCTCATCCTACTTATCTAATCACTCTCTGTGTTCCCCTCTCTGGGTCTCTGCTGTATGTGACACTGTGACTGCTCTCTCCTCATACAGACACTACATCCCCTAGTCCTCAGGTCACTGTCCTATCCTGTGTCTTATCCTACTTATCTAATCACTCTCTGTGTTCCCCTCTCTGGGTCTCTGCTGTATGTGACACTGTGACTGCTCTCTCCTCATACAGACACTACAACCCCATGGTCCTCAGGTCACTGTCCTATCATGTGTCTTATCCTATTTATCTAATCACTCCCTGTGTTCCCCTCTCTGGGTCTCTCCTGTATGTGACACTGTGACTGCTCTCTCCTCATACAGACACTACATCCCCTGGTCTACAGGTCACTGTCCTATCCTGTGTCTCATCCTACTTATCTAATCACTCTCTCATTGTTCCCCACTCTGGGTCTCTCTGCTGTATGTGACACTGTGACTGCTCTCGCCTCATACAGACACTACATCCCCAGGTCCTCATGTCACTGTCCTATCCTGTGTCTCATCCTACTTATCTAATCACTCTGTGTGTTCCCCTCTCTGGGTCTCTGCTGTATGTGACACTGTGACTGCTCTATCCACATACAAACACTACATCCCCAGGTCCTCAGGTCACTGTCCTATCCTGTGTCTCTTCCTACTTATCTAATCACTCTCTGTGTTCCCCTCTCTGGGTCTCTGCTGTATGTGACACTGTGACTGCTCTATCCACATACAAACACTACATCCCCAGGTCCTCAGGTCACTGTCCTATCCTGTGTCTCATCCTACTTATCTAATCACTCTCAGTGTTCCCCTCTCTGGGTCTCTCTGCAGTATGTGACAATGTGACTGCTCTCTCCTCATACAGACACTACATCCCCAGGTCCTCAGGTTACTTTCCTGTCCTGTGTCTCATCCTACTTATCAAATCACTCTCTCAGTGTTCCCCTCTCTGGGTCTCTGCTGTATATGACACTGTGACTGATCTCTCCTCATACAGACACTACATCCCAAGGTCCTCAGGTCACTTTCCTGTCCTGTGTCTCATCCTACTTATCAAATCACTCTCTTAGTGTTCCCCTCTCTGGGTCTCTGCTGTATATGACACTGTGACTGCTTTCTCCTCATACAGACACTACATCCCCAGGTCCTCAGGTCACTGTCCTATCCTGTGTCTCATCCTACTTATCTAATCAGTCTCAGTGTTCCCCTCTCAGGGTCTCTGCTGTATGAGACAATGTGACTGCTCTCTCCTCATACAGACACTTTATCCCCAGGTCCTCAGGTCACTGTCCTATCCTGTGTCTCATCCTACTTATCTAATCACTCTCTGTGTTCCCCTCTCTGGGTCTCTGCTGTATGTGACACTGTGACTGCTCTCTCCTCATACAGACACTACATCCCCAGGTCTTCAGGTCACTGTCCTATCCTGTGTCTCATCCTACCTATCTAATCACTCTCTGTGTTCCCCTCTCTGGGTCTCTGCTGTATGTGACACTGTAACTGTTCTCTCCTCATACAGACTCTACATCCCCAGGTCCTCAGGTCACTGTCCTATCCTGTGTCTCATCCTACTTATCAAATCACTCTCTGTGTTCCCCTCTCTGGGTCTCTGCTGTATGTGACACTGTAACTGTTCTCTCCTCATACAGAGACTACATCCCCAGGTCCTCAGGTCACTGTCCTATCCTGTGTCTCATCGTACTTATCTAATCACTCTCTGTGTTCCCCTCTCTGTGTCTCTGCTGTATGTGACACTTTGACTGCTCTCTCCTCATACAGACACTACATCCCCAGGTCCTGTGGTCACTGTCCTATCCTTTTTCTCATCCTACTTATCTAATCACTCTGTGTTCCCCTCTCTGGGTGTCTGCTGTATGTGACAGTGTGACTGCTCTCTCCTCATACAGACACTACATCCCCAGGTCCTCAGGTCACTGTCATATCCTGTGTCTCATCCTACTTATCTAATCACTCTCTCATTGTTCCCCTCTCTGGGTCTCTCTGCTGTACGTGACACTGTGACTGCTCTCTCCTCATACAGACTCTACATCCCCAGGTCCTCAAGTCACTGTCCTATCATGTGTCTCATCCTACTTATCTAATCACTCTCTGTGTTCCCCTCTCTGGGTCTCTGCTGTATGTGACACTGTGACTGCTCTCTCCTCATACAAACACCTCATCCGCAGGTCTACAGGTCACTTTCATATCCTGTGTCTCATCCTACTTAACTAATCACTCTCATTGTTCCCCTCTCTGGGTCTCTCTGCTGTATGTGACACTGTGACTGCTCTCTCCTCATACAGACTCTATGTCCTCAGGTCACTGTCCTATCATGTGTCTCATCCTACTTATCTAATCACTCTCTCAGTGTTCCCCTCTCTGGGTCTCTGCTGTATGTGACACTGTGACTGCTCTCTCCTCATACAGACACTACAGCCCCATAGTCCTCAGGTCACTGTCCTATCCTGTGTCTTATCCTACTTATCTAATCACTCCCTGTGTTCCCCTCTCTGGGTCTCTCCTGTAGTTGACACTGTGACCGCTCTCTCCTCATACAGACACTACATCCCCAGGTCCTCAGGTCACTGTCCTATCCTGTGTCTCATACTACTTATCAAATCACTCTCCCAGTGTTCCCCTCCCTGGGTCTCTGCTGTATATGACACTGTGACTGCTCTCTCCTCATACAGACACTACATCCCCCGGTCTACAGGTCACTGTCCTATCCTGTGTCTCATCCTACTTTTCTAATCACTCTCTCAGTGTTCCCCTCTCTGGGTTTCTGCTGTATGTGACACTGTGACTGCTCTCTCCTCATACAGACACTGCATCCCCAGGTCCTCAGGTCACTGTCCTATCCTGTGTCTCATCCTACTTATCTAATCACTCTCTGTGTTCCCCTGTCTGGGTCTCTTTGCTGTATGTGACACTGTGACTGCTCTCTCCTCATACAGACACTACAACCCCATGGTCCTCAGGTCACTGTCCTATCCTGTGTCTCATCCTACTTATCTAATCACTCTCTGTGTTCCCCTCTCTGGGTCTCTGCTGTATGTGACACTGTGACTGCTCTCTCCTCATACAGACACTTTATCCCCAGGTCCTCCGGTCACTGTCCTATCCTGTGTCTCATCCTACTTATCTAATCTCTCTCTGTGTTCCCCGCTCTGGGTCTCTGCTGTATGTGACACTGTGTCCGCTCTCTCCTCATACAGACACTACATCCACAGGTCCTCAGGTCACAGTCCTATCATTTCTCATACTACTTATCTTATCACTCAGTGTTCCCCTCTCTGGGTCTCTGCTGTATGTGACACTGTGACCGCTCTCTCCTCATACAGACACTACATCCCCAGGTCCTCAGGTCACTGTCCTATCCTGTGTCTTATCCTACTTATCTAATCACTCTCTCAGTGTTCCCCTCTCTGAGTCTCTGCTGTATGTGACATTGTGACTGCTCTCTCCTCATACAGACACTACATCCCCTAGTCCTCAGGTCACTGTCCTATCCTGTGTCTTATCCTACTTATCTAATCACTCTCTGTGTTCCCCTCTCTGGGTCTCTGCTGTATGTGACACTGTGACTGCTCTCTCCTCATACAGTCTCTATATCCCCAGGTCCTCAGGTCACTGTCCTATCCTGTGTCTCATTCCTACTTATCTAATCACTCTCTGTGTTCCCCTCTCAGGGTCTCTGCTGTATGTGACACTGTGACTGCTCTCTCCTCATACAGACACTACATCCCCAGGTCCTAAGGTCACTGTCCTATCCTGTGTCTCATCCTACTTATCTAATCACTCTCTCAGTGTTCCCCTCTCTGGGTCTCTGCTGTATGTGACACTGTGATCGCTCTCTCCTCATACAGACACTTTATCCCCTGGTCCTCCGGTCACTGTCCTATCCTGTGTCTCATCCTACTTATCTAATCACTCTCTGTGTTCCCCTCTCTGGGTCTCTGCTGTATGTGACACTGTGTTTGCTCTCTCCTCATACAGACACTACATCCACACGTCCTCAGGTCACAGTCCTATCATTTCTCATACTACTTATCTTATCACTCAGTTTTCCCCTCTCTGGGTCTCTGCTGTATGTGACACTGAGACCGCTCTCTCCTTATACAGACTCTACATCCCCAGGTCCTCAGGTCACTGTCCTATCCTGTGTCTCATCCTACTTATCTAATTATCTTATCACTCTGTGTTCCCTTCTCTGGGTCTCTCGGCTATATGTGACACTGTGACTGCTCTCTCCTCATACAGACACTACATCCCCACGTCCTCTGGACACTCTCCTATACTGTGTCTCATCCTACTTATCTAATCACTCTCTGTGTTCCCCTCTCTGGGTCTCTGCTGCATGTGACACTGTGACTGCTCTCTCCTCATACAGACACTACATCCCCAGGTCCTCAGGTCACTGTCCTATCCTGTGTCTCATCCTACTTATCTAATCACTCTCAGTGTTCCCCTCTCTGGGTCTCTGCTCTATGTGACACTGTGACTGCTCTCTCCTCATACAGACACTACATCCCCAGGTCCTCAGGTCACTGTCCTATCCTGTGTCTCATCCTACTTATCTAATCACTCTCAGTGTTCCCCTCTCTGGGTCTCTGCTGTATGTGACACTGTGACTGCTCTCTCCTCATACAGACACTACATCCCCTGGTCCTCAGGTCACTGTCCTATCCTGTGTCTTATCCTACTTATCTAATCACTCTCTGTGTTCCCCTCTCTGGGTCTCTGCTGTATGTGACACTGTGACTGCTCTCTCCTCATACAGACACTATATCTCCAGGTCCTCAGGTCACTGTCCTATCCTGTGTCTCATCCTACATATCTAATCACTCTCTGTGTTCCTCTCTCTGGGTCTCTGCTGTATGTGACACTGTGTCCGCTCTCTCCTCATACAGACACTACATCCACAGGTCCTCAGGTCACAGTCCTATCATTTCTCATACTACTTATCTTATCACTCTCTGTGTTCCCCTCTCTGGGTCTCTGCTGCATGTGACACTGTGACTGCTCTCTCCTCATACAGACACTACAGCCCCAGGTCCTCAGGTCACTGTCCTATCCTGTGTCTCATCCTACTTATCTAATCACTCCCTGTGTTCCACTCTCTGGGTCTCTGCTGTATGTGACACTGTGACTGCTCTCTCCTCATACAAACACTACATCCCCAGTTCTACAGGTCACTTTCATATCCTGTGTCTCATCCTACTTATCTAATCACTCAGTGTTCCCCTCTCTTGGTCTCTGCTTTATGTGACACTGTGACCGCTCTCTCCTCATACAGACACTACATCCCCAGGTCCTCAGGTCACTGTCCTATCCTGTGTCTTATCCTACTTATCTAATCACTCTCTCAGTGTTCCCCTCTCTGAGTCTCTGCTGTATGTGACACTGTGACTGTTCTCTCCTCATACAGACACTACAACCCCATGGTCCTCAGGTCACTGTCCTATCCTGTGTCTTATCCTACTTATCTAATCACTCCCTGTGTTACCCTCTCTGGGTCTCTCCTGTATGTGACACTGTGACTGCTCTCACCTCATACAGACACTACATCCCCAGGTCTACAGGTCACTGTCATATCCTGTGTCTCATCCTACTTATCTAATCACTCTCTCAGTGTTCCCCTCTCTGGTTCTCTGCTATATGTGACACTGTGATCACTTTCTCCTCATACAGACACTACAACACCATGGTCCTCAGGTTACTGTCCTATCCTGTGTCTCATCCTACTTATCTAATCACTCTGTCTGCCCCTCTCTGGGTCTCTCTGCTGTATGTGACACTGTAACCGCTCTCTCCTCATACAGACACTACATCCTCTGGTCCTCAGGTCACTGTCCTATCCTGTGTCTTATCCTACTTATCTAATCACTCTCAGTGTTCCCCTCTCTGGGTCTCTCTGCTGTATTTGGCACTGTGACTGCTCTCTCCTCATACAGACTCTACGTCCTCAGGTCACTGTCCTATCATGTGCCTCATCCTACTTATCTAATCACTCTCAGTGTTCCCCTCTCTGGGTCTCTCTGCTGTATGTGACTCTGTGACTGCTCTCTCCTCATACAGACACTACATCCCCAGGTCCTCAGGTCACTGTCCTATCCTGTGTCTCATCCTACTTATCTAATCACTCTCAGTGTTCCCCTCTCTGGGTCTCTGCTGTATGTGACACTGTGACTGCTCTCTCCTCATACAGACACTACATCCCCTAGTCCTCAGGTCACTGTCCTATCCTGTGTCTTATCCTACTTATCTAATCACTCTCTGTGTTCCCCTCTCTGGGTCTCTGCTGTATGTGACACTGTGACTGCTCTCTCCTCATACAGACACTATATCCCCAGGTCCTCAGGTCACTGTCCTATCATTTCTCATACTACTTATCTAATCACTCTCTGTGTTCCTCTCTCTGGGTCTCTGCTGCATGTGACACTGTGACTGCTCTCTCCTCATACAGACACTACATCCCCAGGTCCTCAGGTCACTGTCCTATCCTGTGTCTCATCCTACTTATCTAATCACTCTCAGTGTTCCCCTCTCTGGGTCTCTGCTGTATGTGACACTGTGACTGCTCTCTCCTCATACAGACACTACATCCCCTAGTCCTCAGGTCACTGTCCTATCCTCTGTCTCATCCTACTTATCTTATCACTCAGTTTTCCCCTCTCTGGGTCTCTACTGTATGTGACACTGTGACCGCTCTCTCCTTATACAGACTCTACATCCCCACGTCCTCTGGACACTCTCCTATACTGTGTCTCATCCTACTTATCTAATCACTCTCTGTGTTCCCCTCTCTGGGTCTCTGCTGCATGTGACACTGTGACTGCTCTCTCCTCATACAGACACTACATCCC
Source organism: Taudactylus pleione (assembly GCA_031769625.1). Classification (NCBI taxonomy): domain Eukaryota; kingdom Metazoa; phylum Chordata; class Amphibia; order Anura; family Myobatrachidae; genus Taudactylus; species Taudactylus pleione. The sequence goes on from JAUIMM010000336.1 coordinate 665,968, forward strand.
CAGGTCCTCAGGTCACTGTCCTATCCTGTGTCTCATCCTACTTATCTAATCACTCTCAGTGTTCCCCTCTCTGGGTCTCTGCTCTATGTGACACTGTGACTGCTCTCTCCTCATACAGACACTACATCCCCAGGTCCTCAGGTCACTGTCCTATCATGTGTCTCATCCTACTTATCTATTCACTCTCAGTGTTCCCCTCTCTGGGTCTCTGCTGTATGTGACACTTTGACTGCTCTCTCCTCATACAGACACTACATCCCCAGGTCCTCAGGTCACTGTCCTATCCTGTGTCTTATCCTACTTATCTAATCACTCTCTGTGTTCCTCTCTCTGGGTCTCTGCTGTATGTGACACTGTGTCCGCTCTCTCCTCATACAGACACTACATCCACAGGTCCTCAGGTCACTGTCCTATCCTGTGTCTCATCCTACTTATCTAATCACTCTCAGTGTTCCCCTCTCTGGGTCTCTGCTCTATGTGACACTGTGACTGCTCTCTCCTCATACAGACACTACATCCCCAGGTACTCAGGTCACTGTCCTATCCTGTGTCTCATCCTACTTATCTTATCACTCTCAGTGTTCCCCTCTCTGGGTCTCTCTGCTGTATTTGGCACTGTGACTGCTCTCTCCTCATACAGACTCTACGTCCTCAGGTCACTGTCCTATCATGTGCCTCATCCTACTTATCTAATCACTCTCAGTGTTCCCCTCTCTGGGTCTCTCTGCTGTATGTGACTCTGTGACTGCTCTCTCCTCATACAGACACTACATCCCCAGGTCCTCAGGTCACTGTCCTATCCTGTGTCTCATCCTACTTATCTAATCACTCTCAGTGTTCCCCTCTCTGGGTCTCTGCTGTATGTGACACTGTGACTGCTCTCTCCTCATACAGACACTACATCCCCTAGTCCTCAGGTCACTGTCCTATCCTGTGTCTTATCCTACTTATCTAATCACTCTCTGTGTTCCCCTCTCTGGGTCTCTGCTGTATGTGACACTGTGACTGCTCTCTCCTCATACAGACACTATATCCCCAGGTCCTCAGGTCACTGTCCTATCATTTCTCATACTACTTATCTAATCACTCTCTGTGTTCCTCTCTCTGGGTCTCTGCTGCATGTGACACTGTGACTGCTCTCTCCTCATACAGACACTACATCCCCAGGTCCTCAGGTCACTGTCCTATCCTGTGTCTCATCCTACTTATCTAATCACTCTCAGTGATCCCCTCTCTGGGTCTCTGCTGTATGTGACACTGTGACTGCTCTCTCCTCATACAGACACTACATCCCCTAGTCCTCAGGTCACTGTCCTATCCTCTGTCTCATCCTACTTATCTTATCACTCAGTTTTCCCCTCTCTGGGTCTCTGCTGTATGTGACACTGTGACCGCTCTCTCCTTATACAGACTCTACATCCCCACGTCCTCTGGACACTCTCCTATACTGTGTCTCATCCTACTTATCTAATCACTCTCTGTGTTCCCCTCTCTGGGACTCTGCTGCATGTGACACTGTGACTGCTCTCTCCTCATACAGACACTACATCCCCAGGTCCTCAGGTCACTGTCCTATCCTGTGTCTCATCCTACTTATCTATTCACTCTCAGTGTTCCCCTCTCTGGGTCTCTGCTGTATGTGACACTTTGACTGCTCTCTCCTCATACAGACACTACAGCCCCTGGTCCTCAGGTCACTGTCCTATCCTGTGTCTTATCCTACTTATCTAATCACTCTCTGTGTTCCTCTCTCTGGGTCTCTGCTGTATGTGACACTGTGTCCGCTCTCTCCTCATACAGACACTACATCCACAGGTCCTCAGGTCACTGTCCTATCCTGTGTCTCATCCTACTTATCTAATCACTCTCAGTGTTCCCCTCTCTGGGTCTCTGCTCTATGTGACACTGTGACTGCTCTCTCCTCATACAGACACTACATCCCCAGGTACTCAGGTCACTGTCCTATCCTGTGTCTCATCCTACTTATCTTATCACTCTCAGTGTTCCCCTCTCTGGGTCTCTGCTCTATGTGACACTGTGCCTGCTCTCTCCTCATACAGACACTACATCCCCAGGTCCTCAGGTCACAGTCCTATCATTTCTCATACTACTTATCTTATCACTCTCTGTGTTCCCCTCTCTGGGTCTCTGCTGCATGTGACACTGTGACTGCTCTCTCCTCATATAGACACTACATCCCCAGGTCCTCAGGTCACTGTCCTATCCTGTGTCTCATCCTACTTATCTTATCACTCTCTGTGTTCCCCTCTCTGGGTCTCTGCTGCATGTGACACTGTGACTGCTCTCTCCTCATATAGACACTACATCCCCAGGTCCTCAGGTCACTGTCCTATCATGTGTCTCATCCTACTTATCTAATCACTCTCTGTGTTCCCCTCTATGGGTCTCTGCTGTATGTGACACTGACTGCTCTCTCCACATACAAACACTACATCCCCAGGTCCTCAGGTCACTGTCCTATCCTGTGTCTCATCCTACTTATCTAATCACTCTCAGTGTTCCCCTCTCTTGGTCTCTGCTGTATGTGACACTGTGCCTGCTCTCTCCTCATACAGACACTACATCCCCAGCTCATCAGGTCACTGTCCTATCCTCTGTCTCATCCTACTTATCTTATCACTCAGTTTTCCCCTCTCTGGGTCTCTGCTGTATGTGACACTGTGACCGCTCTCTCCATATACAGACTCTACATCCCCACGTCCTCTGGACACTCTCCTATACTGTGTCTCATCCTACTTATCTAATCACTCTCTGTGTTCCCCTCTCTGGGTCTCTGCTGCATGTGACACTGTGACTGCTCTCTCCTCATACAGACACTACATCCCCAGGTCCTCAGGTCACTGTCCTATCCTGTGTCTCATCCTACTTATCTAATCACTCTCAGTGTTCCCCTCTCTGGGTCTCTGCTCTATGTGACACTGTGACTGCTCTCTCCTCATACAGACACTACATCCCCAGGTCCTCAGGTCACTGTCCTATCCTGTGTCTCATCCTACTTATCTATTCACTCTCAGTGTTCCCCTCTCTGGGTCTCTGCTGTATGTGACACTTTGACTGCTCTCTCCTCATACAGACACTACATCCCCTGGTCCTCAGGTCACTGTCCTATCCTGTGTCTTATCCTACTTATCTAATCACTCTCTGTGTTCCTCTCTCTGGGTCTCTGCTGTATGTGACACTGTGTCCGCTCTCTCCTCATACAGACACTACATCCACAGGTCCTCAGGTCACTGTCCTATCCTGTGTCTCATCCTACTTATCTAATCACTCTCAGTGTTCCCCTCTCTGGGTCTCTGCTCTATGTGACACTGTGACTGCTCTCTCCTCATACAGACACTACATCCCAGGTCCTCAGGTCACAGTCCTATCATTTCTCATACTACTTATCTTATCACTCTCTGTGTTCCCCTCTCTGGGTCTCTGCTGCATGTGACACTGTGACTGCTCTCTCCTCATACAGACACTACATCCCCAGGTCCTCAGGTCACTGTCCTATCCTGTGTCTCATCCTACTTATCTAATCACTCTCAGTGTTCCCCTCTCTGGGTCTCTGCTCTATGTGACACTGTGACTGCTCTCTCATACAGACACTACATCCCCAGGTACTCATGTCACTGTCCTATCCTGTGTCTCATCCTACTTATCTTATCACTCTCAGTGTTCCCCTCTCTGGGTCTCTGCTCTATGTGACACTGTGCCTGCTCTCTCCTCATACAGACACTACATCCCCAGGTCCTCAGGTCACTGTCCTATCATGTGTCTCATCCTACTTATCTAATCACTCTCTGTGTTCCCCTCTATGGGTCTCTGCTGTATGTGACACTGACTGCTCTCTCCACATACAAACACTACATCCCCAGGTCCTCTGGTCACTGTCCTATCCTGTGTCTCATCCTACTTATCTAATCACTCTCAGTGTTCCCCTCTCTTGGTCTCTGCTGTATGTGACACTGTGCCTGCTCTCTCCTCATACAGACACTACATCCCCAGCTCATCAGGTCACTGTCCTATCCTCTGTCTCATCCTACTTATCAAATCACTCTCAGTGTTCCCCTCTCTCGGTCTCTGCTGTATGTGACACTGTGACTGCTCTCTCCACATACAAACACTACATCCCCAGGTCCTCTGGTCACTGTCCTATCCTGTGTCTCATCCTACTTATCTAATCACTCTCAGTGTTCCCCTCTCTGGGTCTCTGCTGTATGTGACACTGTGCCCGCTCTCTCCTCATACAGACACTATATCCCCAGGTCCTCAGGTCACTGTCCTATCCTGTGTCTCATCCTACTTATCTAATCACTCTCTGTTTTCCCCTCTCTGGGTCTCTGCTGTATGTGACACTGTGACTGCTCTCTCCTCATACAGACACTACATCCCCTAGTCCTCAGGTCACTGTCCTATCCTGTGTCTTATCCTACTTATCTAATCACTCTCTGTGTTCCCCTCTCTGGGTCTCTGCTGTATGTGACACTGTGACTGCTCTCTCCTCATACAGACACTATATCCCCAGGTCCTCAGGTCACTGTCCTATCATTTCTCATACTACTTATCTTATCACTCAGTGTTCCCCTCTCTGGGTCTCTGCTGTATGTGACACTGTGACCGCTCTCTCCTCATACAGACACTACATCCCCAGGTCCTCTGGTCACTGTCCTATCCTGTGTCTTATCCTACTTATCTAATCACTCTCTCAGTGTTCCCCTCTCTGAGTCTCTGCTGTATGTGACACTGTGACTGCTCTCTCCTCATACAGACACTACATCCCCTAGTCCTCAGGTCACTGTCCTATCCTGTGTCTTATCCTACTTATCTAATCACTCTCTGTGTTCCCCTCTCTGGGTCTCTGCTGTATGTGACACTGTGACTGCTTTCTCGTCATACAGACACTACATCCCCAGGTCCTCAGGTCACTGTCCTATCCTGTGTCTCATCCCTACTTATCTAATCACTCTCTCAGTGTTCCCCTCTCTGGGTCTCTGCTGTATGTGACACTGTGATCGCTCTCTCCTCATACAGACACTTTATCCCCTGGTCCTCCGGTCACTGTCCTATCCTGTGTATCATCCTACTTATCTAATCACTCTCTGTGTTCCCCTCTCTGGGTCTCTGCTGTATGTGACACTGTGTTTGCTCTCACCTCATACAGACACTACATCCACACGTCCTCAGGTCACAGTCCTATCATTTCTCATACTACTTATCTTATCACTCAGTTTTCCCCTCTCTGGGTCTCTGCTGTATGTGACACTGTGACCGCTCTCTCCTTATACAGACTCTACATCCCCAGGTCCTCAGGTCACTGTCCTATCCTGTGTCTCATCCTACTTATCGAATAATCTTATCACTCTGTGTTCCCTTCTCTGGGTCTCTCGGCTGTATGTGACACTGTGACTGCTCTCTCCTCATACAGACACTACATCCCCAGGTCCTCAGGTCACTGTCCTATCCTGTGTCTCATCCTACTTATCTAATCACTCTCAGTGTTCCCCTCTCTGGGTCTCTGCTCTATGTGACACTGTGACTGCTCTCTGCTCATACAGACACTACATCCCCAGGTCCTCAGGTCACTGTCCTATCCTGTGTCTCATCCTACTTATCTAATCACTCTCTGTTTTCCCCTCTCTGGGTCTCTGCTGTATGTGACACTGTGACTGCTCTCTCCTCATACAGACACTACATCACCTAGTCCTCAGGTCACTGTCCTATCCTGTGTCTTATCCTACTTATCTAATCACTCTCTGTGTTCCCCTCTCTGGGTCTCTGCTGTATGTGACACTGTGACTGCTCTCTCCTCATACAGACACTATATCCCCAGGTCCTCAGGTCACTGTGCTATCATTTCTCATACTACTTATCTTATCACTCAGTGTTCCCCTCTCTGGGTCTCTGCTGTATGTGACTCTGTGACCGCTCTCTCCTCATACAGACACTACATCCCCACGTCCTCTGGTCACTGTCCTATCCTGTGTCTTATCCTACTTATCTAATCACTCTCTCAGTGTTCCCCTCTCTGAGTCTCTGCTGTATGTGACACTGTCACTGCTCTCTCCTCATACAGACACTACATCCCCTAGTCCTCAGGTCACTGTCCTATCCTGTGTCTTATCCTACTTATCTAATCACTCTCTGTGTTCCCCTCTCTGGGTCTCTGCTGTATGTGACACTGTGACTGCTCTCTCCTCATACAGACTCTATATCCCCAGGTCCTCAGGTCACTGTCCTATCCTGTGTCTCATTCCTACTTATCTAATCACTCTCTCAGTGTTCCCCTCTCTGGGTCTCTGCTGTATGTGACACTGTGACCGCTCTCTCCTTATACAGACTCTACATCCCCAGGTCCTCAGGTCACTGTCCTATCCTGTGTCTCATCCTACTTATCTAATAATCTTATCACTCTGTGTTCCCTTCTCTGGGTCTCTCGGCAGTATGTGACACTGTGACTGCTCTCTCCTCATACAGACACTACATCCCCACGTCCTCTGGACACTCTCCTATACTGTGTCTCATCCTACTTATCTAATCACTCTCTGTGTTCCCCTCTCTGGGTCTCTGCTGCATGTGACACTGTGACTGCTCTCTCCTCATACAGACACTACATCCCCAGGTCCTCAGGTCACTGTCCTATCCTGTGTCTCATCCTACTTATCTAATCACTCTCAGTGTTCCCCTCTCTGGGTCTCTGCTCTATGTGACACTGTGACTGCTCTCTCCTCATACAGACACTACATCCCCAGGTACTCAGGTCACTGTCCTATCCTGTGTCTCATCCTACTTATCTAATCACTCTCAGTGTTCCCCTCTCTGGGTCTCTGCTCTATGTGACACTGTGACTGCTCTCTCCTCATACAGACAATACATCCCCTGGTCCTCAGTTCACTGTCCTATCCTGTGTCTTATCCTACTTATCTAATCACTCCTGTGTTCACCTCTCTGGGTCTCTGCTGTATGTGACACTGTGACTGCTCTCTCCTCATACAGACACTATATCCCCAGGTCCTCAGGTCACTGTCCTATCCTGTGTCTCATCCTACTTATCTAATCACTCTCTGTGTTCCTCTCTCTGGGTCTCTGCTGTATGTGACACTGTGTCCGCTCTCTCCTCATACAGACACTACATCCCCAGGTCCTCAGGTCACTGTCCTATCCTGTGTCTCATCCTACTTATCTAATCACTCTCAGTGTTCCCCTCTCTGGGTCTCTGCTCTATGTGACACTGTGACTGCTCTCTCCTCATACAGACACTACATCCCCAGGTACTCAGGTCACTGTCCTATCCTGTGTCGCATCCTACTTATCTTATCACTCTCAGTGTTCCCCTCTCTGGGTCTCTGCTCTATGTGACACTGTGACTGCTCTCTCCTCATACAGACACTATATCCCCAGGTCCTCAGGTCACAGTTCTATCATTTCTCATACTACTTATCTTATCACTCAGTGTTCCCCTCTCTGGGTCTCTGCTGGATGTGACACTGTGACCGCTCTCTCCTCATACAGACACTACATCCACTGGTCCTCAGGTCACAGTTCTATCATTTCTCATACTACTTATCTTATCACTCAGTGTTCCCCTCTCTGGGTCTCTGCTGGATGTGACACTGTGACTGCTCTCTCCTCATACAGACACTACATCCCCAGGTCCTCAGGTCACTGTCCTATCCTGTGTCTTATCCTACTTATCTAATCACTCTCTCAGTGTTCCCCTCTCTGAGTCTCTGCTGTATGTGACACTGTGACTGTTCTCTCCTCATACAGACACTATATCCCCAGGTCCTCAGGTCACTGTCCTATCCTGTGTCTTATCCTACTTATCTAATCACTCCCTGTGTTACCCTCTCTGGGTCTCTCCTGTATGTGACACTGTGACTGCTCTCTCCTCATACAGACACTACATCCCCAGGTCTACAGGTCACTGTCATATCCTTTGTCTCATCCTACTTATCTAATCACTCTGTCTGCCCCTCTCTGGGTCTCTCTGCTGTATGTGACACTGTAACCGCTCTCTCCTCATACAGACACTACATCCTCTGGTCCTCAGGTCACTGTCCTATCCTGTGTCTTATCCTACTTATCTAATCACTCTCAGTGTTCCCCTCTCTGGGTCTCTCTGCTGTATTTGACACTGTGACTGCTCTCTCCTCATACAGACTCTACGTCCTCAGGTCACTGTCCTATCATGTGAGTCATCCTACTTATCTAATCACTCTCTGTGTTCCCCTCTATGGGTCTCTGCTATATGTGACACTGTGACTGCTCTCTCCACATACAAACACTACATCCCCAGGTCCTCAGGTCACTGTCCTATCCTGTGTCTCATCCTACTTATCTAATCACTCTCAGTGTTCCCCTCTCTGGGTCTCTGCTGTATGTGACACTGTGACTGCTCTCTCCACATACAAACACTACATCCCCAGGTCCTCAGGTCACTGTCCTATCCTGTGTCTCATCCTACTTATCTAATCACTCTCAGTGTTCCCCTCTCTTGGTCTCTGCTGTATGTGACACTGTGCCTGCTCTCTCCTCATACAGACACTACATCCCCAGCTCATCAGGTCACTGTCCTATCCTCTGTCTCATCCTACTTATCTAATCACTCTCAGTGTTCCCCTCTCTGGGTCTCTGCTGTATGTGACACTGTGACTGCTCTCTCCTCATACAGACACTACATCCCCAGCTCATCAGGTCACTGTCCTATCCTGTGTCTCATCCTACTTATCTAATCACTCTCTGTGTTACCCGCTCTGGGTCTCTGCTGTATGTGACACTGTGACCGCTCTCTCCTCATACAGACACTATATCCCCAGGTCCTCAGGTCACTGTCCTATCCTGTGTCTCATCCTACTTATCTAATCACTCTCTGTGTTACCCTCTCTGGGTCTCTGCTCTATGTGACACTGTGACTGCTCTCTCCTCATACAGACACTACATCCCCTAGTCCTCAGGTCACTGTCCTATCCTGTGTCTTATCCTACTTATCTAATCACTCTCTGTGTTCCCCTCTCTGGGTCTCTGCTGTATGTGACACTGTGACTGCTCTCTCCTCATACAGACACTATATCCCCAGGTCCTCAGGTCACTGTCCTATCCTGTGTCTCATCCTACTTATCTAATCACTCTCTGTGTTCCCCTCTCTGGGTCTCTGCTGTATGTGACACTGTGACTGCTCTCTCCTCATACAGACACTACATCCCCTAGTCCTCAGGTCACTGTCCTATCCTGTGTCTTATCCTACTTATCTAATCACTCTCTTTGTTCCCCTCTCTGGGTCTCTGCTGTATGTGACACTGTGACTGCTCTCTTTCATACAGACACTACATCCACAGGTCCTCAGGTCACAGTCCTATCATTTCTCATACTACTTATCTTATCACTCAGTGTTCCCCTCTCTGGGTCTCTGCTGTATGTGACACTGTGACCGCTCTCTCCTCATACAGACACTACATCCCCAGGTCCTCTGGTCACTGTCCTATCCTGTGTCTTATCCTACTTATCTAATCAGTCTCTCAGTGTTCCCCTCTCTGAGTCTCTGCTGTATGTGACACTGTGACTGCTCTCTCCTCATACAGACACTACATCCCCTAGTCCTCAGGTCACTGTCCTATCCTGTGTCTTATCCTACTTATCTAATCACTCTCTGTGTTCCCCTCTCTGGGTCTCTGCTGTATGTGACACTGTGACTGCTCTCTCCTCATACAGACTCTATATCCCCAGGTCCTCAGGTCACTGTCCTATCCTGTGTCTCATTCCTACTTATCTAATCACTCTCTCAGTGTTCCCCTCTCTGGGTCTCTGCTGTATGTGACACTGTGATCGCTCTCTCCTCATACAGACACTTTATCCCCTGGTCCTCCGGTCACTGTCCTATCCTGTGTCTTATCCTACTTATCTAATCACTCTCTGTGTTCCCCTCTCTGGGTCTCTGCTGTATGTGACTCTGTGTTTGCTCTCTCCTCATACAGACACTACATCCACACGTCCTCAGGTCACAGTCCTATCATTTCTCATACTACTTATCTTATCACTCAGTTTTCCCCTCTCTGGGTCTCTGCTGTATGTGACACTGTGACCGCTCTCTCCTTATACAGACTCTACATCCCCAGGTCCTCAGGTCACTGTCCTATCCTGTGTCTCATCCTACTTATCTAATTATCTTATCACTCTGTGTTCCCTTCTCTGGGTCTCTCGGCTGTATGTGACACTGTGCCTGCTCTCTCCTCATACAGACACTACATCCCCACGTCCTCTGGACACTCTCCTATACTGTGTCTCATCCTACTTATCTAATCACTCTCTGTGTTCCCCTCTCTGGGTCTCTGCTGCATGTGACACTGTGACTGCTCTCTCCTCATACAGACACTACATCCCCAGGTCCTCAGGTCACTGTCCTATCCTGTGTCTCATCCTACTTATCTAATCACTCTCAGTGTTCCCCTCTCTGGGTCTCTGCTCTATGTGACACTGTGACTGCTCGCTCCTCATACAGACACTACATCCCCAGGTCCTCAGGTCACTGTCCTATCCTGTGTCTCATCCTACTTATCTAATCACTCTCAGTGTTCCCCTCTCTGGGTCTCTGCTCTATGTGACACTGTGACTGCTCTCTCCTCATACAGACACTACATCCCCTGGTCCTCAGGTCACTGTCCTATCCTGTGTCTTATCCTACTTATCTAATCACTCTCTGTGTTCCCCTCTCTTGGTCTCTGCTGTATGTGACACTGTGACTGCTCTCTCCTCATACAGACACTATATCCCCAGGTCCTCAGGTCACTGTCCTTTCCTGTGTCTCATCCTACTTATCTAATCACTCTCTGTGTTCCTCTCTCTGGGTCTCTGCTGTATGTGACACTGTGTCCGCTCTCTCCTCATACAGACACTACATCCACAGGTCCTCAGGTCACAGTCCTATCATTTCTCATACTACTTATCTTATCACTCTCTGTGTTCCCCTCTCTGGGTCTCTGCTGCATGTGACACTGTGACTGCTCTCTCCTCATACAGACACTACATCCCCAGGTCCTCAGGTCACTGTCCTATCCTGTGTCTCATCCTACTTATCTAATCACTCTCAGTGTTCCCCTCTCTGGGTCTCTGCTCTATGTGACACTGTGACTGCTCTCTCCTCATACAGACACTACATCCCTAGGTACTCAGGTCACTGTCCTATCCTGTGTCTCATCCTACTTATCTTATCACTCTCAGTGTTACCCTCTCTGGGTCTCTGCTCTATGTGACACTGTGACTGCTCTCTCCTCATACAGACACTACATCCACTGGTCCTCAGGTCACAGTTCTATCATTTCTCATACTACTTATCTTATCACTCAGTGTTCCCCTCTCTGGGTCTCTGCTGGATGTGACACTGTGACCGCTCTCTCCTCATACAGACACTATATCCCCAGGTCCTCAGGTCACTGTCCTATCCTGTGTCTTATCCTACTTATCTAATCACTCTCTCAGTGTTACCCTCTCTGAGTCTCTGCTGTATGTGACACTGTGACTGTTCTCTCCTCATACAGACACTACAACCCCATGGTCCTCAGGTCACTGTCCTATCCTGTGTCTTATCCTACTTATCTAATCACTCCCTGTGTTACCCTCTCTGGGTCTCTCCTGTATGTGACACTGTGATTGCTCTCTCCTCATACAGACACTACATCCCCAGGTCTACAGGTCACTGTCATATCCTGTGTCTCATCCTACTTATCTAATCACTCTCTCAGTGTTCCCCTCTCTGGTTCTCTGCTATATGTGACACTGTGATCACTTTCTCCTCATACAGACACTACAACATCATGGTCCTCAGGTTACTGTCCTATCCTGTGTCTCATCCTACTTATCTAATCACTCTGTCTGCCCCTCTCTGGGTCTCTCGGCTGTATGTGACACTGTAACCACTCTCTCCTCATACAGACACTACATCCTCTGGTCCTCAGGTCACTGTCCTATCCTGTGTCTTATCCTACTTATCTAATCACTCTCAGTGTTCCCCTCTCTGGGTCTCTCTGCTGTATTTGACACTGTGACTGCTCTCTCCTCATACAGACTCTACGTCCTCAGGTCACTGTCCTATCATGTGTCTCATCCTACTTATCTAATCACTCTCTGTGTTCCCCTCTATGGGTCTCTGCTGTATGTGACACTGACTACTCTCTCAACATACAAACACTACATCCCCAGGTCCTCAGGTCACTGTCCTATCCTGTGTCTCAACCTACTTATCTAATCACTCTCAGTGTTCCCCTCTCTGGGTCTCTCTGCTGTATGTGACTCTGTGACTGCTCTCTCCTCATACAGACACTACATCCCCAGGTCCTCAGGTCACTGTCCTATCCTGTGTCTCATCCTACTTATCTAATCACTCTCAGTGTTCCCCTCTCTGGGTCTCTGCTGTATGTGACACTGTGACTGCTCTCTCCTCATACAGACACTACATCCCCTGGTCCTCATGTCACTGTCCTATCCTGTGTCTCATCCTACTTATCTAATCACTCTCAGTGTTCCCCTCTCTTGGTCTCTGCTGTATGTGACACTGTGCCTGCTCTCTCCTCATACAGACACTACATCCCCAGGTCCTCAGGTCACTGTCCTATCCTGTGTCTCATCCTTCTTATCTAATCACTCTCTGTGTTACCCTCTCTGGGTCTCTGCTGTATGTGACACTGTGACCGCTCTCTCCTCATACAGACACTATATCCCCAGGTCCTCAGGTCACTGTCCTATCCTGTGTCTCATCCTACTTATCTAATCACTCTCTGTGTTCCCCTCTCTGGGTCTCTGCTGTATGTGACACTGTGACTGTTCTCTCCTCATACAGACACTATATCCCCAGGTCCTCAGGTCACTGTCCTATCCTGTGTCTTATCCTACTTATCTAATCACTCCCTGTTTTACCCTCTCTGGGTCTCTCCTGTATGTGACACTGTGACTGCTCTCTCCTCATACAGACACTACATCCCCAGGTCTACAGGTCACTGTCATATCCTGTGTCTCATCCTACTTATCTAATCACTCTCTCAGTGTTCCCCTCTCTGGTTCTCTGCTATATGTGACACTGTGATCACTTTCTCCTCATACAGACACTACAACACCATGGTCCTCAGGTTACTGTCCTATCCTGTGTCTCATCCTACTTATCTAATCACTCTGTCTGCCCCTCTCTGGGTCTCTCTGCTGTATGTGACACTGTAACCGCTCTCTCCTCATACAGACACTACATCCTCTGGTCCTCAGGTCACTGTCCTATCCTGTGTCTTATCCTACTTATCTAATCTCTCAGTGTTCCCCTCTCTGGGTCTCTCTGCTGTATTTGACACTGTAACCGCTCTCTCCTCATACAGACACTACATCCTCTGGTCCTCAGGTCACTGTCCTATCCTGTGTCTTATCCTACTTATCTAATCACTCTCAGTGTTCCCCTCTCTTGGTCTCTGCTGTATGTGACACTGTGCCTGCTCTCTCCTCATACAGACACTACATCCCCAGCTCATCAGGTCAATGTCCTATCCTCTGTCTCATCCTACTTATCTAATCACTCTCAGTGTTCCCCTCTCTGGGTCTCTGCTGTATGTGACACTGTGACTGCTCTCTCCTCATACAGACACTACATCCCCAGCTCATCAGGTCACTGTCCTATCCTGTGTCTCATCCTACTTATCTAATCACTCTCTGTGTTACCCTCTCTGGGTCTCTGCTGTATGTGACACTGTGACCGCTCTCTCCTCATACAGACACTATATCCCCAGGTCCTCAGGTCACTGTCCTATCCTGTGTCTCATCCTACTTATCTAATCACTCTCTGTTTTCCCCTCTCTGGGTCTCTGCTGTATGTGACACTGTGACTGCTCTCTCCTCATACAGACACTACATCCCCTAGTCCTCAGGTCACTGTCCTATCCTGTGTCTTATCCTACTTATCTAATCACTCTCTGTGTTCCCCTCTCTGGGTCTCTGCTGTATGTGACACTGTGACTGCTCTCTCCTCATACAGACACTATATCCCCAGGTCCTCAGGTCACTGTCCTATCCTGTGTCTCATCCTACTTATCTAATCACTCTCTGTGTTCCCCTCTCTGGGTCTCTGCTGTATGTGACACTATGACTGCTCTCTCCTCATACAGACACTACATCCCAAGGTCCTCAGGTCACTGTCCTATCCTGTGTTTTATCCTACTTATCTAATCACTCTCTTTGTTCCCCTCTCTGGGTCTCTGCTGTATGTGACACTGTGACTGCTCTCTCCTCATACAGACACTACATCCACAGGTCCTCAGGTCACAGTCCTATCATTTCTCATACTACTTATCTTATCACTCAGTGTTCACCTCTCTGGGTCTCTGCTGTATGTGACACTGTGACCGCTCTCTCCTCATAGAGACACTACATCCCCAGGTCCTCTGGTCACTGTCCTATCCTGTGTCTTATCCTACTTATCTAATCACTCTCTCAGTGTTCCCCTCTCTGAGTCTCTGCTGTATGTGACACTGTGACTGCTCTCTCCTCATACAGACACTACAACCCCTAGTCCTCAGGTCACTGTCCTATCCTGTGTCTTATCCTACTTATCTAATCACTCTCTGTGTTCCCCTCTCTGGGTCTCTGCTGTATGTGACACTGTGACTGCTCTCTCCTCATACAGACTCTATATCCTCAGGTCACTGTCCTATCCTGTGTCTCATTCCTACTTATCTAATCACTCTCTCAGTGTTCCCCTCTCTGGGTCTCTGCTGTATGTGACACTGTGATAGCTCTCTCCTCATACAGACACTTTATCCCCTGGTCCTCCGGTCACTGTCCTATCCTGTGTCTTATCCTACTTATCTAATCACTCTCTGTGTTCCCCTCTCTGGGTCTCTGCTGTATGTGACACTGTGTTTGCTCTCTCCTCATACAGACACTACATCCACACGTCCTCAGGTCACAGTCCTATCATTTCTCATACTACTTATCTTATCACTCTCAGTGTTCCCCTCTCTGGGTCTCTGCTCTATGTGACACTGTGACTGCTCGCTCCTCATACAGACACTACATCCCCAGGTCCTCAGGTCACTGTCCTATCCTGTGTCTCATCCTACTTATCTAATCACTCTCTGTGTTCCCCTCTCTGGGTCTCTGCTGCATGTGACACTGTGACTGCTCTCTCCTCATACAGACACTACATCCCCAGGTCCTCAGGTCACTGTCCTATCCTGTGTCTCATCCTACTTATCTAATCACTCTCAGTGTTCCCCTCTCTGGGTCTCTGCTCTATGTGACACTGTGACTGCTCGCTCCTCATACAGACACTACATCCCCAGGTCCTCAGGTCACTGTCCTATCCTGTGTCTCATCCTACTTATCTAATCACTCTCTGTGTTCCTCTCTCTGGGTCTCTGCTGTATGTGACACTGTGTCCGCTCTCTCCTCATACAGACACTACATCCACAGGTCCTCAGGTCACAGTCCTATCATTTCTCATACTACTTATCTTATCACTCTCTGTGTTCCCCTCTCTAGGTCTCTGCTGCATGTGACACTGTGACTGCTCTCTCCTCATACAGACACTACATCCCCAGCTCCTCAGGTCACTGTCCTATCCTGTGTCTCATCCTACTTATCTAATCACTCTCAGTGTTCCCCTCTCTGGGTCTCTGCTATATGTGACACTGTGATCACTTTCTCCTCATACAGACACTACATCCCCAGGTCCTCAGGTCACTGTCCTATCCTGTGTCTTATCCTACTTATCTAATCACTCTCTCAGTGTTCCCCTCTCTGAGTCTCTGCTGTATGTGACACTGTGACTGTTCTCTCCTCATACAGACACTACAACCCCATGGTCCTCAGGTCACTGTCCTATCCTGTGTCTTATCCTACTTATATAATCACTCCCTGTGTTACCCTCTCTGGGTCTCTCCTGTATGTGACACTGTGACTGCTCTCTCCTCATACAGACACTACATCCCCAGGTCTACAGGTCACTGTCATATCCTGTGTCTCATCCTACTTATCTAATCACTCTCTCAGTGTTCCCCTCTCTGGTTCTCTGCTATATGTGACACTGTGATCACTTTCTCCTCATACAGACACTACAACACCATGGTCCTCAGGTTACTGTCCTATCCTGTGTCTCATCCTACTTATCTAATCACTCTGTCTGCCCCTCTCTGGGTCTCTCTGCTGTATGTGACACTGTAACCGCTCTCTCCTCATACAGACACTACATCCTCTGGTCCTCAGGTCACTGTCCTATCCTGTGTCTTATCCTACTTATCTAATCACTCTCAGTGTTCCCCTCTCTGGGTCTCTCTGCTGTATTTGACACTGTGACTGCTCTCTCCTCATACAGACTTTTCGTCCTCAGGTCACTGTCCTATCATGTGTCTCATCCTACTTATCTAATCACTCTCTGTGTTCCCCTCTATGGGTCTCTGCTGTATGTGACACTGACTACTCTCTCCACATACAAACACTACATCCCCAGGTCCTCAGGTCACTGTCCTATCCTGTGTCTCAACCTACTTATCTAATCACTCTCAGTGTTCCCCTCTCTGGGTCTCTGCTGTATGTGACTCTGTGACTGCTCTCTCCTCATACAGACACTACATCCCCAGGTCCTCAGGTCACTGTCCTATCCTGTGTCTCATCCTACTTATCTAATCACTCTCAGTGTTCCCCTCTCTGGGTCTCTGCTGTATGTGACACTGTGACTGCTCTCTCCTCATACAGACACTATATCCCCAGGTCCTCAGGTCACTGTCCTATCCTGTGTCTCATCCTACTTATCTAATCACTCTCAGTGTTCCCCTCTCTTGGTCTCTGCTGTATGTGACACTGTGCCTGCTATCTCCTCATACAGACACTACATCCCCAGGTCCTCAGGTCACTGTCCTATCCTCTGTCTCATCCTACTAATCTAATCACTCTCAGTGTTCCACTCTCTGGGTCTCTGCTGTATGTGACACTGTGACTGCTCTCTCCTCATACAGACACTACATCCCCAGCTCATCAGGTCACTGTCCTATCCTGTGTCTCATCCTTCTTATCTAATCACTCTCTGTGTTACCCTCTCTGGGTCTCTGCTGTATGTGACACTGTGACCGCTCTCTCCTCATACAGACACTATATCCCCAGGTCCTCAGGTCACTGTCCTATCCTGTGTCTCATACTACTTATCTAATCACTCTCTGTGTTCCCCTCTCTGGGTCTCTGCTGTATGTGACACTGTGACTGCTCTCTCCTCATACAGACACTATATCCCCAGGTCCTCAGGTCACTGTCCTATCCTGTGTCTCATCCTACTTATCTAATCACTCTCTGTGTTACCCTCTCTGGGTCTCTGCTGTATGTGACACTGTGACCGCTCTCTCCTCATACAGACACTATATCCCCAGGTCCACAGGTCACTGTCCTATCCTGTGTCTCATCCTACTTATCTAATCACTCTCTGTTTTCCCCTCTCTTGGTCTCTGCTGTATGTGACACTGTGACCGCTCTCTCCTCATACATACACTATATCCCCAGGTCCTCAGGTCACTGTCCTATCCTGTTTCTC
This sequence comes from Taudactylus pleione, assembly GCA_031769625.1. Taxonomy (NCBI): domain Eukaryota; kingdom Metazoa; phylum Chordata; class Amphibia; order Anura; family Myobatrachidae; genus Taudactylus; species Taudactylus pleione. The sequence goes on from JAUIMM010000336.1 coordinate 683,519, forward strand.
ATCCTACTTATCTAATCACTCTCTGTGTTCCCCTCTCTGGGTCTCTGCTGTATGTGTCACTGTGACTGCTCTCTCCTCATACAGACACTTTATCCCCAGGTCCTCCGGTCACTGTCCTATCCTGTGTCTCATCCTACTTATCTAATCACTCTCTGTGTTCCCCGCTCTGGGTCTCTGCTGTATGTGACACTGTGTCCGCTCTCTCCTCATACAGACACTACATCCACAGGTCCTCAGGTCACTGTCCTATCATTTCTCATACTACTTATCTTATCACTCAGTGTTCCCCTCTCTGGGTCTCTGCTGTATGTGACATTGTGACTGCTCTCTCCTCATACAGACACTATATCCCCAGGTCCTCAGGTCACTGTCCTATCCTGTGTCTTATCCTACTTATCTAATCACTCTCTCAGTGTTCCCCTCTCTGAGTCTCCGCTGTATGTGACACTGTGACTGCTCTCTCCTCATACAGACACTACATCCCCTAGTCCTCAGGTCACTGTCCTATCCTGTGTCTTATCCTACTTATCTAATCACTCTCTGTGTTCCCCTCTCTGGGTCTCTGCTGTATGTGACACTGTGACTGCTCTCTCCTCATACAGACTCTATATCCCCAGGTCCTCAGGTCACTGTCCTATCCTGTGTCTCATCCTACTTATCTAATCACTCTCTCAGTGTTCCCCTCTCTGGGTCTCTGCTGTATGTGACATTGTGACTGCTCTCTCCTCATACAGACACTATATCCCCAGGTCCTCAGGTCACTGTCCTATCCTGTGTCTTATCCTACTTATCTAATCACTCTCTCAGTGTTCCCCTCTCTGAGTCTCTGCTGTATGTGACACTGTGACTGCTCTCTACTCATACAGACACTACATCCCCTAGTCCTCAGGTCACTGTCCTATCCTGTGTCTTATCCTACTTATCTAATCACTCTCTGTGTTCCCCTCTCTGGGTCTCTGCTGTATGTGACACTGTGACTGTTCTCTCCTCATACAGACACTACATCCCCAGGTCCTCAGGTCACTGTCCTATCCTGTGTCTCATCCTACTTATCTAATCACTCTCTCAGTGTTCCCTTCTCTGAGTCTCTGCTGTATGTGACACTGTGACTGCTCTCTCCTCATACAGACACTACATCCCCAGGTCCTCAGGTCACTGTCCTATCCTGTGTCTCATCCTACTTATCTTATCACTCTCTCAGTGTTCCCTTCTCTGGGTCTCTGCTGTATGTGACACTGTGATCGCTCTCTCCTCATACAGACACTTTATCCCCAGGTCCTCAGGTCTCTGTCCTATCCTGTGTCTCATCCTACTTATCTAATCACTCTCTGTGCTCCCCTCTCTGGGTCTCTGCTGTATGTGTCACTGTGACTGCTCTCTCCTCATACAGACACTACATCCACACGTCCTCAGGTCACAGTCCTATCATTTCTCATACTACTTATCTTATCACTCAGTTTTCCCCTCTCTGGGTCTCTGCTGTATGTGACACTGTGACCGCTCTCTCCTTATACAGACTCTACATCCCCAGGTCCTCAGGTCACTGTCCTATCCTGTGTCTCATCCTACTTATCTAATCACTCTCTGTGTTCCCCTCTCTGGGTCTCTGCTGTATGTGACACTGTGACTGCTCTCTCCTCATACAGACACTACACCCCCAGGTCCTCAGGTCACTGTCCTATCCTGTGTCTCATCCTACTTATCTAATCACTCTCTGTGTTCCCCTCTCTGGGTCTCTGCTGTATGTGACACTGTGACTGCTCTCTCCTCATACAGACACAACATCCCCAGGTCTTCAGGTCACTGTCCTATCCTGTGTCTTATCCTACTTATCTAATCACTCTCTGTGTTCCCCTCTCTGGGTCTCTGCTGTATGTGTCACTGTGACTGCTCTCTCCTCATACAGACACTTTATCCCCAGGTCCTCCGGTCACTGTCCTATCCTGTGTCTCATCCTACTTATCTAATCACTCTCTGTGTTCCCCGCTCTGGGTCTCTGCTGTATGTGACACTGTGTCCGCTCTCTCCTCATACAGACACTACATCCACAGGTCCTCAGGTCACAGTCCTATCATTTCTCATACTACTTATCTTATCACTCAGTGTTCCCCTCTCTCGGTCTCTGCTGTATGTGACATTGTGACTGCTCTCTCCTCATACAGACACTATATCCCCAGGTCCTCAGGTCACTCTCCTATCCTGTGTCTCATCCTACTTATCTAATCACTCTCAGTGTTCCCCTCTCTGGGTCTCAGCTCTATGTGACACTGTGACTGCTCTCTCCTCATACAGACACTACATCCCCAGGTCCTCAGGTCACTGTCCTATCCTGTGTCTTATCCTACTTATCTAATCACTCTCAGTGTTCCCCTCTCTGGGTCTCTGCTCTATGTGACACTGTCACTGCTCTCTCCTCATACAGACACTACATCCCCTGGTCCTCAGATCACTGTCCTATCCTGTGTCTTATCCTACTTATCTAATCACTCTCTGTGTTCCCCTCTCTGGGTCTCTGCTGTATGTGACACTGTGACTGCTCTCTCCTCATACAGACACTATATCCCCAGGTCATCAGGTCACTGTCCTATCCTGTGTCTCATCCTACTTATCTAATCACTCTCTGTGTTCCTCTCTCTGGGTCTCTGCTGTATGTGACACTGTGTCCGCTCTCTCCTGATACAGACACTACATCCACAGGTCCTCAGGTCACAGTCCTATCCTGTGTCTCATCCTACTTATCTAATCACTCTCTGTGTTCCCCTCTCTGGTTCTCTCTGCTGTATGTGACACTGTGACCGCTCTCTCCTCATACAGACACTACATCCCCAGGTCCTCAGGTCACTGTCCTATCCTGTGTCTCATCCTACTTATCTAATCACTCTCTCAGTGTTCTCCTCTCTGGGTCTCTGCTCTATGTGACACTGTGACTGCTCTCTCCTCATACAGACTAGGGGTGTGCACCGGCCACTTTTCGTGTTTTGTGTTTTGGTTTTGGATCTGGATCTTTTTTCGTGTTTTGGATCTGGATTGGTTTTGCCAAAACCACCCTTCCGTGTTTTGGGTTCTGGGTTTTGTGTTTTGGATCTGTATTTTTTTGAAAAACAGCATAAAAACAGCTAAAATCACAGAATTTGTAGGTTTTTCTGCTCCTATGCTATTATTAACCTCAATAACCTTAATTTCCACTCATTTCCAGTCTATTCTGAATACCTCACACCTCACAATAGTGTTTTTATGTCCAAAAGGTTGCACCGAGGTAGCTGGATGACTATGCTAAGCGACACGAGTGGGCGGCACAAACACGTGACCCATCTAGGCGTGAAACTGCAGTGGCAGACAGGATGGCATTGAAAAACTAGGCCCCAAACTGTACATAATGCAAAGAAAAAAAAGAGGTGCAAGATGGAATTGTCCTTGGGCCCTCCCACCCACCCTTATGTTGTATAAACAGGACATGCACACTTTAACAAACCAATCATTTCAGCGCCAGGGTCTGCCACACAACTGTGGCTGAAATGATTGGTTCGTTTGGGCCCCCACAAAACAAGCTGGCAATTAATCTGTCCCTGCACAAACTGGCTCTATGGAGGCAAGAAGTCGTCCTCATCCTCCTCATCCACAGATTCCTCACCCTCTTCAGTGTTATGTACATCCTCATCCTCACAGAGTATTAATTCGTCCCTGCTGGAACCACAGGTCCCTCTGTACGTTCTGGAGGCTGGTCTCCCTGGAAGAGTTGATCATTCATTTTATGAACATCATCTTCTCCACATTTTGTGGAAGCAACCTCCTACACCTTTCGCTAACAAGGTTCCCGGCTGCACTAAACACTCTTTCGGAGTACACACTGGAGGGGGGGCAACTCAGGTAAAATAGAGCCAGTTTGTACAGGGACCTCCAAATTGCTTCTTTTTACTGCCAGTACAGGTACGGACTGTCTGACATGCCTACTTGGATGCTGTCACCGATGTAATCCTTTAACAGACAGACGCACGCTTGTCGCTGCTGCTTTGAGGATTCAAGTGCGGCTACAGCCCACACAATTCACAAAGACAGAAAAAAAAAAAGAATATTTTTATTGTTTGTGGAGCACACTTTGAGGGTTACACCACCCTCTAACAGACAGACGCACGCTTGTCGCTGCTGCTTTGAGGATGCAAGTGCGGCTACAGCCCACACAATTCACAAAGACAGAAAAAAGAAGAAGAATATTTTTATTCTTTGTGTAGCACATTTTGAGGGTGTCACCACCCTTTAACAGACAGACGCACGCTTGTCGCTGCTGCTTTAAGGATGCAGGTGCGGCTACAGCCCACACATTTCACAAAGACCAAAAAAAAAAGAACAATATTTTAATTGTTTGTGTAGCACACTTTGAGGGTGTCACCACCCTTTAACAGACAGACGCACGCTTGTCGCTGCTGCTTTAAGGATGCAGGTGCGGCTACAGCCCACACAATTCACAAAGACAGAAAAAAGAAGAATATTTTTATTGTTTGTGTAGCACACTTTGAGGGTGTCACCACCCTTTAACAGACAGACGCACGCTTGTTGCTGCTGCTTTGAGGATGCAAGTGCGGCTACATCGCACACAAGTCATAAACACATAAAAAAAATAGTTTTTTATTTTTTGGAGCACTTTGAGAGTTACACCACCCTTTAACAGACAGACGCACGCTTGTCGCTGCTGCTTTAAGGATGCAGGTGCGGCTACAGCCCACACATTTCACAAAGACCGAAAAAAAAGAACAATATTTTAATTGTTTGTGTAGAACACTTTGAGGGTGTCACCACCCTTTAACAGACAGACGCACGCTTGTCGCTGCTGCTTTAAGGATGCAGGTGCGGCTACAGCCCACACAATTCACATAGACAGATAAAAGAAGAAGAATATTTTTATTGTTTGTGTAGCACACTTTGAGGGTGTCACCACCCTTTAACAGACAGACGCACGCTTGTCGCAGCTGCTTTAAGGATGCAGGTGCGGCTACAGCCCACACAATTCACAAAGACAGAAAAAAGAAGAATATTTTTATTGTTTGTGTAGCACACTTTGAGGGTGTCACCACCCTTTAACAGACAGACGCACGCTTGTCGCTGCTGCTTTGAGGATGCAAGTGCCGCTACATCGCACACAAGTCACAAACACATTAAAAAAATAGTTTTTTATTTTTTGGAGCACTTCGTGAGTTACACCACCCTTTAACAGACAGACGCACGCTTGTCGCTGCTGCTTTAAGGATGCAGGTGCGGCTACAGCCCACACAATTCACAAAGACAGAAAAAAGAAGAATATTTTTATTGTTTGTGTAGCACACTTTGAGGGTGTCACCACCCTTTAACAGACAGACGCACGCTTGTCGCTGCTGCTTTGAGGATGCAAGTGCGGCTACATCGCACACAAGTCACAAACACATTAAAAAAATAGTTTTTTATTTTTTGGAGCACTTCGTGAGTTACACCACCCTTTAACAGACGCACGCTTGTCGCTGCTGCTTTAAGGATGCAGGTGCGGCTACAGCCCACACAATTCACAAAGACAGAAAAAAGAAGAAGAATATTTTTATTGTTTGTGTAGCACACTTTGAGGGTGTCACCACCCTTTAACAGACAGACGCACGCTTGTCGCTGCTGCTTTGAGGATGCAAGTGTGGCTACATCGCACACAAGTCACAAACACATAAAAAAAATATTTTTGATTTTTTGGAGCACTTTGAGAGTTACAACACCCTTTAACAGACAGACGCACGCTTGTCGCTGCTGCTTTGAGGATGCAAGGGCGGCTACAGCCCACACAATTCACAAAGACAGAAAAAAAAAGAACAATATTTTAATTGTTTGTGTAGCACACTTTGAGGGTGTCACCACCCTTTAACAGACAGACGCACGCTTGTCGCTGCTGCTTTGAGGATGCAGGTGGAATCTAGACGGGATTTGGAACCGAGGACACACTACCTCCATCAATTGTCTAAATCCCACTGCACTAATGTCGGATACCGGACGCACGTCTAACACCAACATAGCAGTCAAGGCCTCAGTTATACGTTTTGCTTCAGGATGACTGCTGTCGTACTTCATCCTCATCGCTAGGGACTGTTGGAGGGTCAATTGTTTAGTAAAAGTAGTGATGTTCCTACTTCCTCTCTGGGATGATGAACAACTCCCAGCAGCAGCAACAGCACTAGTAGGAAGTGGTTCTTGATCTTTCCCTATTTTATTTTTATCAGAGAAAGTTTGGTCCTCCATTTATGTTATATTGATATATATACGTGCGGCTAAAGCGCACACAAACACAGAAAATATTTTTTTATTTTTGCTGGAGAGTAGTGCACTTTGTGGGTTACACCACCCTTTAAGAAATGAGCCAGCCGGCTCTTTACTTATGGGACACAGGCGCACGCTTGGCGCTGCTCCGTTGTTGATGCACGTGCAGCCACAGTGCACACAAGTCACAAACACAGAAAATATATATTTTTTTGGTTTGGAGTGTACTTTGGGGGTTACAGAACCCTTTAACGGTCAAGCCAGCCGGCCCTTTACTTATGACACAGGCGCACGCTTGGCACTACTTTGTTGATGCACGTGCGGCTACTGCGCACACAATTCACAAACACAGAAAATAATTTTTTTTTTGGTTTGGACTGGAGTGTACTTTCGGGGGTTACAGCACCCTTTAACGGTCAAGCCAGCCGGCCCTTTACTTATGACACAGGCGCACACTTGGCACTACTTTGTTGATGCACGTGCGGCTACTGCGCACACAATTCACAAACACAGAAAATTATTTTTTTTCGGTTTGGACTGGAGTGTACTTTGGGGGTTACAGCACCCTTTAACGGTCAAGCCAGCCGGCCCTTTACTTATGACACAGGCGCACGCTTGGCACTACTTTGTTGATGCACGTGCGGCTACTGCGCACACAATTCACAAACACAGAAAATAAATTTTTTTTTGGTTTGGACTGGAGTGTACTTTGGGGGTTACAGCACCCTTTAACGGTCAAGCCAGCTGGCCCTTTACTTATGACCCAGGCACACGCTTGGCACTACTTTGTTGATGCACATGCGGCTACTGCGCACACAATTCACAAACACAGAAAATAAATTTTTTTTTGGTTTGGACTGGAGTGTACTTTGGGGGTTACAGCACCCTTTAACGGTCAAGCCAGCTGGCCCTTTACTTATGACCCAGGCACACGCTTGGCACTACTTTGTTGATGCACATGCGGCTACTGCGCACACAATTCACAAACACAGAAAATAATTTTTTTTTTGGTTTGGACTGGAGTGTACTTTGGGGGTTACAGCACCCTTTAATGGTCAAGCCAGCCGGCCCTTTACTTATGACACAGGCGCACGCTTGGCACTACTTTGTTGATGCACGTGCGGCTACTGCGCACACAATTCACAAACACAGAAAATAATTTTTTTTTTGGTTTGGACTGGAGTGTACTTTCGGGGGTTACAGCACCCTTAACGGTCAAGCCAGCCGGCCCTTTACTTATGACACAGGCGCACGCTTGGCACTACTTTGTTGATGCACGTGCGGCTACTGCGCACACAATTCACAAACACAGAAAATAATTTTTTTTTTGGTTTGGACTGGAGTGTACTTTGGGGGTTACAGCACCCTTAACGGTCAAGCCAGCCGGCCCTTTACTTATGACACAGGCGCACGCTTGGCACTACTTTGTTGATGCACGTGCGGCTACTGCGCACACAATTCACAAACACAGAAAATAATTTTTTTTTTGGTTTGGACTGGAGTGTACTTTCGGGGGTTACAGCACCCTTAACGGTCAAGCCAGCTGGCCCTTTACTTATGACACAGGCGCACGCTTGGCACTACTTTGTTGATGCACGTGCGGCTACTGCGCACACAATTCACAAACACAGAAAATAATTTTTTTTTGGTTTGGACTGGAGTGTACTTTCGGGGGTTACAGCACCCTTTAACGGTCAAGCCAGCCGTCCCTTTACTTATGACACAGGCGCACGCTTGGCACTACTTTGTTGATGCACGTGCGGCTACTGCGCACACAATTCACAAACACAGAAAATATATTATTTTTTTAGCACTTGGGGGGAGCACCCCTGATGGACAGAGCACCCCCTGGACAACACTACAGCACCTCTTTAGGACTGGGACACTGCACAGGACTTTGGAGTGGACACAGCCCCTATGGAGAACTGACTGCACAACACAGTCCAGCCAGCCCCTATGGACTTTGAAGTAGTGGACACAGCCCCTATTAACAACAGCAGCACAGCACAACACAGCCAGCCCCTATGGACTTTGAAGTAGTGGACAACAGCAGCACTACACTACACTACACTACACAGCCCTAACTCCCACCCTCCCTCTTCACTGTCCACAGCCGAGTGAGAAAATGGCGCCGACGTGGGTACCTTATATAGGATCCAAAACCCGCAAGACTCGGGAGGCGGGATGATGACGTTTTGCCTCGATTTCAGATCCGAGTCAGGCGGGAAAAGTCGAGCCTGATTCGGATCGGACTCGGATCGGGGGGGCTCGGGGGGGTTCGGATTTCAGAAATCCGAACCCGCTCACCCCTAATACAGACACTACATCCCCAGGTCCTCAGGTCACTGTCCTATCCTGTGTCTCATCCTACTTATATAATCACTCTCAGTGTTCTCCTCTCTGGGTCTCTGCTGTATGTGAAACTGTGACTGCTCTCTCCTCATACAGACACTACATCCCCAGGTCCTCAGGTCACTGTCCTATCCTGTGTCTCATCCTACTTATCTAATCACTCTCTCTGTGTTCCCCTCTCTGGGTCTCTGCTGTATGTGACACTGTGACTGCTCTCTCCTCATACAGACACTACATCCCCAGGTCCTCAGGTCACTGTCCTATCCTGTGTCTCATCCTACTTTTCTAATTGCTTTTTCAGGGTTAATTTCTCTGGAACCATCTATTCTTTGCTACCTCTATCATTTGGATTACTGCAGGCTTAGTCCTAGGTCCTCTGCTTTTCTCAATCTATACCACCTGTCTTGACAAACTGTAAAATAATATTTTTTTTTACTTAATATATTGTAAGAAGACAAGAAAAAAGCAGTCGGCACTAATAGGGAGGGTGTTTAACCACTAGCTGCTCTCTCAGGAATTATCCACAATTCCTTAAACTAATATAACAAAAAATGGATAGAGCGCTCCGTGGTATTTTGTTCTAATATAATATGATGGTTATTTCTAAATAGATCTAACTAACAGTCTAAATGATGTACTGGTGGGCAAGAACTTTGGGCTGGATGTTCAGGACAAGAGTCCTATTATTATGGAAATAGTCCGGTATCCAAATGCAAAGTCCCAAATAGTGAGATAATGTATATTTGTCCCAAATGGGGATATTACAGTCTAATCGTAATGCCTCACTGGTGTGCAATAACTTGAGGCTGGTTGTTGCCGGCAGATGATATATATAAATGAATCAGGTGGGCAACATCTGTCAGCAGAGTATTCGCACGTTTGAATTTCTTACATGTATCAGTTAGGTCAGCAAAAACTGTAGGCAGATTGTTGCTTTAAACGAACCATAGTCTGGATATTTGTGAATGCAGTCTCCTTCTCCTCCACTTGCCTCACCACCTCAGAAGAGGAACGCAGTATCAGAGTGACAGGTATAACAGCATGCAGTATCATAAGGTAGGAAAATGGTGACTTACCTGACCTTGAAGTCTGCTGGTCCTGTATCAATCTTTGTCCATAATCACTGCATGTGAGTGTGTGTGGGGAGACTATGTAGTAAGGATGACTGAGTAATTAATAATAATAACTGTTTATTCAACAGTATAACAAAGGAAGAAATACCCTTCAAACAGGGATTGATAGTTAAAAATCACAAATGGGTATAGGTGAGTGTACCAACGCGTTTCATCTCATTAAGAGACTTTTTCAAGGGCAAAATGGTGCTTGTGCTCTGGAGCCATCTTATATATACATGCATATGCAAACTCCTGATTGATAATGACCCCTGTCCACAGGCGCCTGACTTCCGGTGTTGTACTTCCGGGTTGCAAGCGCCACGTGGGTGAGGGGGAGAGATAGTATAGTCCTATAACCTGATCTTCCTCCACTAGTCATCACGTGTGCCAGCGCCGCACTTCCTGTGCTGAACTGCCGGGTATGCGTGCGCTGCTCCGGGCTGTCCAGGAGTATGTCATGTCACCTGACGCTCCTATCCAATCCCTGTGCGAACACTAAATTCATATGTATGTGTATCACGCACTCCGATTACATAAGATGGTGCTCACCCTGAAGGACTCAATTTTAGACCCCTAATTTAAGAGTATGGGATATTGTTCCCTTTTATATGACTATGGAGCTACTGCATCCATATATCAGTCACATATTTCAGGGATATACTATTATGGACACATTTTTGACATTTAATATCAACTTAATTTGGACACTACGATTCCCATTTCGGGACTATAACACTATTCCTTTACATATCATCTTATGTTTTTCTCTTGATACTTCTCTAACTTAGTGTAGTCTAGGGGCAAGGGTTATGAGACAGTATTTATTTAATTATTTACATATCTACTCAATAGTTATCTGTTTGAGTGTTTTGTTTAACTATTTTTTATTTATGATTCTGATTGATAGTTTATAGGTATTTAGTGCCATACAGTCACATAGTTTCAACCTCTGACTAATTGTCAGAGTGTTGACCTGATGCATAAGATTAGTTATTCTGTTGACCACCTAGTTAAATGTTATGGATTTATGTATATGGATTACATTCCATTACACCAAATATGTTCACTACCACCTTTGGGGACAATTGCATCAGATGACTCCATAACCCCTATTCTTTTAATATGAACCATAGTATTTCACATAAGAAAAATCTAACCAAAAATGGCCGCCGCCATTATCAAGGACAAAGAAGCCAGCTCAGTTCAGCCTCAATCAGAATCATAAATAAAAAATAGTTAAACAAACTAACCATAATAGTATATCCCTGAAATATGTGACTGATATATGGATGCAGTAGCTCCATAGTCATATAAAAGGGAACAATATCCCATACTCTTAAATTAGGGGTCTAAAATTGAGTCCTTCAGGGTGAGCCCCATCTTATGTAATCGGAGGGCGTAATACACATACATATGAATTTATTGTTCGCACAGGGATTGGACAGGAGCGTCAGGTGACATGACATACTCCTGGACAGCCCGGAGCAGCGCACGCATACCCGGCAGTTCAGCACAGGAAGTGCGGCGCTGGCACACGTGATGACTAGTGGAGGAAGATCAGGTTATAGGACTATACTATCTCTCCCCCTCACCCACGTGGCGCTTGCAACCCGGAAGTACAACACCGGAAGTCAGGCGCCTGTGGACAGGGGTCATTATCAATCAGGAGTTTGCATATGCATGTATATATAAGATGGCTCCAGAGCACAAGCACCATTTTGCCCTTGAAAAAGTCTCTTAATGAGATGAAACGCGTTGGTACACTCACCTATACCCATTTGTGATTTTTAACTATCAATCCCTGTTTGAAGGGTATTTCTTCCTTTGTTATACTGTTGAATAAACAGTTATTATTATTAATTACTCAGTCATCCTTACTACATAGTCTCCCCACACACACTCACATGCAGTGATTATGGACAAAGATTGATACAGGACCAGCAGACTTCAAGGTCAGGTAAGTCACCATTTTCCTACCTTATGATACTGCATGCTGTTATACCTGTCACTCTGATACTGCGTTCCTCTTCTGAGGTGGTGAGGCAAGTGGAGGAGAAGGAGACTGCATTCACAAATATCCAGACTATGGTTCGTTTAAAGCAACAATCTGCCTACAGTTTTTGCTGACCTAACTGATACATGTAAGAAATTCAAACGTGCGAATACTCTGCTGACAGATGTTGCCCACCTGATTCATTTATATATATCATCTGCCGGCAACAACCAGCCTCAAGTTATTGCACACCAGTGAGGCATTACGATTAGACTGTAATATCCCCATTTGGGACAAATATACATTATCTCACTATTTGGGACTTTGCATTTGGATACCGGACTATTTCCATAATAATAGGACTCTTGTCCTGAACATCCAGCCCAAAGTTCTTGCCCACCAGTACATCATTTAGACTGTTAGTTAGATCTATTTAGAAATAACCATCATATTATATTAGAACAAAATACCACGGAGCGCTCTATCCATTTTTTGTTATATTAATATATTGTAACATTTATTCTCCAGTAGGATTTAAGGTGCTTAACAGACAGTATGAACATAATATAGTACAGAAGCTATGGACATAATAAGGAGACTTATACTTATATCTTTCTTTGACTCAATAGGGGGCACAGGGATGACACTGGGGTTAAGCCTGTAAAGGAGTTTCACAGCATCAGTTATTTCAAATTACCCACAAGCCCAGGCTCCTCTCCTCTATACCCCACCCCCAGCCACTTGACCTCAGTTTAGTTTGCAAGCCCATGGCAGGAGCCAGGCAGAGGAGAAGGATCGGAAAGTCTGGCATGCACATAGAACATTACAACCACGTAAAGTACAGCCAGACAGGTCACCAAGGAACAAAATCCAGCAGTCAGGAGCATCAGGATAGGTTAGCAACATAAGTCTCCTTATCTTGTTCCTCTACTAGGGGGCACAGGATTGTCCCAAAGCAGTCCCCTATGGGCGTGGATGCTCCTGAGCGGCAATGAGCACAGAATGCCGGAAGGTGGTTTCCGTGGACAAGAAAGTATCAAAGGCATAAAACCAGATAAAAGTAGGAGCAGATGACCACATGGCAGTTGTACAGAGTGGTGCTGCAGAAGCCCCACAATGAGCTGCCCAAGGAGTGACCCTTCTGGAAAATCCTGTCTCAAGTGCCACCCATCAAAGTGAGACGGTTGAGATCTGGATGGAAACATGGATCCTGAGACAGAGAAAGACAAGGTGGTGCATGTATGGATGGTCTCAGATCTCTGTACCACCATGCCGAGACCAATTCAGTGCCAACAGGATCAACATGCCTCTCTCCAACTTGAACTTGCTGAGAACCTGAGAAATCATTGAGATCAGAGGGAAAATGTAAATTAGATGGAAGTTCCAAGGAAAAGTCAATGCATGTACCTGGAGAGCTCCTGGATCCCTGGTGAAGGAGCAATATCTTGGTAGCTGATGATTGTGATGAGACTCCATCATGTCTATGTCCTGCAAGCCCCAACAGCGGACTAGTAGTTGGAATACATTTGGATGCAGCACCCACTTGCCTGCGTGAACATCCTGACAGCTTAGGAAATCCACTTACCAATTCTAAATTACTGGGATGAGGACTGTGGACAGTGCTGGAAGATGATGCTCCACCCAATGAAGAATTCGACTGACCTCCCACATGGCTCCATGGCTGCGAGTGCCGCACTGGTGGTTTATGTAAGCCACCGCGGTTGCATTGTCCAATTGTACCTTAACCAGATACCCATGAAGGAGGTGCTGTGCCTGACCCAGGGCCCTGTACACTACACCAGTGGTTCCCAAACTGTGCGACGTGGCACCGTGGGGTGTCTGAGGACACTTGCAGGGGTACCTCAGGTTGGTGGTCCAGCACAAAATCAAATTATTTAAGGTCAATTTAATGTAAATGTGTGGAATAATAGAAGCACAAACCTGTCCACAACCACATAACTGAACATAAGAATGAAAGGTAAGCACAATTTACTTCACTTTACTACTTTACTAAATATTTTTCTGACTTTCTCAATAACAAACTTAAACTTAGGGCTGCCCTCAAAACAATGCTGATACTCTAGGGTGCTGTTATTTCCAAAAGTTTGGGAACCACTGCACTACACATAGCTCCAGGATGTTGATGGAAAGCTCCTGAAGCATCCAATTACCCTGAAAGGTTATGTGACAGGTCACCACCCCCACCCCCTGAAGGCTTGAATCGGTGGTGAGTAGGACCCAAAAGGGGTGGCCCTTGTCCAGATGTGAACTGTGGAGCCAACAGAGCAGAGAGAGATGTACCTCCTGTGGAAGAATGAGAGTCTGTGCCTTGAGGTTCAGCCGAGACTTGATCCATCGCTTGAGAATGACTTGCTAGAGAGGCCGGGAGTGGAATTGACTGTTCTCCACCATGTTGAATGGTGAGACCAATGACCCCATTGTATGGACACTTGATGCTGACTGAGAAAGGTTCATATTCTGGTCTGTAAAGTCAATATCTTTTCCGGAGGAAGGAAGACACTTTGAACTTTGGAATCCAACAAGGCTCCCAGGTGGAGCATCTCCTGGGACAGAGTTAGTGTGGATTTCCACAAATTGATTAACCAATGGTGTGACAATAAAAGCTCCACTGTTAGCTGGATATGATCCTTGAAAACTGTCAGAAACTGGGTCAGAAAAAGCAAAATGTCCAGGTAAGGTAAGATTCTGACACCCCTGCAGTGAAGATGTACTGCCATTACTGCCATGACCTTCATGAACACACAAAGGGCCATGGACAGAGGAAAGGGTAATGCCTGGAACTGATAATGGCGGGTTTGTACTGCAAACCTGAGGAAATGTTGTAATTGGCTCTTATAGGGATATGCAAATAGGCATCCTGGATATTCAACGATGCCATAAAGTCCCCTGGTTCCAAGGCTGAATGTTGGACCGGTGGGACTCCATACGGAATTTGGGAATTTAGAGGAACTTGTTCAGGTGCTTTAAATTGAGGATGGATCGAAAGAGCCATCCAGCTTCTGTACCGGAAAAAGTGCGGTGTAAAAGCCTAACCCTCTCTGGGATGGGGGAACAGCAATAATGACCCCTGAGGCCATGAGATAGCGAATAGACTCCTTGAGAGCTTCTGTCTTTTCTGACTGTGTAGGAAGGCCAGTGGAAAAGAACTGGGAAGGCAGACAGGCCAAAATGTGATAGCGTAGCCCTGAGACATGACATTTCTTGCCCAAGCAGCTTTTGTGTTCTCCATCCACCCTGACAAAAAGCGATGAAGTGAGCCTCTCACTCTGAGGTTCCCCGAAAAGAGGCCTGACCCATCATGTGGCAGACTTGTCCGATGGCTAGGCAGCCTAACGTCTAGTGGACCAGGGCTGCTTGCCCCTGGGTTTGAAACTTTTAGGAACCGTACCCTGGCTTCTTGGAAATGGCTGATCTCAGGCCCTGCAGACGAAAGGAATGAAAGACTTAAGTCCTAGGTCTGGAAGTAGCAACTTACAGTAAGAATGAAGACTTAGACATTGCTAGCGTGGTCACTATCCTGTCCAATTCCAGACTGAACAGAATGTCTATCAAATAAGGAAGGGCCTCCAAGGCCTTCTTGGATTCTGAGTCTGTCTTCCAGGTGCACAGCCAGAGCGCTCTTCTGGCAAGTCAAAATACCTCAATCTATGGTCACTTCAGAGAGATAAGAAGCTGTCTCTCTGACATGTGCAAACCAAGAACACCAGGTTGCCTCTGTGCATGCCCGAGGTGAGTACATCCTCCAAAGCATCTGCCCAGTGGCCGATCGCTTTAGCCACCCGAGGTGATGCAAGGGCTGGACAAGCCAGAGCACACGCATTAACATAAATGGATTTTAATACATTTTCCAGCTTCCTATCTGAAAGATCTTTAAGAGATGTTGTGTTGGAGATAGGAAGTAGGGATGACCTAATAAGACGAGTAATATGGACATCCACAGGAGTAGGAGACTCCCATTTAGCCCAATTAACTGCTGGGAGAGGGTAAAAGGTAGCAATGTGCTTGGAAACTTGAAAGCGCCTACTAAGGTGAGTCCATGTCTCCACTAAGAGGTCTTCTAGCTGAGCTGAATATGGAAATTCTGTTACTGTCTTCTTTTGCCTCTTAAAAACAGGTACCTTGGGTTTGAGTAGCTGCTCTGATTCCTCCACTAGAAAAATAGACTTAACTATAACAGGCTACGTCTACAGGAGATAGCCTCCTCTGGGATGGATGTCTCAGGTAATGGAAGCACTGGCCTCACCGTCTGAAGACACTTCTGAATCTGAATCTCACCCAGATAAGGGAGTAGAGCTTGCGCTTGCAGCAGGCCTGCATCTGGGAGCTCTATCTAGCATCTGCTGAGCTAACCCCTGGACTGACTGTGCAAAAGTCTGCATCCAGGGTGGCTCTGCCATGGAAAGCTGCGGCACAGCAACAGGGTCAGAGGGCACTGGTGTTGCCTTCCTGTCTACAAACTGCAACATTACCTGTGTTAATCTAGACATCAAAGCCAGTTCCTGACTGGATTAAGCAGCAGAGATCATCTGTTGCAGGGCCGTAAAGCAACTGACACAAAGGCCATCTTAGTCCAGCTCCAAAGGAGAGACAGTGACAACACATTTTATACAGGTGTGCATCACTGCAGTACCCACCTCTTTGAGAGTTTTATATCTGGACATTGTTATTATCACAGAAATCTCCACACACCCAATGTTATTGGATAAGGTAGTAAGAATGGTCTAAAGGTGCTAATTATAAATGTAAATATACTGAGAGCTGTACTCACCAACTGCCAGGGATGTCCCCCAGTGACCAGTGATAACAGCAATCCAAAAGGTAGGGGTGTATCTACTAAAATGAGAGTTTTTAGAACTGGAGATGTTGCCCATAACAACCAATCAGATTCTAGCCATTATCTTCCAGAAGGTGCTAGTCAAATGTTAAATAGAATCTGATTGGTTGCTATGGGCAACATCTCCACTTTTATAAACCTGCACATTAGTAAATAAATCCAGTACAGTGAAAAAAAAACTCACATGCACACAGACCACTCAATGCGGAATATGTGGGCAAAACTACCCACTGCATAAATCAGTGGGTCGCTCATTGTGCCCTTGAAAGTACCAGGAGAGGCAGTCACCTATGGCGCATTATATATGCAATGGGCAATTACAGAGAAAAGAATATAACAGCTGAGGGAGGCAGTAGTCACCTATGGTGCATTATATATGCAATGGGCAATTACAGAGAATAGAACAGCTGAGAGGAGACAGTCACCTATGGTGCATTATATATGCAATGGGCAATTACAGAGAAAAGAAAAAAACAGCTGAGAGGAGAGGCAGTAGTCACCTATGGTGCATTATATATGCAATGGGCAATTACAGAGTAAAGAACAGCTGAAAGGAGAGGCAGTAGTCACCTATGGTGCATTATATATGCAATGGGCAATTACAGAGAAAAGAACAGCTGGGAGGAGAGGCAGTAGTCATCTATGGTGCATTATATATACAATGGGCAATTACAGAGAAAAGAACAGCTGGGAGGAGAGGCAGTAGTCATCTATGGCGCATTATATATGCACTGGGCAATTACAGAGAAAAGAACAGCTGGGAGGAGAGGCAGTAGTCACCTATGGTGCATTATATATACAATGGGCAATTACAGAGAAAAGAACAGCTGAGAGGAGAGAAAGTCACCTATGGCGCATTATATATGCAATGGGCAATTACAGAGTAAAGAACAGCTGAGAGGAGAGGCAGTAGTCACCTATGGCGCATTATATATGCAATGGGCAATTACAGAGTAAAGAACAGCTGAGAGGAGAGGCAGTAGTCACCTATGTTGCATTATATATGCACTGGGCAATTACAGAGAAAAGAACAGCTGGGAGGAGAGGCAGTAGTCACCTATGGTGCATTATATATACAATGGGCAATTACAGAGAAAAGAACAGCTGAGAGAGAAAGTCACCTATGGCGCATTATATATACAATGGGCAATTACAGAGTAAAGAACAGCTGAGAGGAGAGGCAGTAGTCACCTATGGCGCATTATATATGCAATGGGCAATTACAGAGTAAAGAACAGCTGAGAGGAGAGGCAGTAGTCACCTATGGCGCATTATATATGCAATGGGCAATTACAGAGTAAAGAACAGCTGAGAGGAGAGGCAGTAGTCACCTATGTTGCATTATATATGCAATGGGCAATTACAGAGTAAAGAACAGCTGAGAGGAGAGGCAGTAGTCACCTATGTTGCATTATATATGCAATGGGCAATTACAGAGAAAAGAACAGCTGGGAGGAGAGGCAGTAGTCATCTATGGCGCATTATATATGCAATGGGCAATTACAGAGAAAAGAACAGCTGGGAGGAGAGGCAGTAGTCACCTATGGTGCATTATATATACAATGGGCAATTACAGAGAAAAGAACAGCTGGGAGGAGAGGCAGTAGTCACCTATGGTGCATTATATATGCAATGGGCAATTACAGAGTAAAGAACAGCTGGGAGGAGAGGCAGTAGTCACCTATGGTGCATTATATATGCAATGGGCAATTACAGAGAAAAGAACAGCTGGGAGGAGAGGCAGTAGTCACCTATGGTGCATTATATATGCAATGGGCAATTACAGAGTAAAGAACAGCTGGGAGGAGAGGCAGTAGTCACCTATGGCGCATTATATATACAATGGGCAATTACAGAGAAAAGAACAGCTGGGAGGAGAGAAAGTCACCTATGGCGCATTATATATGCAATGGGCAATTACAGAGAAAAGAACAGCTGGGAGGAGAGGCAGTAGTCACCTATGGCGCATCATATATACAATGGGCAATTACAGAGAAAAGAACAGCTGGGAGGAGAGGCAGTAGTCACCTATGGCGCATTATATATACACTGGGCAATTACAGAGAAAAGAACAGCTGGGAGGAGAGGCAGTAGTCACCTATGGCGCATTATATATACAATGGGCAATTACAGAGTAAAGAACAGCTGGGAGGAGAGGCAGTAGTCACCTATGGCGCATTATATATACAAAGGGCAATTACAGAGAAAAGAACAGCTGGGAGGAGAGAAAGTCACCTATGGCGCATTATATATACAATGGGCAATTATAGAGAAAAGAACAGCTGGGAGGAGAGGCATGGTCACCTATGGTGCATTATATGTACAATGGGCAATTATAGAGAAAAGAACAGCTGAGAGGAGAGGCAGTAGTCGAATTTATCAGCTCTTTGGGATTTCAGTATCATCTGTATGCGGACGATTCCCAAATCTACATATCCTCTCCCATTTTCTTACCGCGTTTCCACATTACTGACTGTCTTTGTGCCATTTCATCCTTGATGTCATCATGCAACCTCAAACCTCATCTTTACAATATTGAGTTAATATTTCCCTGGTAGTTACTGTCCTGAAATCTCTATTTCTGTTAACATGACAATTACCCTTACCCCACCAGCTCATTGCCTAGGTGTCATCCTTCACTCTGAACTACCCTTTCTTCTATTTTGGATGCAGTGGCTAGACTGATCTTTATCCCAAATTGTTCTTCTGCAGCTTTGTTCGCCCTTAGATTGGATGCAGGTATCTTTTTATCTCAAATGTCACAATATCTCCCAGTTCACCCATTCTGCTTTGCACCAGATCTTCATCTCTGACACACTTATTACCTGTTCCTGTTTACGGTTACACATTTTAGGGTTGCACTCACTCTGTGGTATGTTCTCCCTCACAACACTGCTTTATTCTATTCTCCAAACCTTCATGCGTTCCCTGAAAACTCACCTATTCAGACAACCATAGTCTAGAATCACCCTAATATCCAGGGACCTGCAATCAGGGTAGGCAGGGGAGGCAGAGCCTCCCCTGTCATACTCCCTGTGACTGCAGAGTTTTGACTTTAAAAATGATTAGAATAATACAAAAAATATAACATAAATATTATCTTTGTATTATTCTGATAGGATTATAGGCAAAACTTACCAAAATTCCATCACTCCCATGATATACTGGGAGAGATGAGGCAGTAAAGAGCTCAGCTTCTCCTCTGAACGCTCAGACACTGCCTGGAGCTGGGGACTGGGCCATGAAGAAGCCAATAAAACAGGGAAAATGGGCTAATGGAGGCATGCCTCCCTTTGTGGTGGCTTGCCTTGAGCTGTGATGGACACCACTGAGGAGGGAAGAAAATTGGCATATGCCGTCATAGGAAACACAAAAGAAGAAAAAGGTGAGGAGGGTCTGCTGCTAGGGGGAGATCCATGTGTGTGTGTGAGGGAAATATTTTGTGCTGGGGAATCTTCTCTGTTAGGGGGAGATCTGTGTTAGTGAGAGATATGTATGAGGGAGATCTGTGCTACAGGGAATCTGTGTGTGTGCGGGGACCTGTGTGAGGGGGGAGATCTGTGCAAGTGGGGCTGGTTAATATATGTGTGTGTGTAAATCTGGCTCTGATACCAGCCAGTTCCTCCCCATCCATTGACCTCACTGCATGTCCTTGCTCATAACCTCCATAACCTATCCTACTAATTACCTCCTCTCTATACAGCCCACACATAACGTTACATATTTTCTTTTTCTACACTCACACACCCAGCTGACCCCAGGCCAACATTGCTGAGTGACGGAATTGTACAGCACACCAACAGCCAGGGGCGCCGAGAGGGGGGGGGGAGCGGGTGCAGATTGCCCGGGCTTTCTGAGGAGCCCGGCAGGGGCCCGGGTCCGGCGTCACCCCCCCTCACAGCAGCCCAGTACACAGCGTGTGCTGAGCAGCAGCCACAGCAGTCTCCTATGCCTGTGCGGGGAGCGATCACACTGATCGCGCCCCCCTGGCTTCGCACCGGGCTGAGGGGGCTCAGAGCGCCCCCCCTCCCCAGCGCGTAGTGCCGCTGCAGATCTTTTTTTTTCTCAGCAAGGGGGCTTGGCCACGCCTCCCGCTATCAGACCACGCCCCCTATTACCGGGGCCCACCACGGCTCTTGGCGGGCCTGCCAAAAGCCTCTACAATCTGGCTGCTCCAATATGCAACAGGTAGAACCTATCCTTGTGTATCACAGGCCTGTTTCCCTATAGATTGTAAGCTTGCGAGCAGGGCCCTCTTACCACTTTATTGCCCTCATTCAGAGCCGCTCGTTAGCAGCAGTACGCTCGTTGCGTTCCGATATTGAGAAACCGCGCATGCGTTGGTGTAACACTGCGCATGTGCGTATGGCAGATTGTGAGCTTTTTTTCACTCGTTCAGCAAATTGCAAACAGGAAGTGACATGTGAACTGTGATTGACAGAACAGGCCGTTTTTGGGCATTGACGGGGGTGGAGATGGGAAAACGCAGGCGTGGCGAGGTGTTTTTGGGGCATACATAAATTGGCTCTTGCGAAAGTCAAATGTGTTCGTACCAAGTCATACGTCACTGGCTGATCCTCTTTCCGTTCAAACTGCTCGCACAGCTTGGGGTCTGGATTACTCGACCACAATGGCGATGGCCTTGTCCTCTGGTCCGGGCCTCCTCGATGTTTCATCGATTTATCACGGCTTCTAAGAAAAACAATCAACTTTGTATTGAAAACCAGCTTGTAATGTGTTTTGTTTTTTTTTCTTTGGGTTAGCACAAAACCGTACGCAGGTGAAAATCTCAGCTGCTAATTTCAGTATTACACAATCAATTAGCGTATTTTTGAAGGAATGTATTTTACAATTTTGTTAGTGTTTTGTGATATTGTAACCTTTTGCATTGGGCTGTAGTTTTGGGGTTTTTTTTTAACAAAATGTTCCTTAAAGAAACATTTTTTTTTTTAACCCTTTTTTTTTTTTTAAAGCTAAGATTTTGTTTTTTCCTTGTGGTACAGGATTAACTAGAAACCATTTTTCAAATAATGTCACAATACAGTTGAGAACAATTTTTTGATTTTATTTGCACCACACATTTTTGTACAAATCATGTGCATTTTGACGTTAAAGTTTGGGGTCATTGTTACCCACTAATATTTGGTACATTTGTCTTTTACAACTAAAAAATTATGGACCAAAAATACAACAAAAAAAAAAACAATTCACAAGAAAGGAGAGGGAAGTTTTGGCCAGAAAGGAATATGGGGCAAGCACAGAAGGAGTGTGGGTAAAGTAGCCAGTGCTGTCATCGTTTCTTTCCCCATTTGGCAGGGGTAGGGTGGGCGCCAGACTGGGTCCGGGATGTCCTCTGGCTGGCCTGTCCAGAGGCAGATGTTGTGGCCTCTGGACTAGTCACAGGGCTAGGCACATTTGGAGGGATGGCTGTTGTTGTGCCAGAGGTGGAGGATCCAGATGTTCCGGCAGGAAGGGAGGTCAGCTCCACCATGTGCTGGCGAACGAGCTGCTCCAGGGCATTGGCGATTCGGATGTTGGCCCTGGTGTTTTCAGTCAGGGCCTGACCAATGGTAACGTTGGCCGCATTTTGCTCCAGGGCCTCAGCCACCCGTAGCAGACTGGCATCCATCCTCTGCAGAATCTCCGTATGGAAATCCGATTTAAAATTGAGTTCTGTGAGGAGTGCCACTGCCTGCGAAGGGGGATTGCCCTGGACTGGCTTCTGCAGGGTCCTCAGCCGGATGTACTGGTTCCTCCCCTGCAGAGCCAGCAGAAATTCTGCGGCCAAGGCTCCCCTCTGGGGCAGACTCATCTGCCTGTGTCTCTGTGAGAAAAAAAAGAAAAGAGGAACATTACAATCTACATATTGTCACAATAACATTTCAGAGTTGGTTACATCACAACATTTACCTGGGACAACATGAGGAGCCGCAAAGTCTGGCATGTCCGTATCCATGTTGGACACTCCAAACTCCTCCACAGGCTGCACACACCCCTGTGCCAGCTCTTCCAAATCATTAAACTCCATTGACACAGGGGTGGGACCCCCACCTGTCCCCCTTGCATGCCTAGCCCTGTCTGCCATTTTTTGCTTCAGGCGATATTTGAAGTCTTGCCATCTGTGGGTGAGAAAGTAGGCATTATTCCTGCATTATTTAACCCTTTTTATTTGTGTTGGTCAAGTTTTTACTTACCGCCGTTTGACATCCCGGGCTAGACGGACATAATCACCCACCCTATTGACAGCACTGGCTATCTCCTCCCACATTCTCCACTTCTGGCTTACACCCATATTCCTGTCTGCCTGTGGCAGGATGTCTACACACTTCTGAATCAAAACCTCCATCTCCTTTCTTGTGAATTGTGGCTGCCTTTTCTTTTTGCCAGCTTTGGCCGGAATACTGGGCCCAGCAGCCTCTTCCATGTTATCCTCCTCACCTATTTACATTAAATTATTGTTAAGGTAGATGTCAATCTTTCACTATATTCTGCTTCTAAATAAGCCTTGATTTGAAATGTGAGAAATACTTACCAGCCGCATCATGGCCATTGTTTGGCTGGTCTGTAGCCATTTTTCTAGCCAAAACAAGAAATACACCAGACCGTTTGTTTTTTGTCGTGACGTATTTATACATGCGTCATTATTCGGCCGCATCATTGATTGTGCATTCCTATGATCCGTCCTTAATTTGAGCGGGAAAAGAAACACTATTTATGGCTTTTGGCAACTCGAGTCTAGGTGGCGGGTGTTGTTTGTTGGAGGTTACGTTGGTCGGTGTGGATTGTTGGCGGGAGTTGTATTTGGCGGTCTTTTGGTATTTGTTAGCGGCTTTTTTTTTGTGTTTAACTTTCCATGCGCATTTTTTGATGTGGTTCTTTTAGTTGTGGTGTATTTTTTTGGTAAGTTTTTTCCCGTCATCCTTTTGTAAAATGTGGCTATCCTTTTTTTTGGTTTTTGGACCAACAATATATATATATATTTTTTTCATTTTGTAGGTTTATTTTGGCTCTGCCCCAACGACCTTTTTGTTCTGACTTCTATATCGTGTATTGGTAAGTTTGGATTTTCTCTTTTTTGTTAAATGTTAAGGACTTTATTTTCACATCTTTTGGGGACATTACTGATTTCTTCTGTGTTTTTGGGGATCATAAATTTGCAAACTATTTAGCACACTTTTGTAGGCTTGATTTATCTTGTTAAATTGCGAACTATTTAGCGTTCACAATCTGGGTTGTTTTTTGGGGGCCAAATTGTGGAAGTCGTCGCAATGTCGGTTTGCTCTTTGTAGAAATGTGTGTTTAGCCCCTTTATTTTTGTCCCTTTTAAAAAATCAAGCTTAAAAAATGGACACCCCAAATTCTATCCTTTTTATGGTCTGTTGAATTGTAGGTTTTGGAAATCATGACAATACCCCGGCATGTAAGCATCTTTGGATTGTATCGTAAAGATAAGTATTTTTCAGTCTTTTTTTGGGGCAACATACCTTAACTTCAATTCTTACCATTTCAGGTTGATGTTGGTCGGATTATTGTGGCCATGCTACCGGAAGCCGACCAACCTCAATCTCATCCCAGGCATAGGCATCGTAGGCGTGCAAGGCCCCAGATATATAGAACATGTGTCACCCTTTTTGGAATGCCCGATGATGAGGTGTTAAGGCGATACCGTCTTCCGCCCCAAATCATTCATAGACACTCTCTCATTAATAGAGAGTGATCTTGAGCGGCAATTGACAGTCCAACAGCAATACCACCACTTACGCAATTTATGGCGGTGTTACATTTCTGTGCCTCAGGAACCTTTCAAACCACGGTGGGAATAGTTGCGGGAATCTCCCAATCCTCCTTTTCAAGGATCCTGAGGGCAGTGATGGAGGCCCTTTTCAAGCACCTCCATCATTTTATTAAAATGCCTTTGGATATGGGTTCCATTAGTGTGGCCAAGGCCAATTTTTACCAAATAGCTGGCTTCCCACACATCATAGGGGTTGTGGATGGTACTCACATACCACTTCTGCCTCCAGCATGGCTGTAGGCCATTTTTTGGAACCAAAAACACTATCACTCACTGAATGTAATGGTGGTATGTGATGCCTCCCTCCAGATCCTGTCCCTGAATGCAAAATTACCCGGGAGTGCACATGACTCATTCGTCATCCGGCAATCAGGGATTTGGCAAAAATTAAACAACCTACAAGCTGGTGATGCGTGGCTTCTGGGTAAGTGAAGACCTTTAGTAGATACCAAAGCAAAGCTTGATACACAGTGATCCTGATGTTGTCACTTCTTTTTCACAGGAGACAGTGGCTACCCTTGCACGCCCTGGCTGCTCACTCCTTATTTGGCTCCCACACCAGGCTCAAAGTGAGTTTAATTCGGCACTTACAGCCACCAGGCAAGTGGTGGAGTGCTGTATTGGCCTTTTAAAAGGCCGATTCAGATGCCTCCACCGCTCTGGTGGCGAGCTCATGTATTTGCCGGATATGGTTTCAAAAATTGTGGTCCTGTGTGGGATATTTCACAACATTGCCATAAGGAGCGGTGTCCCAATGCAGCCAGAGGATGCCTTGCCTGAGGATGGCCCCCCCGAGGTTGGTCGGAGGTCAGTATGTGGGGGGGCCATACGCGATGATGTGGTGGCCAGATTCTTTAGGTAATTATTGTCACAAAAAAAGTTATTTGACACAATGTAGAAAGGTTATTATTGGGAAATCAAATTAATCGGTTTTTATTTTCCCATCTTTTTTTTTTTTTAATAAATATTTTGGATTGAAACGATGACTACTTCCTGCTCTCAAAAAATGACTTCATGTGGCCACATTGGATATATCTTCAGGACCCAAGTTGGACACGCAACATTTGTGGAATCATGTTGTCATGCTCATTCGTCAAACAGTTCTTGATTATTTATTTATTTTTTTATTATGGTGTAGGCTGGATTTTTGAGTTTGTTATCACTGTGTGTATTGATTGTGACCCAACACTTTGTGTTTATTATTTTTTTTTAATAAACTTATGGTTATTTGAAAAACATCATTTCTTTTCGACATTACAAGCAAGTGTAACCTGGTTCACCCAAGGAAAAGTTGCTTAATGGCTAATCCTGTAATGTGTCAATTTGCTCATTTTTTTACTATGCTTTGTGGGTTTGAACCAACACCAAAAGGTATTATGTAGAATCAGTATGTTTTAGAATCTCGTCCTAAGCAGGTTTTCCCAAAAATTTACAAATACATAAAAAAAAAAACTGGTATCTCTCCAAACCTATTGTTAGTGTTGGTGTTTCATGTGCCTGCTTAAAAAAATCAGCTTTACACAATCTTAGTTACATTAGTTTCAAATACTTGCTGCAATAGTCTACTTATGTAAGTTTAAACAATCTAAGATTTTCAGACAAGGAATGAGACTGTATTCATAATTTAAATGTTTATTTTTGTAAAATATTTCAGAAAAAAAAAAAGAAAATTAGTGGCGCAGGATCCCCAACATTCTATCCAGGACCACCAGCAGGCCGATCACATGCCCCCTCAACAGTTGGACACACCCGGCTAGCTCCGCCAAACGCCTCTGGTCCTCGGTGGGTTATAAAATTGTGGTGCTTACTAAAATGAATCCATAATTTATGATTCTACAAAACTTCTACAGCAAAATCGACTTAGCAGAAAGTGACAATTGTGTTACAAAATCCAAAAAAACACCAATTCATTTTACAAAACAAAAACTTTAAAAAAAACACCCCCCAAAAAACCCAAAAAACAAACAAAAAAACCAAACAATTCTTGCTACCGTAAACAAGAGATACAAAGTATGAGTGTTTTGACATGTGTGATATGTGTATGGGGAAATCAGCTGAGAAATGTAAATACAAACAGATATATAACCAACCTTTTAAAATACTAAAAAAAGGAAAAGGCACAGACAAAGGATTACATCAACACATAAAAAAAAAAAAAAAAAGGATAAAAGGGAAACATACCGTTGAGAATGACGGCTGGACCAGGAACCACACCATCGTCCTCCTCGGAGGTGGGCAAATTTCCTAAGGAGGTCGGCGGGGTGATTACAGACTCTGGAGATGGGGTGGTCAAGAGAGGGGTGGGTTGAGGGGAGGGGGAATTTGGATGGAGGGGAAATCTCCAAGAGGGAGGGGCAACAGGGTCTGGGCAGGCTGGGGTGGAGGGGGAATTTTGGGAATTTTGGGGAGAGGAGGTTTGGCTCGGGGTTGGGGAGAGGGGACGAGGGCGACGTCTGCGCAGGCGATGACGCCGTAGTCTTCGCTCGGCCCCTAAATGATGGAAAACAAATTGAGGCTAGTTTAGAACATCACCTTTCTAAACGCTAATTGGTTAACAAACAAAAAGGAAAACATGCACACGCAGATATGTGTGAAAAAAAAGAAACAGGCCAAACAAGAAAACATGCACACGCAGATATGTGTGAAAAAAAGAAACAGGCCTAACAAGAAAACATGCACACGCAGATATGTGTGAAAAAAAGAAACAGGCCAAACAAGAAAACATGCACACACAGATATGTGTGAAAAAAAGAAACAGGCCAAACAAGAAAACATGCACACGCAGATAGGGCCGCAAATATAAAATGAAAACCAAACAAAACATAACTTACTTTCCGCTATACGCTGGCGAAAACATGCCAGCAAGCGGGGCGTCCGCCATTGAATGTTGGACCACCTGCGCTCCAGCTGGCCGATCTGTCGTGGTGGCCGCGAACCTCCGCATAGGCGGCACGCTTCTCTCGATTGCTGATGGGGGGAGGCTGATTGGTGATACGCCGGTCCATCACCTCTGTCAGAACAATAAGCTCCCGCCTGGTGAACGCAGAGGCTCTCATGATGGCAATGGTGTATTTTTAATAAAACAGTTTTAATAAAGACCAGAAAATAATTTTGATAATGTAGTTGGTAAATGAACAGGAACCATTCTATTGGTTAGTGTATGAGTCATGTGTTCTACAGGCAAAAAAATCTATTGTGAGTTATGATAGGCTTAATGCAGTGACATGCGTTAGCTAATTTAAATAAAGAAATGAACCCAGTAAAATATGCGTGGGTAAAAACACGGAAAACAATTTGATAATTGGATCAAACATGTATTTTGGAAAAAGAAAACCATTGTTTAAACCGTACATATTCTGCGGGTAAACACAAACACGGACAAGAGTAAAGTTTATTGAAAAACAAAAAAATACGTTTTGAAAACGTGAAGAGCAATTAAGCTAATTGATATATTGATTGGCATAATACGATTGAAGGAGGTAGGCAGAATGAACGAGCAGGTAATCGGAATCTGACAGGCCCACTTCCGGTTTGTACTTGTGCGAGCGTTCCCTGCAAGCCACATCGGGGATGTACGCTCGCTATTTGGCTCGCTCGTTAGCTAGAGGAGGGGTCTGGAGACTTTGGGGAGGAAGTTTAGCTGCGTACGAAATTACGTGCGAGCGCTTAAATTAAATTAAATTACGCCGAACGTACGAACGGCCACTTGCGTCCGGGTCTGAATCAGGGCCTTGGTTTGTTCTTACCCATTCTTGTTATATTACTGCTTTATTACTATTTTGTTCCCTGTTGAATAGTACAAATAATTGTTCATCTATAATAGGTTCCATAATGTGGTGGTAACATGAGTTTGGCCTCAGGAGCTAATAACAATCTTCATATGATTTTAGCCCATTGTAGCTTATGGGCTACTGTAAGAAACTGTTGTTAGAGAAGGATCCTTTGCATCGATCTGCACTGGTCTGTAATGATACTATTATGGTGGCTACTGCTTTGCTTTTAAGTCTTTGCGCTGACAGGCTATGATAGGAGCCCCTATCCCACCAAGAGTCATATGGTCATTTCCAAATTTGTATTTCTAATTGCCATGATATGGTACTATAAGGAAATATATGTAACAGTGCCAAAATGTGATTTACACACAGGACATTTATTCATGTCAGCAGGGTCTGTTTTATGATACAAAAATAATTTCCTGTTTAAACACTTGACAAATCTTAACTCCTAAAGTTCCAGGATAGCAACATAGCACCTAAAAAATAAGATTTTGTGACAAAAGAAACCACACTGTCTATTAAAGGTAGAGATGAGCGACTTCGGTTCTCAGAGAACCGAGGCCACCCGAATTTAATATAACTGAGTCGAATCCAAGCAGGCTCACAGGTTCCCACTTTACTCGGTTCTCGAAACCGAGGCAAAACCATAAAGACGGAAATCTCGTAGTTGGCGACCTTTTGTCTCTATGATCAAGGTAGTATATAAGGGACCACGCGACAGATTCCATTTCCGCTGTGTAAAGTGAACAGAGAGGGAGGATAGTGGAGGGCTGGGAGAGTACTGCTGCTATCTGCTGTGTCCTGGGCTGATGCTGATCCATTCTGGTCTGTGGTCACGGTGCTGTCACTGTCACTGTGCTGTCTGCTGATCCATTCTGGTCACTGGTCACGGTGCTGTCACTATACATGTGCTGTCTATGCTGATCCATTCTGGTCTCTGGTCACGGTGCTATCACTATCACTGTGCTGTCTGCTGATCCATTCTGGTCACTGGTCACGGTGCTGTAACTATCACTGTGCTGTATGCTGATCCATTCTGGTCACGGTGCTGTCACTATCACTGTGCTGTCTGCTGATCCATTCTGGTCACTGGTCATGGTGCTGTCACTGTCACTGTGCTGTCTGCTGATCCATTCTGGTCACTGGTCATGGTGCTGTCACTGTGCTGTCTGCTGATTCATTCTAGTCTCTGGTCACGGTGCTGTCACTATCACTGTGCTGTCTGCTGATCCAATCTGGTCTCTGGTCACGGTGCTGTCACTGTGCTGTCTGCTGATCCATTCTGGTCACTGGTCACGGTGCTGTCACTATCACCGTGCTGTCTGCTGATCCATTCTGGTCTCTGGTCACGGTGCTGTCACTATCACTGTGCTGTCTGCTGATCCATTCTGGTTTCTGGTCACGGTGCTGTCACTATCACTGTGCTGTCTGCTGATCCATTCTGGTCTCTGGTCATGGTGCTGTCACTGATTGTGCTGTCTGCTGATCCATTCTGGTCTCTGGTCACGGTGCTGTCGCTGTCACTGTGCTGTCTGTGCTAATACATTCTAGTCTCATGTCACGGTGCTGTCACTGTCACTGTGCTGTCTGCTGATCCATTCTGGTCTCTAGTCACGGTGCTGTCACTGTCACTGTGCTGTCTGCGAATCCATTCTGGTCTCTGGTCACGGTGCTGTCACTATACATGTGCTGTCTGCTGATCCATTCTGGTCTCTAGTCACGGTGCTGTCACTGTGCTGTCTGCTGATCCATTCTGGTCTATGGTCACGGTGCTGTCTGCTGATCCATTCTGGTCTCTTGTCATGGTGCTATCACTGTGCTGTCTGTGCTGATCCATTCTGGTCCCTGGTCACGGTGCTGTCACTGGCTGTCTGCTGATCCATTCTGGTCTCTGGTCACGGTGCTGTCACTGTCACTGTGCTGTCTGTGCTGATCCATTCTGGTCTCTGGTCATGGTGCTGTCACTATCACTGTGCTGTCTGCTGATCCATTCTGGTCTCTGCTCACGGTCCTGTCACTATCACTGTGCTGTCTTTGCTGATCCAATCTGGTCTCTGGTCACGGTGCTGTCACTATCACTGTGCTGTCTTTGCTGATCCAATCTGGTCTCTGGTCACGGTGCTGTCACTATCTCTGTGCTGTCTGCTGATCCATTCTGGTTTCTGGTCACGGTGCTGTCACTGTCTTTGTGCTGTCTCCTGATCCATTCTGGTCTCTGGTCACGGTGCTGTCACTATAAATGTGCTGTCTGCTGATCCATTCTGGTCTCTGGTCGCGGTGCTGTCACTATCACTGTGCTGTCTGTGCTGATCCATTCTGGTCTCTGGTCACAGCGCTGTCACTATCACTGTGCTGTCTGCTGATCCATTCTGGTCTCTGGTCACGGTGCTGTCACTGTGCTGTCTGCTGATCCATTCTGGTCTCTAGTCACGGTGCTGTCACTGTCACTGTGCTGTCTGCTGATCCATTCTGGTCTATGGTCACGGTGCTGTCACTGTCACTGTGCTGTCTGCTGATCTATTCTGGTTTCTGGTCACGGTGCTGTCACTGTGCTGTCTGCTGATCCATTCTGGTCTCTGGTCACTGTGCTGTCACTATCACTGTGCTGTCTGTGCTGATCCATTCTGGTCTCTGGTCATGGTGCTGTCACTATCACTGTGCTGTCTGTGCTGATCCATTCTTGTCTCTGGTCACAGCGCTGTCACTATCACTGTGCTGTCTGTGCTGATCCATTCTGGTCTCTGGTCATGGTGCTGTCACTATCACTGTGCTGTCTGTGCTGATCCATTCTGGTCTCTGGTCATGGTGCTGTCACTCTCACTGTGCTGTCTGTGCTGATCCATTCTGGTCTCTGGTCACAGCGCTGTCACTATCACTGTGCTGTCTGCTGATCCATTCTGGTCTCTGGTCACGGTGTTGTCACTATCACTGTGCTGTCTGTGCTGATCCATTCTGGTCTCTGGTCACGGTGCTGTCACTATCACTGTGATGTCTGCTGATCCATTCTGGTCTCTGGTCACGGTGCTGTCACTATCACTGTGCTGTCTGCTGATCCATTCTGGTCTCTGGTCACGGTGCTGTCACTGTCACTGTGCTGTCTGCTGATCCATTCTGGTCTCTGGTCATGGTGCTGTCACTGTCACTGTGCTGTCTGTGCTGATCCATTCTGGTCTCTGGTCACGGTGCTGTCTGCTGATCCATTCTGGTCTCTGGTCACGGTGCTGTCACTATCACTGTGCTGTCTGCTGATCCATTCTGGTCTCTGGTCACGGTGCTGTCACTGTCACTGTGCTGTCTGCTGATCCATTCTGGTCACTGGTCACGGTGCTGTCACTATCACTGTGCTGTCTGCTGATCCATTCTGGTCACTGGTCACGGTGCTGTCACTATCACTGTGCTGTCTGCTGATCCATTCTGGTCTCTGGTCACAGTGCTGTCACTATCACTGTGCTGTCTGCTGATCCATTCTGGTCTCTGGTCACGGTGCTGTCACTATCACTGTGCTGTCTGCCGATCCATTCTGGTCTCTGGTCATGGTGCTGTCACTGATTGTGCTGTCAGCTGATCCATTCTGGTCTCTGGTCACGGTGCTGTCACTATCAATGTGCTGTCTGTGTTGATCCATTCTGGTCTCTGGTCACGGTGCTGTCGCTGTCACTGTGCTGTCTGTGCTAATACATTCTAGTCTCATGTCACGGTGCTGTCACTGTCACTGTGCTGTCTGCTGATCCATTCTGGTCTCTAGTCACGGTGCTGTCACTGTGCTGTCTGCGAATCCATTCTGGTCTCTGGTCACGGTGCTGTCACTATACATGTGCTGTCTGCTGATCCATTCTGGTCTCTAGTCACGGTGCTGTCACTGTGCTGTCTGCTGATCCATTCTGGTCTATGGTCACGGTGCTGTCCCTGTCACTGTGCTGTCTGCTGATCCATTCTGGTCTCTTGTCATGGTGCTATCACTGTGCTGTCTGTGCTGATCCATTCTGGTCCCTGGTCACGGTGCTGTCACTGGCTGTCTGCTGATCCATTCTGGTCTCTGGTCACGGTGCTGTCACTGTCACTGTGCTGTCTGTGCTGATCCATTCTGGTCTCTGGTCATGGTGCTGTCACTATCACTGTGCTGTCTGCTGATCCATTCTGGTCTCTGCTCACGGTGCTGTCACTATCACTGTGCTGTCTTTGCTGATCCAATCTGGTCTCTGGTCACGGTGCTGTCACTATCACTGTGCTGTCTTTGCTGATCCAATCTGGTCTCTGGTCACGGTGCTGTCACTATCTCTGTGCTGTCTGCTGATCCATTCTGGTTTCTGGTCACGGTGCTGTCACTGTCTTTGTGCTGTCTCCTGATCCATTCTGGTCTCTGGTCACGGTGCTGTCACTATAAATGTGCTGTCTGCTGATCCATTCTGGTCTCTGGTCGCGGTGCTGTCACTATCACTGTGCTGTCTGTGCTGATCCATTCTGGTCTCTGGTCACAGCGCTGTCACTATGACTGTGCTGTCTGCTGATCCATTCTGGTCTCTGGTCACGGTGCTGTCACTGTCACTGTGCTGTCTGTGCTGATCCATTCTGGTCTCTGGTCACGGTGCTGTCACTATCACTGTGCTGTCTGCTGATCTATTCTGGTCTCTGGTCACGGTGCTGTCACTGTCACTGTGCGGTCTGCTGATCCATTCTGGTCTCTAGTCACGGTGCTGTCACTGTCACTGTGCTGTCTGCTGATCCATTCTGGTCTCTGCTCACGGTGCTGTCACTATCACTGTGCTGTCTTTGCTGATCCAATCTGGTCTCTGGTCACGGTGCTGTCACTATCACTGTGCTGTCTATGCTGATCCATTCCGGTCTCTGGTCATGGTGCTGTCACTGTCACTGTGCTGTCTGCTGATCCATTCTGGTTTCTGGTCATGGTGCTGTCACTGTCACTGTGCTGTCTCCTGATCCATTCTGGTCTCTGGTCACGGTGCTGTCACTATAAATGTGCTGTCTGCTGATCCATTCTGGTCTCTGGTAACGGTGCTGTCACTGTGCTGTCTCCTGATCCATTCTGGCCTCTGGTCACGGTGCTGTCACTATAAATGTGCTGTCTGCTGATCCATTCTGGTCTCTGGTCACGGTGCTGTCACTGTCACTGTGCTGTCTGCTGATCCATTCTGGTCTCTGGTCACTGTGCTGTCACTTTCACTGTGCTGTCTGTGCTGATCCATTCTGGTCTCTGGTCATGGTGCTGTCACTATCACTGTGCTGTCTGTGCTGATCCATTCTGGTCTCTGGTCACGGTGCTGTCACTATCACTGTGCTGTCTGTGCTGATCCATTCTGGTCTCTGGTCACGGTGCTGTCACTATCACTGTGCTGTCTGTGCTGATCCATTCTGGTCTCTGGTCACGGTGCTGTCACTATCACTGTTCTGTCTGCTGGTCCATTCTGGTCACGGTGCTGTCACTATCACTGTGCTGTCTGCTGATCCATTCTGGTCACAGTGCTGTCACTATCACTGTGCTGTCTGTGCTGATCCATTCTGGTCTCTGGTCACGGTGCTGTCACTATCACTGTGCTGTCTGCTGATCCATTCTGGTCTCTGGTCACGGTGCTATCTCTATCACTGTGCTGTCTGCTGATCCATTCTGGTCACGGTGCTGTCACTATCACTGTGCTGTCTGCTGATCCATTCTGGTCTCTGGTCACGGTGCTGTCACTATCACTGTGCTGTCTGCTGATCCATTCTGGTCTCTGGTCACGGCGCTGTCACTATCACTGTGCTGACTGCTGAACCATTCTTGTCTCTGGTCACGGTGCTGTCACTATCACTGTGCTGTCTGTGCTGATCCATTCTGGTCTCTGGTCACAGCGCTGTCACTATCACTGTGCTGTCTGCTGATCCATTCTGGTCTCTGGTCGCGATGCTTTCCCTATCACTGTGCTGTCTGCTGATCCATTCTGGTCTCTGGTCACGGTGCTTTCACTATCACTGTGCTGTCTGCTCATCCATACTGGTCTCTGGTCTCGGTGCTGTCACTATCACTATCACTGTGCTGATCCATTCTAGTCTCTGGTCATGGTGCTGTCACTGTGCTGTCTGCTGATCCATTCTGCTCTCTGGTCACGGTGCTATCACTGTCACTGTGCTGTCTGTGCTGATCCATTCTGGTCTCTGGTCACGGTGCTGTCACTGTGCTGTCTGCTGATCCATTCTGGTCTCTGGTCACGGTGCTGTCACTATCACTGTGCTGTCTGCTGATCCATTCTGGTCTCTGGTCACGGTGCTTTCACTATCACTGTGCTGTCTGCTCATCCATACTGGTCTCTGGTCTTGGTGCTGTCACTATCACAATCACTGTGCTGTCTGTACTGATACATTCTGGTCTCTGGTCACGGCGCTGTCACTATCACTGTGCTGTCTGCTGATCCATTCTGGTCTCTGGTCATGGTGCTGTCACTATCACTATCACTGTGCTGTCTGTACTGATACATTCTGGTCTCTGGTCACGGTGCTGTCACTGTCACTGTGCTGTCTGCTGAACCATTCCAGTCTCTGGTCATGGTGCTGTCACTATCACTGTGCTGTCTGCTGATCCATTCTGGTCTCTGGTCACGGCGCTGTCACTATCACTGTGCTGTCTGCTGATCCATTCTGGTCTCTGGTCATGGTGCTGTCACTGTCACTATCACTGTGCTGTCTGCTGAACCATTCCAGTCTCTGGTCACGGTGCTGTCACTATCACTGTGCTGTCTGCTGATCCAATTTGGTCTCTAGTCACGGTGCTGTCACTGTAAATGTGCTGTCTGCTGAACCATTCCAGTCTCTGGTCACGGTGCTGTCACTATCACTGTGCTGTCTGCTGATCCATTCTGGTCTCTGGTCACGGTGCTGTCACTGTCACTGTGCAGTCTGTGCTGATCCATTCCGGTCTCTGGTAACGGTGCTGTCACTGTCACTGTGCTGTCTGCTGATCCATCCTGGTCTCTGGTCATGGTGCTGTCACTGTGCTGTCTGCTGATCCATTCTGGTCTCTGGTCATGGTGCTGTCACTCTCACTGTGCTGTCTGTGCTGATCCATTCTGGTCTCTGGTCACGGTGCTGTCACTATCACTGTGCTGTCTGCTGATCCATCCTGGTCTCTGGTCACGGTGCTGTCACTATCACTGTGCTGTCTGCTGATCCATTCTGGTCTCTGGTCACGGTGCTGTCACTGTCTCTGTGCTGTCTGCTGATCCATTCTGGTCTCCGGTCACGATGCTGTCACTGTGCTGTCTGCTGATCCATTCTGGCCTCGGGTCACGGTGCTGTCACTATCACTGTGCTGTCTGCTGATCCATCCTGGTCTCTGGTCACGGTGCTGTCACCATCACTGTGCTGTCTGCTGATCCATTCTGGTCTCTGGTCACGGTGCTGTCACTGTCACTGTGCTGTCTGCTAATTCATTCTGGTCTCTGGTCACGGTGCTGTCACTGTGCTGTCTGCTGATCCATTCTGGTCACTGGTCACGGTGCTGTCACTGTCACTGTGCTGTCTGCTGATCCATTCTGGTCACTGGTCATGGTGCTGTCACTATCACTATGCTGTCTGCTGATCCATTCTGGTCTCTAGTCACGGTGCTGTCACTGTCACTGTGCTGTCTGCTGATCCATTCTGGTCACTGGTCACGGTGCTGTCACTATCACTATGCTGTCTGCTGATCCATTCTGGTCTCTGGTCATGGTGCTGTCACTATCACTGTGCTGTCTGCTGATCCATTCTGGTCTCTGGTCATGGTGCTGTCACTGATTGTGCTGTCTGCTAAACCATTCTGGTCTCTGGTCACGGTGCTGTCACTATCACTGTGCTGTCTGTGCTAATACATTCTAGTCTCTGGTCATGGTGCTGTCACTGATTGTGATGTCTGCTGATCCATTCTGGTCTCTGGTCACGGTGCTGTCACTATCACTGTGCTGTCTGCTGATCCATTCTGGTCTCTAGTCACGGTGCTGTCACTGTCACAGTGCTGTCTGCGAATCCATTCTGGTCTCTGGTCACGGTGCTGTCACTATACATGTGCTGTCTGCTGATCCATTCTGGTCTCTAGTCACGGTGCTGTCACTGTCACTGTGCTGTCTGCTGATCCATTCTGGTCTATGGTCACGGTGCTGTCACTGTCACTGTGCTGTCTGCTGATCCATTCTGGTCTCTTGTCATGGTGCTATCACTGTGCTGTCTGTGCTGATCCATTCTGGTCCCTGGTCACGGTGCTGTCACTATCTGTCTGCTGATCCATTCTGGTCTCTGGTCATGGTGCTGTCACTGTCACTTTGCTGTCTGCTGATCTATTCTGGTTTCTGGTCACGGTGCTGTCACTGTGCTGTCTGCTGATCCATTCAGGTCTCTGGTCACAGTGCTGTCACTATCACTGTGCTGTCTGTGCTGTTCCATTCTGGTCTCTAGTCACGGTGCTGTCACTGTCACTGTGCTGTCTGCTGATCCATTCTGGTCTCTGCTCATGGTGCTGTCACTATCACTGTGCTGTCTGTGCTGATCCATTCTGGTCTCTGGTCACGGTGTTGTCACTATCACTGTGCTGTCTGCGCTGTTCCATTCTGGTCTCTCGTCACGGTGCTGTCACTATCACTGTGCTGTCTGCTGATCCATTCTGGTTTCTGGTCACGGTGCTGTCACTGTCTTTGTGCTGTCTCCTGATCCATTCTGGTCTCTGGTCACGGTGCTGTCACTATAAATGTGCTGTCTGCTGATCCATTCTGGTCTCTGGTCACTGTGCTGTCACTATCACTGTGCTGTCTGTGCTGATCCATTCTTGTCACTGGTCACGGTGCTGTCACTATCACTGTGCTGTCTGCTGATCCATTCTGGTCACGGTGCTGTCACTATCACTGTGCAGTCTGTGCTGATCCATTCTGGTCTCTGGTCACGGTGCTGTCACTATCACTGTGATGTCTGCTGATCCATTCTGGTCTCTGGTCACGGTGCTATCTCTATCACTGTGCTGACTGCTGAACTATTCTAGTCTCTGGTCACGGTGCTGTCACTATAAATGTGCTGTCTGCTGATCCATTCTGGTCTGTGGTCACGGTGCTGTCACTATCACTGTGCTGTCTGCTGATCCATTCTGGTCTCTGGTCACGGTGCTGTCACTGTCACTGTGCGGTCTGCTGATCCATTCTGGTCTCTAGTCACGGTGCTG
Source organism: Taudactylus pleione (assembly GCA_031769625.1). Lineage (NCBI taxonomy): Eukaryota > Metazoa > Chordata > Amphibia > Anura > Myobatrachidae > Taudactylus > Taudactylus pleione. Next base: position 720,841 of record JAUIMM010000336.1, read on the forward strand.
TCACTGTCACTGTGCTGTCTGCTGATCCATTCTGGTCTCTGCTCACGGTGCTGTCACTATCACTGTGCTGTCTGTGCTGATCCAATCTGGTCTCTGGTCACGGTGCTGTCACTATCACTGTGCTGTCTATGCTGATCCATTCCGGTCTCTGGTCATGGTGCTGTCACTGTCACTGTGCTGTCTGCTGATCCATTCTGGTTTCTGTTCATGGTGCTGTCACTGTCACTGTGCTGTCTCCTGATCCATTCTGGTCTCTGGTCACGGTGCTGTCACTATAAATGTGCTGTCTGCTGATCCATTCTGGTCTCTGGTAACGGTGCTGTCACTGTGCTGTCTCCTGATCCATTCTGGTCTCTGGTCACGGTGCTGTCACTATAAATGTGCTGTCTGCTGATCCATTCTGGTCTCTGGTCACGGTGCTGTCACTGTCACTGTGCTGTCTGCTGATCCATTCTGGTCTCTGGTCACTGTGCTGTCACTTTCACTGTGCTGTCTGTGCTGATCCATTCTGGTCTCTGGTCATGGTGCTGTCACTATCACTGTGCTGTCTGTGCTGATCCATTCTGGTCTCTGGTCACGGTGCTGTCACTATCACTGTGCTGTCTGTGCTGATCCATTCTGGTCTCTGGTCACGGTGCTGTCACTATCACTGTGCTGTCTGTGCTGATCCATTCTTGTCTCTGGTCACGGTGCTGTCACTATCACTGTGCTGTCTGCTGATCCATTCTGGTCACGGTGCTGTCACTATCACTGTGCTGTCTGCTGATCCATTCTGGTCACGGTGCTGTCACTATCACTGTGCTGTCTGTGCTGATCCATTCTGGTCTCTGGTCACGGTGCTTTCACTATCACTGTGCTGTCTGCTGATCCATTCTGGTCTCTGGTCACGGTGCTATCTCTATCACTGTGCTGTCTGCTGATCCATTCTGGTCACGGTGCTGTCACTATCACTGTGCTGTCTGCTGATCCATTCTGGTCTCTGTTCACGGTGCTGTCACTATCACTGTGATGTCTGCTGATCCATTCTGGTCTCTGGTCACGGCGCTGTCACTATCACTGTGCTGACTGCTGAACCATTCTTGTCTCTGGTCACGGTGCTGTCACTATCACTGTGCTGTCTGTGCTGATCCATTCTGGTCTCTGGTCACAGCGCTGTCACTATCACTGTGCTGTCTGCTGATCCATTCTGGTCTCTGGTCGCGATGCTTTCACTATCACTGTGCTGTCTGCTGATCCATTCTGGTCTCTGGTCACGGTGCTGTCCCTATCACTGTGCTGTCTGCTGATCCATTCTGGTCTCTGGTCACGGTGCTTTCACTATCACTGTGCTGTCTGCTCATCCATACTGGTCTCTGGTCTCGGTGCTGTCACTATCACTATCACTGTGCTGATCCATTCTAGTCTCTGGTCATGGTGCTGTCACTGTGCTGTCTGCTGATCCATTCTGCTCTCTGGTCACGGTGCTATCACTGTCACTGTGCTGTCTGTGCTGATCCATTCTGGTCTCTGGTCACGGTGCTGTCACTGTGCTGTCTGCTGATCCATTCTGGTCTCTGGTCACGGTGCTGTCACTATCACTGTGCTGTCTGCTGATCCATTCTGGTCTCTGGTCACGGTGTTTTCACTATCACTGTGCTGTCTGTACTGATACATTCTGGTCTCTGGTCACGGCGCTGTCACTATCACTGTGCTGTCTGCTGATCCATTCTGGTCTCTGGTCACGGTGCTGTCACTGTCACTGTGCTGTCTGCTGAACCATTCCAGTCTCTGGTCATGGTGCTGTCACTATCACTGTGCTGTCTGCTGATCCATTCTGGTCTCTGGTCACGGCGCTGTCACTATCACTGTGCTGTCTGCTGATCCATTCTGGTCTCTGGTCATGGTGCTGTCACTATCACTATCACTGTGCTGTCTGCTGAACCATTCCAGTCTCTGGTCACGGTGCTGTCACTATCACTGTGCTGTCTGCTGATCCATTCTGGTCTCTGGTCATGGTGCTGTCACTATCACTATCACTGTGCTGTCTGTACTGATACATTCTGGTCTCTGGTCACGGTGCTGTCACTGTCACTGTGCTGTCTGCTGAACCATTCCAGTCTCTGGTCATGGTGCTGTCACTATCACTGTGCTGTCTGCTGATCCATTCTGGTCTCTGGTCACGGCGCTGTCACTGTCACTGTGCAGTTTGTGCTGATCCATTCCGGTCTCTGGTCACGGTGCTGTCACTGTCACTGTGCTGTCTGCTGATCCATCCTGGTCTCTGGTCACGGTGCTGTCACTGTGCTGTCTGCTGATCCATTCTGGTCTCTGGTCACGGTGCTGTCACTATCACTGTGCTGTCTGCTGATCCAATCTGGTCTCTGGTCACGGTGCTGTCACTGTCACTGTGCTGTCTGCTGATCCATTCTGGTCTCTGGTCACGGTGCTGTCACTGTCACTGTGCAGTTTGTGCTGATCCATTCCGGTCTCTGGTCACGGTGCTGTCACTGTCACTGTGCTGTCTGCTGATCCATCCTGGTCTCTGGTCACGGTGCTGTCACTGTGCTGTCTGCTGATCCATTCTGGTCTCTGGTCACGGTGCTGTCACTATCACTGTGCTGTCTGCTGATCCATCCTGGTCTCTGGTCACGGTGCTGTCACCATCACTGTGCTGTCTGCTGATCCATTCTGGTCTCTGGTCACGGTGCTGTCACTGTCACTGTGCTGTCTGCTGATTCATTCTGGTCTCTGGTCACGGTGCTGTCACTATCACTGTGCTGTCTGCTGATCCATTCTGGTCACTGGTCACGGTGCTGTCACTATCACCGTGCTGTCTGCTGATCCATTCTGGTCTCTGGTCACAGTGCTGTCACTATCACTGTGCTGTCTGCTGATCCATTCTGGTCTCTGGTCATGGTGCTGTCACTATCACTGTGCTGTCTGCTGATCCATTCTGGTCTCTGGTCATGGTGCTGTCACTGATTGTGCTGTCTGCTAAACCATTCTGGTCTCTGGTCACGGTGATGTCACTATCACTGTGCTGTCTGTGCTAATACATTCTAGTCTCTGGTCACGGTGCTGTCACTGTCACTGTGCTGTCTGCTGATCCATTCTGGTCTCTGGTTACGGTGCTGTCACTATCACTGTGCTGTCTGCTGATCCATTCTGGTCTCTAGTCACGATGCTGTCACTGTCACAGTGCTGTCTGCGAATCCATTCTGGTCTCTGGTCACGGTGCTGTCACTATACATCTGCTGTCTGCTGATCCATTCTGGTCTCTAGTCACGGTGCTGTCACTGTCACTGTGCTGTCTGCTGATCCATTCTGGTCTATGGTCACGGTGCTGTCACTGTCACTGTGCTGTCTGCTGATCCATTCTGGTCTCTTGTCATGGTGCTATCACTGTGCTGTCTGTGCTGATCCATTCTGGTCCCTGGTCACGGTGCTGTCACTATCTGTCTGCTGATCCATTCTGGTTTCTGGTCATGGTGCTGTCACTGTCACTGTGCTGTCTGCTGATCTATTCTGGTTTCTGGTCACGGTGCTGTCACTGTGCTGTCTGCTGATCCATTCAGGTCTCTGGTCACGGTGCTGTCACTGTCACTGTGCTGTCTGTGCTGATCCATTCTGGTCTCTGGTCATGGTGCTGTCACTATCACTGTGCTGTCTGTGCTGATCCATTCTGGTCTCTGGTCACGGTGTTGTCACTATCACTGTGCTGTCTGTGCTGTTCCATTCTGGTCTCTAGTCACGGTGCTGTCACTGTCACTGTGCTGTCTGCTGATCCATTCTGGTCTCTAGTCACGGTGCTGTCACTGTCACTGTGCTGTCTGCTGATCCATTCTGGTCTCTGCTCAGGGTGCTGTCACTATCACTGTGCTGTCTTTGCTGATCCAATCTGGTCTCTCGTCACGGTGCTGTCACTATCACTGTGCTGTCTGCTGATCCATTCTGGTTTCTGGTCACGGTGCTGTCACTGTCTTTGTGCTGTCTCCTGATCCATTCTGGTCTCTGGTCACGGTGCTGTCACTATAAATGTGCTGTCTGCTGATCCATTCTGGTCTCTGGTCACTGTGCTGTCACTATCACTGTGCTGTCTGTGCTGATCCATTCTTGTCACTGGTCATGGTGCTGTCACTATCACTGTGCTGTCTGCTGATCCATTCTGGTCACGGTGCTGTCACTATCACTGTGCTGTCCGCTGATCCATTCTGGTCTCTGGTCACGGTGCTGTCACTATCACTGTGATGTCTGCTGATCCATTCTGGTCTCTGGTCACGGTGCTATCTCTATCACTGTGCTGTCTGCTGATCCATTCTGGTCTCTGGTCACGGCGCTGTCACTATCACTGTGCTGACTGCTGAACCATTCTAGTCTCTGGTCACGGTGCTGTCACTATAAATGTGCTGTCTGCTGATCCATTCTGGTCTGTGGTCACGGTGCTGTCACTATCACTGTGCTGTCTGCTGATCCATTCTGGTCTCTGGTCACGGTGCTGTCACTATCACTGTGCTGTCTGCTGATCCATTCTGGTCTCTGGTCACGGTGCTGTCACTATCACTGTGCTGTCTGTGCTGATCCATTCTAGTCTCTGGTCACGGTGCTGTCACTGTGCTGTCTGCTGATCCATTCTGGCCTCTGGTCACGGTGCTGTCACTCTCACTGTGCTGTCTGTGCTGATCCATTCTGGTCTCTGGTCACGGTACTGTCACTATCACTGTGCTGTCTGTGCTGATCCATTCTGGTCTCTGGTCATGGTGCTGTCACTATCACTGTGCTGTCTGTGCTGATCGATTCCGGTCTCCTATCACGGTGCTGTCACTGTCACTGTGCTGTCTGCTGATCCATTCTGGTCTCTGGTCACGGTGCTGTCACTGTGCTGTCTGCTGTTCCATTCTGGCCTCTGGTCACGGTGCTGTCACTATCACTGTGCTGTCTGCTGATCAATTCTGGTCACGGTGCTTTCACTATCACTGTGCTGTCTGCTCATCCATACTGGTCTCTGGTCTCGGTGCTGTCACTATCACTGTGCTGTCTGCTGATCCATTCTGGTCTCTGGTCATGGTGCTGTCACTGTCACTATCACTGAGCTGTCTGTACTGATACATTCTTGTCTCTGGTCACGGTGCTATGACTAAACATGTGCTGTCTGCTGATCCATTCTGGTCTCTGGTCATGGTGCTGTCACTATCACTATCCCTGTGCTGTCTGTACTGATACATTCTGGTCTCTGGTCACGGTGCTGTCACTATCACTATCACTGTGCTGTCTGTGCTGATCCATTCTGGTCTCTTGTCATGGTGCTGTCACTATCACTGTGCTGTCTGCTGATCCATTCTGGTCTCTGGTCACGGTGCTATCACTATCACTGTGCTGTCTGCTGATCAATTCTGGTCACGGTGCTTTCACTATCACTGTGCTGTCTGCTCATCCATACTGGTCTCTGGTCTCGGTGCTGTCACTATCACTGTGCTGTCTGCTGATCCATTCTGGTCTCTGGTCATGGTGCTGTCACTGTCACTATCACTGAGCTGTCTGTACTGATACATTCTTGTCTCTGGTCACGGTGCTATGACTAAACATGTGCTGTCTGCTGATCCATTCTGGTCTCTGGTCATGGTGCTGTCACTATCACTATCCCTGTGCTGTCTGTACTGATACATTCTGGTCTCTGGTCACGGTGCTGTCACTATCACTATCACTGTGCTGTCTGTGCTGATCCATTCTGGTCTCTGTTCACAGCGCTGTCACTATCACTGTGCTGTCTGCTGATCCATTCTGGTCTCTGGTCACGGTGCTGTCACTATCACTGTGCTGTCTGCTGATCCATTCTGGTCTCTGGTCACGGTGCTATCTCTATCACTGTGCTGTCTGCTGATCCATTCTGGTCACGGTGCTGTCACTATCACTGTGCTGTCTGCTGATCCATTCTGGTCTCTGGTCACGGCGCTGTCACTATCACTGTGCTGTCTGCTGATCCATTCTGGTCTCTGGTCACGGTGCTGTCACTATAAATGTGCTGTCTGCTGATCCATTCTGGTCTCTGGTCACGGTGCTGTCACTATCACTATCACTGTGCTGTCTGTACTGATACATTCTGGTCTCTGGTCACGGTGCTGTCACTATCACTATCACTGTGCTGTCTGTGCTGATCCATTCTGGTCTCTGGTCACAGCGCTGTCACTATCACTGTGCTGTCTGCTGATCCATACTGGTCTCTGGTCACGGTGCTGTCCCTATCAATGTGCTGTCTATGCTGATCCATTCTGGTCTCTGGTCACGGTGCTGTCACTGTGCTGTCTGCTGATCCATTCTGGTCTCTGCTCACGGTGCTGTCACTATCACTGTGCTGTCTGCTGATCCATTCTGGTCTCTGGTCACGGTGCTATCTCTATCACTGTGCTGTCTGCTGATCCATTCTTGTCACGGTGCTGTCACTATCACTGTGCTGTCTGCTGATCCATTCTGGTCACTGGTCACGGTGCTGTCACTATCACTGTGCTGTCTGCTGATCCATGCTGGTCTCTGGTCACGGTGCTGTCACTATCACTGTGCTGTCTGCTGATCCATTCTGGTCTCTGGTCACGGTGCTGTCACTATCACTGTGCTGTCTGTGCTGATCCATTCTGGTCTCTGGTCACGGTGCTGACGCTATCACTGTGCTGTCTGCTGATCCATTCTGGTCTCTGGTCATGGTGCTGTCACTGATTGTGCTGTCTGCTGATCCATTCTGGTCTCTGGTCACGGTGCTGTCACTATCACTGTGCTGTCTGCTGATCCATGCTGGTCTCTGGTCACGGTGCTGTCACTATCACTGTGCTGTCTGCTGATCCATTCTGGTCTCTGGTCACGGTGCTGACGCTGTCACAGTGCTGTCTGTGCTAATACATTCTAGTCTCTGCTCACGGTGCTGTCACTGTCACTGTGCTGTCTGCGAATCCATTCTGGTCTCTGGTCACGGTGCTGTCACTATACATGTGCTGTCTGCTGATCCATTCTGGTCTCTAGTCACGGTGCTGTCACTGTCACTGTGCTGTCTGCTGATCCATTCTGGTCTCTGGTCACGGTGCTGTCACTGTCACTGTGCTGTCTGCTGATCCATTCTGGTCTCTTGTCATGGTGCTATCACTGTGCTGTCTGTGCTGATCCATTCTGGTCCCTGGTCATGGTGCTGTCCCTGGCTGTCTGCTGATCCATTCTGGTCTCTGGTCACGGTGCTGTCACTGTCACTGTGCTGTCTGCTGATCTATTCTGGTTTCTGGTCACGGTGCTGTCACTGTCACTGTGCTGTCTGTGCTGATCCATTCTGGTCTCTGGTCTTGGTGCTGTCACTATCACTGTGCTGTCTGTGCTGATCCATTCTGGTCTCTGGTCACGGTGTTGTCACTATCACTGTGCTGTCTGCTGTTCTATTCTGGTTTCTGGTCACGGTGCTGTCACTGTCACTGTGCAGTCTGTGCTGATCCATTCTGGTCTCTGGTCTTGGTGCTGTCACTATCACTGTGCTGTCTGTGCTGATCCATTCTGGTCTCTGGTCACGGTGTTGTCACTATCACTGTGCTGTCTGCTGATCCATTCTGGTCTCTGGTCACGGTGCTGTCACTGTGCTGTCTGCTGATCCATTCTGGTCTCTGCTCACGGTGCTGTCACTATCACTGTGCTGTCTTTGCTGATCCAATCTGGTCTCTGGTCACGGTGCTGTCACTATCACTGTGCTGTCTTTGCTGATCCAATCTGGTCTCTGGTCACGGTGCTGTCACTATCTCTGTGCTGTCTGCTGATCCATTCTGGTCTCTGGTCACGGTGCTGTCACTATAAATGTGCTGTCTGCTGATCCATTCTGGTCTCTGCTCACTGTGCTGTCACTATCACTGTGCTGTCTGTGCTGATCCATTCTGGTCTCTGGTCATGGTGCTGTCACTATCACTTTGCTGTCTGTGCTGATCCATTCTTGTCTCTGGTCACGGTGCTGTCACTATCACTGTGCTGTCTGTGCTGATCCATTCTGGTCTCTGGTCACAGCGCTGTCACTATCACTGTGCTGTCTGCTGATCCATTCTGGTCTCTGGTCACGGTGCTGTCACTATCACTGTGCTGTCTGCTGATCCATTCTGGTCTCTGGTCACGGTGCTGTCACTATCACTGTGCTGTCTGTGCTTATCCATTCTGGTCTCTGGTCACAGCGCTGTCACTATCACTGTGCTGTCTGCTGATCCATTCTGGTCTCTGGTCTTGGTGCTGTCACTATCACTGTGCTGTCTGTGCTGATCCATTCTGGTCTCTGGTCACGGTGTTGTCACTATCACTGTGCTGTCTGCTGATCCATTCTGGTCTCTGGTCACGGTGCTGTCACTGTGCTGTGTGCTGATCCATTCTGGTCTCTGGTCACGGTGCTGTCACTATCACTGTGCTGTCTGCTGATCCATTCTGGTCTCTGGTCACGGTGCTGTCACTATCACTGTGCTGTCTGTGCTGATCCATTCTTGTCTCTGGTCACGGTGCTGTCACTATCACTGTGCTGTCTGCTGATCCATTCTGGTCTCTGGTCACGGTGCTGTCACTATCACTGTGCTGTCTGCTGATACATTCTGGTCTCTGGTCACGGTGCTGTCACTATCACTGTGCTGTCTGTGCTGATCCATTCTGGTCTCTGGTCACGGTGCTGTCACTATCACTGTGCTGTCTGCTGATCCATTCTGGTCTCTGGTCACGGTGCTGTCACTATCACTGTGCTGTCTGTGCTGATCCATTCTGGTCTCTGGTCACGGCGCTGTCACTATCACTGTGCTGTCTGCTGATCCATTCTGGTCTCTGGTCACGGTGCTGTCACTATCACTGTGCTGTCTGCTGATCCATTCTGGTCTCTGGTCACGGTGCTGTCACTGTCACTGTGCTGTCTGCTGATCCATTCTGGTCTCTGGTCACGGTGCTGTCACTATCACTGTGCTGTCTGCTGATCCATTCTGGCCTCGGGTCACGGTGCTGTCACTGTGCTGTCTGCTGATCTATTCTGGTCTCTGGTCACGGTGCTGTCACGGTCACTGTGCGGTCTGCTGATCCATTCTGGTCTCTAGTCACGGTGCTGTCACTGTCACTGTGCTGTCTGCTGATCCATTCTGGTCTCTGCTCATGGTGCTGTCACTATCACTGTGCTGTCTTTGCTGATCCAATCTGGTCTCTGGTCACGGTGCTGTCAATGTCACTGTGCTGTCTGCTGATCCATTCTGGTTTCTGGTCATGGTGCTGTCACTGTCACTGTGCTGTCTCCTGATCCATTCTGGTCTCTGGTCGCGGTGCTGTCACTATAAATGTGCTGTCTGCTGATCCATTCTGGTCTCTGGTCACGGTGCTGTCACTGTCACTGTGCTGTCTGCTGATCCATTCTGGTTTCTGGTCATGGTGCTGTCACTGTCACTGTGCTGTCTCCTGATCCATTCTGGTCTCTGGTCGCGGTGCTGTCACTATAAATGTGCTGTCTGCTGATCCATTCTGGTCTCTGGTCACTGTGCTGTCACTTTCACTGTGCTGTCTGTGCTGATCCATTCTGGTCTCTGGTCATGGTGCTGTCACTATCACTGTGCTGTCTGTGCTGATCCATTCTGGTCTCTGGTCACGGTGCTGTCACTATCACTGTGCTGTCTGTGCTGATCCATTCTGGTCTCTGGTCACGGTGCTGTCACTGTCACTGTGCTGTCTGCTGATCCATTCTGGTCTCTGGTCACTGTGCTGTCACTTTCACTGTGCTGTCTGTGCTGATCCATTCTGGTCTCTGGTCATGGTGCTGTCACTATCACTGTGCTGTCTGCTGATCCATTCTGGTCTCTGGTCACGGTGCTGTCACTATCACTGTGCTGTCTCTGCTGATCCATTCTGGTCTCTGGTCACGGTGCTGTCACTATCACTGTGCTGTCTGTGCTGATCCATTCTGGTCTCTGGTCACAGCGCTGTCACTATCACTGTGCTGTCTGCTGATCCATTCTGGTCTCTGGTCACGGTGCTATCTCTATCACTGTGCTGTCTGCTGATCCATTCTGGTCACGGTGCTGTCACTATCACTGTGCTGTCTGCTGATCCATTCTGGTCTCTGGTCACGGTGCTGTCACTATCACTGTGCTGTCTGCTGATCCATTCTGGTCTCTGGTCACGGCGCTGTCACTATCACTGTGCTGTCTGCTGATTCATTCTAGTCTCTGGTCACGGTGCTGTCACTTTAAATGTGCTGTCTGCTGATCCATTCTGGTCTCTGGTCACGGTGCTGTCACTGTGCTGTCTGTGCTGATCTATTCTGGTCTCTGGTCACGGTGCTATCTCTATCACTGTGCTGTCTGCTGATCCATTCTGGTCACGGTGCTGTCACTATCACTGTGCTGTCTGCTGATCCATTCTGGTCTCTGGTCACGGTGCTGTCACTATCACTGTGCTGTCTGCTGATCCATTCTGGTCTCTGGTCACTGCGCTGTCACTATCACTGTGCTGTCTGTGCTGATCCATTCTGGTCTCTGGTCGCGATGCTTTCACTATCACTGTGCTGTCTGCTGATCCATTCTGGTCTCTGGTAGAGATGAGCGGTTCGGATTCTGTGGAATCCGAACCGCTCCGACCATTGGGGATCCGAGTCCACCCGAACCCTGTTCGGGTGTTCACCGCCTGACTCGGATCCCCGTTCGGGGCCGAACGGCGGCCGCCTGATGTCGGATTCTCACTAGAGAATCCGACATCAGGTCTCCTCGCGTGTAGGGCAGAGCGCAGTGATAGCGCTCTGCCCTACACAGACACAGACACACAGCCGCCAGCGGCAGCTGTGTGTTTGTTACAGCAGCCAATGAGAGTCACACAGACTCTCATTGGCTGCTGCACGGAGGGAGCCGGCTGGAGCTCACACATGAGCTCCGTCTTCCGGCTCCCTCCTCAGCGTGTGACAGAGCGGACGGCGCGGGAGCGGGGATACAGGTAAGTTTTATTTTTTTTATTTTTTTACTTGTCAAAGGTCCGGGGGCGCTACTGGGGGGGGGGGTCTGCACTACTGGGGGGGTCTGCTACTGGGGGGGGCTATACTACTGGGGGGGCCATACTACAGAGGGGCCTGCTACTGGGGGGGCTATACTACTGGGGGGGGGGTCTGCACTACTGGGGGGGGGGTCTGCTACTGGGGGAGGCAATACTACTGGGGGGGCCATACTACAGAGGGGCCTGCTACTGGGGGGGGGCTATACTACTGGGGGGGGGTCTGCTACTGGGGGGGCCATACTACTGGGGGGGCCTACTACAGGGGGGGCCATACTACAGGGGGGGCCCATACTACAGGGGGGGCTACTACTGGAGCAGCCTACTACTGGGGGGGCCTGCTACTGGGGCAGCCTACTACTGGGGGAGCCATACTACTGGGGGGGCATACTACTGGGTGGCATGCTAATGGGGGGCATACTACTGGGGGGGCCTGCTAATGGGGGACATACTACTGGGGGGGCCTGCTAATGGGGGGCATACTACTGGGGAGCATTCAACTGGGGGCACTGCATAGTGGACCGTACTACTAAGGGGACTGCATAGGGGGCACCACTGCTGGGGGACATTGTGTAAGGGACACCGCTACTGTGGGCATTGTGTAAAAGGGTCACTACTGTGGGCATTGTGTAAAAGGGGCACTACTGTGTGTCGTAACATAAATAAGAGACACTACTTTATGGTGTAATGTGAATCAGGCCCTATGTGCGGTGTAATGCTAATAAGATTGTGCACTGTGACTCCTAGGGCCGTAGCCCACTTTGTAAACAAGTACTGTGACTCTGCTGGCCGTACCCCACTGGGTGGGTGCACTACTTTTCATTTCTGCCACTGCTGTGTGGCAATGTGTCATAGATGTGCTTTATACTGTGGTGTCTGTGTCGTTGTGCCGCTGCTTTGTCGCTTAGTAACCAGTCAGCTCACTGCAACCTTTGGCCAATAATGTTGAAAACAATATTATAAGCTGTGATATGGTCTAAATTGACTGGAAATTAATGTTATTGAGGTTAATAATACTCTAGGAAGAAAAAAAAGACCAATTTATGTGATTTTAGCTTTTTTTGTCAATTTTTGTAAAAAAATCCAAATCCAAATCCAAATCCAAAGCAAGTCACCGCAGTTTGGCAAATCCAAATCCAAATCCAAAGCCGGACGACGAATTAGAACCAAATCCAAATCCAAATCCGGCAAAAATGGTCCGGCGCACATCCCTAGTCTCTGGTCACGGTGCTGTCACTATCACTGTGCTGTCTGCTGAACCATTCCAGTCTCTGGTCACGGTGCTGTCACTATCACTGTGCTGTCTGCTGATCCAATCTGGTCTCTGATCACGGTGCTGTCACTATCACTGTGCTGTCTGTGCTGATACAATCTGGTCTCTGATCACGGTGCTGTCACTATCACTGTGCTGTCTGTGCTGATCCATTCTGGTCTCTGGTCACGGTGCTGTCACTATCACTGTGCTGTCTGTGCTGATCCATTCTGGTCTCTGGTCACGGTGCTGTCACTGTCACTGTGCTGTCTGCTGATCCATCCTGGTCTCTGGTCACGGTGCTGTCACTGTGCTGTCTGCTGATCCATTCTCGCCTCTGGTCATGGTGCTGTCACTATCACTGTGCTGTCTGTGCTGATCCATTCTGGTCTCTGGTCACGGTGCTGTCACTATCACTGTGCTGTCTGCTGATCCATCCTGGTCTCTGGTCACGGTGCTGTCACCATCACTGTGCTGTCTGCTGATCCATTCTGGTCTCTGGTCACGGTGCTGTCACTATCACTGTGCTGTCTGCTGTTCCATTCTGGTCTCTAGTCACGGTGCTGTCACTGTCACTGTGCTGTCTGCTGATCCATTCTGGTCTCTAGTCACGGTGCTGTCACTGTCACTGTGCTGTCTGCTGATCCATTCTGGTCTCTGCTCACGGTGCTGTCACTATCACTGTGCTGTCTTTGCTGATCCAATCTGGTCTCTGGTCACGGTGCTGTCACTATCACTGTGCTGTCTTTGCTGATCCAATCTGGTCTCTGGTCACGGTGCTGTCACTATCACTGTGCTGTCTTTGCTGATCCATTCTGGTCTCTGGTCACGGTGCTGTCACTATCTCTGTGCTGTCTGCTGATCCATTCTGGTTTCTGGTCACGGTGCTGTCACTGTCTTTGTGCCGTCTCCTGATCCATTCTGGTCTCTGGTCACGGTGCTGTCACTATAAATGTGCTGTCTGCTGATCCATTCAGGTCTCTGGTCACTGTGCTGTCACTATCACTGTGCTGTCTGTGCTGATCCATTCTGGTCTCTGGTCACGGTGCTGTCACTGTCACTGTGCTGTCTGTGCTGATCCATTCTGGTCTCTGGTCACGGTGCTGTCACTATCACTGTGCTGTCTGTGCTGATCCATTCTGGTCTCTGGTCATGGTGCTGTCACTATCACTGTGCTGTCTGCTGATCCATTCTGGTCTCTGGTCACGGTGCTGTCACTATCACTGTGCTGTCTGCTGATCCATTCTGGTCTCTGGTCACGGTGCTGTCACTGTCACTGTGCTGTCTGCTGATCCATTCTGGTCTCTGGTCACGGTTCTGTCACTATCACTGTGCTGTCTGCTGATCCATTCTGGTCTCTGGTCACGGTGCTGTCACTATCACTGTGCTGCCTGCTGATCCTTTCTGGTCTCTAGTCACGGTGCTGTCACTGTCACTGTGCTGTCTGCTGATCCATTCTGGTCTCTGGTCACGGTGCTGTCACTATCACTGTGCTGTCTGTGCTGATCCATTCTGGTCTCTGGTCACGGTGCTGTCACTGTGCTGTCTGCTGATCCATTCTGGTCTCTGGTCACGGTGCTGTCACTGTCACTGTGCGGTCTGCTCATCCATTCTGGTCTCTGCTCATGGTGCTGTCACTATCACTGTGCTGTCTGTGCTGATCCATTCCGGTCTCTGGTCACGGTGCTGTCACTGTCACTGTGCTGTCTGTGCTGATCCATTCCTGTCTCTGGTCACGGTGCTGTCACTGTCACTGTGCTGTCTGCTGATCCATTCTGGTTTCTGGTCATGGTGCTGTCACTGTCACTGTGCTGTCTCCTGATCCATTCTGGTCTCTGGTCATGGTGCTGTCACTATAAATGTGCTGTCTGCTGATCCATTCTGGTCTCTGGTCACGGTGCTGTCACTGTCACTGTGCTGTCTCCTGATCCATTCTGGTCTCTGGTCATGGTGCTGTCACTATAAATGTGCTGTCTGCTGATCCATTCTGGTCTCTGGTAACGGTGCTGTCACTGTCACTGTGCTGTCTCCTGATCCATTCTGGTCTCTGGTCACGGTGCTGTCACTATAAATGTGCTGTCTGCTGATCCATTCTGGTCTCTGGTCCCGGTGCTGTCACTGTCACTGTGCTGTCTGCTGGTCCATTCTGGTCTCTGGTCACTGTGCTGTCACTTTCACTGTGCTGTCTGTGCTGATCCATTCTGGTCTCTGGTCATGGTGCTGTCACTGTCACTGTGCTGTCTGTGCTGAACCATTCTGGTCTCTGGTCACGGTGCTGTCACTATCACTGTGCTGTCTGTGATGATCCATTCTGGTCTCTGGTCACGGTGCTGTCACTATCACTGTGCTGTCTGTGCTGATCCATTCTGGTCTCTGGTCACAGTGCTGTCACTATCACTGTGCTGTCTGTGCTGATCCATTCTGGTCTCTGGTCACAGCGCTGTCACTATCACTGTGCTGTCTGCTGATCCATTCTGGTCTCTGGTCACGGTGCTGTCACTATCACTGTGCTGTCTGCTGATCCATTCTGGTCACGGTGCTGTCACTATCACTGTGCTGTCTGTGCTGATCCATTCTGGTCTCTGGTCACGGTGCTATCTCTATCACTGTGCTGTCTGCTGATCCATTCTGGTCACGGTGCTGTCACTATCACTGTGCTGTCTGCTGATCCATTCTGGTCTCTGGTCAAGGTGCTGTCACTATCACTGTGATGTCTGCTGATCCATTCTGGTCCCTGGTCACGGCACTGTCACTATCACTGTGCTGACTGCTGAACCATTCTAGTCTCTGGTCACGGTGCTGTCACTATAAATGTGCTGTCTGCTGATCCATTCTGGTCTGTGGTCACGGTGCTGTCACTATCACTGTGCTGTCTGCTGATCCATTCTGGTCTCTGGTCACGGTGCTGTCACTATCACTGTGCTGTCTGCTGATCCATTCTGGTCTCTGGTCGCGATGCTTTCACTATCACTGTGCTGTCTGCTGATCCATTCTGGTCTCTGGTCACGGTGCTGTCACTATCACTGTGCTGTCTGCTGAACCATTCTAGTCTCTGGTCACGGTGCTGTCACTATCACTGTGCTGTCTGTGCTGATCCATTCTAGTCTCTGGTCATGGTGCTGTCACTGTGCTGTCTGCTGATCCATTCTGCTCTCTGGTCACGGTGCTATCACTGTCATTGTGCTGTCTGTGCTGATCCATTCTGGTCTCTGGTCACGGTACTGTCACAATCACTGTGCTGTCTGTGCTGATCCATTCTGGTCTCTGGTCATGGTGCTGTCACTATCACTGTGCTGTCTGTGCTGATCCATTCCGGTCTCTGGTCACGGTGCTCTCACTGTCACTGTGCTGTCTGCTGATCCATTCTGGTCTCTGGTCACGGTGCTGTCACTGTGCTGTCTGCTGATCCATTCTGGCCTCTGGTCACGGTGCTGTCACTCTCACTGTGCTGTCTGTGCTGATCCATTCTGGTGTCTGGTCATGGTGCTGTCACTATCACTGTGCTGTCTGCTGATCCATTCTGGTCTCTGGTCACGGTGCTATCACTATCACTGTGCTGTCTGCTGATCCATTCTGGTCACGGTGCTTTCACTATCACTGTGCTGTCTGCTCATCCATACTGGTCTCTGGTCTCGGTGCTGTCACTATCACTGTGCTGTCTGCTGATCCATTCTGGTCTCTGGTCATGGTGCTGTCACTGTCACTATCACTGAGCTGTCTGTACTGATACATTCTTGTCTCTGGTCACGGTGCTATCACTAAACATGTGCTGTCTGCTGATCCATTCTGGTCTCTGGTCATGGTGCTGTCACTATCACTATCACTGTGCTGTCTGTACTGATACATTCTGGTCTCTGGTCACGGTGCTGTCACTACCACTATCACTGTGCTGTCTGTGCTGATCCATTCTGGTCTCTGGTCACGGTGCTGTCACTATCACTGTGCTGTCTGCTGATCCATTCTGGTCTCTGGTCACGGTGCTATCTCTATCACTGTGCTGTCTGCTGATCCATTCTGGTCACGGTGCTGTCACTATCACTGTGCTGTCTGCTGATCCATTCTGGTCTCTGGTCACGGTGCTGTCACTATCACTGTGCTGTCTGCTTATCCATTCTGGTCTCTGGTCACGGCGCTGTCACTATCACTGTGCTGTCTGCTGATCCATTCTGGTCTCTGGTCACGGTGCTGTCACTATCACTATCACTGTGCTGTCTGCTGATCCATTCTGGCCTCTGGTCACGGTGCTGTCACTCTCACTGTGGTGTCTGTGCTGATCCATTCTGGTCACTGGTCATGGTGCTGTCACTATCACTGTGCTGTCTGCTGATCCATTCTGGTCTCTGGTCATGGTGCTATCACTATCACTGTGCTGTCTGCTGATCCATTCTGGTCACGGTGCTTTCACTATCACTGTGCTGTCTGCTCATCCATACTGGTCTCTGGTCTCGGTGCTGTCACTATCACTGTGCTGACTGCTGATCCATTCTGGTCTCTGGTCATGGTGCTGTCACTGTCACTATCACTGAGCTGTCTGTACTGATACATTCTTGTCTCTGGTCACGGTGCTATCACTAAACATGTGCTGTCTGCTGATCCATTCTGGTCTCTGGTCATGGTGCTGTCACTATCACTATCACTGTGCTGTCTGTACTGATACATTCTGGTCTCTGGTCACGGTGCTGTCACTATCACTGTGCTGTCTGCTGATCCATTCTGGTCTCTGGTCACGGTGCTGTCACTATCACTGTGCTGTCTGCTTATCCATTCTGGTCTCTGGTCACGGCGCTGTCACTATCACTCTGCTGTCTGCTGATCCATTCTGGTCTCTGGTCACGGTGCTGTCACTATCACTGTGCTGTCTGTGCTGATCCATTCTGGTCTCTGGTCACAGCGCTGTCACTATCACTGTGCTGTCTGCTGATCCATTCTGGTCACGGTGCTGTCACTATCACTGTGCTGTCTGCTGATCCATTCTGGTCTCTGGTCACGGCGCTGTCACTATCACTCTGCTGTCTGCTGATCCATTCTGGTCTCTGGTCACGGTGCTATCACTATCACTGTGCTGTCTGCTGATCCATTCTGGTCACGGTGCTGTCACTGTGCTGTCTGTGCTGATCCATTCTGGTCTCTGGTCACGGTGCTGTCACTATAAATGTGCTGTCTGCTGAACCATTCCAGTCTCTGGTCACGGTGCTGTCACTATCACTGTGCTGTCTGTGCTGATCCATTCTAGTCTCTGGTCACGGTGCTGTCACTATCACTGTGCTGCCTGTGCTGATCCATTCTAGTCTCTGGTCATGGTGCTGTCACTATCACTGTGCTGTCTGTGCTGATCCATTCTGGTCTCTGGTCACGGTGCTGTCACTATCACTGTGCTGTCTGTGCTGATCCATTCTGGTCTCTGGTATTGGTGCTGTCACTATCACTGTGCAGTCTGTGCTGATCCATTCTGGTCTCTGGTATTGGTGCTGTCACTATCACTGTGCTGTCTGTGCTGATCCATTTCGGTCTCTGGTCACGGTGCTGTCACTGTCACTGTGCTGTCTGCTGATCCATTCTGGTCTCTGGTCACGGTGCTGTCACTCTCACTGTGCTGTCTGTGCTGATCCATTCTGGTCTCTGGTCACGGTGCTGTCACTATCACTGTGCTGTCTGCTGATCCATTCTGGTCTCTGGTCACGGTGCTGTCACTATCACTGTGCTGTCTGTGCTGATCCATTCTGGTCTCTGGTCATGGTGCTGTCACTATCACTGTGCTGTCTGCTGATCCATTCTGGTCTCTGGTCACGGTGCTGTCACTATCCCTGTGCTGTCTGCTGAACCATTCTAGTCTCTGGTCACGGTGCTGTCACTATCACTGTGCTGTCTGTGCTGATCCATTCTAGTCTCTGGTCACGGTGCTGTCACTGTCACTGTGCTGTCTGTACTGATCCATTCCCGTCTCTGGTCACGGTGCTGTCGCTGTCACTATCACTGTGCTGTCTGCTGATCCATCCTGGTCTCTGGTCACGGTGCTGTCACTATAAATGTGCTGTCTGCTGATCCATTCTGGTCTCTGGTCACGGTGCTGTCACTGTCACTGTGCTGTCTGCTGATCCATTCTGGTCACGGTGCTGTCACTATCACTGTGCTGTCTGTGCTGATCCATTCTGGTCTCTGGTCACGGTGCTGTCACTATCACTGTGCTGTCTGCTGATCCATTCTGGTCTCTGGTCACGGTGCTGTCACTGTCACTGTGCTGTCTGCTGATCCATTCTGGTCTCTGGTCACGGTGCTGTCACTATCACTGTGCTGTCTGCTGATCCATTCTGGTCTCTGGTCACGGTGCTGTCACTATAAATGTGCTGTCTGCTGATCCATTCAGGTCTCTGGTCACTGTGCTGTCACTATCACTGTGCTGTCTGTGCTGATCCATTCTGGTCTCTGGTCACGGTGCTGTCACTGTCACTGTGCTGTCTGTGCTGATCCATTCTGGTCTCTGGTCACGGTGCTGTCACTATCACTGTGCTGTCTGTGCTGATCCATTCTGGTCTCTGGTCATGGTGCTGTCACTATCACTGTGCTGTCTGCTGATCCATTCTGGTCTCTGGTCACGGTGCTGTCACTATCACTGTGCTGTCTGCTGATCCATTCTGGTCTCTGGTCACGGTGCTGTCACTGTCACTGTGCTGTCTGCTGATCCTTTCTGGTCTCTGGTCACGGTGCTGTCACTATCACTGTGCTGTCTGCTGATCCATTCTGGTCTCAGGTCACGGTGCTGTCAGTATCACTGTGCTGCCTGCTGATCCTTTCTGGTCTCTAGTCACGGTGCTGTCACTGTCACTGTGCTGTCTGCTGATCCATTCTGGTCTCTGGTCACGGTGCTGTCACTATCACTGTGCTGTCTGTGCTGATCCATTCTGGTCTCTGGTCACGGTGCTGTCACTGTGCTGTCTGCTGATCCATTCTGGTCTCTGGTCACGGTGCTGTCACTGTCACTGTGCGGTCTGCTGATCCATTCTGGTCTCTCCTCATGGTGCTGTCACTATCACTGTGCTGTCTGTGCTGATCCATTCCGGTCTCTGGTCACGGTGCTGTCACTGTCACTGTGCTGTCTGTGCTGATCCATTCCGGTCTCTGGTCACGGTGCTGTCACTGTCACTGTGCTGTCTGCTGATCCATTCTGGTTTCTGGTCATGGTGCTGTCACTGTCACTGTGCTGTCTCCTGATCCATTCTGGTCTCTGGTCACGGTGCTGTCACTATAAATGTGCTGTCTGCTGATCCATTCTGGTCTCTGGTCACGGTGCTGTCACTGTCACTGTGCTGTCTCCTGATCCATTCTGGTCTCTGGTCATGGTGCTGTCACTATAAATGTGCTGTCTGCTGATCCATTCTGGTCTCTGGTAACGGTGCTGTCACTGTCACTGTGCTGTCTCCTGATCCATTCTGGTCTCTGGTCACGGTGCTGTCACTATAAATGTGCTGTCTGCTGATCCATTCTGGTCTCTGGTCCCGGTGCTGTCACTGTCACTGTGCTGTCTGCTGATCCATTCTGGTCTCTGGTATTGGTGCTGTCACTATCACTGTGCTGTCTGTGCTGATCCATTCTGGTCTCTGGTCACGGTGCTGTCACTATCACTGTGCTGTCTGTGCTGATGCATTCTGGTCTCTGGTATTGGTGCTGTCACTATCACTGTGCAGTCTGTGCTGATCCATTCTGGTCTCTGGTATTGGTGCTGTCACTATCACTGTGCTGTCTGTGCTGATCCTTTCTGGTCTCTGGTCACGGTGCTGTCACTATCACTGTGCTGTCTGTGCTGATTCATTCTGGTCACGGTGCTGTCACTATCACTGTGCTGTCTGTGCTGATCCATTCAGGTCTCTGGTCACGGTGCTGTCACTGTCACTGTGCTGTCTGCTGATCCATTCTGGTCACGGTGCTGTCACTGGCTGTCTGCTGTCCATTCTGGTCTCTCGTCGCGATGCTTTCACTATCACTGTGCTGTCTGCTAATCCATTCTGGTCTCTGGTCACGGTGCTGTCTCCATCACTATGCTGTCTGTGCTGATCCATTCTGGTCTCTGGTCACGGTGCTGTCACTATCACTGTGCTGTCTGCTGATCCATTCTGGTCACGGTGCTGTCACTATCACTGTGCTGTCTGTGCTGATCCATTCTGGTCTCTGGTCACGGTGCTGTCACTATCACTGTGCTGTCTGCTGATCCATTCTGGTCTCTGGTCACGGTGCTGTCACTATAAAAGTGCTGTCTGCTGAACCATTCTAGTCTCTGGTCACGGTGCTGTCACTATAAATGTGCTGTCTGCTGATCCATTCTGGTCTCTGGTCACGGTGCTGTCACTATAAATGTGCTGTCTGCTGATCCATTCTGGTCTCTGGTCACGGTGCTGTCACTATAAAAGTGCTGTCTGCTGAACCATTCTAGTCTCTGGTCACGGTGCTGTCACTATAAATGTGCTGTCTGCTGATCCATTCTGGTCTCTGGTCACGGTGCTGTCACTATAAATGTGCTGTCTGCTGATCCAATCTGGTCTCTGGTCACAGTGCTGTCACTATCACTGTGCTGTCTGTGCTGATCCATTCCGGTCTCTGGTTACTGTGCTGTCACTGTCACTGTGCTGTCTGCTGATCCATCCTGGGCTCTGGTCACGGTGCTGTCACTATCACTGTGCTGTCTGTGCTGATCCATTCTGGTCTCTGGTCATGGTGCTGTCACTATCACTGTGCTGTCTGCTGATCCATTCTGGTCTCTGGTCACGGTGCTATCACTATCACTGTGCTGTCTGCTGATCCATTCTGGTCTCTGGTCACGGTGCTGTCACTATAAAAGTGCTGTCTGCTGAACCATTCTAGTCTCTGGTCACGGTGCTGTCACTATAAATGTGCTGTCTGCTGATCCATTCTGGTCTCTGGTCACGGTGCTGTCACTATCACTGTGCTGTCTGTGCTGATTCATTCTGGGCACGGTGCTGTCACTGGCTGTCTGCTGTCCATTCTGGTCTCTCGTCGCGATGCTTTCACTATCACTGTGCTGTCTGCTAATCCATTCTGGTCTCTGGTCACGGTGCTGTCTCCATCACTATGCTGTCTGTGCTGATCCATTCTGGTCTCTGGTCACGGTGCTGTCACTATCACTGTGCTGTCTGCTGATCCATTCTGGTCTCTGGTCATGGTGCTGTCACTATCACTGGGCTGTCTGCTGATCCATTCTGGTCTGTGGTCACGGTGCTGTCACTATCACTGTGCTGTCTGCTGATCTTTTCTGGTCTCTGGTCACAGCGCTGTCACTATCACTGTGCTGTCTGTGCTGATTCATTCTGGTCACGGTGCTGTCACTATAAATGTGCTGTCTGCTGATCCATTCTGGTCTCTGGTCACGGTGCTGTCACTATCACTGTGCTGTCTGCTGAACCATTCTAGTCTCTGGTCACGGTGCTGTCACTATCACTGTGCTGTCTGTGCTGATCCATTCTAGTCTCTGGTCATGGTGCTGTCACTGTGCTGTCTGTGATGATCCATTCTGGTCTCTGGTCACGGTACTGTCACTATCACTGTGCTGTCTGTGCTGATCCATTCTGGTCTCTGGTCACGGAGCTGTCACTGTGCTGTCTGTGCTGATCCATTCTGGTCTCTGGTCATGGTGCTGTCACTATCACTGTGCTGTCTGTGCTGATACATTCCGGTGTCTGGTCATGGTGCTGTCACTATCACTGTGCTGTCTGTGCTGATCCATTCCGGTCTCTGGTCACGGTGCTGTCACTGTCACTGTGCTGTCTGCTGATCCATTCTGGTCTCTGGTCACGGTGCTATCACTGTGCTGTCTGCTGATCCATTCTGGACTCTGGTCACGGTGCTGTCTCTCTCACTGTGCTGTCTGTTCTGATCCATTCTGGTCTCTGGTCATGGTGCTGTCACTATCACTGTGCTGTCTGCTGATCCACTCTGGTCTCGGTGCTGTCACTATCACTATAACTGTGCTGTCTGTACTGATACATTCTGGTCTCTGGTCACGGTGCTGTCACTATACATGTGCTGTCTGCTGATCCATTCCGGTCTCTGGTCACGGTGCTGTCACTGTCACTGTGCTGTCTGCTGATCCATTCTGGTCACGGTGCTGTCACTATCACTGTGCTGTCTGCTGATCCATTCTGGTCACGGTGCTGTCACTATCACTGTGCTGTCTGCTGATCCATTCTGGTCTCTGGTCACGGTGCTGTCACTATCACTGTGCTGTCTGCTGATCCATTCTGGTCTCTGGTCACGGTGCTGTCACTATAAAAGTGCTGTCTGCTGAACCATTCTAGTCTCTGGTCACGGTGCTGTCACTATAAATGTGCTGTCTGCTGATCCATTCTGGTCTCTGGTCACGGTGCTGTCACTATAAATGTGCTGTCTGCTGATCCAATCTGGTCTCTGGTCACAGTGCTGTCACTATCACTGTGCTGTCTGTGCTGATCCATTCCGGTCTCTGGTTACTGTGCTGTCACTGTCACTGTGCTGTCTGCTGATCCATCCTGGTCTCTGGTCACGGTGCTGTCACTATCACTGTGCTGTCTGTGCTGATCCATTCTGGTCTCTGTTCATGGTGCTGTCACTATCACTGTGCTGTCTGCTGATCCATTCTGGTCTCTGGTCACGGTGCTATCACTATCACTGTGCTGTCTGCTGATCCATTCT
The DNA here is from genome assembly GCA_031769625.1 of Taudactylus pleione. Lineage (NCBI taxonomy): Eukaryota > Metazoa > Chordata > Amphibia > Anura > Myobatrachidae > Taudactylus > Taudactylus pleione. The sequence goes on from JAUIMM010000336.1 coordinate 743,753, forward strand.
GGTCTCTGGTCACGGTGCTGTCACTATAAAAGTGCTGTCTGCTGAACCATTCTAGTCTCTGGTCACGGTGCTGTCACTATAAATGTGCTGTCTGCTGATCCATTCTGGTCTCTGGTCACGGTGCTGTCACTATCACTGTGCTGTCTGTGCTGATTCATTCTGGGCACGGTGCTGTCACTGGCTGTCTGCTGTCCATTCTGGTCTCTCGTCGCGATGCTTTCACTATCACTGTGCTGTCTGCTAATCCATTCTGGTCTCTGGTCACGGTGCTGTCTCCATCACTATGCTGTCTGTGCTGATCCATTCTGGTCTCTGGTCACGGTGCTGTCACTATCACTGTGCTGTCTGCTGATCCATTCTGGTCTCTGGTCATGGTGCTGTCACTATCACTGGGCTGTCTGCTGATCCATTCTGGTCTGTGGTCACGGTGCTGTCACTATCACTGTGCTGTCTGCTGATCTTTTCTGGTCTCTGGTCACAGCGCTGTCACTATCACTGTGCTGTCTGTGCTGATTCATTCTGGTCACGGTGCTGTCACTATAAATGTGCTGTCTGCTGATCCATTCTGGTCTCTGGTCACGGTGCTGTCACTATCACTGTGCTGTCTGCTGAACCATTCTAGTCTCTGGTCACGGTGCTGTCACTATCACTGTGCTGTCTGTGCTGATCCATTCTAGTCTCTGGTCATGGTGCTGTCACTGTGCTGTCTGTGCTGATCCATTCTGGTCTCTGGTCACGGTACTGTCACTATCACTGTGCTGTCTGTGCTGATCCATTCTGGTCTCTGGTCACGGTGCTGTCACTGTGCTGTCTGTGCTGATCCATTCTGGTCTCTGGTCATGGTGCTGTCACTATCACTGTGCTGTCTGTGCTGATACATTCCGGTGTCTGGTCACGGTGCTGTCACTATCACTGTGCTGTCTGTGCTGATCCATTCCGGTCTCTGGTCACGGTGCTGTCACTGTCACTGTGCTGTCTGCTGATCCATTTTGGTCTCTGGACACGGTGATGTCACTATCACTGTGCTGTCTGTGCTGATCCATTCTGGTCTCTGGTCACGGTGCTGTCACTATAAATGTGCTGTCTGCTGATCCAATCTGGTCTCTGGTCACGGTGCTGTCACTGTCACTGTGCTGTCTGCTGATCCATTCTGGTAACTGGTCACGGTGCTGTCACTGTCACTGTGCTGTCTGCTGATCCATTCTGGTCACGGTGCTGTCACTATCACTGTGCTGTCTGCTGATCCATACTGGTCTCTGGTCTCGGTGCTGTCACTATCACTATCACTGTGCTGTCTGCTGATCCATCCTGGTCTCTGGTCACGGTGCTGTCACTGTGCTGTCTCCTGATCCATTCTGGCCTCTGGTCACGGTGCTGTCACTCTCACTGTGCTGTCTGTGCTGATCCATTCTGGTCTCTGGTCACTGTGCTGTCACTATCACTGTGCTGTCTGCTGATCCATTCTGGTCTCTGGTCACGGTGATGTCACTATCACTGTGCTGTCTGCTGATCCATTCTGGTCTCTGGTCACGGTGCTGTCACTATAAATGTGCTGTCTGCTGATCCATTCTGGTCTCTGGTCACGGTGCTGTCACTGTGCTGTCTGCTGATCCATTCTGGCCTCTAGTCACGGTGCTGTCACTCTCACTGTGCTGTCTGTGCTGATCCATTCTGGTCTCTGGTCACGGTGCTGTCACTATAAATGTGCTGTCTGCTGATCCATCCTGGTCTCTGGTCACGGTGCTGTCACTGTGCTGTCTCCTGATCCATTCTGGCCTCTGGTCACGGTGCTGTCACTCTCACTGTGCTGTCTGTGCTGATCCATTCGGGTCTCTGGTCACGGTGCTGTCACTATCACTGTGCTGTCTGTGCTGATCCATTCTAGTCTCTGGTCATGGTGCTGTCACTGTGCTGTCTGTGCTGATCCATTCTGGTCTCTGGTCACGGTGCTGTCACTGTGCTGTCTGTGCTGATCCATTCTGGTCTCTGGTCATGGTGCTGTCACTATCACTGTGCTGTCTGTGCTGATACATTCCGGTGTCTGGTCACGGTGCTGTCACTATCACTGTGCTGTCTGTGCTGATCCATTCTGGTCTCTGGTCACGGTGCTGTCACTATCACTGTGCTGTCTGCTGGTCCATCCTGGTCTCTGGTCACGGTGCTGTCACTGTGCTGTCTGCTGATCCATTCTGGCCTCGGGTCACGGTGCTGTCACTCTCACTGTGCTGTCTGTGCTGATCCATTCTGGTCTCTGGTCACGGTGCTGTCACTATCACTGTGCTATCTGCTGATCCATTCTGGTCTCTGGTCATGGTGCTGTCTCTATCACTGTGCTGTCTGCTGATCCATTCTGGTCTCTGGTCACGGTGCTGTCACTATAAATGTGCTGTCTGCTGATCCATTTTGGTCTGTGGTCACGGTGCTGTCACTATCACTGTGCTGTCTGCTGATCCTTTCTGGTCTCTGGTCACGGTGCTGTCACTATCACTGTGCTGTCTGTGCTGATTCATTCTGGTCACGGTGCTGTCACTATAAATGTGCTGTCTGCTGATCCATTCTGGTCTCTGGTCACGGTGCTGTCACTATCACTGTGCTGTCTGCTGAACCATTCTAGTCTCTGGTCACGGTGCTGTCACTATAAATGTGCTGTCTGCTAATCCATTTTGGTCTGTGGTCACGGTGCTGTCACTATCACTGTGCTGTCTGCTGATCCTTTCTGGTCTCTGGTCACGGTGCTGTCACTATCACTGTGCTGTCTGTGCTGATTCATTCTGGTCACGGTGCTGTCACTATAAATGTGCTGTCTGCTGAACCATTCTAGTCTCTGGTCACGGTGCTGTCACTATCACTGTGCTGTCTGTGCTGATTCATTCTGGTCACGGTGCTGTCACTATAAATGTGCTGTCTGCTGATCCATTCTGGTCTCTAGTCACGGTGCTGTCACTGTCACTGTGCTGTCTGTGCTGATCCATTCTGGTCTCTGGTCACGGTGCTGTCACTGTGCTGTCTGTGCTGATCCATTCTGGTCTCTGGTCATGGTGCTGTCACTATCACTGTGCTGTCTGTGCTGATACATTCCGGTGTCTGGTCACGGTGCTGTCACTATCACTGTGCTGTCTGTGCTGATCCCTTCCGGTCTCTGGTCACGGTGCTGTCACTGTCACTGTGCTGTCTGCTGATCCATTCTGGTCTCTGGTCACGGTGCTGTCACTGTGCTGTCTGCTGATCCATTCTGGACTCTGGTCACGGTGCTGTCACTATAAAAGTGCTGTCTGCTGAACCATTCTGGTCTCTGGTCACGGTGCTGTCACTATCACTGTGCTGTCTGTGCTGATCCATTCAGGTCTCTGGTCACGGTGCTGTCACTATAAATGTGCTGTCTGCTGATCCATTCTGGTCTCTGGTCAAGGTGCTGTAACTGTGCTGTCTGTGCTGATTCATTCTGGTCTCTGGTCGCGGTGCTGTCACTGTCACTGTGCTGTCTGCTGATCCATCCTGGTCTCTGGTCACGGTGCTGTCACTGTGCTGTCTGTGCTGATCCATTCTGGTCTCTGGTCACGGTGCTGTCACTATCACTGTGCTGTCTGCTGATCCATCCTGGTCTCTGGTCACGGTGCTGTCACTATCACTGTGCTGTCTGCTGATCCATTCTGGCCTCGGGTCACGGTGCTGTCACTCTCACTGTGCTGTCTGTGCTGATCCATTCTGGTCTCTAGTCACGGTGCTGTCACCATCACTGTGCTGTCTGCTCATCCATTCTGGTCTCTGGTCACGGTGCTGTCACTATCACTGTGCTGTCTGCTGATCCATTCTGGACTCTGGTCACGGTGATGTCACTATCACTGTGCTGTCTGCTGATCCATTCAGGTCACTGGTCACGGTGCTGTCACTATCACTGTGTTGTCTGTGCTGATCCATTCTGGTCTCTGGTCACGGTGCTGTCACCATCACTGTGCTGTCTGTGCTGATCCATTCTGGTCTCTGGTCACGGTGCTGTCACTATCACTGTGCTGTCTGCTGATCCATTCTGGTCTCTGGTCATGGTGCTGTCTCTATCACTGTGCTGTCTGCTGATCCATTCTGGTCTGTGGTCACGGTGCTGTCACTATAAATGTGCTGTCTGCTGATCCATTCTGGTCTGTGGTCACGGTGCTGTCACTATCACTGTGCTGTCTGCTGATCCTTTCTGGTCTCTGGTCACGGTGCTGTCACTATAAATGTGCTGTCTGCTGATCCATTCTGGTCTGTGGTCACGGTGCTGTCACTATCACTGTGCTGTCTGCTGATCCTTTCTGGTCTCTGGTCACGGTGCTGTCACTATAAATGTGCTGTCTGCTGAACCATTCTAGTCTCTGGTCACGGTGCTGTCACTATAAATGTGCTGTCTGCTGATCCATTCTGGTCTGTGGTCACGGTGCTGTCACTATCACTGTGCTGTCTGCTGATCCTTTCTGGTCTCTGGTCACGGTGCTGTCACTATCACTGTGCTGTCTGCTGATCCTTTCTGGTCTCTGGTCACGGTGCTGTCACTATCACTGTGCTGTCTGTGCTGATTCATTCTGGTCACGGTGCTGTCACTATCACTGTGCTGTCTGCTGAACCATTCTAGTCTCTGGTCACGGTGCTGTCACTATCACTGTGCTGTCTGTGCTGATCCATTCTAGTCTCTGGTCATGGTGCTGTCACTGTGCTGTCTGTGCTGATCCATTCTGGTCTCTGGTCACGGTACTGTCACTATCACTGTGCTGTGTGTGCTGATACATTCCGGTGTCTGGTCACGGTGCTGTCACTATCACTGTGCTGTCTGTGCTGATCCATTCCGGTCTCTGGTCACGGTGCTGTCACTGTCACTGTGCTGTCTGCTGATCCATTCTGGTCTCTGGTCACGGTGCTGTCACTATCACTGTGCTGTCTGCTGATCCATTCTGGTCTCTGGTCACGGTGCTGTCTCTCTCACTGTGCTGTCTGTTCTGATCCATTCTGGTCTCTGGTCATGGTGCTGTCACTATCACTGTGCTGTCTGCTGATCCACTCTGGTCTCGGTGCTGTCACTATCACTATAACTTTGCTGTCTGTACTGATACATTCTGGTCTCTGGTCACGGTGCTGTCACTATCACTGTGCTGTCTGTGCTGATTCATTCTGGTCACGGTGCTGTCACTATACATGTGCTGTCTGCTGATCCATTCTGGTCTCTGGTCACGGTGCTGTCAATTTAAATGTGCTGTCTGCTGATCCAATCTGGTCTCTGTTCACGGTGCTGTCACTATCACTGTGCTGTCTGTGCTGTTCCATTCTGGTAACTGGTCACGGTGCTGTCACTGTCACTGTGCTGTCTGTGCTGATCCATTCTGGTCTCTGGTCACGGTGCTATCACTATCACTGTGCTGTCTGCTGATCCATTCTGGTCACGGTGCTGTCACTATCACTGTGCTGTCTGCTGATCCATACTGGTCTCTGGTCACGGTGCTGTCACTGTGCTGTCTCCTGATCCATTTTGGCCTCTGCTCACGGTGCTGTCACTATCACTGTGCTGTCTGCTGAACCATTCTAGTCTCTGGTCACGGTGCTGTCACTATCACTGTGCTGTCTGTGCTGATCCATTCTGGTCTCTGGTCACGGTGCTGTCACTATAAATGTGCTGTCTGCTGTTCCAATCTGGTCTCTGGTCACAGTGCTGTCACTATCACTGTGCTGTCTGTGCTGATCCATTCCGGTCTCTGGTCACGGTGCTGTCACTGTCACTGTGCTGTCTGCTGATCCATCCTGGTCTCTGGTCACGGTGCTGTCACTATCACTGTGCTGTCTGTGCTGATCCATTCTGGTCTCTGGTCATGGTGCTGTCACTGTCACTGTGCTGTCTGCTGATCCATTCTGGTCTCTGGTCACGGTGCTGTCACTATCACTGTGCTGTCTGCTGATCCATTCTGGTCTCTGGTCACGGTGCTGTCACTATAAAAGTGCTGTCTGCTGAACCATTCTAGTCTCTGGTCACGGTGCTGTCACTATCACTGTGCTGTCTGCTAATCCAGTCTGGTCTCTGGTCACGGTGCTGTCACCATCACTGTGCTGTCTGTGCTGATCCATTCTGGTCTTTGGTCACGGTGCTGTCAATATCACTGTGCTGTCTGCTGATCCATTCTGGTCTGTGGTCACGGTGCTGTCACTATCACTGTGCTGTCTGCTGAACCATTCTAGTCTCTGGTCACGGTGCTGTCACTATAAATGTGCTGTCTGCTGATCCATTCTGGTCTGTGGTCACGGTGCTGTCACTATCACTGTGCTGTCTGCTGATCCTTTCTGGTCTCTGGTCACGGTGCTGTCACTATCACTGTGCTGTCTGTGCTGATTCATTCTGGTCACGGTGCTGTCACTATAAATGTGCTGTCTGCTGATCCATTCTGGTCTCTGGTCACGGTGCTGTCACTATCACTGTGCTGTCTGTGCTGATCCATTCTAGTCTCTGGTCATGGTGCTGTCACTGTGCTGTCTGTGATGATCCATTCTGGTCTCTGGTCACGGTACTGTCACTATCACTGTGCTGTGTGTGCTGATCCATTCTGGTCTCTGGTCACGGAGCTGTCACTGTGCTGTCTGTGCTGATCCATTCTGGTCTCTGGTCATGGTGCTGTCACTATCACTGTGCTGTCTGTGCTGATACATTCCGGTGTCTGGTCATGGTGCTGTCACTATCACTGTGCTGTCTGTGCTGATCCATTCCGGTCTCTGGTCACGGTGCTGTCACTGTCACTGTGCTGTCTGCTGATCCATTCTGGTCTCTGGTCACGGTGCTATCACTGTGCTGTCTGCTGATCCATTCTGGACTCTGGTCACGGTGCTGTCTCTCTCACTGTGCTGTCTGTTCTGATCCATTCTGGTCTCTGGTCATGGTGCTGTCACTATCACTGTGCTGTCTGCTGATCCACTCTGGTCTCGGTGCTGTCACTATCACTATAACTGCGCTGTCTGTACTGATACATTCTGGTCTCTTGTCACGGTGCTGTCACTATACATGTGCTGTCTGCTGATCCATTCCGGTCTCTGGTCACGGTGCTGTCACTGTCACTGTGCTGTCTGCTGATCCATTCTGGTCACGGTGCTGTCACTATCACTGTGCTGTCTGCTGATCCATTCTGGTCACGGTGCTGTCACTATCACTGTGCTGTCTGCTGATCCATTCTGGTCTCTGGTCACGGTGCTGTCACTATCACTGTGCTGTCTGCTGATCCATTCTGGTCTCTGGTCACGGTGCTGTCACTATAAAAGTGCTGTCTGCTGAACCATTCTAGTCTCTGGTCACGGTGCTGTCACTATAAATGTGCTGTCTGCTGATCCATTCTGGTCTCTGGTCACGGTGCTGTCACTATAAATGTGCTGTCTGCTGATCCAATCTGGTCTCTGGTCACAGTGCTGTCACTATCACTGTGCTGTCTGTGCTGATCCATTCTGGTCTCTGTTCATGGTGCTGTCACTATCACTGTGCTGTCTGCTGATCCATTCTGGTCTCTGGTCACGGTGCTATCACTATCACTGTGCTGTCTGCTGATCCATTCTGGTCTCTGGTCACGGTGCTGTCACTATAAAAGTGCTGTCTGCTGAACCATTCTAGTCTCTGGTCACGGTGCTGTCACTATAAATGTGCTGTCTGCTGATCCATTCTGGTCTCTGGTCACGGTGCTGTCTCCATCACTATGCTGTCTGTGCTGATCCATTCTGGTCTCTGGTCACGGTGCTGTCACTATCACTGTGCTGTCTGCTGATCCATTCTGGTCACGGTGCTGTCACTATCACTGTGCTGTCTGTGCTGATCCATTCTGGTCTCTGGTCACGGTGCTGTCACTATCACTGTGCTGTCTGCTGATCCATTCTGGTCTCTGGTCACGGTGCTGTCACTATAAAAGTGCTGTCTGCTGAACCATTCTATTCTCTGGTCACGGTGCTGTCACTATAAATGTGCTGTCTGCTGATCCATTCTGGTCTCTGGTCACGGTGCTGTCACTATAAATGTGCTGTCTGCTGATCCATTCTGGTCTCTGGTCACGGTGCTGTCACTATAAAAGTGCTGTCTGCTGAACCATTCTAGTCTCTGGTCACGGTGCTGTCACTATAAATGTGCTGTCTGCTGATCCATTCTGGTCTCTGGTCACGGTGCTGTCACTATAAATGTGCTGTCTGCTGATCCAATCTGGTCTCTGGTCACAGTGCTGTCACTATCACTGTGCTGTCTGTGCTGATCCATTCCGGTCTCTGGTTACTGTGCTGTCACTGTCACTGTGCTGTCTGCTGATCCATCCTGGTCTCTGGTCACGGTGCTGTCACTATCACTGTGCTGTCTGTGCTGATCCATTCTGGTCTCTGGTCATGGTGCTGTCACTATCACTGTGCTGTCTGCTGATCCATTCTGGTCTCTGGTCACGGTGCTATCACTATCACTGTGCTGTCTGCTGATCCATTCTGGTCTCTGGTCACGGTGCTGTCACTATAAAAGTGCTGTCTGCTGAACCATTCTAGTCTCTGGTCACGGTGCTGTCACTATAAATGTGCTGTCTGCTGATCCATTCTGGTCTCTGGTCACGGTGCTGTCACTATCACTGTGCTGTCTGTGCTGATTCATTCTGGGCACGGTGCTGTCACTGGCTGTCTGCTGTCCATTCTGGTCTCTCGTCGCGATGCTTTCACTATCACTGTGCTGTCTGCTAATCCATTCTGGTCTCTGGTCACGGTGCTGTCTCCATCACTATGCTGTCTGTGCTGATCCATTCTGGTCTCTGGTCACGGTGCTGTCACTATCACTGTGCTGTCTGCTGATCCATTCTGGTCTCTGGTCATGGTGCTGTCACTATCACTGGGCTGTCTGCTGATCCATTCTGGTCTGTGGTCACGGTGCTGTCACTATCACTGTGCTGTCTGCTGATCTTTTCTGGTCTCTGGTCACAGCGCTGTCACTATCACTGTGCTGTCTGTGCTGATTCATTCTGGTCACGGTGCTGTCACTATAAATGTGCTGTCTGCTGATCCATTCTGGTCTCTGGTCACGGTGCTGTCACTATCACTGTGCTGTCTGCTGAACCATTCTAGTCTCTGGTCACGGTGCTGTCACTATCACTGTGCTGTCTGTGCTGATCCATTCTAGTCTCTGGTCATGGTGCTGTCACTGTGCTGTCTGTGCTGATCCATTCTGGTCTCTGGTCACGGTACTGTCACTATCACTGTGCTGTCTGTGCTGATCCATTCTGGTCTCTGGTCACGGTGCTGTCACTGTGCTGTCTGTGCTGATCCATTCTGGTCTCTGGTCATGGTGCTGTCACTATCACTGTGCTGTCTGTGCTGATACATTCCGGTGTCTGGTCACGGTGCTGTCACTATCACTGTGCTGTCTGTGCTGATCCATTCCGGTCTCTGGTCACGGTGCTGTCACTGTCACTGTGCTGTCTGCTGATCCATTTTGGTCTCTGGACACGGTGATGTCACTATCACTGTGCTGTCTGTGCTGATCCATTCTGGTCTCTGGTCACGGTGCTGTCACTATAAATGTGCTGTCTGCTGATCCAATCTGGTCTCTGGTCACGGTGCTGTCACTGTCACTGTGCTGTCTGCTGATCCATTCTGGTAACTGGTCACGGTGCTGTCACTGTCACTGTGCTGTCTGCTGATCCATTCTGGTCACGGTGCTGTCACTATCACTGTGCTGTCTGCTGATCCATACTGGTCTCTGGTCTCGGTGCTGTCACTATCACTATCACTGTGCTGTCTGCTGATCCATCCTGGTCTCTGGTCACGGTGCTGTCACTGTGCTGTCTCCTGATCCATTCTGGCCTCTGGTCACGGTGCTGTCACTCTCACTGTGCTGTCTGTGCTGATCCATTCTGGTCTCTGGTCATGGTGCTGTCACTATCACTGTGCTGTCTGCTGATCCATACTGGTCTCTGGTCTCGGTGCTGTCACTATCACTATCACTGTGCTGTCTGCTGATCCATTCTGGTCTCTGGTCACGGTGCTGTCACTGTGCTGTCTGCTGATCCATTCTGGCCTCTAGTCACGGTGCTGTCACTCTCACTGTGCTGTCTGTGCTGATCCATTCTGGTCTCTGGTCACGGTGCTGTCACTATAAATGTGCTGTCTGCTGATCCATCCTGGTCTCTGGTCACGGTGCTGTCACTGTGCTGTCTCCTGATCCATTCTGGCCTCTGGTCACGGTGCTGTCACTCTCACTGTGCTGTCTGTGCTGATCCATTCGGGTCTCTGGTCATGGTGCTGTCACTATCACTGTGCTGTCTGCTGATCCATTCTGGTCACGGTGCTGTCACTATCACTGTGCTGTCTGCTCATCCATACTGGTCTCTGGTCTCGGTGCTGTCACTATCACTGTGCTGTCTGCAGATCCATACTGGTCTCTGGTCTCGGTGCTGTCACTATCACTATCACTGTGCTGTCTGCTGATCCATCCTGGTCTCTGGTCACGGTGCTGTCACTGTGCTGTCTGCTGATCCATTCTGGCCTCTAGTCACGGTGCTGTCACTCTCACTGTGCTGTCTGTGCTGATCCATTCTGGTCTCTGGTCATGGTGCTGTCACTATCACTGTGCTATCTGCTGATCCATTCTGGTCACGGTGCTATCACTATCACTGTGCTGTCTGCTCATCCATACTGGTCTCTGGTCTCGGTGCTGTCACTATCACTATCACTGTGCTGTCTGCTGATCCATTCTGGTCTCTGGTCATGGTGCTGTCACTGTCACTATCACTGTGCTGTCTGTACTGATACATTCTGGTCTCTGGTCACGGTGCTGTCACTGTCACTGTGCTGTCTGCTGATCCATTCTGGTCTCTTGTCACTGTGCTGTCTGTACTGATCCATTCTGGTCATGGTGCTGTCACTGTGCTGTCTGCTGATTCATTCTGGTCGCGGTGCTGTCACTATCACTGTGCTGTCTGCTGATCCATTCTGGTCACGGTGCTGTCACTATCACTGTGCTGTCGGCTGATCCATTCTGGTCTCTGGTCATTGTGCTGTCACTGTCACTGTGCTGTCTGCTGATCCATTCTGGTCTCTGGTCACGGTGCTGTCACTGTCACTGTGCTGTCTACAGATCCATTCTGGCCTCTGATCACGGTGCTGTCACTCTCACTGTGCTGTCTGTGCTGATCCATTCTGGTCTCTGATGATAGTGCTGTCACTATCACTGTGCTGTCTGCTCATCCATACTGGTCTCTGGTCACGGTGCTATCACTATCACTGTGCTGTCTGCTGATCCATTCTGGTCTCTGGTCACGGCGCTGTCACTATCACTGTGCTGTCTGTGCTGATCCATTCCGGTCTCTGGTCACGGTGCTGTCACTATCACTGTGCTGTCTGCTGATCCATTCGGGTCACTGCTCACGGTGCTGTCACTGTCACTGTGCTGTCTGTGCTGATCCATTCCGGTCTCTGGTCACAGTGCTTTCACTATCACTGTGCTGTCTGTACTGATACATTCTGGTCTCTGGTCACGGTGCTGTCACTATACATGTGCTGTCTACTGATCCATTCTGGTCTCTGGTCACGGTGCTGTCACTATCACTGTGCTGTCTGCTGATCCATTCTGGTCTCTCTTCACGGTGCTGTCATTTTCACTGTGCTGTCTGCTGATCCATTCTGGTTTCTGGTCACGGTGCTGTCACTGTCACTGTGCTGTCTGTGCTGATCCATTCTGGTCTCAGGTCATGGTGCTGTCACTATCACTGTGCTGTGTGCTGATCCATTCTGGTCTCTGATCATGGTGCTGTCACTATCACTGTGCTGTCTGCTGATCCATTCTGGTCACGGTGCTGTCACTATCACTGTGCTGTCTGCTGATCCATTCTGGTCACTGGTCACGGTGTTGTCGCTATAAATGTACTGTCTGCTGAACCAATCTGGTCTCTGGACACGGTGCTGTCACTATCACTGTGCTGTCTGCTGATCCAATCTGGTCTCTGGTCACGGTGCTGTCACTATCACTGTGCTGTCTGTGCAGATTCATTCTGGTCACGGTGCTGTCACTGTGCTGTCTGCTGATTCATTCTGGTCTCTGGTCGCGGTGCTGTCACTATCACTGTGCTGTCTGCTGATCCATTCTGGTCACGGTGCTGTCACTATCACTGTGCTGTCTGCTGATCCATTCTGGTTACGGTGCTGTCACTATCACTGTGCTGTCTGCTGATCCATACTGGTCTCTGGTCACGGTGCTGTCACTATCACTGTGCTGTCTATGCTGATCCAGTCTGGTCTCTGGTCACGGTGCTATCACTATCACTGTGCTGTCTGCTGATCCATTCTGGTCTCTGGTCACGGCGCTGTCACTATCACTGTGCTGTCTGTGCTGATCCATTCCGGTCTCAGGTCACGGTGCTGTCACTATCATTGTGCTGTCTGCTGATCCATTCTGGTCACTGGTCACGGTGCTGTCACTGTCACTGTGCTGTCTGTGCTGATACATTCCGGTCTCTGGTCACAGTGCTGTCACTATCACTGTGCTGTCTGCTGATCCATTCTGGTCTCTGGTAATGGTGCTGTCACTATCACTGTGCTGTCTGTGCTGATCCATTCCGGTCTCTGGTCACGGTGCTGTCACTGTCACTGTGCTGTCTGCTGATCCATTCTGGTCTCTGGTCACGGTGCTGTCACTGTGCTGTCTGCTGATCCATTCTGGCCTCTGGTCACGGTGCTGTCACTCTCACTGTGCTGTCTGTGCTGATCCATTCTGGTCTCTGGTCATGGTGCTGTCACTATAAATGTGCTGTCTGTACTGATCCATTCTGGTCTCTGGTCATGGTCCTGTCACTATAAATGTGCTGTCTGCTGATCCATTCTGGTCTCTGTTCGCGGTGCTGTCACTATCACTGTGCTGTCTGCTGATCCATTCTGGTCTCTGGTCACGGTGCTGTCACTATAAATGTGCTGTCTGCTGATCCATTCTGGTCTCTGGTCACGGTGCTGTCACTATCACTGTGCTGTCTGCTGATCCATTCTGGTCTCTGGTCGCGGTGCTGTCACTATCACTGTGATGTCTGTACTGATCCATTCTGGTCTCTGGTCATGGTGCTGTCACTATAAATGTGCTGTCTGCTGATCCATTCTGGTCTCTGGTCACGGTGCTATGACTATCACTGTGCTGTCTGCTGATCCATTCTGGTCACGGTGCTGTCACTATCACTGTGCTGTCTGCTGATCCATTCTGGTCTCTGGTCACGGTGCTGTCACTATCACTGTGCTGTCTGCTGATCCATTCTGGTCTCTGGTTACGGTGCTGTCACTATCACTGTGCTGTCTGCAGATCCATTCTGGTCTCTGGTCACGGTGCTGTCACTATCTCTGTGCTGTCTGCTGATCCATTCTGGTCTCTGGTTACGGCGCTGTCACTATCACTGTGCGGTCTGCTGATCCATTCTGGTCTCTGGTCACGGTGCTGTCACTATAAATGTGCTGTCTGCTGATCCATTCTTGTCTCTGGTCACGGTGCTGTCACTATCACTGTGCTGTCTGTGCTGATTCATTCTGGTCACGGTGCTGTCACTATCACTGTGCTGTCTGTGCTGATCCATTCTCGTCTCTGGTATTGGTGCTGTCACTATCACTGTGCTGTCTGTGCTGATCCATTCTGGTCTCTGGTCACGGTGCTGTCACTATCACTGTGCTGTCTGCTGATCCATTCTGGTCTCTGGTCATGGTGCTGTCACTGTCACTGTGCTGTCTGTGCTGATCCCTTTATGGTCTCTGGTCACGGTGCTGTCACTATCACTGTTCTGTGTGCTGATCCATTCTGGTCTCTGGTCATGGTGCTGTCACTATCACTGTGCTGTTTGCTGATCCATTCTGGTCACGGTGCTGTCACTATCACTGTGCTGTCTGCTAATCCATTCTGGTCACTGGTCACGGTGCTGTCACGATCACTGTGCTGTCTGCTGATCCATTCTGGTCTCTGGTCACGGTGCTGTCACTATCACTGTGCTGTCTGTGCTGATTCATTCTGGTCACGTTGCTGTCACTGTGCTGTCTGCTGATCCATTCTGGTCTCTGTTCGCGGTGCTGTCACTATCACTGTGCTGTCTGCTGATCCATTCTGGTCTCTGGTCACGGTGCTGTCACTATAAATGTGCTGTCTGCTGATCCATTCTGGTCTCTGTTCACGGTGCCGTCACTATCACTGTGCTGTCTGCTGATCCATTCTGGTCTCTGGTCACGGTGCTGTCACTATCACTGTGCTGTCTGTACTGATCCATTCTGGTCTCTTGTCATGGTGCTGTCACTATAAATGTGCTGTCTGCTGATCCATTCTGGTCTCTGGTCACGGTGCTATCACTGTGCTGTCTGCTGATCCATTCTGGTCTCTGTTCGCGGAGCTGTCACTATCGCTGTGCTGTCTACTGATCCATTCTGGTCTCTGGTCACGGTGCTGTCACTATAAATGTGCTGCCTGCTGATCCATTCTGGTCTCTGGTCACGGTGCTGTCACTATCACTGTGCTGTCTGCTGATCCATTCTGGTCTCTGGTCACGGTGCTGTCACTATCACTGTGCTGTCTGCTGATCCATTCTGGTCTCTGGTCATGGTGCTGTCACTATAAATGTGCTGTCTGCTGATCCATTCTGGTCTCTGGTCACGGTGCTGTCACTATCACTGTGCTGTCTGCTGATCCATTCTGGTCACGGTGCTGTCACTATCACTGTGCTGTCTGCTGATCCATACTGGTCTCTGGTCACGGTGCTGTCACTATCACTGTGTTGTCTACTGATCCATTCTGGTCTCTGGTCACGGCGCTGTCGCGATCACTGTGCTGTCTGCTGATCCATTCTGGTCTCTGGTTACGGTGCTGTCACTATCACTGTGCTGTCTGCTGATCCATTCTGGTCTCTGGTCACGGTGCTGTCACTATCACTGTGCTGTCTATGCTGATCCATTCTGGTCTCTGGTCACGGTGCTATCACTATCACTGTGTTGTCTACTGATCCATTCTGGTCTCTGGTCACGGCGCTGTCACTATCACTGTGCTGTCTGTGCTGATTCATTCTGGTCACGGTGCTGTCACTATAAATGTGCTGTCTGCTGATCCATTCTGGTCTCTGGTCACGGTGCTGTCACTATCACTGTGCTGTCTGTGCTGATCCATTCCGGTCTCTGGTCACGGTGCTGTCACTATCACTGTGCTGTCTGCTGATCCATTCTGGTCTCTGGTCACGGTGCTGTCACTGTCACTGTGCTGTCTGTGCTGATCCATTCCTGTCTCTGGTCACAGTGCTGTCACTATCACTGTGCTGTCTGCTGATCCATTCTGGTCTCTGGTCATGGTGCAGTCACTATCACTGTGCTGTCTGTGCTGATCCACTCTGGACTCTGGTCACGGTGCTGTCACTGTCACTGTGCTGTCTGCTGATCCATTCTGGTCTCTGGTCACGGTGCTGTCACTGTCACTGTGCTGTCTGTACTGATCCATTCTGGTCTCTGGTCACGGTGCTATCACTATCACTGTGCTGTCTGCAGATCCATTCTGGTCACGGTGCTGTCACTGTGCTGTCTGCTGATCCATTCTGGCCTCTGGTCACGGTGCTGTCACTGTCACTGTGCTGTCTATGCTGATCCATTCTGGTCTCTGGTCACGGTGCTGTCACTATCACTGTGCTGTCTGCTGATCCATTCTGGTCACTGGTCATGGTGCTGTCACTATAAATCTGCAGTCTGTGCTGATCCATTCTGGTCTCTGGTCACGGTACTGTCACTATCACTGTGCTGTCTGTGCTGATCCATTCTGGTCTCTGGTCACGGTGCTGTCACTGTCACTGTGCTGTCTACAGATCCATTCTGGCCTCTGGTCACGGTGCTGTCACTCTCACTGTGCTGTCTGTGCTGATCCATTCTGGTCTCTGATGATAGTGCTGTCACTATCACTGTGCTGTCTGCTGATCCATTCTGGTCACGGTGCTATCAGTATCACTGTGCTGTCTGCTCATCCATACTGGTCTCTGGTCTCGGTGCTGTCACTATCACTGTGCTGTCTGCTGATCCATACTGGTCTCTGGTCTCGGTGCTGTCACTATCACTGTGCTGTCTGCTGATCCAATCTGGTCTCTGGCCACGGTGCTGTCACTGTCGCTATCACTGTGCTGTCTGTACTGATACATTCTGGTCTCTGGTCACGGTGCTGTCACTATACATGTGCTGTCTACTGATCCATTCTGTTCTCTGGTCACGGTGCTGTCACTATCACTGTGCTGTCTGCTGATCCATTCTGGTCACGGTGCTGTCACTATCAGTGTGCTGTCTGCTGATCCATTCTGGTCACTGGTCACGGTGCTGTCACTATCACTGTGCTGTCTGCTGAACCAATCTAGTCTCTGGTCACGGTGCTGTCACTATCACTGTGCTGTCTGCTGATCCAATCTGGTCTCTGGTCACGGTGCTGTCACTATCACTGTGCTGTCTGTGCAGATTCATTCTGGTCACGGTGCTGTCACTGTGCTGTCTGCTGATTCATTCTGGTCTCTGGTCACGGTGCTGTCACTATCACTGTGCTGTCTGCTGATCCATTCTGGTCTCTGGTCACGGTGCTGTCACTATCACTGTGCTGTCTGCTGATCCATTCTGGTCACGGTGCTGTCACTATCACTGTGCTGTCTGCTGATCCATACTGGTCTCTGGTCACGGTGCTGTCACTATCACTGTGCTGTCTATGCTGATCCATTCTGGTCTCTGGTCACGGTGCTATCACTATCACTGTGCTGTCTGCTGATCCATTCTGGTCTCTGGTCACGGCGCTGTCACTATCACTGTGCTGTCTGCTGATCCATTCTGGTATATGGTCATGGCGCTGTCACTATCACTGTGCTGTCTGCTGATCCATTCTGGTCTCTGGTCACGGTGCTGTCACTATCACTGTGCTGTCTGCTGATCCATTCTGGTCACTGTTCACGGCGCTGTCAATATCACTGTGCTGTCTGCTGATCCATTCTGGTCACTGGTCACGGTGCTGTCACTGTCACTGTGCTGTCTGCTGATCCATTCTGGTCACTGGTCACGGCGCTGTCACTATCACTGTGCTGTCTGTGCTGATCCATTCCGGTCTCTGGTCCCGGTGCTGTCACTATCACTGTGCTGTCTGCTGATCCATTCAGGTCACTGGTCACGGTGCTGTCACTGTCTCTGTGCTGTCTGTGCTGATTCATTCTGGTCTCTGGTCACGGTGCTGTCACTATCACTGTGCTGTCTGCTGATCCATTCTGGTCTCTGGTCACGGCGCTGTCACTATCACTGTGCTGTCTGTGCTGATCCATTCCGGTCTCTGGTCACAGTGCTGTCACTATCACTGTGCTGTCTGCTGATCCATTCTGGTCTCTGGTAATGGTGCTGTCACTATCACTGTGCTGTCTGTGCTGATCCATTCCAGTCTCTGGTCACGGTGCTGTCACTGTCACTGTGCTGTCTGCTGATCCATTCTGGTCTCTGGTCACGGTGCTGTCACTGTCACTTTGCTGTCTGTGCTGATCCATTCTGGTCTCTGGTCACGGTGCTGTCACTGTCACTGTGCTGTCTATGCTGATCCATTCTGGTCTCTGGTCACGGTGCTGTCACTATCACTGTGCTGTCTGCTGATCCATTCTGGTCACTGGTCATGGTGCTGTCACTATAAATCTGCAGTCTGTGCTGATCCATTCTGGTCTCTGGTCACGGTACTGTCACTATCACTGTGCTGTCTGTGCTGATCCATTCTGGTCTCTGGTCACGGTGCTGTCACTGTCACTGTGCTGTCTACAGATCCATTCTGGCCTCTGGTCACGGTGCTGTCACTCTCACTGTGCTGTCTGTGCTGATCCATTCTGGTCTCTGATGATAGTGCTGTCACTATCACTGTGCTGTCTGCTGATCCATTCTGGTCACGGTGCTATCAGTATCACTGTGCTGTCTGCTCATCCATACTGGTCTCTGGTCTCGGTGCTGTCACTATCCCTGTGCTGTCTGCTGATCCATACTGGTCTCTGGTCTCGGTGCTGTCACTATCACTGTGCTGTCTGCTGATCCAATCTGGTCTCTGGCCAGGGTGCTGTCACTGTCGCTATCACTGTGCTGTCTGTACTGATACATTCTGGTCTCTGGTCACGGTGCTGTCACTATACATGTGCTGTCTACTGATCCATTCTGGTCTCTGGTCATGGTGCTGTCACTATCACTGTGCTGTCTGCTGAACCAATCTAGTCTCTGGTCACGGTGCTGTCACTATCACTGTGCTGTCTGCTGATCCAATCTGGTCATTGGTCACGGTGCTGTCACTATCACTGTGCTGTCTGTGCAGATTCATTCTGGTCACGGTGCTGTCACTGTGCTGTCTGCTGATTCATTCTGGTCTCTGGTCACGGTGCTGTCACTATCACTGTGCTGTCTGCTGATCCATTCTGGTCTCTGGTCACGGTGCTGTCACTATCACTGTGCTGTCTGCTGATCCATTCTGGTCACGGTGCTGTCACTATCACTGTGCTGTCTGCTGATCCATACTGGTCTCTGGTCACGGTGCTGTCACTATCACTGTGCTGTCTATGCTGATACATTCTGGTCTCTGGTCACGGCGCTGTCACTATCACTGTGCTGTCTGCTGATCCATTCTGGTCTCTGGTCACGGTGCTGTCACTATCACTGTGCTGTCTGCTGATCCATTCTGGTCACTGTTCACGGCGCTGTCACTATCACTGTGCTGTCTGCTGATCCATTCTGGTCACTGGTCACGGTGCTGTCACTGTCACTGTGCTGTCTGCTGATCCATTCTGGTCACTGGTCACGGCGCTGTCACTATCACTGTGCTGTCTGTGCTGATCCATTCCGGTCTCTGGTCACGGTGCTGTCACTATCACTGTGCTGTCTGCTGATCCATTCAGGTCACTGGTCACGGTGCTGTCACTGTCTCTGTGCTGTCTGTGCTGATTCATTCTGGTCTCTGGTCACGGTGCTGTCACTATCACTGTGCTGTCTGCTGATCCATTCTGGTCTCTGGTAATGGTGCTGTCACTATCACTGTGCTGTCTGTGCTGATCCATTCCAGTCTCTGGTCACGGTGCTGTCACTGTCACTGTGCTGTCTGCTGATCCATTCTGGTCTCTGGTCACGGTGCTGTCACTGTCACTTTGCTGTCTGTGCTGATCCATTCTGGTCTCTGGTCATGGTGCTGTCACTTTCACTGTGCTGTCTGTGCTGATCCATTCTGGTCTCTGGTCATGGTGCTGTCACTATCACTGTGCTGTCTGCTGATCCATTCTGGTCTCTGGTCACGGTGCTGTCACTCTCACTTTGCTGTCTGTGCTGATCCATTCTGGTCTCTGGTCATGGTGCTGTCACTATCACTGTGCTGTCTGCTGATCCATTCTGGTCTCTGGTCACGGTGCTGTCACTGTCACTGTGCTGTCTGTGCTGATCCATTCTGGCCTCTGGTCATGGTGCTGTCACTATCACTGTGCTGTCTGTGCTGATCCATTCTGGTCTCTGGTCAAGGTGCTGTCACTATCACTGTGCTGTGTGCTGATCCATTCTGGTCTCAGGTCATGGTGCTGTCACTATAACTGTGCTGTCTGCTGATCCATTCTGGTCACGGTGCTGTCACTATCACTGTGGTGTCTGTGCTGATCCATTCTGGTCTCTGGTCACGGTGCTGTCACTATCACTGTGCTGTCTGTGCTGATTCATTCTGGTCACTGGTCACGGTGCTGTCACGATCACTGTGCTGTCTGTGCTGATCCATTCTGGTCTCTGGTCACGGTGCTGTCACTATCACTGTGCTGTCTGTGCTGATTCATTCTGGTCACTGGTCACGGTGCTGTCACTCTCACTTTGCTGTCTGTGCTGATCCATTCTGGTCTCTGGTAATGGTGCTGTCACTATCACTTTGCTGTCTGCTGATCCATTCTGGTCTCTGGTCACGGTGTTGTCACTCTCACTGTGCTGTCTGTACTGGTCACTTCTGGTCTCTGGTCACGGTGCTGTCACTATCACTGTGCATGTTTGCTGATCCATTCTGGTCTCTGGTCACGGTGCTGTCACTATCACTGTGCTGTCTGTGCTGATCCATTCTTGTCTCTGGTCAAGGTGCTGTCACTATCACTGTGCTGTGTGCTGATCCATTCTGGTCTCTGGTCACGGTGCTGTCACTATCACTGTGCTGTCTGCTGATCCATTCTGGTCTCTGGTCACGGTGCTGTCATTGTCACTGTGCTGTCTGTGCTGATCCATTCTTGTCTCTGGTCACGGTGCTGTCACTATCACTGTGCTGTCTGCTGATCCATTCTGGTCTCTGGTCACGGTGCTGTCACTGTCACTGTGCTGTCTGTGCTGATCCATTCTGGTCTCTGGTCAAGGTGCTGTCACTATCACTGTGCTGTGTGCTGATCCATTCTGGTCTCTGGTCACGGTGCTGTCACTATCACTGTGCTGTCTGCTGATCCATTCTGGTCTCTGGTCACGGTGCTGTCACTGTCACTGTGCTGTCTGTGCTGATCCATTCTTGTCTCTGGTCACGGTGCTGTCACTATCACTGTGCTGTCTGCTGATCCATTCTGGTCTCTGGTCACGGTGCTGTCTCTGTCACTGTGCTGTCTGTGCTGATCCATTCTGGTTTCTGGTCACGGTGCTGTCACTATCACTGTGCTGTGTGCTGATCCATTCTGGTCTCAGGTCATGGTGCTGTCACTATAACTGTGCTGTCTGCTGATCCATTCTGGTCACGGTGCTGTCACTATCACTGTGCTGTCTGCTGATCCATTCTGGTCTCTGGTCACGGTGCTGTCACTGTCACTGTGCTGTCTGCTGATCCATTCTGGTCTCTGGTTACGGTGCTGTCACTATCACTGTGCTGTCTGCTAATCCATTCTGGTCTCTGGTCACGGTGCTGTCACTATCTCTGTGCTGTCTGCTGATCCATTCTGGTCTCTGGTTTCGGCGCTGTCACTGTCACTGTGCTGTCTGCTGATCCATTCTGGTCTCTGGTCACGGTGCTGTCACTATAAAAGTGCTGTCTGCTGATCCATTCTGGTCTCTGGTCATGGTGCTGTCACTATCACTGTGCTGTCTGTACTGATCCATTCTAGTCTCTGGTCACGGTGCTGTCACTGTGCTGTCTGCTGATCCATACTGGTCTCTGGTCACGGTGCTGTCACTATCACTGTGCTGTCTGTACTGATTCATTCTGGTCATGGTGTGGTCACTGTGCTGTCTGCTGATCCATTCTGGTCTCTGGTCGCGGTGCTGTCACTATCACTGTGCTGTCTGCTGATCCATTCTGGTCTCTGGTCACGGTGCTGTCACTATAAAAGTGCTGTCTGCTGATCCATTCTGGTCTCTGGTCATGGTGCTGTCACTATCACTGTGCTGTCTGTACTGATCCATTCTAGTCTCTGGTCACGGTGCTGTCACTGTCACTGTGCTGTCTGCTGATCCATTCTGGTCTCTGGTCACGGTGCTGTCACTGTGCTGTCTGCTGATCCATTCTGGTCTCTGGTCACGGTGCTGTCACTGTGCTGTCTGCTTATCCATTCTGGTCTCTGGTCATGGGGCTGTCACTATCACTGTGCTGTCTGTGCTGATCCATTCTGGTCTCTGGTAATGGTGCTGTCACTATCACTGTGCTGTCTGCTGTTCCATTCTGGTCTCTATTCACGGTGCTGTCGCTATCACTGTGCTATCTGCTGTTCCATTCTGGTCTCTGGTCACGGTGCTGTCACTGTCACTGTGCTGTCTGTGCTGATCCGTTCTGGTCTTTGGTCACGGTGCTGTCACTGTCACTGTGCTGTCTGCTGATCCATTCTGGTCTCTTGTCCCGGTGCTGTCACTGTGCTGTCTGCTGATCCATTCTGGTCTCTGGTCACGGTGCTGTCACGGTCACTGTGCTGTCTGTGCTGATCCATTCTGGTCTCTGGTAATGGTGCTGTCACTATCACTATGCTATCTGCTGTTCCATTCTGGTCTCTGGTCACGGCGCTGTCACTATCACTTTGCTGTCTGCTGATCCTTTCTGGTCTCTGGTCACGGCGCTGTCACTATCACTGTGCTGTCTGCCGATCCATTCTGGTCTCTGGTCACGGTGCTGTCGCGATCACTGTGCTGTCTGCTGATCCTTTCTGGTCTCTAGTCATGGTGCTGTCACTATAAATGTGCTGTCTGCTGATCCATTCTGGTCTCTGGTCACGGTGCTGTCACTATCACTGTGCTGTCTGTACTGATCCATTCTGGTCTCTGGTCACGGTGCTGTTACTGTCACTGTGCTGTCTGCTGATCCATTCTGGTCTCTGGTCACGGTGCTGTCACTGTGCTGTCTGCTGATCCTTTCTGGTCTCTAGTCATGGTGCTGTCACTATAAATTTGCTGTCTGCTGAACCATTCTAGTCTCTGGTCACGGTGCTGTCACTGTGCTGTCTGCTGATCCATTCTGGTCTCTGGTCGCGGTGCTGTCACTATCACTGTGCTGTCTGCTGATCCATTCTGGTCTCTGGTCGCGGTGCTGTCACTATCACTGTGCTGTCTGCTGATCCATTCTGGTCTCTGGTCACGGTGCTGTCACTATAAATGTGCTGTCTGCTGATCCATTCTGGTCTCTGGTCACGGTGCTGTCACTATCACTGTGCTGTCTGTACTGATCCATTCTGGTCTCTCGTCACGGTGCTGTTACTGTCACTGTGCTGTCTGCTGATCCATTCTGGTCTCTGGTCACGGTGCTGTCACTGTGCTGTCTGTTGATCCATTCTGGTCTCTGGTCACGGTGCTGTCACTATCACTGTGCTGTCTGTACTGATCCATTCTGGTCTCTGGTCACGGTGCTGTCACTGTCACTGTGCTGTCTGCTGATCCATTCTGGTCTCTGGTCACGGTGCTGTCACGGTCACTGTGCTGTCTGTGCTGATCCATTCTGGTCTCTGGTAATGGTACTGTCACTATCACTGTGCTATCTGCTGTTCCATTCTGGTCTCTAGTCACGGTGCTGTCACTGTCACTGTGCTGTCTGTGCTGATCCATTTTGATCTCTGGTCACGGTGCTGTCACTGTCACTGTGCTGTCTGCTGATCCTTTCTGGTCTCTAGTCATGGTGCTGTCACTATAAATTTGCTGTCTGCTGAACCATTCTAGTCTCTGGTCACGGTGCTGTCACTGTGCTGTCTGCTGATCCATTCTGGTCTCTGGTCGCGGTGCTGTCACTATCACTGTGCTGTCTGCTGATCCATTCTGGTCTCTGGTCGCGGTGCTGTCACTATCACTGTGCTGTCTGCTGATCCATTCTGGTCTCTGGTCACGGTGCTGTCACTATAAATGTGCTGTCTGCTGATCCATTCTGGTCTCTGGTCACGGTGCTGTCACTATCACTGTGCTGTCTGTACTGATCCATTCTGGTCTCTCGTCACGGTGCTGTTACTGTCACTGTGCTGTCTGCTGATCCATTCTGGTCTCTGGTCACGGTGCTGTCACTGTGCTGTCTGTTGATCCATTCTGGTCTCTGGTCACGGTGCTGTCACTATCACTGTGCTGTCTGTACTGATCCATTCTGGTCTCTGGTCACGGTGCTGTCACTGTCACTGTGCTGTCTGCTGATCCATTCTGGTCTCTGGTCACGGTGCTGTCACGGTCACTGTGCTGTCTGTGCTGATCCATTCTGGTCTCTGGTAATGGTACTGTCACTATCACTGTGCTATCTGCTGTTCCATTCTGGTCTCTAGTCACGGTGCTGTCACTGTCACTGTGCTGTCTGTGCTGATCCATTTTGATCTCTGGTCACGGTGCTGTCACTGTCACTGTGCTGTCTGCTAATCCATTCTGGTCTCTAGTCACGGTGCTGTCACTGTCACTGTGCTATCTGCTAATCCATTCTGGTCTCTGGTCACGGTGCTGTCACTGTCTCTGTGCTGTCTTCTGATCCATTCTGGTCTCTTGTCACGGTGCTGTCACTGTCTCTGTGCTGTCTCCTGATCCATTCTGGTCTCTGGTCACGGTGCTGTCACTATAAATTTGCTGTCTGCTGAACCATTCTAGTCTCTGGTCACGGTGCTGTCACTGTGCTGTCTGCTGATCCATACTGGTCTCTGGTCACGGTGCTGTCACAATCACTGTGCTGTCTGTACTGATTCATTCTGGTCACGGTGCTGTCACTGTGCTGTCTGCTGATCCATTCTGGTCTCTGGTCGCGGTGCTGTCACTATCACTGTGCTGTCTGCTGATCCATTCTGGTCTCTGGTCACGGTGCTGTCACTATAAATGTGCTGTCTGCTGATCCATTCTGGTCTCTGGTCATGGTGCTGTCACTATCACTGTGCTGTCTGTACTGATCCATTCTAGTCTCTGGTCACGGTGCTGTCACTGTCACTGTGCTGTCTGCTGATCCATTCTGGTCTCTGGTCACGGTGCTGTCACTGTGCTGTCTGCTGATCCATTCTGGTCTCTGGTAGAGATGAGCGGTTCGGATTCTGTGGAATCCGAACCGCTCCGAACATTGGGGATCCGAGTCCACCCGAACCCTGTTCGGGTGTTCACCGCCTGACTCGGATCCCCGTTCGGGGCCGAACGGCGGCCGCCTGATGTCGGATTCTCACTAGAGAATCCGACATCAGGTCTCCTCGCGTGTAGGGCAGAGCGCAGTGATAGCGCTCTGCCCTACACAGACACAGACACACAGCCGCCAGCGGCAGCTGTGTGTTTGTTACAGCAGCCAATGAGAGTCACACAGACTCTCATTGGCTGCTGCACGGAGGGAGCCGGCTGGAGCTCACACATGAGCTCCGTCTTCCGGCTCCCTCCTCAGCGTGTGACAGAGCGGACGGCGCGGGAGCGGGGATACAGGTAAGTTTTTATTTTTTAATTTGTGCAAGGGCCGGGGGCGCTACTGGGGGGGGTCTGCACTACTGGGGGGGGTCTGCTACTGGGGGGGCTATACTACTGGGGGGCCATACTACAGAGGGGCCTGCTACTGGGGGGGCTATACTACTGGGGGGGGTCTGCACTACTGGGGGGGGTCTATACTACTGGGGGGGCCATACTACAGAGGGGCCTGCTACTGGGGGGGGGTCTACTACTGGGGGGGCCATACTACTGGGGGGGTCTGCACTACTGGGGGGGTCTGCTACTGGGGGGGCTATACTACTGGGGGGCCATACTACAGGGGGGCCTGCTACTGGGGGGGCTATACTACTGGGGGGGTCTGCACTACTGGGGGGGTCTGCTACTGGGGGGGGCTATACTACTGGGGGGGCCATACTACAGAGGGGCCTGCTACTGGGGGGGCTATACTACTGGGGGTGGTCTGCTACTGGGGGGGCCATACTACTGAGGGGCCTGCTACTGGGGGGGGGCATACTACTGGGGGGGCCAAACTACTGGGGGGGGGCTGCTACTGGTGCAGCCTACTACAGGGGGGACCATACTACAGGGGGGGCCCATACTACAGGGGGGGCTACTACTGGGGCAGCCTACTACTGGGGGAGGCCTGCTACTGGGGCAGCCTACTACTGGGGGGGCCATACTACTGGGGGGCAATACTACTGGGGGGGCATACTACTGGGTGGCATGCTAATGGGGGGCATACTACTGGGGGGGCCTGCTAATGGGGGGCATACTACTGGGTGGCATGCTAATGGGGGGCATACTACTGGGGGGGCATACTACTGGGGGGCATTCTACTGGGGGCACTGCATAGTGGACCCTACTACTAAGGGGACTGCATAGGGGGCACCACTGCTGGGGGACATTGTGTAAGGGACACCGCTACTGTGGGCATTGTGTAAAAGGGTCACTACTGTGGGCATTGTGTAAAAGGGGCACTACTGTGTGTCGTAACATAAATAAGAGACACTACTTTATGGTGTAATGTGAATCAGGCCCTATGTGCGGTGTAATGCTAATAAGATTGTGCACTGTGACTCCTAGGGCCGTAGCCCACTTTGTAAACAAGTACTGTGACTCTGCTGGCCGTACCCCACTGGGTGGGTGCACTACTTTTCATTTCTGTCACTGCTGTGTGGCAATGTGTCATAGATGTGCTTTATACTGTGGTGTCTGTGTCGTTGTGCCGCTGCTTTGTCGCTTAGTAACCAGTCAGCTCACTGCAACCTTTGGCCAATAATGTTGAAAACAATATTATAAGCTGTGATATGGTCTAAATTGACTGGAAATTAATGTTATTGAGGTTAATAATACTCTAGGAAGAAAAAAAAGACCAATTTATGTGATTTTAGCTTTTTTTGTCAATTTTTGTAAAAAAATCCAAATCCAAAGCCAGTCACCGCAGTTTGGCAAATCCAAATCCAAATCCAAAGCCGGACGACGAATTAGAACCAAATCCAAATCCAAATCCGGCAAAAATGGTCCGGCGCACATCCCTAGTCTCTGGTCACGGTGCTGTCACTGTGCTGTCTGCTGATCCATTCTGGTCTCTGGTCACGGTGCTGTCACTATCACTTTGCTGTCTGTACTGATCCATTCTGGTCTCTGGTCACGGTGCTGTCACTGTCACTGTGCTGTCTGCTGATCCATTCTGGTCTCTTGTCACGGTGCTGTCACTATCACTGTGCTGTCTGTACTGATCCATTCTGGTCTCTGGTCATGGTGCTGTCACTGTGCTGTCTGCTGTTCCATTCTGGTCTCTGGTCACGGTGCTGTCACGGTCACTGTGCTGTCTATGCTGATCCATTCTGGTCTCTGGTAATGGTGCTGTCACTATCACTGTGCTATCTGCTGTTCCATTCTGGTCTCTAGTCACGGTGCTGTCACGGTCACTGTGCTGTCTGTGCTGATCCATTCTGGTCTCTGGTAATGGTGCTGTCACTATCACTGTGCTATCTGCTGTTCCATTCTGGTCTCATGTCACGGTGCTGTCACTGTGCTATCTTCTGATCCATTCTGGTCTCTTGTCACGGTGCTGTCACTGTCTCTGTACTGTCTCCTGATCCATTCTGGTCTCTGGTCACGGTGCTGTCACTATAAATGTGCTGTCTGCTGATCCATTCTGGTCTCTAGTCACGGTGCTGTCACTATAAATTTGCTGTCTGCTGAACCATTCTGGTCTCTAGTCATGGTGCTGTAACTATCACTGTGCTGTCTGTACTGATTCATTCTGGTCACGGTGCTGTCACTGTGCTGTCTGCTGATCCATACTGGTCTCTGGTCACGGTGCTGTCACAATCACTGTGCTGTCTGTACTGATTCATTCTGGTCACGGTGCTGTCACTGTGCTATTTGCTGATCCATTCTGGTCTCTGGTCACGGTGCTGTCACTATACATGTGCTGTCTACTGATCCATTCTGGTCTCTGGTCACGGTGCTGTCACTATCACTGTGCTGTCTGCTGATCCATTCTGGTCTCTGGTCACGGTGCTGTCACTGTCACTGTGCTGTCTGTACTGATCCATTCTAGTCTCTGGTCACGGTGCTGTCACTGTGCTGTCTGTACTGATCCATTCTAGTCTCTGGTCACGGTGCTGTCACTCTGCTTTCTGCTGATCCATTCTGGTCTCTGGTCACGGTGCTGTCACTGTCACTGTGCTGTCTGTACTGATCCATTCTAGTCTCTGGTCACGGTGCTGTCACTGTCACTGTACTGTCTGCTGATCCATTCTGGTCTCTGGTCACGGTGCTGTCACTGTGCTGTCTGCTGATCCATTCTGGTCTCTGGTCACGGTGCTGTCACTATCACTGTGCTGTCTGCTGATCCATTCTGGTCTCTGGTCACGGTGCTGTCAATATCACTGTGCTGTCTGTACTGATCCATTCTGGTCTCTGGTCACGGTGCTGTCACTGTGCTGTCTGCTGATCCATTCTGGTCTCTGGTCACGGTGCTGTCACTATCACTGTGCTGTCTGCTGATCCATTCTGGTCTCTGGTCACGGTGCTGTCACTATCACTGTGCTATCTGCTGTTCCATTCTGGTCTCTACTGGTCACGGTGCTGTCACTATAAATGTGCTGTCTGCTGATCCATTCTGGTCTCTGGTCATGGTGCTGTCACTATCACTGTGCTGTCTGTACTGATCCATTCTGGTCTCTGGTCACGGTGCTGTCAAAGTGCTGTCTGCTGATCCATTCTGGTCTCTGGTCACGGTGCTGTCACGGTCACTGTGCTGTCTGCTGATCCTTTCTGGTCTCTGGTCACGGTGCTATCACTATCACTGTGCTGTCTGCTGATCCATTCTGGTCTCTGGTCACGGCGCTGTCACTATCACTGTGCTGTCTGCTGATCCATTCTGGTCTCTGGTCACGGTGCTGTCGCGATCACTGTGCTGTCTGCTGATCCATTCTGGTCTCTGGTCGCGGTGCTGTCACTATCACTGTGCTGTCTGCTGATCCATTCTGGTCTCTGGTCACGGTGCTGTCACTATAAATGTGCTCTCTGCTGATCCATTCTGGTCTCTGGTCACGGTGCTGTTACTGTCACTGTGCTGTCTGCTGATCCATTCTGGTCTCTGGTCACGGTGCTGTCACTGTGCTGTCTGCTGATCCATTCTGGTCTCTGGTCACGGTGCTGTCACTATCACTGTGCTGTCTGTACTGATCCATTCTGGTCTCTGGTCACGGTGCTGTCACTGTGCTGTCTGCTGATCCATTCTGGTCTCTGGTCACGGTGCTGTCACGGTCACTGTGCTGTCTGCTAATCCATTCTGGTCTCTGGTCACGGTGCTGTCACTGTCTCTGTGCTGTCTTCTGATCCATTCTGGTCTCTGGTCACGGTGCTGTCACTGTCTCTGTGCTGTCTCCTGATCCATTCTGGTCTCTGGTCACGGTGCTGTCACTGTCTCTGTGCTGTCTTCTGATCCATTCTGGTCTCTGGTCACGGTGCTGTCACTGTCACTGTGCTGTCTGCTAATCCATTCTGGTCTCTGGTCACGGTGCTGTCACTGTCTCTGTGCTGTCTTCTGATCCATTCTGGTCTCTGGTCACGGTGCTGTCACTGTCTCTGTGCTGTCTCCTGATCCATTCTGGTCTCTGGTCACGGTGCTGTCACTGTCACTGTGCTGTCTGCTGATCCATTCTGGTCTCTAGTCACGGTGCTGTCACTATAAATTTGCTGTCTGCTGAACCATTCTAGTCTCTGGTCACGGTGCTGTCACTGTGCTGTCTGCTGATCCATACTGGTCTCTGGTCACTGTGCTGTCTGTACTGATTCATTCTGTTCACGGTGCTGTCACTGTGCTGTCTGCTGATCCATTCTGGTCTCTGGTCGCGGTGCTGTCACTATCACTGTGCTGTCTGCTAATCCATTCTGGTCTCTGGTCACGGTGCTGTCACTATAAATGTGCTGTCTGCTGATCCATTCTGGTCTCTGGTCATGGTGCTGTCACTATCACTGTGCTGTCTGCTGATCCATTCTGGTCTCTGGTCACGGTGCTGTCACTGTGCTGTCTGCTGATCCATTCTGGTCTCTGGTCACGGTGCTGTCACTGTGCTGTCTGCTGATCCATTCTGGTCTCTGGTCACGGTGCTGTCACTATAAATGTGCTGTCTGCTGATCCATTCTGGTCTCTGGTCATGGTGCTGTCACTATCACTGTGCTGTGTGTACTGATCCATTCTAGTCTCTGGTCACGGTGCTGTCACTGTCACTGTGCTGTCTGCTGATCCATTCTGGTCTCTGGTCACGGTGCTGTCACTGTGCTGTCTGCTGATCCATTCTGGTCTCTGGTCACGGTGCTGTCACTGTCACTGTGCTGTCTGTACTGATCCATTCTGGTCTCTGGTCACGGTGCTGTCACTGTCACTGTGCTGTCTGCTGATCCATTCTGGTCTCTTGTCACGGTGCTGTCACTGTCACTGTGCTCTCTGTGCTGATCCATTTTGATCTCTGGTCACGGTGCTGTCACTGTCACTGTGCTATCTGCTAATCCATTCTGGTCTCTGGTCACGGTGCTGTCACTGTCTCTGTGCTGTCTTCTGATCCATTCTGGTCTCTGGTCACGGTGCTGTCACTGTCACTGTGCTGTCTCCTGATCCATTCTGGTCTCTGGTCACGGTGCTGTCACTATAAATGTGCTGTCTGCTGATCCATGCTGGTCTCTAGTCACGGTGCTGTCACTATAAATTTGCTGTCTGCTGATCCATTCTGGTCTCTGGTCATGGTGCTGTCACTGTCACTGTGCTGTCTGTTCTAGTCACTTCTGGCCTCTGGTCACGGTGCTGTCACTATCACTCTGCTGTCTGTGCTGATTCATTCTGGTCACGGTGCTGTCACTGTGCTGTCTGCTGATCCATTCTGGTCTCTGTTCGCGGTGCTGTCACTATCACTGTGCTGTCTGCTGATCCATTCTGGTCTCTGGTCACGGTGCTGTCCTATAATTGTGCTGTCTGCTGATCCATTCTGGTCTCTGTTCACGGTGCTGTCACTATCACTGTGCTGTCTGCTGATCCCTTCTGGTCTCTGGTCACGGTGCTGTCACTATCACTGTGCTGTCTGTACTTATCCATTCTGGTCTCTGGTCATGGTGCTGTCACTATAAATGTGCTGTCTGCTGATCCATTCTGGTCTCTGGTCACGGTGCTATCACTGTGCTGTCTGCTGATCCATTCTGGTCTCTGTTCGCGGTGCTGTCACTATCACTGTGCTGTCTGTGCTGATCCATTCTGGTCTCTAGTCATGGTACTGTCACTATCACTGTGCTGTCTGCTGATCCATTCTGGTCTCTGGTCACGGTGCTGTCACTATCACTGTGCTGTCTGCTGATCCATTCTGGTCTCTGGTCACGGTGCTGTCGCGATCACTGTGCTGTCTGCTGATCCTTTCTGGTCTCTAGTCATGGTGCTGTCACTATAAATTTGCTGTCTGCTGAACCATTCTAGTCTCTGGTCTCGGTGCTGTCACTGTGCTGTCTGCTGATCCATTCTGGTCTCTGGTCGCGGTGCTGTCACTATCACTGTGCTGTCTGCTGATCCATTCTGGTCTCTGGTCACGGTGCTGTCACTATAAATGTGCTGTCTGTACTGATCCATTCTGGTCTCTGGTCACGGTGCTGTTACTGTCACTGTGCTGTCTGCTGATCCATTCTGGTCTCTGGTCACGGTGCTGTCACTATCACTGTGCTGTCTGCTGATCCATTCTGGTCTCTGGTCACGGTGCTGTCACTGTCACTGTGCTGTCTGCTAATCCATTCTGGTCTCTAGTCACGGTGCTGTCACTGTCACTGTGCTATCTGCTAATCAATTCTGGTCTCTGGTCACGGTGCTGTCACTGTCTCTGTGCTGTCTTCTGATCCATTCTGGTCTCTGGTCACGGTGCTGTCACTGTCTCTGTGCTGTCTCCTGATCCTTTCTGGTCTCTGGTCACGGTGCTGTCACTATAAATGTGCTGTCTGCTGATCCATTCTGGTCTCTAGTCACGGTGCTGTCACTATAAATTTGCTGTCTGCTGAACCATTCTAGTCTCTGGTCACGTTGCTGTCACTGTGCTGTCTGCTGATCCATACTGGTCTCTGGTCACGGTGCTGTCACAATCACTGTGCTGTCTGTACTGATTCATTCTGGTCACGGTGCTGTCACTGTGCTGTCTGCTAATCCATTCTGGTCTCTGGTCGCGGTGCTGTCACTATCACTGTGCTGTCTGCTGATCCATTCTGGTCTCTGGTCACGGTGCTGTCACTATAAATGTGCTGTCTGCTGATCCATTCTGGTCTCTGGTCATGGTGCTGTCACTATCACTGTGCTGTCTGTACTGATCCATTCTAGTCTCTGGTCACGGTGCTGTCACTGTCACTGTGCTGTCTGCTGATCCATTCTGGTCTCTGGTCACGGTGCTGTCACTGTGCTGTCTTCTGATCCATTCTGGTCTCTGGTCACGGTGCTGTCACTATCACTGTGCTGTCTGCTGATCCATTCTGGTCTCTGGTCACGGTGCTGTCAATATCACTGTGCTGTCTGTACTGATCCATTCTGGTCTCTGGTCACGGTGCTGTCACTATCACTGTGCTATCTGCTGTTCCATTCTGGTCTCTAGTCACGGTGCTGTCACTGTCACTGTGCTCTCTGTGCTGATCCATTTTGATCTCTGGTCACGGTGCTGTCACTGTCACTGTGCTATCTGCTAATCCATTCTGGTCTCTGGTCACGGTGCTGTCACTGTCTCTGTGCTGTCTTCTGATCCATTCTGGTCTCTGGTCACGGTGCTGTCACTGTCTCTGTGCTTTCTCCTGATCCATTCTGGTCTCTGGTCACTGTGCTGTCTGCTGATCCATTCTGGTCTCTGGTCACGGTGCTGTCACTATCACTGTGCTGTCTGTACTGATTCATTCTGGTCATGGTGCGGTCACTGTCACTGTGCTGTCTGCTGATCCATTCTGGTCTCTGGTCGCGGTGCTGTCACTATCACTGTGCTGTCTGCTGATCCATTCTGGTCTCTGGTCACGGTGCTGTCACTGTGCTGTCTGCTGATCCATTCTGGTCTCTGGTCACGGTGCTGTCACTGTGCTGTCTGCTTATCCATTCTGGTCTCTGGTCACGGTGCTGTCACTATCACTGTGCTGTCTGTGCTGATCCATTCTGGTCTCTGGTAATGGTGCTGTCACTATCACTGTGCTGTCTGCTGTTCCATTCTGGTCTCTATTCACGGTGCTTTCGCTATCACTGTGCTATCTGCTGTTCCATTCTGATCTCTGGTCACGGTGCTGTCACTGTCACTGTGCTGTCTGTGCTGATCCGTTCTGGTCTCTGGTCACGGCGCTGTCACTATCACTTTGCTGTCTGCTGATCCTTTCTGGTCTCTGGTCACGGCGCTGTCACTATCACTGTGCTGTCTGCCGATCCATTCTGGTCTCTAGTCACGGTGCTGTCGCGATCACTGTGCTGTCTGCTGATCCTTTCTGGTCTCTAGTCATGGTGCTGTCACTATAAATTTGCTGTCTGCTGAACCATTCTAGTCTCTGGTCACGGTGCTGTCACTGTGCTGTCTGCTGATCCATTCTGGTCTCTGGTCGCGGTGCTGTCACTATCACTGTGCTGTCTGCTGATCCATTCTGGTCTCTGGTCACGGTGCTGTCACTATAAATGTGGTCACGGTGCTGTTACTGTCACTGTGCTGTCTGCTGATCCATTCTGGTCTCTGGTCGCGGTGCTGTCACTATCACTGTGCTGTCTGCTGATCCATTCTGGTCTCTGGTCACGGTGCTGTCACTATAAATGTGGTCACGGTGCTGTCACTATCACTGTGCTGTCTGTTGATCCATTCTGGTCTCTGGTCACGGTGCTGTCACTATCACTGTGCTGTCTGTACTGATCCATTCTGGTCTCTGGTCACGCTGCTGTCACGGTCCCTGTGCTGTCTGTGCTGATCCATTCTGGTCTCTGGTAATGGTGCTGTCACTATCACTGTGCTATCTGCTGATCCATTCTGGTCTCTGGTCACGGTGCTGTCACTATCACTTTGCTGTCTGTACTGATCCATTCTGGTCTCTGGTCACGGTGCTGTCACTGTCACTGTGCTGTCTGCTGATCCATTCTGGTCTCTTGTCACGGTGCTGTCACTATCACTGTGCTGTCTGTACTGATCCATTCTGGTCTCTGGTCACGGTGCTGTCACTGTGCTGTCTGCTGATCCATTCTGGCCTCTGGTCACGGTGCTGTCACTGTGCTGTCTGCTGATCCATTCTGGTCTCTGGTCGCGGTGCTGTCACTATAAATTTGCTGTCTGCTGAACCATTCTAGTCTCTGGTCACGGTGCTGTCACTGTGCTGTCTGCTGATCCATTCTGGTCTCTGGTCACGGTGCTGTCACTATCACTGTGCTGTCTGCTGATCCATTCTGGTCTCTGGTCACGGTGCTGTCTCTATCACTGTGCTGTCTGTACTGATCCATTCTGGTCTCTGGTCACAGTGCTGTCACTGTGCTGTCTGCTGATCCATTCTGGCCTCTGGTCACGGTGCTGTCACTGTGCTGTCTGCTGATCCATTCTGGACTCTGGTCACGGTGCTGTCACTGTGCTGTCTGCTGATCCATTCTGGTCTCTGGTCGCGGTGCTGTTACTGTCACTGTGCTGTCTGCTGTTCCATTCTGGTCTCTGGTCATGGTGCTGTCACTATCACTGTGCAGTCTGTTCTGATCCATTCTGGACTCTGGTCACGGTGCTGTCACTGTGCTGTCTGCTGATCCATTCTGGCCTCTGGTCACGGTGCTGTCACTGTGCTGTCTGCTGATCCATTCTGGACTCTGGTCACGGTGCTGTCACTGTGCTGTCTGCTGATCCATTCTGGCCTCTGGTCACGGTGCTGTCACTATCAATGTGCTGTTTGTGCTGATCCATTCTGGTCTCTGGTCACGGTGCTGTCACTGTTACTGTGCTGTCTGTTCTAGTCACTTCTGGTCTCTGGTCATGGTGCTGTCACTATCACTGTGCTGTCTGCTGATCCATTCAGGTCACGGTGCTGTCACTATCACTGTGCTGTCTGCTGATCCATTCTGGTCACTGGTCACGGTGCTGTCACGATCACTGTGCTGTCTTCTGATCCAATCTGGTCTCTGGTCACGGTGCTGTCACTATCACTCTGCTGTCTGTGCTGATTCATTCTGGTCACGGTGCTGTCACTGTGCTGTCTGCTGATCCATTCTGGTCTCTGTTCGCGGTGCTATCACTATCACTGTGCTGTCTGCTGATCCATTCTGGTCTCTGGTCACGGTGCTGTCACTATAAATGTGCTGTCTGCTGATCCATTCTGGTCTCTGTTCACAGTGCTGTCACTATCACTGTGCTGTCTGTACTGATCCATTCTGGTCTCTGGTCATGGTGCTGTCACTATAAATGTGCTGTCTGCTGATCCATTCTGGTCTCTGGTCACAGTGCTGTCACTATCACTGTGCTGTCTGTACTGATCCATTCTGGTCTCTGGTCACGGTGCTGTCACTATCACTGTGCTGTCTGCTGATCCATTCTGGTCTCTGGTCACAGTGCTGTCACTATCACTGTGCTGTCTGTACTGATCCATTCTGGTCTCTGGTCATGGTGCTGTCACTATAAATGTGCTGTCTGCTGATCCATTCTGGTCTCTGGTCACGGTGCTATCACTGTGCTGTCTGCTGATCCATTCTGGTCTCTGGTCACGGTGCTGTCACTATAAATGTGCTGTCTGCTGATCCATTCTGGTCTCTGGTCACGGTGCTGTCACTATCACTGTGCTGTCTGTACTGATCCATTCTGATCTCTTGTCATGGTGCTGTCACTATAAATGTGCTGTCTGCTGATACATTCTGCTCTTTGGTCACGGTGCTGTCACTGTCACAGTACTGTCTGTCCTAATCCATTCTGGTCTCTGGTCACGGTGCTGTCACTATCACTGTGCTGTCTGCTGATCCATACTGGTCTCTGGTCACGGTGCTGTCACTATCAATGTGCTGTCTATGCTGATCCATTCTGGTCTCTGGTCACGGTGCTATCACTATCACTTTGCTGTCTGCTGATCCTTTCTGGTCTCTGGTCACGGCGCTGTCACTATCACTGTGCTGTCTGCTGATCCATTCTGGTCTCTGGTCACGGCGCTGTCACTATCACTTTGCTGTCTGCTGATCCTTTCTGGTCTCTGGTCACGGCGCTGTCACTATCACTGTGCTGTCTGCTGATCCATTCTGGTCTCTGGTCACGGTGCTGTCGCGATCACTGTGCTGTCTGCTGATCCTTTCTGGTCTCTAGTCATGGTGCTGTCACTATAAATTTGCTGTCTGCTGAACCATTCTAGTCTCTGGTCACGGTGCTGTCACTGTGCTGTCTGCTGATCCATTCTGGTCTCTGGTCGCGGTGCTGTCACTATCACTGTGCTGTCTGCTGATCCATTCTGGTCTCTGGTCACGGTGCTGTCACTATAAATGTGCTGTCTGCTGATCCATTCTGGTCTCTGGTCACGGTGCTGTCACTATCACTGTGCTGTCTGTACTGATCCATTCTGGTCTCTGGTCACGGTGCTGTTACTGTCACTGTGCTGTCTGCTGATCCATTCTGGTCTCTGGTCATGGTGCTGTCACTGTGCTGTCTGCTGATCCATTCTGGTCTCTGGTCACGGTGCTGTCACTATCACTGTGCTGTCTGTACTGATCCATTCTGGTCTCTGGTCACGGTGCTGTCACTGTCACTGTGCTGTCTGCTGATCCATTCTGGTCTCTTGTCACGGTGCTGTCAAAGTGCTGTCTGCTGATCCATTCTGGTCTCTGGTCACGGTGCTGTCACGGTCTCTGTGCTGTCTTCTGATCCATTATGGTCTCTGGTCACGGTGCTGTCACTGTCTCTGTGCTGTCTCCTGATCCATTCTGGTCTCTGGTCACGGTGCTGTCACTATAAATTTGCTGTCTGCTGAACCATTCTAGTCTCTGGTCACGGTGCTGTCACTGTGCTGTCTGCTGATCCATACTGGTCTCTGGTCACGGTGCTGTCACAATCACTGTGCTGTCTGTACTGATTCATTCTGGTCACGGTGCTGTCACTGTGCTGTCTGCTGATCCATTCTGGTCTCTGGTCGCGGTGCTGTCACTATCACTGTGCTGTCTGTACTGATTCATTCTGGTCACGGTGCTGTCACTGTGCTGTCTGCTGATCCATTCTGGTCTCTGGTCACGGTGCTGTCACTATAAATGTGCTGTCTGCTGATCCATTCTGGTCTCTGGTCATGGTGCTGTCACTATCACTGTGCTGTCTGTACTGATCCATTCTAGTCTCTGGTCACGGTGCTGTCACTGTCACTGTGCTGTCTGCTGATCCATTCTGGTCTCTGGTCACGGTGCTGTCACTGTGCTGTCTGCTGATCCATTCTGGTCTCTGGTCACGGTGCTGTCACTGTGCTGTCTGCTGATCCATTCTGGTCTCTGGTCACGGTGCTGTCACGGTCACTGTGCTGTCTGCTGATCCATTCTGGTCTCTGGTAATGGTGCTGTCACTATCACTGTGCTATCTGCTGTTCCATTCTTGTCTCTAGTCACGGTGCTGTCACTGTCACTGTGCTCTCTGTGCTGATCCATTTTGATCTCTGGTCACGGTGCTGTCACTGTCACTGTGCTATCTGCTAATCCATTCTGGTCTCTGGTCACGGTGCTATCACTGTCTCTGTGCTGTCTTCTGATCCATTCTGGTCTCTGGTCACGGTGCTGTCACTGTCTCTGTGCTTTCTCCTGATCCATTCTTGTCTCTGGTCACGGTGCTGTCACTATAAATGTGCTGTCTGCTGATCCATTCTGGTCTCTAGTCACGGTGCTGTCACTATAAATTTGCTGTCTGCTGAACCATTCTAGTCTCTGGTCACGGTGCTGTCACTGTGCTGTCTGCTGATCCATACTGGTCTCTGGTCACGGTGCTGTCACTATCACTGTGCTGTCTGTACTGATTCATTCTGGTCACGGTGCTGTCACTGTCTCTGTGCTTTCTCCTGATCCATTCTTGTCTCTGGTCACGGTGCTGTCACTATAAATGTGCTGTCTGCTGATCCATTCTGGTCTCTAGTCACGGTGCTGTCACTATAAATGTGCTGTCTGCTGATCCATTCTGGTCTCTGGTCACGGTGCTGTCACTGTGCTGTCTGCTGATCCATTCTGGTCTCTGGTCGCGGTGCTGTCACTATCACTGTGCTGTCTGCTGATCCATTCTCGTCTCTGGTCACGGTGCTGTCACTATCACTGTGCTGTCTGCTGATCCATTCTAGTCTCTGATCACGGTGCTGTCACTGTGCTGTCTGCTGATCCATTCTGGTCTCTGGTCATGGTGCTGTCACTATCACTGTGCTGTCTGCTGATCCATTCTAGTCTCTGGTCTCGGTGCTGTCACTGTGCTGTCTGCTGATCCATTCTGGTCTCTGGTCACGGTGCTGTCACTGTGCTGTCTGCTGATCCATTCTGGTCTCTGGTCACGGTGCTGTCACTGTGCTGTCTGCTTATCCATTCTGGTCTCTGGTCATGGTGCTGTCACTATCACTGTGCTGTCTGTGCTGATCCATTCTGGTCTCTGGTAATGGTGCTTTCACTATCACTGTGCTGTCTGCTGTTCCATTCTGGTCTCTATTCACGGTGCTGTCGCTATCACTGTGCTATCTGCTGTTCCATTCTGGTCTCTGGTCACGGTGCTGTCACTGTCACTGTGCTGTCTGTGCTGATCCGTTCTGGTCTCTGGTCACGGTGCTGTCACTGTCACTGTGCTGTCTGCTGATCCATTCTGGTCTCTTGTCCCGGTGCTGTCACTGTGCTGTCTGCTGATCCATTCTGGTCTCTGGTCACGGTGCTGTCACTGTGCTGTCTGCTTATCCATTCTGGTCTCTGGTCATGGTGCTGTCACTATCACTGTGCTGTCTGTGCTGATCCATTCTGGTCTCTGGTAATGGTGCTTTCACTATCACTGTGCTGTCTGCTGTTCCATTCTGGTCTCTATTCACGGTGCTGTCGCTATAACTGTGCTATCTGCTGTTCCATTCTGGTCTCTAGTCACAGTGCTGTCACTGTCTCTGTGCTGTCTTCTGATCCATTCTGGTCTCTGGTCACGGTGCTGTCACTGTCTCTGTGCTTTCTCCTGATCCATTCTGGTCTCTGGTCACTGTGCTGTCACTATAAATTTGCTGTCTGCTGAACCATTCTGGTCTCTATTCACGGTGCTGTCACTATCACTGTGCTGTCTGCTGATCCATTCTGGTCTCTAGTCACGGTGCTGTCACTATAAATTTGCTGTCTGCTGAACCATTCTGGTCTCTATTCACGGTGCTGTCACTATCACTGTACTATCTGCTGTTCCATTCTGGTCTCTGGTCACGGTGCTGTCACTGTCACTGTGCTGTCTGTGCTGATCCATTCTGGTCTCTGGTCACGGAGCTGTCACTGTCACTGTGCTGTCTGCTGATCCATTCTGGTCTCTGGTCACGGTGCTGTCACTGTGCTGTCTGCTGATCCATTCTGGTCTCTGGTCACGGTGCTGTCACTGTGCTGTCTGCTGATCCATTCTGGTCTCTGGTCATGGTGCTGTCACTATCATTGTGCTGTCTGTGCTGATCCATTCTGGTCTCTGGTCACGGTGCTGTCACTGTCACTGTGCTGTCTGTGCTGATCCATTCTGGTCGCTGGTCACGGTGGTGTCACTATCACTGTGCTGTCTGCTGATCCATTCTGGTCTCTGGTCACAGTGCTGTCACTGTGCTGTCTGCTGATCCATTCTGGCCTCGGGTCACGGTGCTGTCACTATCACTGTGCTGTCTGTGCTGTTCCATTCTGGTCTCTGGTCACGGTGCTGTCACTATCACTGTGCTGTCTGCTGATCCATGCTGGTCTCTGGTCACGGTGCTGTCACTATCAATGTGCTGTCTATGCTGATCCATTCTGGTCTCTGGTCACGGTGCTATCACTATCACTGTGCTGTCTGCTGATCCATTCTGGTCTCTGGTCACGGCGCTGTCACTATCACTTTGCTGTCTGCTGATCCTTTCTGGTCTCTGGTCACGGCGCTGTCACTATCACTTTGCTGTCTGCTGATCCTTTCTGGTCTCTGGTCACGGCACTGTCACTATCACTGTGCTGTCTGCTGATCCATTCTGGTCTCTGGTCACGGTGCTGTCGCGATCACTGTGCTGTCTTCTGATCCTTTCTGGTCTCTAGTCATGGTGCTGTCACTATAAATTTGCTGTCTGCTGAACCATTCTAGTCTCTGGTCACGGTGCTGTCACTGTGCTGTCTGCTGATCCATTCTGGTCTCTGGTCGCGGTGCTGTCACTATCACTGTGCTGTCTGCTGATCCATTCTCGTCTCTGGTCACGGTGCTGTCACTATAAATGTGCTGTCTGCTGATCCATTCTGGTCTCTGGTCACGGTGCTGTCACTGTGCTGTCTGCTGATCCATTCTGGTCTCTGGTCACGGTGCTGTCACTGTCACTGTGCTGTCTGCTGATCCATTCTGGTCTCTTGTCACGGTGCTATCAACGTGCTGTCTGCTGATCCATTCTGGTCACGGTGCTGTCACTATCACTGTGCTATCTGCTGTTCCATTCTGGTCTCTAGTCACGGTGCTGTCACTATCACTGTGCTATCTGCTGTTCCATTCTGGTCTCTAGTCACGGTGCTGTCACTGTCACTGTGCTGTCTGTGCTGATCCATTTTGATCTCTGGTCACGGTGCTGTCACTGTCACTGTGCTGTCTGTGCTGATCCATTCTGGTCTCTGGTAATGGTGCTGTCACTATCACTGTGCTATCTGCTGTTCCATTCTGGTCTCTAGTCACGGTGCTGTCACTGTCACTGTGCTGTCTGTGCTGATCCATTTTGATCTCTGGTCACGGTGCTGTCACTGTCACTGTGCTGTCTGTGCTGATCCATTTTGATCTCTGGTCACGGTGCTGTCACTGTCACTGTGCTGTTCCATTCTGGTCTCTAGTCACGGTGCTGTCACTGTCACTGTGCTGTCTGTGCTGATCCATTCTGGTCTCTGGTCACGGTGCTGTCACTGTCACTGTGCTCTCTGTGCTGATCCATTCTGGTCTCTAGTCACGGTGCTGTCACTGTCACTGTGCTATCTGCTAATCCATTCTGGTCTCTGGTCACGGTGCTGTCACTGTCTCTGTGCTGTCTTCTGATCCATTCTGGTCTCTGGTCACGGTGCTGTCACTGTCTCTGTGCTGTCTGCTGATCCATTCTGGTCTCTAGTCACGGTGCTGTCACTATAAATTTGCTGTCTGCTGAACCATTCTAGTCTCTGGTCACGGTGCTGTCACTGTGCTGTCTGCTGATCCATACTGGTCTCTGGTCACGGTACTGTCACTGTCATTGTGCTGTCTGCTAATCCATTCTGGTCTCTAGTCACGGTGCTGTCACTGTCACTGTGCTATCTGCTAATCCATTCTTGTCTCTGGTCACGGTGCTGTCACTGTCTCTGTGCTGTCTTCTGATCCATTATGGTCTCTGGTCACGGTGCTGTCACTGTCTCTGTGCTGTCTCCTGATCCATTCTGGTCTCTGGTCACGGTGCTGTCACTATAAATGTGCTGTCTGCTGATCCATTCTGGTCTCTAGTCACGGTGCTGTCACTATAAATTTGCTGTCTGCTGAACCATTCTAGTCTCTGGTCACGGTGCTGTCACTGTGCTGTCTGCTGATCCATACTGGTCTCTGGTCACGGTGCTGTCACAATCACTGTGCTGTCTGTACTGATTCATTCTGGTCACGGTGCTGTCACTGTGCTGTCTGCTGATCCATTCTGGTCTCTGGTCGAGGTGCTGTCACTATCACTGTGCTGTCTGTACTGATTCATTCTGGTCACGGTGCTGTCACTGTGCTGTCTGCTGATCCATTCTGGTCTCTGGTCACGGTGCTGTCACTATAAATGTGCTGTCTGCTGATCCATTCTGGTCTCTGGTCATGGTGCTGTCACTATCACTGTGCTGTCTGTACTGATCCATTCTAGTCTCTGGTCATGGTGCTGTCACTGTCACTGTGCTGTCTGCTGATCCATTCTGGTCTCTGGTCACGGTGCTGTCACTGTGCTGTCTGCTGATCCATTCTGGTCTCTGGTCACGGTGCTGTCACTGTGCTGTCTGCTGATCCATTCTGGTCTCTGGTCACGGTGCTGTCACGGTCACTGTGCTGTCTGCTGATCCATTCTGGTCTCTGGTAATGGTGCTGTCACTATCACTGTGCTATCTGCTGTTCCATTCTTGTCTCTAGTCACGGTGCTGTCACTGTCACTGTGCTCTCTGTGCTGATCCATTTTGATCTCTGGTCACGGTGCTGTCACTGTCACTGTGCTATCTGCTAATCCATTCTGGTCTCTGGTCACGGTGCTGTCACTGTCTCTGTGCTGTCTTCTGATCCATTCTGGTCTCTGGTCACGGTGCTGTCACTGTCTCTGTGCTTTCTCCTGATCCATTCTGGTCTCTGGTCACGGTGCTGTCACTATAAATTTGCTGTCTGCTGAACCATTCTAGTCTCTGGTCACGGTGCTGTCACTGTGCTGTCTGCTGATCCATACTGGTCTCTGGTCACGGTGCTGTCACTATCACTGTGCTGTCTGTACTGATTCATTCTGGTCACGGTGCGGTCACTGTGCTGTCTGCTGATCCATTCTGGTCTCTGGTCACGGTGCTGTCACTGTGCTGTCTGCTGATCCATTCTGGTCTCTGGTCGCGGTGCTGTCACTATCACTGTGCTGTCTGCTGATCCATTCTGGTCTCTGGTCACGGTGCTGTCACTATAAAAGTGCTGTCTGCTGATCCATTCTAGTCTCTGGTCACGGTGCTGTCACTATCACTGTGCTGTCTGCTGATCCATTCTAGTCTCTGGTCACGGTGCTGTCACTGTGCTGTTTGCTGATCCATTCTGGTCTCTTGTCATGGTGCTGTCACTATCACTGTGCTGTCTGCTGATCCATTCTAGTCTCTGGTCACGGTGCTGTCACTGTGCTGTCTGCTGATCCATTCTGGTCTCTGGTC
Source organism: Taudactylus pleione (assembly GCA_031769625.1). Lineage (NCBI taxonomy): Eukaryota > Metazoa > Chordata > Amphibia > Anura > Myobatrachidae > Taudactylus > Taudactylus pleione. The sequence continues at coordinate 786,114 of JAUIMM010000336.1, forward strand.
ACGGTGCTGTCACTGTGCTGTCTGCTGATCCATTCTGGTCTCTGGTCACGGTGCTGTCACTGTGCTGTCTGCTTATCCATTCTGGTCTCTGGTCATGGTGCTGTCACTATCACTGTGCTGTCTGTGCTGATCCATTCTGGTCTCTGGTAATGGTGCTTTCACTATCACTGTGCTGTCTGCTGTTCCATTCTGGTCTCTATTCACGGTGCTGTCGCTATCACTGTGCTATCTGCTGTTCCATTCTGGTCTCTGGTCACGGTGCTGTCACTGTCACTGTGCTGTCTGTGCTGATCCGTTCTGGTCTCTGGTCACGGTGCTGTCACTGTCACTGTGCTGTCTGCTGATCCATTCTGGTCTCTTGTCCCGGTGCTGTCACTGTGCTGTCTGCTGATCCATTCTGGTCTCTTGTCACGGTGCTGTCACGGTCACTGTGCTGTCTGTGCTGATCCATTCTGGTCTCTGGTAATGGTGCTGTCACTATCACTATGCTATCTGCTGTTCCATTCTGGTCTCTGGTCACGGTGCTGTCACTGTCTCTGTGCTGTCTTCTGATCCATTCTGGTCTCTGGTCACGGTGCTGTCACTGTCTCTGTGCTTTCTCCTGATCCATTCTGGTCTCTGGTCACGGTGCTGTCACTATAAATTTGCTGTCTGCTGAACCATTCTGGTCTCTATTCACGGTGCTGTCACTATCACTGTACTATCTGCTGTTCCATTCTGGTCTCTGGTCACGGTGCTGTCACTGTCACTGTGCTGTCTGTGCTGATCCATTCTGGTCTCTGGTCACGGAGCTGTCACTGTCACTGTGCTGTCTGCTGATCCATTCTGGTCTCTGGTCACGGTGCTGTCACTGTGCTGTCTGCTGATCCATTCTGGTCTCTGGTCACGGTGCTGTCACTATAAATTTGCTGTCTGCTGAACCATTCTGGTCTCTATTCACGGTGCTGTCACTATCACTGTACTATCTGCTGTTCCATTCTGGTCTCTGGTCACGGTGCTGTCACTGTCACTGTGCTGTCTGTGCTGATCCATTCTGGTCTCTGGTCACGGAGCTGTCACTGTCACTGTGCTGTCTGCTGATCCATTCTGGTCTCTGGTCACGGTGCTGTCACTGTGCTGTCTGCTGATCCATTCTGGTCTCTAGTCACGGTGCTGTCACTATAAATTTGCTGTCTGCTGAACCATTCTGGTCTCTATTCACGGTGCTGTCACTATCACTGTACTATCTGCTGTTCCATTCTGGTCTCTGGTCACGGTGCTGTCACTGTCACTGTGCTGTCTGTGCTGATCCATTCTGGTCTCTGGTCACGGAGCTGTCACTGTCACTGTGCTGTCTGCTGATCCATTCTGGTCTCTGGTCACGGTGCTGTCACTGTGCTGTCTGCTGATCCATTCTGGTCTCTGGTCACGGTGCTGTCACTGTGCTGTCTGCTGATCCATTCTGGCCTCGGGTCACGGTGCTGTCACTATCACTGTGCTGTCTGTGCTGATCCATTCTGGTCTCTGGTCACGGTGCTGTCACTATCACTGTGCTGTCTGCTGATCCATGCTGGTCTCTGGTCACGGTGCTGTCACTATCAATGTGCTGTCTATGCTGATCCATTCTGGTCTCTGGTCACGGTGCTATCACTATCACTGTGCTGTCTGCTGATCCATTCTGGTCTCTGGTCACGGCGCTGTCACTATCACTGTGCTGTCTGCTGATCCTTTCTGGTCTCTGGTCACGGCGCTGTCACTATCACTTTGCTGTCTGCTGATCCTTTCTGGTCTCTGGTCACGGCACTGTCACTATCACTGTGCTGTCTGCTGATCCATTCTGGTCTCTGGTCACGGTGCTGTCGCGATCACTGTGCTGTCTTCTGATCCTTTCTGGTCTCTGGTCACGGTGCTGTCACTATAAATGTGCTGTCTGCTGAACCATTCTAGTCTCTGGTCACGGTGCTGTCACTGTGCTGTCTGCTGATCCATTCTGGTCTCTGGTCGCGGTGCTGTCACTATCACTGTGCTGTCTGCTGATCCATTCTGGTCTCTGGTCGCGGTGCTGTCACTATCACTGTGCTGTCTGCTGATCCATTCTGGTCTCTGGTCACGGTGCTGTCACTATCACTGTGCTGTCTGCTGATCCATTCTGGTCTCTGGTCACGGTGCTGTCACTATAAATGTGCTGTCTGCTGATCCATTCTGGTCACGGTGCTGTCACTATCACTGTGCTTTCTGCTGTTCCATTCTGGTCTCTAGTCACGGTGCTGTCACTGTCACTGTGCTGTCTGTGCTGATCCATTTTGATCTCTGGTCACGGTGCTGTCACTGTCACTGTCCTGTCTGTGCTGATCCATTCTGGTCTCTGGTAATGGTGCTGTCACTATCACTGTGCTATCTGCTGTTCCATTCTGGTCTCTAGTCACGGTGTTGTCACTGTCACTGTGCTGTCTGTGCTGATCCATTTTGATCTCTGGTCACGGTGCTGTCACTGTCACTGTGCTGTCTGTGCTGATCCATTTTGATCTCTGGTCACGGTGCTGTCACTGTCACTGTGCTGTTCCATTCTGGTCTCTAGTCACGGTGCTGTCACTGTCACTGTGCTGTCTGTGCTGATCCATTCTGGTCTCTGGTCACGGTGCTGTCACTGTCACTGTGCTCTCTGTGCTGATCCATTCTGGTCTCTAGTCACGGTGCTGTCACTGTCACTGTGCTATCTGCTAATCCATTCTGGTCTCTGGTCACGGTGCTGTCACTGTCTCTGTGCTGTCTTCTGATCCATTCTGGTCTCTGGTCACGGTGCTGTCACTGTCTCTGTGCTGTCTGCTGATCCATTCTGGTCTCTAGTCACGGTGCTGTCACTATAAATTTGCTGTCTGCTGAACCATTCTAGTCTCTGGTCACGGTGCTGTCACTGTGCTGTCTGCTGATCCATACTTGTCTCTGGTCACGGTACTGTCACAATCACTGTGCTGTCTGTACTGATTCAATCTGGTCACGGTGCTGTCACTGTGCTGTCTGCTGATCCATTCTGGTCTCTGGTCGCGGTGCTGTCACTATCACTGTGCTGTCTGCTGATCCATTCTGGTCTCTGGTCATGGTGCTGTCACTATCACTGTGCTGTCTGTACTGATCCATTCTAGTCTCTGGTCACGGTGCTGTCACTGTCACTGTGCTGTCTGCTGATCCATTCTGGTCTCTGGTCACGGTGCTGTCACTGTGCTGTCTGCTGATCCATTCTGGTCTCTGGTCACGGTGCTGTCACTGTGCTGTCTGCTGATCCATTCTGGTCTCTGGTCACGGTGCTGTCACTATCACTGTGCTGTCTGTACTGATCCATTCTGGTCTCTGGTCACGGTGCTGTCACTGTCACTGTGCTGTCTGCTGATCCATTCTGGTCTCTTGTCACGGTGCTGTCACTGTGCTGTCTGCTGATCCATTCTGGTCTCTGGTCACGGTGCTGTCACTGTCTCTTTGCTGTCTTCTGATCCATTCTGGTCTCTGGTCACGGTGCTGTCACTGTCTCTGTGCTTTCTCCTGATCCATTCTGGTCTCTGGTCACGGTGCTGTCACTATAAATTTGCTGTCTGCTGAACCATTCTAGTCTCTGGTCACGGTGCTGTCACTGTGCTGTCTGCTGATCCATACTGGTCTCTGGTCACGGTGCTGTCACTATCACTGTGCTGTCTGTACTGATTCATTCTGGTCACGGTGCGGTCACTGTGCTGTCACTATCACTGTGCTGTCTGCTGATCCATTCTGGTCTCTGGTCGCGGTGCTGTCACTATCACTGTGCTGTCTGCTGATCCATTCTGGTCTCTGGTCATGGTGCTGTCACTATCACTGTGCTGTCTGTACTGATCCATTCTAGTCTCTGGTCACGGTGCTGTCACTGTCACTGTGCTGTCTGCTGATCCATTCTGGTCTCTGGTCACGGTGCTGTCACTGTGCTGTCTGCTGATCCATTCTGGTCTCTGGTCACGGTGCTGTCACTGTGCTGTCTGCTGATCCATTCTGGTCTCTGGTCAAGGTGCTGTCACTATCACTGTGCTGTCTGTGCTGATCCATTCTGGTCTCTGGTAATGGTGCTGTCACTATCACTGTGCTGTCTGCTGTTCCATTCTGGTCTCTATTCACGGTGCTGTCGCTATCACTGAGCTGTCTGCTGTTCCATTCTGGTCTCTGGTCACGGTGCTGTCACTGTCACTGTGCTGTCTGTGCTGATCCGTTCTGGTCTCTGGTCACGGTGCTGTCACTGTCACTGTGCTGTCTGCTGATCCATTCTGGTCTCTGGTCACGGTGCTGTCACGGTCACTGTGCTGTCTGTGCTGATCCATTCTGGTCTCTAGTAATGGTGCTGTCACTATCACTATGCTATCTGCTGTTCCATTCTGGTCTCTAGTCACGGTGCTGTCACTGTCACTGTGCTCTCTGTGCTGATCCATTTTGATCTCTGGTCACGGTGCTGTCACTGTCACTGTGCTGTCTTCTGATCCATTCTGGTCTCTGGTCACGGTGCTGTCACTGTCTCTGTGCTTTCTCATGATCCATTCTGGTCTCTGGTCACGGTGCTGTCACTATCACTGTGCTGTCTGCTGAACCATTCTGGTCTCTATTCACGGTGCTGTCACTATCACTGTGCTATCTGCTGTTCCATTCTGGTCTCTGTTCACGGTGCTGTCACTGTCACTGTGCTGTCTGCTGATCCATTCTGGTCTCTGGTCACGGTGCTGTCACTGTGCTGTCTGCTGATCCATTCTGGTCTCTGGTCATGGTGCTGTCACTATCACTGTGCTGTCTGTGCTGATCCATTCTGGTCTCTGGTAAAGGTGCTGTCACTATCACTGTGCTGTCTGCTGATCCATTCTGGTCTCTGGTCACGGTGCTGTCACTGTCACTGTGCTGTCTGCTAATCCAATCTGGTCTCTAGTCACGGTGCTGTCACTGTCACTGTGCTGTCTGCTAATCCATTCTGGTCTCTGGTCACGGTGCTGTCACTGTCTCTGTGCTGTCTGTGCTGATCCATTCTGGTCTCTGGTCACGGTGCTGTCACTGTCACTGTGCTGTCTGCTAATCCAATCTGGTCTCTAGTCACGGTGCTGTCACTGTCACTGTGCTGTCTGCTAATCCATTCTGGTCTCTGGTCACGGTGCTGTCACTGTCTCTGTGCTGTCTCCTGATCCATTCTGGTCTCTGGTCACGGTGCTGTCACTGTCTCTGTGCTGTCTCCTGATCCATTCTGGTCTCTGATCACGGTGCTGTCACTATAAATGTGCTGTCTGCTGATCCATTCTTGTCTCTGGTCACGGTGCTGTCACTGTCACTGTGCTGTCTCCTGTTCCATTCTGGTCACTGGTCACGGTGCTGTCACTATAAATGTGCTGTCTGCAGATCCATTCTGGTCTCTGGTCATGGTGCTGTCACTGTGCAGTCTGTGCTGATCCATTCTGATCTCTAGTCATGGTGCTGTCACTATCACTGTGCTGTCTACTGATCCATTCTGGTCTCTGGTCACGGTGCTATCACTATCACTGTGCTGTCTGCTGATACATTGTGGTCCCGCTGCTGTCACTATCACTGTGCTGTCTGCTGATCCATACTGGACTCTGGTCACGGTGCTGTCACTATCACTGTGCTATCTGCTGATCCATTCTGGTCTCTGGTCACGGTGCTGTCACTATCACTGTGCTGTCTGCTGATTCATTCTGGTCACTGGTCACGGTGCTGTCACTATCACTGTGCTGTCTGCTGATTCATTCTGGTCTCTGGTCACGGTGCTGTCACTATAAATGTGCTGTCTGCAGAACCATTCTAGTCTCTGGTCACGGTGCTGTCGCTATAAATGTGCTGTCTGCTGATCCATTCTGGTCTCTGGTCATTGTGCTGTCACTATCACTGTGCTGTCTGTGCTGATTCATTCTGGTCACGGTGCTGTCACTGTGCTGTCTGCTGATCCATTCTGGTCTCTGGTCGCGGTGCTTTCACTATCACTGTGCAGTCTGCTGATCCATTCTGGTCTCTGGTCACGGTGCTGTCACTATAAAAGTGCTGTCTGCTGATCCATTCCGGTCTCTGGTCACGGTGCTGTCACTGTCACTGTGCTGTCTCCTGATCCATTCTGGTCACTGGTCACGGTGCTGTCACTATAAATGTGCTGTCTGCTGATCCATTCTGGTTTCTTGTCATGGTGCTGTCACTGTGCAGTCTGTGCTGATCCATTCTGATCTCTGGTCATGGTGCTGTCACTATCACTGTGCTGTCTACTGATCCATTCTGGTCTCTGGTCACGGTGCTATCACTATCACTGTGCTGTCTGCTGATACATTGTGGTCACGGTGCTGTCACTATCACTGTGCTGTCTGCTGATCCATACTGGACTCTGGTCACGGTGCTGTCACTATCACTGTGCTGTCTGCTGATCCATTCTGGTCTCTGGTCACGGTGCTGTCACTATAAATGTGCTGTCTGCTGATTCATTCTGGTCACTGGTCACGGTGCTGTCACTATCTCTGTGCTGTCTGCTGATCCATTCTGGTCTCTGGTCACTGTGCTGTCACTATCACTGTGCTGTCTGTGCTGATTAATTCTGGTCACGGTGCTGTCACTGTGCTGTCTGCTGATCCATTCTGGTCTCTGGTCACGGTGCGGTCACTGTCACTGTGCTGTCTGCTGATCCATTCTGGTCTCTGGTCATGGTGCTGTCACTATCACTGTGCTGTCTGTGCTGATCCATTCTGGTCTCTGGTATTGGTGCTGTCACTATCACTGTGCTGTCTGTGCTGATCCATTCTGGTCTCTGGTCACGGAGCTGTCACTATCACTGTGCTGTCTGGTGATCCATTCCGGTCTCTGGTCATGGTGCTGGCACTGTCACTGTGCTGTCTGCTGATCCATTCTGGTCACGGTGCTGTCACTGTGCTGTCTCCTGATCCATTCTGGTCTCTGGTCGCGGTGCTGTCACTATCACTGTGCTGTTTGCTGATCCATTCTGGTCTCTGGTCACGGTGCTGTCAATGTCACTGTGCTGTCTGATGATCCATTCTGGTCTCTGGTCACGGTGCTGTCACTGTCACTGTGCTGTCTACTGATCCATTCTGGTCTCTGGTCACGGTGCTGTCACTGTGCTGTCTGCTGACCCATTCTGGTCACGGTGCTGTCACTGTCACTGTGCTGTCTGCTGATCCATTCTGGTCTCTGGTCACGGTGCTGTCACTGTCACTGTGCTGTCTGCTGATCCATTCTTGTCTCTGGTCATGGTGCTGTCACTATAAATGTGCTTTCTGCTGATCCATTCTGGTCTCTGGTCACGGCGCTGACACAGTCACTGTGCTGTCAGCTGATCCTTTCTGGTCTCTGGTCACGGTGCTGTTACTGTGCTGTCTGCTCATCCATTCTGGTCTCTGGTCACGGTGCTGTCACTGTCACTGTGCTGTCTGCTGATCCATTCCGGTCTCTGGTCATGGTGCTGTCACTGTCACTGTGCTGTCTGGTGATCCATTCTGGTCTCTGGTCACGTTGCTGTCACTGTCACTGTGCTGTCTGCTGGTCCATTCTGGTCTCTGGTCCCGGTGCTGTCACTGTGCTGTCTGCTGATCCTTTCTAGTCTCTGGTCATGGTGCTGTCACTGTGCTGTCTGCTGATCCATTCTGGTCTCTGGTCATGGTGCTGTCACTATCACTGTGCTGTCTGCTGATCCATTCTGGTCTCTGGTCATGGTGCTGTCACTATCACTGTGCTGTCTGCTGATCCATTCTGGTCTCTGGTCATGGTGCTATCACTATAAATGTGCTGTCTGCTGATCCATTCTGGTCTCTGGTCACGGTGCTGTCACTGTCACTGTGCTGTCTGCTGGTCCATTCTGGTCTCTGGTCCCGGTGCTGTCACTGTGCTGTCTGCTGATCCATTCTGGTCTCTGGTCACGGTGCTGTCACTATCACTGTGCTGTCTGCTGATCCATTACGGTCTCTGGTCACGGTGCTGTCACTATCACTGTGCTGTCTGCTGATCCATTACGGTCTCTGGTCACGGTGCTGTCACTATCACTGTGCTGTCTGCTCATCCATCTGGGCTGTCTGCTGTGTCCTGGGCTGTCTGCTGTGTCCTGGGCTGTCTGCTGTGTCCATCTCTGAGCCCAAGTTCTGGACTCCAAAAAAAAAGTAAAAAAAAAATAAAAATGTCTTTTTAAGTTTTTAACAAGTTTTTGTGTGCATGCGTGTGTGTGTGTGTGTGTGCATGCGTGTTAGGCAGACTTAACCACAGTAGCGCACAAGAGCCAGCCAGCAATGCATGTTGCACTTGCATCCTTGTGCTGCCCGACTCCAGTCGAACTTAAAAAAAAAAAAAACAATTCAAGTGTCTCTGTCTTATATATTTATTCTTCTGTATGTGTGTGTGTGTGTGTGTGTGTGTGTGTGTGTGTGTGTGTGTGTGTGTGTGTGTGTGTGTGTGCGCGTGGGTGTTAGGCTGAACCACATTATCGCACAGGATGCAGCGACTACAGTCATGTTCAGTAAAGAAAAACAATTAAAATGTCATATTTTTTTCTTGTTTGTGTGGGTGGGTTTTCAGCTTAACCGTAGTAGTGGACAAGAGCCAGCCAGCAACGCAAGTTGCCACATTGTGCTGACAGGCTCCAGTCATGATCAATCGTTACTCTGGGGCCAAGTTCTTCTGGAGCTGACAAAAAATATAAATCATCATTTGTTGTTTTTTTCTAATATTTTTGTGTGTGCCCACGACTGTACATTTATTAATTTTGTAACCGAACCTTGGCTACACTATTGGTGATTGTGACACTGCTTCTAGACTGCAGAAAAAATATGGAGGGCTGTCACATGACAGGAGAGCAAGGCCAAGAACCACATGTTGTAGATGTTGGCAACAGTGCAAGGCTGTCAACTTCCTCGACCTCTAGGTAGGCCCTTTCCCCAGGGCTTAAGTCACACCATCGATATGGTAAAGCAGGTTTTACTGAAATTAAGAAAAAAAAATTGAAAGGATATTTGACTTAGGTAAACAAAAAATTGGCAATATGCCATTCACTACACGAAGTTGCAAAGAAAGGATAAGGCCTTGGCCTTCTTACTTTATGAAGAAGACTGCTGATTCTGATAGCCCTTCTGCTTGTAGTAGTAGTAGTGGTGGTGGTGGTCCAATTAAAAATGTGAAAGTTGTTAAGACAGCTCTGGAAAAACCAACTGTGTGCCCTGAGAAATCGAAATCACAAATCCCTGAGGAGAGTGCAAGTGTGTCCGTGTGTCCGCGGTTGCCATGTGTGAGCCCGACCTAAATACTAGTGTACTGGAGGATCCTCCAAGTTCCAACATTTGTGTGCCCTCTGTAAATGTGGGGAAGGGCAGTCAACATCTTGCACACATAGTCATTGAGGATGCTTCTGTGGAATTGCACATGGAGGAGGAGGATATTTTGGTGGATGAAGGCGTTAAGGATGATGAGGATGTTGATGATGAAGATGTTGGTGATGAGGATGTTGATGCAAAGGATGTCCTTTGTGTAAGTAAAGCAACAGCTGTTGCCCATGGTTTGAAAAAGCCAAAGCCGATTATTGTCATGCCAGGACAAAAGACAAAAAAAATCTACTTCTCATGTGTGGAATTATTTCCATCCAAATCCAGACAACAGTTGTCAAAGTTGTCAAGCCATATGTGCCCATTGCCATGCAAGTAGAGGGAGGGACCTGTACCACCTAGGAACCTCCTCCTTGTTACGCCACTTGGAGCACATTCATCAAATATCAAAGTGTACATTGCCAAGTTCCAAAACTCAAAAAGTAACAAGTCCAGTGTCCTCTCTGTGAGATCCAAGCGCCTTCAATCTCCAACACCTGCATCATCAACATCCTCATTCGTCATCGGGAATAGTCCTGCTGCATCCAATGTTGGTATTCCAAACATGATTTACTCCTCTCCTATCCGTGATTCCTCAGAAGGATCCTTGATGACTACGCCTGTTGCTGCTGCTGTTGCTGTCAGTGGATCTTCATCGCAGAAGGGGACCAGGAGGAAGACTACTTGTAGCATATCCTCCAAAAAGCAATTAACTGTTAAACAATTGTTTATAATGGCAAACAAGTATGACAGCAATCACCCAGTTGCACAGTGGATTACTGACGCCATAACAGCTATGCTGGTATTAGATGTGCATCCAGTATCCGCCATTACTGTAGTGGGTTTTCAACAGTTAATTCAGGTCCTGTGTCCTCGCTACCAGATCCCTTCTAGATTCCACTTCGCTAGAAGAGCAATTCCAAATCTGTACAAGGACATTAAAGAAAACCTTATTAATGTCCTCAGAAATGCTGTTGTACCCACTGTCCACTTGACCACTGAAATGTGGACAAGTGGGACAGGGCAAACTAAGGATTACATGACTGTGACAGCCCACTGGGTAGGTGTATTGCCTAAAACAGGAACAGCAGCAGCAACATCTACCAAAAGACAGATGATACAGAGGGAGGCTACTCTTTGTATAACTGATTTCACTAAGAGGCATACCACTGAGAACCTCTTAGAAAACTCAGGGAAATCATTGCTAAATGGCTTACTCCACTTGGACTCTCCTCGGGATTTGTGATTTTGGACAATGCCACCAATATTGTGAGAGCATTACATCTGGGCGAATTCCAACATGTCCCATGTTTTGCTCACACAATTAATTTGGTGGTGCAACATTATTTAAAAAGTGACAGGGGCATGCAGAAGATGCTCTCGGTGGCACACAAAATATCCGGACATTTTAGACATTCGGTGACTGCTTGTCAAAGATTGCGTGACCAGCAGGTACAGTTAAATTTGCCCTTCCATCAGCTGAAGCAAGAGGTAGTAACTCGGCGGCATTCTACCCTCTATATGCTTCAGTGGATGGAGGAACAGCAAAGGCCATCCAGGCCTATACAGCGCACTATGACATAGGCCGTGGAGGGGGAATGCACCTTACTCAAGTGCACTGGAGAATAATTTCCATGTTGTGCGAGGCTCTCAAACCCTTTGAACTTGCCACACGTGAAGTTAGTTCAGACACTGCCAGCTTGAGTCAGGTCATTCCCCTCATCAGACTTTTGCAAAAACAGCTGGCGAAACTGAGGGAGGAGCTGAAACAAAGCGATTGCGCAAAGTATGTCGGACTGGTGGATCAAGCCCTTGATTCACTTCACCAGGATCCAAGAGTCGTCAATCTATTGAAATCTGAAAAAATATATTTTGGCCACCATTCTGGATACTAAGTTTAAGTCCTACCTTTTCAGTTTTTTTTCCAAAAGACCAAAATCTAAAACTATGCAAAGAGCTGTTGGTCAAAAAATTGTCAGCTGCAGCCGCATGTGAAACGCCATCATCTCCTCCTTCAGTTCCTGCAACTGCCAAAAAACAACACGTTTCCATTCAGAATGCCTGCTGGTCATGCAGAAAGTTCACCAAAAAATGACATCTGGTCAGGCCTGAAAGAACTGCCTACTAGTGACATGTCTTCTACCGTGACTATATGTGATATGGTCTCCATTCACAGAATGGTGGAGGACTATTTCAGAGATAACATTTAAATAGACATGTCAGACAGTCCCTCTCAGTACTGGCAGGAAAAAGAGGCAATTTGGAGTCCCATACACAAACTGGCTTTGCATTACTTAAGTTGCCCACCCTCCAGTGTGTATTCCGATAGAGAATTCAGTGCAGCTGGCACCTTGTCAGTGATTGGCGTAGGAGGTTACTTCCTCAAAATGTGGAAAAGATGATGTTCATTAAAATGAATTACAAATTCCACGAGGAAGACCTCGACCAACAATTACATCAAAAAATGACAGAGGCACCTATGGTGGAATCCAGCGGGGATGAATTGATATTGTGTGAAGAAGAGGATGTACACACTGATGGGGAGGACGAGGATGAGGATGATGGCAACTTGTAATGTAAAGCCAGTTTATGTATGGGATTATTTTCTTTTCCATGTCCAAAGCACTTTGGAAACTTGTTTTATGGGGGTCCAAACAAATCATTTCAGCCACAATTGGTAGTCCTTGTCAGTGAAATGATTGGTTTGTTAAACTTTCCTGTTGCGTATACAACATAAGGGTGGGTGGGAGGGTCCAAGGACTATTCCATCTCGCACCTTTTTCCATTCCATTACATGCTGATTGGGGCATTGCTGCCTGACATTTTAAATGAATGTTATGGTTGATTTAGAAACCAATGATTTTTTTTATTTATTTATGATCAATTTAACAGCCAGAGGCTGCAACCAATTAATTGTTTTTTTATTAATTTATGACCAGTTTAACAGCCAGGGGCTGCAACCAATGAATTGTGTTTTAATAAATTTATGATCAATTTAACAGCCAGGGGCTGCAACCAATGAATTGTTTTTGAATTAATTTATGATCAATTTAACAGCCAGGGGGCTGCAACCAATGAATTGTTTTTTAATTAATTTATTATCAGTTTTACACCTGGCTGTCACTGTCATTGGTGTAGCTGCACAGGGGTGCTGTGCTCCTGTCTGTCGAGTGGCTGCTGCCCAAAATAATAAATAAACAATTCTTTATGTGCGTGTCAGCCACACCTGTCATCAACATAGCTGCACAGGGGTGCTGTGCTGCTGTCTGGCAAGGAGCTGCCTGAATATTGCAGTTAAAACTTTTTTTTTAAGTTATTGGGTTACAAAAAGTTTATTTTGTTTTAATCTTAAACATAGCAGAAATGTTACCATAACAGCTTATAAAGTTATTTGCTCTAAAAAACTAAAGCCTATATTTAGAATATTTGTAAAAAACTAAAGCCTAATTCAGCCAAAAGAGAGACAGACACCATGGCTAAACATAAGAGTCACCTTCTGGATGTGAATTGTCTCATTTGCATGGGGAAAACACAACCTCAACCCTCAGATGAGATGGATCTCAGCCAGTGGACAACATTGAAATCACCATTAAAAAGTCACAATGGAAGACTATAGTGTGGAAAATCTTTCTTCACAGTCAGGAGAGGCCTCAGAGAACATGAAAAAAGCTGCTCTAGGTGCTGAACTTCAAGGGATTTCTCCATCATGTTCTGCAGTATGGAAAGGTTTCATTCACATGCTTTCTATAAAGCAGTTCAAAGTTACAGTCTTCAAAGTGTCTGGTAATTCCTGGCAAAGGTGGGTGTTACAGATAGCCAAAGATTATTACAAGCAAAGGATTCATCTGTCCGGAATCTGTCTGGAAATTAATGGATCATATTTGGCCTGAATGCACTAAGACAGCCAGTGATTCTGTCACTGTGTTCTGTAGCCCACTAGTTTATTCCTACCTGAATGGCAAACTGAAATATGGAATAGTAAGCACAGACAACATGGAGGCCTTTGTTATTCCGCTGCCTGCATGCCAACCAATACCTCCCAGACTACACCCACTTGGGGGACCAGGTCTTGATAATCACCATCCCCATCTGTTGCTAGGCCTTCTTCTTCCAAACCATCCATGCTGGACTTACTGTCCAAAAAGGGTAAGCAGGGTACAGAAAGAGGAGATAGATGTCACCAATTACATTTTTTTTCTTCTATCATAGATGATGTGGAGAGAATAAGAGCTTCAAATGTTGGATTTGGAACAGGGGCTCCCACCTATTTGGCTTCCATCCAGAGAACAGAGCTCTCTTCCTCAGGAACTGTCTATGCCTGAGCTGATAGGTAGGTAGTCTCTGTCTGTTGGTAAACACCCTTTAGGAGATGGAAACCCAGAATAACAAAAAATATAATGAATGTGTTCACTGATATAACCAGCCTGATCCATTAACAGCAACATACCCCATATGGCCAACTCATAACATGACACCCAGTTTGCAGCCTCCTCAAGTTATGACACTAATTCAGTCACCATGGTTACTCCAGTCCAAGAATAAGTGGACAGTGGGAACAATGGCAATTTGAAGGCCACTAACTAATTCTGTTTTTTTTAATGTCCCTTTACATGTTGGGAAATGCCAGTTTATAGAAGATTTGCAAAGCATTATTTAAGTCATTTGTTTATTTCTTTTTGGAAAGCACGCTTCCTGGTCCCCTTGTGAGCTGTGAGGTGGTCAAAACTGACTGGAAACGATTGGAAATAATGTTATTGAGGTTATTAATACAGTAGGAACAAAAAAAGGCCCATTTTATGTGATTTTAGCTGTTTTTTTATTTTTTAAGAAAAAATCCAGATCCAAAACCAAAACACGAAAACAAAACACGGAGGTGAGGTTTTGGCAAAACCAATCCAGATCCAAAACCAGGGAAGATCCAAAACCAAAACACGGGGGGCGGCGCACATCTCTAATTAAAGGTCTTTTAAGTTATTATTTGGGTCAATTTTCCCTTGAAGTACAGTACAAATCCATCGGTCTGATTATTTTCCCCATACATCCAGGGATAATGTTGACCCCCTTGGGATGTCAGGCTCCTAATATCTGAGCAATTCTGGCTTCTCTGCGACCTCACAGAATGGACCAGAGATAACATAAGACAAATAGTGATCAGATGAACAGAAGATGTTCACAATCCCATTCAGACGACACCTGGATGGCTCACAAAACATGATCAGGCAACCTTACCCTTAGAGTCAGCTGAACCTGTCAGTTTCCCACTTGTCACAGGCTCTGTATGGAGCCTAACAATGCATAAAAGAGCCCTAATTAAGTAGAAATGGCCCTTCTGTAACTGACCTGCCAGGACCTTTGGCAAAGCATTTAACATCATTAGTTAAAACATTTTATTATTCTTTCTACATGTGAATACAGATCCCAGTGATGTGTGTGGCCCCTCCTGTAGATGAATGGGGTACTTGTCCACCCCTCCTGGGGAGAAGGCTTTCGGCAAATAAACGTGTGGACAATATATTTGTGTTGAATGTAAGCAGCCAGCATCCACTGATCAAAGCATTCGGCAACTACAGCTAATGGGGCAGCTTGCAATTAAAATCCATATGGAGAAGGTCAAGGCTCCATTCCTGGAAGAAACTGCGTGCAGAAATAGAGTCACATTCATTTCTACAAATGCTTAGATGTGAAAAGAAATCCAGTTTTCTGTAATTCAAAAGGTGCATACACACACTACAATTTTTTGAACGATTATCGATAACAATATCGTTTGTCGTTCAATCATTGAAAAAATCGTTCACTTTCTGAGTTAAAACGATGAACGATTATCGTTCATGCGCGTTCACGTCTGTAGTTTGTAGTTTGTAGTTCAGTCAAACTGACCAACTGAACGATTTTCATTAAGGGAATGTGCAAAAATTGTTTGTAGTTCAAAAAAATCGTTCCTTATGCTGGCCATACACGCTACAATTATCGGGACGATCCGCCCGATATCGGCGGATCGCCGCGATAATTATAGCATGTGGGAGGGCGACCGAGGGTTAAATATTACTTGGTCGGGCATGCTGGATTGTCCAGCATGCCCGTCCGATGCGATATTTAGCGGGTAAACTGTCGGCCGCATCGGGCAGTGTATGCCCAGCACAGCCGACAGACAGACATTTCCTGTGTTCCTTCCTACGGAAGTAAGAGGGAAATGTCTCCGCCCCCGGGGGCGGAGCGCGGATGTCTGGCTATACCGGCGACTTCTGCGGCTGGCAGCCGGCCAGATAAAATGTCTGTCGGTCTGACAGACATTTTATCTGGTAGTGTATGCCCAGTATTACACTTTAAAAAATCTGACAGATAATCTGACAGAAAATCATTGGTAACAAAATCGTTGTGTGTGTGTGCAGCTTAAGAGATCAACAAAACCAATCAATATTTATCTGTTAGATATTATCTGTACAAACAAGTCTCAAAGCTTTGCTAATAGAACTGAGATGTATAATTGTGTCCTCAGACCAGGATAGAACTGTATTATTAAAGAGATTGGTAGTGATCCATAACAAAAGTAAAACCTAATCAAGTATTAATATACAGTATTAGAAAGACCAGAAATAGGTCATTATTCACAAGTTCATTTTATATTATATTCTTTTTATTAATTATTTAGGTTGGTAATAATAGTTGTATGAGGAGCGCTGGCTCCATCCTAAGGGCAAACTGGTAACTGAGCCAGGGTCTCTAAGACCTGACGGAGCTCAGCAGGAGGCCTGACCTCCGACATGCATTACTGCGCATGCGCGCCTTGTTCACGCGTCTTTCCTCCCTGTCGTTCCTAGTGAATGGACGCACCTCTGAGACTCCAGTATACGTATATATCAGCACAGTACTATAAGTACACTATATCACCACTGCTAAATTACAGAGGCATAGTGCTACTATCCACCTGCGTTTTTACCACTCCTACACCCAATACACTACAATGCCCAGCGATACCCTAATCCTCCTGGTTGCATCTATATTACTATTTCTACAGCTGTGACTTATGCTAATTGTTGTTCTATCTGGCTCAATAAACTTAAGAACTGGTTAAGCTGAACAACGTGTGGAGTAACTACCACGAGCACCAAAAAACTGCGCAACACATTTACCACCTTATACAATCTGGCCCATTGTTGTGACTGTTATCTGGTGGGACTATTTACATAACTTTATATCCAGCCATTGTACATTCTGCTGCACAACTTCACTACTACTAATCTGCTAATAGGTTATGAGACTTCCAGCCTCAAGCTAATAGTCTCTGGTCCCCATACATTAACACTATCTACACTAATAGTCTCTGGTCCCCATACACTAACACTATCTACACTAATAGTCTCCGGTCCCCATACATTAACACTATCTACACTAATAGTCTCTTGTCCCCATACATTAACACTATCTACACTAATAGTCTCTGGTCCCCATACATTAACACTATCTACACTAATAGTCTCTGGTCCCCATACATTAACACTATCTACACTAATAGTCTCTGGTCCCCATACATTAACACTATCTACACTAATAGTCTCTGGTCCCCATACACTAACACTATCTACACTAATAGTCTCTGGTCCCCATACATTAACACTATCTACACTAATAGTCTCTTGTCCCCATACATTAACACTATCTACACTAATATTCTCTGGTCCCCATACATTAACACTATCTACACTAATAGTCTCTGGTCCCCATACATTAACACTATCTACACTAATAGTCTCTTGTCCCCATACATTAACACTATCTACACTAATAGTCTCTGGTCCCCATACATTAACACTATCTACACTAATAGTCTCTGGTCCCCATACATTAACACTATCTACACTAATAGTCTCTTGTCCCCATACACTAACACTATCTACACTAATAGTCTCTGGTCCCCATACATTAACACTATCTACACTAATAGTCTCTTGTCCCCATACACTAACACTATCTACACTAATAGTCTCTGGTCCCCATACACTAACACTATCTACACTAATAGTCTCTTGTCCCCATACATTAACACTATCTACACTAATAGTCTCTGGTCCCCATACATTAACACTATCTACACTAATAGTCTCTGGTCCCCATACATTAACACTATCTACACTAATAGTCTCTTGTCCCCATACATTAACACTATCTACACTAATAGTCTCTGGTCTCCATACACTAACACTATCTACACTAATAGTCTCTGGTCCCCATACATTAACACTATCTACACTAATAGTCTCTTGTCCCCATACATTAACACTATCTACACTAATAGTCTCTGGTCCCCATACATTAACACTATCTACACTAATAGTCTCTGGTCCCCATACATTAACACTATCTACACTAATAGTCTCTGGTCCCCATACACTAACACTATCTACACTAATAGTCTCTGGTCCCCATACATTAACACTATCTACACTAATAGTCTCTTGTCCCCATACACTAACACTATCTACACTAATAGTCTCTTGTCCCCATACATTAACACTATCTACACTAATAGTCTCTGGTCCCCATACACTAACACTATCTACACTAATAGTCTCTGGTCCCCATACACTAACACTATCTACACTAATAGTCTCTTGTCCCCATACACTAACACTATCTACACTAGTAGTCTCTGGTCCCCATACACTAACACTATCTACACTAATAGTCTCTGGTCCCCATACACTAACACTATCTACACTAATAGTCTCTTGTCCCCATACACTAACACTATCTACACTAATAGTCTCTTGTCCCCATACACTAACACTATCTACACTAATAGTCTCTTGTCCCCATACACTAACACTATCTACACTAATAGTCTCTTGTCCCCATACACTAACACTATCTACACTAGTAGTCTCTGGTCCCCATACACTAACACTATCTACACTAATAGTCTCTTGTCCCCATACACTAACACTATCTACACTAATAGTCTCTTGTCCCCATACACTAACACTATCTACACTAGTAGTCTCTGGTACCATACACTAACACTATCTACACTAATAGTCTCTGGTCCCCATACACTAATCTACACTAATAGTCTCTGGTACCATACACTAACACTATCTACACTAATAGTCTCTGGTCCCCATACACTAACACTATCTATACTAATTGTCTCTGGTCCCCATACACTGACACTATCTACACTGATAGTCTCTGGTCCCTATACACAGACACTACCTACACTAAAAGTCTCCGGTCCCTATACACTGACACTAACAACACCAATAGTCTCTCGACCCTATACACTGACTACCTACACTAAAAGTCTCCGGCCCCTATACACAGACACTACCTACACTAATAGTCTCCGGTCCCTATAGACTGACACTAACAACACTAATAGTCTCCGGTCCCTATACACTGACACTATCTACACTAATAGTCTCTTGTCCCCATACACTAACACTATCTACACTAATAGTCTCTTGTCCCCATACATTAACACTATCTGCACTAATAGTCTCTGGTCCCCATACACTAACACTATCTACACTAATAGTCTCTGGTCCCCATACATTAACACTATCTACACTAATAGTCTCTTGTCCCCATACACTAACACTATCTACACTAATAGTCTCTTGTCCCCATACATTAACACTATCTACACTAATAGTCTCTGGTCCCCATACACTAACACTATCTACACTAATAGTCTCTGGTCCCCATACACTAACACTATCTACACTAATAGTCTCTTGTCCCCATACACTAACACTATCTACACTAGTAGTCTCTGGTCCCCATACACTAACACTATCTACACTAATAGTCTCTGGTCCCCATACACTAACACTATCTACACTAATAGTCTCTTGTCCCCATACACTAACACTATCTACACTAATAGTCTCTTGTCCCCATACACTGACACTATCTACACTAATAGTCTCTTGTCCCCATACACTAACACTATCTACACTAGTAGTCTCTGGTCCCCATACACTAACACTATCTACACTAATAGTCTCTTGTCCCCATACACTAACACTATCTACACTAATAGTCTCTTGTCCCCATACACTAACACTATCTACACTAGTAGTCTCTGGTACCATACACTAACACTGTCTACACTAATAGTCTCTGGTCCCCATACACTAATCTACACTAATAGTCTCTGGTACCATACACTAACACTATCTACACTAATAGTCTCTGGTCCCCATACACTAACACTATCTACACTAATTGTCTCTGGTCCCCATACACTGACACTATCTACACTGATAGTCTCTGGTCCCTATACACAGACACTACCTACACTAAACGTCTCCGGTCCCTATACACTGACACTAACAACACCAATAGTCTCTCGACCCTATACACTGACTACCTACACTAAAAGTCTCCGGCCCCTATACACCGACACTACCTACACTAATAGTCTCCGGTCCCTATAGACTGACACTAACAACACTAATAGTCTCCGGTCCCTATACACTGACACTAACAACACTAATAGGTTCCGGTCCCCATACACTGACACTACCTACACTAATAGTCTCCAGTCCCTATACACAGACACTACCTACACCAATAGTCTCTGTTCCCTATATACTGATTCTAAAAACACTAATAGGTTCTGGTCCCCATACACTAACACTACCTACACTAATAGTCTCCGGTCCCTATACACTGACACTACCTACACCAATAGTCTCTGGTCCATAAACACTGACACTACCTACACTAAAAGTTTCCGGTCCCTATACACTGACACTAACAACACCAATAGTCTCTCGTCCCTATACACTGACACTACCTACACTAAAAGTCTCCGGTCCCTATACACAGACACTACCTACACTAATTGTCTCTGGTCCCTATACACTGACACTAACAACACTAATAGGTTTTGGTCCCCATACACTGACACTACCTACACTAATAGTCTCCGGTCCCTATACACTGACACTAACAGCGCTAATAGTCTCTGGTCCCCCAAAAACTGACACTACCTATACTAAGAGTCTCCGATCCCTATACACTGACACTAACAATGCTAATAGTCTCCGGTCCCTATACACTGACACTAACAACGCTAATAGTCTCTGGTCCCTATACACTGACACTAATAGTCTCTGGTCCCCATAAAATGGCACTACACACAATAATAGGTTCTGGTCCTTATAAACTGACACTACCAACATTAATAGGTTCTAGTTCCCATACACTGACACTACCAACACTAATAGACTCCTGACCCCATACAAGGATACTACCAACAACAATAGGTTATGGTCCCCATAAAGTGACACTACCAACATTAATAGTTTTAATTCCTGATACACCGACACTACCAACATTAATAGGTTCAGGACCCCATACTCTGACACTAGCAACTCTAATAGGTTCTGGTTCCCATACACTGACACTACCAACACTAATAGGTTCTGGTTCCCATACACTGATACTACCAACACTAATAGGTTCTGTATCCCATACACTGATACTACCAACACTAATAGGTTCTGGTTCCCATACACTAACACTACCAACACTAATAGGTTCTTGTTCCCGTACACTAACACTACCAACACTAATAGGTTCTTGTTCCCGTACACTAACACTACCAACACTAATAGGTTTTGGTTCCCATACACTGATACTACCAACACTAATAGGTTCTGGTTCCCATACACTGATACTACCAACACTAATAGGTTCTGGTTCCCATACACTGATACTACCAACACTAATAGGTTCTGGTTCCCATACACTAACACTACCAACACTAATAGGTTCTTGTTCCCGTACACTAACACTACCAACACTAATAGGTTCTTGTTCCCGTACACTAACACTACCAACACTAATAGGTTCTGGTTCCCATACTCTGACACTACCAACATTAATAGGTTCAGGACCCCATACTCTGACACTAGCAACTCTAATAGGTTCTGGATCCCATACACTGACACTACCAACACTAATAGGATCTTGTTCCCGTACACTGACACTACCAACACTAATAGGTTTTGGTCACCATACAGTGACACTAGCAACACTAATAGGTTCTGGTTCCCATACACTGATACTACCAACACTAATAGGTTCCGATCCCCATACAGTGACACTACCAACACTAATAGGTTCCGATCCCCATACAGTGACACTACCAACACTAATAGGTTCCGATCCCCATACAGTGACACTACCAACATGAATAGTTTCCGTTCCCCATACACTGACACTACCAACACTAATAGGTTCAGGACCCAATACACTGACATTACTAACTCAAATAGGTTCTTGTTCCCGTACACTGACACTACCAACACTAATAGGTTCTTGTTCCCGTACACTAACACTACCAACACAAATAGGTTTTGGTTCCCATACACTGATACTACCAACACTAATAGGTTCTGGTTCCCATACACTGATACTACCAACACTAATAGGTTCTGGTTCCCATACACTAACACTACCAACACTAATAGGTTTTGGTTCCCATACACTGATACTACCAACACTAATAGGTTCTGGTTCCCATACACTGATACTACCAACACTAATAGGATCTGGTTCCCATACACTGACACTACCAACAGTAATAGGTTCTTGTTCCCGTATACTAACACTACCAACACTAATAGGTTTTGGTTCCCATACACTGATACTACCAACACTAATAGGTTATGGTCCCCATACACTGACACTACCAACACTAATAGGTTTTGGTTCCCATACACTGATACTACCAACACGAATAGGTTCTGGTTCCCATACACTGATACTACCAACACTAATAAGTTCTGGTTCCCATACACTGATACTACCAACACTAATAGGTTCTGGTTCCCATACACTGATACTACCAACACTAATAGGTTCCGATCCCCATACAGTGACACTGCCAACACTAATAGTTTCCATTCCCCATACACTGACACTACCACCATGAATAGGTTCAGGACCCAATACACTGATACTACCAACACTAATAGGTTCTGGTCTCCGTACACTGGCACTACCACAATAATTGGTTACAGTCCCCATACACTGACATTACAAACATAAATAGGCTCCGGGCCCCATACACTGACACTAACAACACTAATAGGTTCTGGTCACCATACACTGACACTACCACACTATGTGGTTACAGTACCCATACACTGACATCACCAACATGTCAGTTTGTGGCCTGGGATTGGCCAATTCTCATCTATGTAGCGGTGCTTCGATCTCTCAGGAGGACAGATTCCAGGCACGCAGGTGAGTAGTAGGCTGAGTAGTCTCTCAAGGATCTGATAGGACTTCCATGCTGTGTCTCCGTGTCACGATAACTTTTATGGGTGCAGCCATGTTAGTCTGCGTCATCTGATCTGGCCCCTCCAATGGTAGCCTTGCGGTCACTCAGCTGATTTCTGCATCCAATGCCCAGCTAACTAAGAATATTAAAGTCCGGCTTCGTCAACAGGAAATTGCCTGTGCAACTTCGCTTCACTAGTAATTATTTACTGAGACTGCGTCCTAGGCTCCACACTATTCCCTAGTATTCTCTCTCAAGAAATCATTCCTTGTGTTACTCATCTCTATTCAGCGTCTGGATACTCACTATCCTTTGCTATTCAGCGTCAGGATCAAAGGAGCTGTTACCCATTGCTATTCAGTGTCTGGATACCCAGTTACCAATCCTTTGTTATACAGCGTCAGGATCACCTGAGCTGTTACCCATCGCTTTTCAGCTTCTGGATACCCAGTTACCTATTCTTTGTTATAGAGTGTCAGGATCACCGGAGCTGTTACCCATCGCTATTCAGCGTCTGGATACCCAGTTACCTATCCTTTGCTATTCAGCGTCAGGATCAAAGGAGCTGTTACCCATTGCTATTCAGTGTCTGGATACCCAGTTACCTATCCTTTGTTATACAGCGTCAGGATCACCTGAGCTGTTACCCATCGCTATTCAGCATCTGGATACCCAGTTACCTATCCTTTGTTATACAGTGTCAGGATCACCAGAGCTGTTACCCATCGCTATTCAGCGTCTGGATACCCAGTTACCTATCCTTTGTTATACAGTGTCAGGATCACCGGAGCTACTACCCATCACTATTCTGCATCTGGATACCCAGTTACCTATCCTTTGTTATACAGCGTCAAGATCACCGGAGCTGTTACCCATCACTATTCTGCGTCTGGATACCCAGTTACCTATCCTTTGCTGTACAGCGTCAGGATCACCGGAGCTGTTACCCATCACTATTCAGCATCTGGATACCCAGTTACCTATCCTTTGCTATACAGTGTCAGGATCACCGGAGCTGTTACCCATCGCTATTCAGTGTCTAGATACCCAGTTACCTATCCTTTGCTATACAGTGTCAGGATCACCGGAGCTACTACCCATTACTATTCAGCGTCTAGATACCCAGTTACCCATCCTTTGCTATACAGCGTCAGGATCACAGGAGCTGTTACCCATCACTATTCAGTGTCTGGATACCCAGTTACCCATCCTTTGTTATACAGTGTCAGGATCACCTTAGCTGTTACCCATCGCTATTCAGTGTCTGGATACCCAGTTACCTATCCTTTGTTATAAAGTGTCAGGATCACAGGAGCTGTTACCCATCGCTATTCAGTGTCTGGATACCCAGTTACCTATCCTTTGCTATACAGTGTCAGGATCACCGGAGCTGTTACCCATCACTATTCAGCGTCTGGATACCCAGTTACCTATCGTTTGCTATACAGCGTCAGGATCACCGGAGTTGTTACCCATCGCTATTCAGCATCTGGATACCCAGTTACCTATCCTTTGCTATACAGTGTCAGGATCACCGGAGCTGTTACCCATCGCTATTCAGCGTCTGGATACCCAGTTACCCATCCTTTGCTATACAGCGTCAGGATCACAGGAGCTGTTACCCATCACTATTCAGCGTCTGGATACCCAGTTACCTATCCTTTGTTATACAGTGTCAGGATCACAGGAGCTGTTACCCATCACTATTCAGCATCTGGATACCCAGTTACCTATCCTTTGTTATACAGTGTCAGGATCACAGGAGCTGTTACCCATCGCTATTCAGCGTCTGGATACTCACTATCCTTTGTTATACACGTCAGGATCACCGGAGCTGTTACCCATCACTATTCAGTGTCTGGATACCCAGTTACCTATCCTTTGTTATACAGCGTCAAGATCAACGGAGCTGTTACCCCTCACTTTTCAGCGTCTGGATACCCAGTTACCTATCCTTTGCTATACAGCGTCAAGATCACCGGAGCTGTTACCCATCACTATTCAGCGTCTGGATACCCAGTTACCTATCCTTTGTTATACAGCGTCAAGATCACCGGAGCTGTTACCCATCACTATTCAGCGTCTGGATACCCAGTTACCTATCCTTTGTTATACAGCGTCAAGATCACCGGAGCTGTTACCCATCACTATTCAGAGTCTGGATACCCAGTTACCTATCCTTTGTTATGCAGCGTCAAGATCACCGGAGCTGTTACCCATCACTATTCAGTGTCTGGATACCCAGTTACCTATCTTTTGCTATACAGCGTCAGGATCACCGGAGCTGTTACCCATTGCTATTCAGTGTCTGGATACCCAGTTACCTATCCTTTGTTATACAGCATCAAGATCACCGGAGCTGTTACCCATCACTATTCAGCGTCTGGATACCCAGTTACCTATCCTTTGTTATACAGCGTCAAGATCACCGGAGCTGTTACCCATCACTATTCAGCATCTGGATACCCAGTTACCTATCCTTTGCTATACAGCGTCAGGATCTCCAGAGCTGTTACCCATCGCTATTCAGTGTCTGGATACCCAGTTACCTATCCTATTCTATACAGTGTCAGGATAACAGGAGCTATTACCCATCACTATTCAGCGTCTGGATACCCAGTTACCTATCCTTTGTTATACAGTGTCAGGATCACAGGAGCTGTTACCCATCGCTATTCAGCGTCTCGATACTCACTATCCTTTGTTATACACGTCAGGATCACTAGAGCTGTTACCCATCGCTATTCAGCGTCTGGATACCCAGTTACCTATCCTTTGTTATACAGTGTCAGGATCACAGGAGCTGTTACCCATCGCTATTCAGCGTCTGGATACTCACTATCCTTTGTTATACAGCGTCAGGATCACAGGAGCTGTTACCCATCGCTATTCAGTGTCTGGATACCCAGTTACCTATCCTTTGTTTTACATGGTCAGGATCACAGCAGCTGTTACCCAACACTATTCAGTGTCTGGATACCCAGTTACCGATACTTTGTTATACAGCGTCAGGATCACAGGAGCTGTTAACCATCGCTATTCAGTGTCTGGATACCCAGTTACCTATCCTTTGTTATACAGGGTCTGGATTACCGGAGCTGTTCCCCATCACTATTCCGTGTCTGGATACCCAGTTACCTATCCATTGCTATACAGTGTCAGGATCACAGGAGCTGTTACCTATCACTATTCAGTGTCTAGATACCCAGTTACCTATCCTTTGTTATACAGCGTCAGGACCACCGGAGCTACTACCCATCACTATTCAGTGTCTGGATACCCAGTTACCTATCCTTTGTTATACAGCGTCAGGATCATCTGAGCTGTTACCCATCACTATTCAGAGTCTGGATACCCAGTTACCTGTCCTTTGTTATACAGTGTCAGGATCACCGGAGCTGTTACCCATCGCTATTCAGTGTCTGGATACCCAGTTACCTATCCTTTGTTATACAGCGTCAGGATCACCGGAGCTGTTACCCATCGGCATTCAGTGTCTGGATACCCTGTTACCTATCCTTTGCTATACAGGGTCTGGATCACAGGAGCTGTTACCCATCGCTATTCAGTGTCTGGACACCCAGTTACCTATCCTTTGTTATACAGCGTCAGGATCACCGGAGCTGTTATACATCACTATTCAGTGTCTGTATAATAAAGGATGGGTAAATGGGTATCCAGTGTCAGGATCCCCTTACCTGTTACCCATCGCTATTCAGCATCTGGATACCCAGTTACATATCCTTTGCTATAAAGTGTCAGGATCACAGGAGCTGTTACCCATCACTATTCAGCGTCTGGATACCCAGTTACCTATCCTTTGCTATACAGTGTCAGGATCACAGGTGCTGTTACCCATCACTATTCAGCGTCTGGACACCCAGTTACCTATCCTTTGCTATACAGTGTCAGAATCACCGGAGCTGTTACCCATTGCTATTCAGCATCTGGATACCCAGTTACCTATCCTTTGCTATAAAGTGTCAGGATCACCGGAGCTGTTACACATCGCTATTCAGTGTCTGGAGACCCAGTTACCTATCCTTTGTTATACAGCGTCAGGATCACCAGAGCTGTTACCCATTGATATTCAGTGTCTAGATACCCAGTTACCCATCCTTTGCTATACAGTGTAAGGATCACAGGAGCTGTTACCCATCGCTATTCAGTGTCTGGATACCCAGTTACCTATCCTTTGTTATACAGCATCAGGATCACCGGAGCTGTTACCCCTCGCTTGTCAGTGTCTGGATACCCAGTTACCTATCCTTTTCTATACACATCAGGAGCACCAGAGCTGTTACCCATCGCTATTCAGCGTCTGGATACCCAGTTACCTATCCTTTGTTATACAGTGTCAGGATCACAGGAGCTGTTACCCATCGCTATTCAGTGTCTGGATACTCACTATCCTTTGTTATACAGCGTCAGGATCACCGGAGCTGTTACCCATCGCTATTCAGTGTCTGGATACCAAGTTACCTATCCATTGTTATACAGGGTCAGGATCACAGGAGCTGTTACCCATCGCTATTCAGTGTCTGGATACCCAGTTACCTATCATTTGTTATACAGCGTCAGGATCACTGGAGCTTTTACCCATTGCTATGCAGTGTCTGGATACCCAGTTACCTATCCTTTGTTATACAGGGTCAGGATTACCGGAGCTGTTACCCATCACTATTCATGGTCTGGATACCCAGTTACCTATCCTTTGCTATACAGTGTCAGGATCACAGGAGCTGTTACCCATCACTATTCAGTGTCTAGATACCCAGTTACCTATCCTTTGTAATACAGCGTCAGGACCACCGGAGCTACTACCCATCACTATTCAGTGTCTGGATACCCAGTTACCTATCCTTTGTTATACAGCGTCAGGATCACCGGAGCTGTTACCCATCACTATTCAGTGTCTGTATAACAAAGGATGTGTAACTAGGTATCCAGTGTCAGGATCACCTTAGCTGTTACCCATCGCTATTCAGCATCTGGATACCCAGTTACCTATCCTTTGCTATAAAGTGTCAGGATCACAGGAGCTGTTACCCATCACTATTCAGCGTCTGGATACCCAGTTACCTCTCCTTTGCTATATGGTGTCAGGATCACAGGTGCTGTTACCCATCACTATTCAGCGTCTGGACACCCAGTTACCTATCCTTTGCTATACAGTGTCAGAATCACCGGAGCTGTTACCCATCGCTACTCAGCGTCTGGATACCCAGTTACCTCTCCTTTGCTATAAAGTTTCATGATCACTGGAGCTGTTACACATCGCTATTCAGTGTCTGGATACCCAGTTACCCATCCTTTGTTATACAGCGTCAGGATCACCGGAGCTGTTACCCATCGCTATTCAGTGTCTGGATACCCAGTTACCTATCCTTTGTTATACAGCGTCAGGATCACCGGAGCTGTTACCCATCGGCATTCAGTGTCTGGATACCCTGTTACCTATCCTTTGCTATACAGGGTCAGGATCACAGGAGCTGTTACCCATCGCTATTCAGTGTCTGGATACCCAGTTACCTATCCTTTGTTATACAGCGTCAGGATCACCGGAGCTGTTATCCATCACTATTCAGTGTCTGTATAACAAAGGATGGGTAAATGGGTATCCAGTGTCAGGATCCCCTTACCTGTTACCCATCGCTATTCAGCATCTGGATACCCAGTTACATATCCTTTGCTATAAAGTGTCAGGATCACAGGAGCTGTTACCCATCACTATTCAGCGTCTGGATACCCAGTTACCTATCCTTTGCTATACAGTGTCAGGATCACAGGTGCTGTTACCCATCACTATTCAGCGTCTGGACACCCAGTTACCTATCCTTTGCTATACAGTGTCAGAATCACCGGAGCTGTTACCCATTGCTATTCAGCATCTGGATACCCAGTTACCTATCCTTTGCTATAAAGTGTCAGGATCACCGGAGCTGTTACACATCGCTATTCAGTGTCTGGAGACCCAGTTACCTATCCTTTGTTATACAGCGTCAGGATCACCAGAGCTGTTACCCATTGATATTCAGTGTCTAGATACCCAGTTACCCATCCTTTGCTATACAGTGTAAGGATCACAGGAGCTGTTACCCATCGCTATTCAGTGTCTGGATGACCTGTTACCTATCCTTTGTTATACAGCATCAGGATCACCGGAGCTGTTACCCCTCGCTTTTCAGTGTCTGGATACCCAGTTACCTATCCTTTTCTATACACATCAGGATCACCAGAGCTGTTACCCATCGCTATTCAGCGTCTGGATACCCAGTTACCTATCCTTTGTTATACAGTGTCAGGATCACAGGAGCTGTTACCCATCGCTATTCAGTGTCTGGATACTCACTATCCTTTGTTATACAGCGTCAGGATCACCGGAGCTGTTACCCATCGCTATTCAGTGTCTGGATACCCAGTTACCTATCCATTGTTATACAGGGTCAGGATCACAGGAGCTGTTACCCATCGCTATTCAGTGTCTGGATACCCAGTTACCTA
This sequence comes from Taudactylus pleione, assembly GCA_031769625.1. Taxonomy (NCBI): domain Eukaryota; kingdom Metazoa; phylum Chordata; class Amphibia; order Anura; family Myobatrachidae; genus Taudactylus; species Taudactylus pleione. The sequence continues at coordinate 815,238 of JAUIMM010000336.1, forward strand.
TCATTTGTTATACAGCGTCAGGATCACTGGAGCTTTTACCCATTGCTATTCAGTGTCTGGATACCCAGTTACCTATCCTTTGTTATACAGGGTCAGGATTACCGGAGCTGTTACCCGTCACTATTCATGGTCTGGATACCCAGTTACCTATCCTTTGCTATACAGTGTCAGGATCACAGGAGCTGTTACCCATCACTATTCAGTGTCTAGATACCCAGTTACCTATCCTTTGTTATACAGCGTCAGGACCACCGGAGCTACTACCCATCACTATTCAGTGTCTGGATACCCAGTTACCTATCCTTTGTTATACAGCATCAGGATCACCGGAGCTGTTACCCATCACTATTCAGTGTCTGTATAACAAAGGATGGGTAACTGGGTATCCAGTGTCAGGATCACCTTAGCTGTTACCCATCGCTATTCAGCATCTGGATACCCAGTTACCTATCCTTTGCTATAAAGTGTCAGGATCACAGGAGCTGTTACCCATCACTATTCAGTGTCTGGATACCCAGTTACCTCTCCTTTGCTATACGGTGTCAGGATCACAAGTGCTGTTACCCATCACTATTCAGCGTCTGGACACCCAGTTACCTATCCTTTGCTATACAGTGTCAGAATCACCGGAGCTGTTACCCATCGCTATTCAGCGTCTGGATACCCAGTTACCTCTCCTTTGCTATAAAGTGTCAGGATCACCGGAGCTGTTACACATCGCTATTCAGTGTCTAGATACCCAGTTACCCATCCTTTGTTATACAGCGTCAGGATCACCGGAGCTGTTACACATCGCTATTCAGTGTCTGGATACCCAGTTACCCATCCTTTGTAGTACAGCGTCAGGATCACCGGAGCTGTTACCCTTCACTATTCAGCGTCTGGATACCCAGTTACCTATCCTTTGCTATACAGTGTCTGGATCACCAGAGCTGTTACCCATCACTATTCAGCGTCTGGAAACACAGTTACCTATCCTTTGTTATACAGTGTCAGGATCACCGGAGCTGTTGCCCATCGCTATTCAGAGTCTGGATACCCAGTTACCTATCCTTTGCTATACAGCGTCAGGATCACCGGAGCTGTTACCCATCGCTATTCAGTGTTTGGATACCCAGTTACCCATCCTTTGCTATAGAGCATCAGGATCACCGGAGCAGTTACCCATTGCTATTCAGTGTCTGGATACCCAGTTACCCATCCTTTGCTATAGAGCGTCAGGATCACCGAGCTGTTACCCATCGCTATTCAGCGTCTGGATACCCAGTTACCTATCCTTTGCTATACAGCGTCAGGATCACCAGAGCTGATACCCATCACAGGGGCTAAAATCCCTCGGCGAGAGGTCACCCATTTCAGAGCTCCCTGGCCTCTGGTAGTATTTGAAGTCAGTGGTCTCTCCTGAGCATTTCCCCCAGCAGAGGATGGACCCTCCTGGGGAGGAGGAGGATGGCGATCCCCAGGCTTTTGGTCCTGGAGGAGGGCCTGGTGGTGGGCCTAGCGATCCTGGTCTGAGGAGGGCTGTGGTGCTGTTAACTCAGCTCTCCTCCAGAGAGGCCAGCGGTGAGCTGGTGGTTGCATGCCCGGTGGTGTTGGAGGGAGTCTCCAAACCGGAGAAGGCAGGTCTCCCGGGTGATGCAACCCTGGTGAGCAAGGTGCTTACCAGTCCGGACAGTGAGGAGGAGGCTCTTTGTGCCGATGGCCAGAACCAGGATGCGGGTTTGTCCAGCGGTGAATCTGTGCTGAGCCATGGGATCTGCAGTGAGGCGGAGGCGGAGAGTGATGAGGCGGAGGATGAGTTCCTAGGCCTAGGGCCGGATGAACTCAAGCATGAGGTCCGGTGGGCTCAGCCTGGATCTCAGCCAAGAAAAATAAAAGACAAAGTGCTAAAAGTTGGCATAGGCCCATTCTCAGCAGTGAAATTGTGGATCTGGGAAGGAAGGTGGAAAGGCTGAGAGGGAGAATCTCTCAGCTGCGTGAGGAAGAAAAAAAGAAAAAGACCTTACCAGGCTCTGATGCAGCTGCGGGAGCTCCGGTTTCCATTCCGGGACCTGCTGGTGTGGCTGAGGACGATCCGTGTTCGGGCGCTGCTGGGGCCGCTGGTGCAGAGTCGGAGGAGGCTGGACGCCCAGAAGATGCGAGGACGGCAATGCCCGATTCCCGTGGGGCTGGTGACGTGTGCTTGAAGGAGGAAGCGGCGGTCTTATTTGCCGAGAGTCCTAAGATGGTGCCCGGCGGGGAGGTGGCCGGAGGATCTTCAAAGATGGTGGCGGTGGTTGTGGAGTATGGGCAAGGGGAGGCATCTCTCCTGGGGGTGGGGCCGGGCTCTGCTGATGCGGGGGGCATGGCGGTTCCCATAGTAACGGTTGACGCCATTGCCAGGACAACCACTATGGCTTCCTGCGATCCGGCGGCTCAGGTCTCGCTCCCGAAGGCTGCATTGGTAGGGCCGGCAGTAGAGGCTCTGAGGCGGATCATCCCCGGGTGCCTGTGGGTCCCGGCACTACTATTGGTGTAGTGGGAGGTCCTGCTGAAGAAGTGCGGCAGCGAGTCGGGCCGTCATCAGGCGGTGGCCATGTTGGTGGATCCCAGGGCGATGGAAGGCAGTGTTTACTAGATGTGTCTCCAGTTGATGGCGGCTGCCATTTTGGAGATGTCATGGCTGATTCTGAAGCCCAGATGGTCGCAATTGCCATGGAGGTGGAAGCTTTGGAGAAACAGACTTTGGTCCAATGTGAAGCGGTCATCGCACCTAAAGTAGTGCCAGAGATGGCGCAGGGACTTCCTGGACTGGATAAGTGAGCCCTTGATAAGGGCCAGTTGGCAGTGGTGGAAACCATATTTGGAGGGATCAGTGTCCCTACTAGGTCTTTGGCAGCGGTGGAAATAATAAAAGCTGACCTGGCCAGGCAGGCAGGGGTGAGGGAGAATGTTGGTGAAGGTTCTGGTGTGGGAGTGGGGTTGGGTCCTGTGCCTGCTTTAGCATTGCCCGTAGCTGGCCCTTTGGCCCTGCCTAGACCGGGTCCCTCTTCTTATGCCAACGTTGTATCGGGTGGGGCACCTGTTGTCCCGATGATTAGAAGTGATGGAGGGGCACCTAATAAAAAGCATAATGTGGTGCAACTGAAATGGGTTGGAGGCGGTGAGCCGCCGGGAAAGGCTGCCTTCTTGGACATGTTTTTTTCTCTGGGGTTCTTGCCGGGTGATTTGTTCGCTTGCATTCACCCGGTGAGAACTCCGGATTATGATAGTTTCATGTCCTTGAGGGGCCTGCAAGCCTTTGTTGGTAGGTGGGAGGAGAAAAAGGGAATAGAGCCGTATTGCATATATACATCTCTGGTGGTGTCACATCAGGACAGGGCGAAAGTGACTATCCTTGTCAGAAATGAGTCACTGCCAGAGGCAGATATTTTGTTCTGGCTCTCGCGGCATTGCATGGTTCTTTCTCCCCACTTGGAGAAGTTTGACTACACTAAAGGTGTATGGGGTGGTGTCTACTCTTTTTTCGTTAGGTTACACCAAGTTGGTATCGAGACGAAGCACATCCCGGCAGTGGCCTTTATAGGGCGTGACAGAATCCAGGTGTTTTACCCTGGGCAGCCGAAGGTCTGCCACAAATGTGGGGATTTCAAATGACTGCATGGAAACTAAGTGCTCGCTGTGCAGTGGGTTGGGGCACGTGTCAAAAGATTGAAGGCAGGTCAGGTGCAACCTCTGTGGAAAGGTGGGTCATCCTTATAGCCGCTGCCCATCTGCAGCCCACAACAAAGGCTTAGGGGACACAGTTGTTGTGGGTGATAGGCAGGAAGAGGTGAGGGGTGGTGGTTTGACTAGCGGGCAGGTGAGTGGTGAGGATGGAGGCTTTGAAACTGAGGAATGGGGAGAGACCTAGTGGTGGTGAGCTGGAAGGTATAAGTAATGCCAAGGTCCCTGTAGCTGGTGCCTCTGGGTGTGGAATTGCACCAAGTGGAAATGAGGAGGGTGCTGATGGGAAAGATGCTCCCTTTACGGTGGTTGAGGTGGGAAAGAAAAAAAGGAAAAAGCAAAGGCATATAGGTGAGAGGATCACATTGTCTAACAGGTTCTATTTTAATACCTCGGATGAAAAGGAGAAGGGGGAAGGGGGGGAGGTGGTAAGGGTGGATGGTGAGGAACTTGTTTTTGTCCATAACAGAGCTGTGGGAAGAAAGGTTGGCAAGAAGTCGACTTTTGGAGAAGCGGCAGCGGGAGTGCAACCTAGGGAAAGGAGGAGGAAAAGGACAAAGGAGATCAAGGCTTTGAGCAAGGCCGGAGGAGCGGGGAAGAGATCGGGCACTGAAAGCCCAGAGTGGGATTTAGCGGGGATGGAGCTGGGAGATAAAGCAGTGGTGGTAGATAAGCCTGCGTAGGGGCAAGGTGGAGTGGTTTCGGTTGAGGTAGAGCTTGTGGAGGAAACCCCTGACTTGGTCCCAGATGCTTCTGGTACTTTAGTGGTCCCTAAGGAGGTGCTCCCTCCTGGGACTCAGTCTGAGGGTACGGCGGTACCAAAACCTCCTGATCCGGACCCGTGTCCTTCCCCAGAGATTGTGGGGGGGTGGGCATGGTAGCCCGCGGATTGAGGCCGAGGCTTCAATGGTTTCTGTTGGTGTGAATGCGGTGGCGGGTGGTTTGGAAGAGGTTGTGTTGCCGTCTGATGGGGTGCTTCCCTTTGGGATCACCTGCAAGAGAACGGGTTCCTCTTGGGAGGAATCTGTTCAACGGGCAAAGAGAAAGTAAGATGGAGTCCTACTTCTATAATCTGGAACTATGGATCCCCATCCTATACGATGTGCCACCATTAATGTGGCTTCCGTTCTTTCCGAACGAGCTCGTTATATGGCCTTTTATTTTTTCGACACAATTGATGTCGATTTTTTGTTTTTGCAGGAGAACAGAATAGGGACTTATCCACACTTCGCAGGGCCAAAAGCCAGTGGAGGCATGGTCCGTCCTTCTGGTCGCTTGTGGCCGAGCCGTACGGTGGGGTGGCGGTGCTTTTTACCAGCATGGTAACCGTACACAAGATATAGAGTTAGAGGTAGGTAGGTGTATGGTTTTGGATATTAGCTTAAGGGGACATGATCTCAGGTTGATCAACGTCTATGGACTGCAGTCGGCCTGGGATAGGAAGTGCCTCTTTGGGCTGATAAAGCCATTCCTTTTTTTCGGGCCGGCAAGTTGTCTTTGGTGGTGACTTTAATACCATCGTGAGGCCCAAAGATAGGGGGGGTGCAAAGTCAACCCTGGGCTATGATGCTAGGTTCTTAGTTAGCATGATTAGGGAAGCTGGTCTGGTCAATGTGCATATCCGCCATAGTCCAGACCTCACAGGGTACACATACTTTTGTGGTAGTCGTAGGTCTATGTTAGATAGGTTTTTTGTTAAGGAGAGTTCGAAAACTTTGCCTCCTGAGGCAAGGGCAGTAGAATTTTCCGATCACGTTTTTCTGAGTGTCGCGTTGAATGCCTCAGAAACCCCTCAGAAAGGGCAGGGCCTTTGGTGTTTGAACTCGGAACTTCTGAAGGAGGAGAGTATTAGCCAGTCCTTTAGGGACTTCTTTCAACTACAGGAGACATTTCTGGAGGCTGGCTGGACTAAATCTGAGTGGTGGGAAGAGTGCAAAAAAAGAACTATTCAGAGGCTTATAGCCCATAAAAACTTGAGAAAAAGGTGCGTCTACCAGAGCTTGAGAAAGAAACTAGATTTCTGGATCTCTGAGGGTGGAGATAGTGGGGATATCTCCCGGGTGAAAGCTCAGCTGAGGGAGCTTCAGTACGATCGTCTGGCTTCCTTGGTTCTGGAGAGGGATTATGGTAAATACCACTCACCTGCTCCCTACCAGAGTTGTAGGAAATCGGTTGATTTGATGGAGGTTAGGGGCCTGTATGATGAACAGGGTACTCTCTGTGAAGACAGGGATGGCATCTTGGGAGTCATCGGGTCCTTTTACTCTGACCTTCTCTCTGAGCAGCCACTCATTAGAGAGAGGATGGAGTCCTTTCTGAGGGAGACACCGGGGCTTGTGAAGCTTGATGCCTCTTTTGATTCCTTGGGCAGCGATGTGACAACTGATGAAGTCAAGAGAGCTATAGACGGCTTGTCTATAAAAAAATCTCCAGGACCGGATGATTTAACATTCGAATTCTTTAAAGCTTTCAGAGACATCTTGGCTCCCCACCTCATGGATGTGTATAATGAGTGCCTGGGTGAGGGGTCACTCCCTCCCTCCATGAGGTCTTCTGCCCTCATATTGCTATCAAAAGGTAAGGACCCGTCCCATATTGAGAACTGGAGCCCCATTGCTCTTCTCAATGCGGACAGAAAGATTCTTGCAAAAATACTGTTCAATCGGCTGATGGAAATTTCCGGGCTGGTACTGTCCCCATCTCAGCACTGCACTGTGAAGGGCCGTAGCGTGTTTGGTGCTGTCCTTGGCGTCCGGGATGCCGTAGAATGGTGTCGTGCTGAGAGGTGCGGTCATTACTTACTGGCATTGGACCAGTCCAAGGCCTTTGACCAGGTGAATCACAAGTACTTGTGGGCTGTTCTAGAATGGTATGGTATTCCGGTGAGGGTGGTGGATTGGCTTCGTGTTCTCTTCCCGCTTGTCAATGGTTGGGTGGGTCCTGCTTTCAGAGTTGACTCTGGTGTCCGTCAGGGATGCCCCCTGAGCCCCCTCTTATACGTATTTGCGATCGATCCTTTCGTCAGGAGGATTGGTTGTAGTACGTTGAGGGGGGTGTAGCTGGGCCCAGGGGCTCCTTTGAGAGTAGTGGCCTATGCGGATGATGTCACTGTGGTCTTGTCCTCTGTGGCAGAGGCGCGGTGCATGGAACATCTGATCTCCGACTACTCTGAAGCCTCATGCTCCAGAGTAAACCAGGACAAGTGTGAAGCTATCTGGATGTGGGAGGAAGGCGACGGACAGCCTCCCCAGGCCAGTCCTCAGATTAAAATTCTAGGCATCACATTTGACCGTTGTGATTATGCCACTCAAAATTGGGAGAAGAGGATAGAGGAAGCCAACAGGAAAGTGCAGTCCTGGAGAACTTGGCAGTTCTCTTACAGGGAAAGGGTTCACCTATGCAAAACCTTTCTGGTTCCCATATTTCTTTATGTCAGTTACGTGTGTTTCTTGCCACAGTCTTTGTGGTCCAAAGTGTCATCCTTGTTCTTCCTTTTGTTTTGGGGGAATGGGATGAACATTGTTAAGAGAGGTATAACCTACAGACCAAGGAAAGAAGGTGGATTTGGCATGGTCAATCCATTGGTCTTTTTTGCCACAACTTTTATTAAACTCAATCTTGGAAGCCTGTTTTTGGAGGCTCCTCCTTGGTGGGTAGAGAGCTTTAGGGCTTGGGTGTCTCCCTTCCTTGAGCTCTGGTATGATGGGGGCCATGTGAAAACCTTTAGAGGCAGGTCTGGCGCTCTTCCGATTTATGTTATCCAGTGCTTGAGAGTGACAAGGCTATGGGGAGTGGCAGTGGGCGATGTCAAAACCCTTTCTAGAAGGGAGTTGGAGAAAGGCATTTTGCAGGCTCACTTCTATGAACCGCTGGCACTAAGGGACTGCCCAGGGGGGTCTGCTCAAATGGGATCTCTTTGATATGCTCGGAGAGAATTCCACTGAAGTACAGGGACCTCGTCTGGCTCTCCTTCCAAGGAAGACTCTATGTTAGAGGGCATATCAGGTGGCGAAGTGCCGGTGATCGTGGTTGTCCACGTGAGGAATGTCTGGGGGTGGAGGAGACCATGGACCACTTCCTGTGTGAATGTTTCTTTAACATCGAAGTTTATAGAAGAGTTTCAAGCACCTTACGCATCCCGTGCCTTTCGGGGCTCAGTTACCCTGAGTGGGCTTATGGGGCATTCAAAGGTTTTGGGCGTTATGATTTGGTCACTATTTTTATAGTCAGCTTAGTGGTCAGATATCAAATGTGGAGTGAGCGGTGTTTAGTAAAGACTAGAAGTAAAATCCTTCCCTGTGAGGTGGTGGCGCGTTTCATTCTTCACGAGGTTGGGAGTCTGATGGAAATGGACAGGAGGAGGCTGGACGCTGTTGGGTGGTCGAGGAGGTGGAGGCACCAGAAGCCCCCTTAGTGGGTGGCTGACAGCCTCTTCTGTTCATACTGGTGCTTCCTGTCCTTCACCTTTTTCGTGTAGTTTTTTGGACTTTGTTTCTTTTCTGAAGAATGGTTTTACATACGCCTAAGCAGCTCTGCTCGCTTTCTCTATGCTGATATGGAGTTAGTGTTGGTGACAGGTAGCTTAGGGTCGGGCGTTGGTATTGAATATAGATAGTTTGGTGGGGGTGTTGGCACTTTTTGTCTCGTCTGGGTGGTAAGAATGGGTGGCGTGAGTGGTGCTTTGTGTACTTTCATATTGTTCAGTTATCTTGATGAGGATATTATCCTGTATATTTGATATTTTGATGCTTTGTATGTGGCAAGTTTATCATTTCGCAATGCAAATTTTATTTTATTTTTTTATTTATGTGTTGCAAGATTTTAATAAAAAAGCAGTACCCATCGATATTCAGTGTCTGGATATTCAGTTACCTATCCTTTGCTATACAGTGGCAGGATCACCAGAGCTGATACCCATCGCTATTCAGTGTCTGGATACCCAGTTACCTATCCTTTGCTATACAGTGTCAGGATCACAGGAGCTGTTACCCATCGCTATTCAGGGTCTGGATACCCAGTTACCTATCCTTTGTTATACAGTGTCAGGATCACCAGAGCTGTTACCCATCGCTATTCAGTGTCTGGATGGCCAGTAACCCAACCTTTGTTATACAGTGTCAGGATCACCAGAGCTGTTACCTATCACTATTCAGCGTCTGGATACCCAGTTACCTATCCTTTGTTATACAGCGTCAGGATCACCGGAGCTGTTACCCATTGATATTCAGTGTCTAGATACCCAGTTACCTATCCTTTGTTATACAGTGTCAGGATCACCAGAGCTGTTACCCATTGCTATTCAGCGTCTGGATACCCAGTTACCTATCCTTTGTTATACAGCGTCAGGATCACAGGAGCTGTTACACATCGCTTTTCAGCGTCTGGATACCCAGTTACCTATCCTTTGTTATACAGCGTCAGGATCACCAGAGCTGTTACCCATCGCTATTCAGCATCTGGATACACAGTTACCTATCCTTTGTTATACAGCGTCAGGATCACCAGAGCTGTTACCCATTGATATTCAGTGTCTAGATACCCAGTTACCTATCCTTTGCCATACAGTGTCAGGATCACCAGAGCTGTTACCCAATGCTATTCAGCTTCTGGATACCCAGTTACCTATCCTTTGTTATACAGCGTCAGGATCACAGGAGCTGTTACACATCGCTATTCAGCGTCTGGATACCCAGTTACCTATCCTTTGTTATACAGCGTCAGGATCACCGGAGCTGTTACCCATCACTATTCAGCGTCTGGATACCCAGTTACCTCTCCTTTGCTATACACGTCAGGATCACCTGAGCTGTTACCCATCGCTACTCAGCATCTGGATACACAGTTACCTATCCTTTGCTATACAGTGTAAGGATCACAGGAGCTGTTTCCCATCGCTAATCAGCATCTGGATACACAGTTACCTATCCTTTGCTATACAGTGTAAGGATCACAGGAGCTGTTACCCATCGCTATTCAGTGTCTGGATGCCCAGTTACCTATCCTTTGTTATACAGTGTCAGGATCACCAGAGCTGTTACCCATTGATATTCAGTGTCTAGATACCCAGTTACCCATCCTTTGCTATACAGTGTAAGGATCACAGGAGCTGTTACCCATCGCTATTCAGTGTCTGGATACCTAGTTACCCATCCTTTGCTACACGGTGTCAGGACAACCAGAGCTGTTACCCATTGATATTCAGTGTCTAGATACCCAGTTACCTATACTTTGCTATACAGTGTCAGGATCACCAGAGCTGTTACACATTGCTATTCAGCGTCTGGATACGAAGTTACCTATCCTTTGTTATACAGCATCAGGATCACCGGAGCTGTTACCCATCACTATTCAGCATCTGGATACCCAGTTACCTCTCCTTTGCTATACACGTCAGGATCACCAGAGCTGTTACCCATCGCTATTCAGCATCTGGATACACAGTTACCTATCCTTTGCTATACAGTGTAAGGATCACAGGAGCTGTTACCCATCACTATTCAGTGTCTGGATACCCAGTTACCTATCCTTTGTTATACAGCGTCAGGATCACCAGAGCAGTTACCCATCGCTATTCAGCATCTGGTTACACAGTTACCTATCCTTTGTTATACAGCGTCAGGATCACCAGAGCTGTTACCCATTGATATTCAGTGTCTAGATACCCAGTTACCTATCCTTTGCCATACAGTGTCAGGATCACCAGAGCTGTTACCCATTGCTATTCAGTGTCTGGATACCCAGTTACCTATCCTTTGTTATACAGCGTCAGGATCACAGGAGCTGTTACACATCGCTATTCAGCGTCTGGATACCCAGTTACCTATCCTTTGTTATACAGCGTCAGGATCACCGGAGCTGTTACCCATCACTATTCAGCGTCTGGATACCCAGTTACCTCTCCTTTGCTATACACGTCAGAATCACCTGAGCTGTTACCCATCGCTATTCAGCATCTGGATACACAGTTACCTATCCTTTGCTATACAGTGTAAGGATCACAGGAGCTGTTTCCCATCGCTATTCAGCATCTGGATACACAGTTACCTATCCTTTGCTATACAGTGTAAGGATCACAGGAGCTGTTACCCATCGCTATTCAGTGTCTGGATGCCCAGTTACCTATCATTTGTTATACAGTGTCAGGATCACCAGAGCTGTTACCCATTGATATTCATTGTCTAGATACCCAGTTACCCATCCTTTGCTATACAGTGTAAGGATCACAGGAGCTGTTACCCATCGCTATTCAGTGTCTGGATACCTAGTTACCCATCCTTTGCTACATGGTGTCAGGACCACCAGAGCTGTTACCCATTGATATTCAGTGTCTAGATACCCAGTTACCTATACTTTGCTATACAGTGTCAGGATCACCAGAGCTGTTACCCATTGCTATTCAGCGTCTGGATACGAAGTTACCTATCCTTTGTTATACAGCGTCAGGATCACCGGAGCTGTTACCCATCACTATTCAGCGTCTGGATACCCAGTTACCTCTCCTTTGCTATACACGTCAGGATTCCCGGAGCTATTACCCATCGCAATTCAGCATCTGGATACACAGTTACCTATCCTTTGCTATACAGTGTAAGGATCACAGGAGCTGTTACCCTTCGCTATTCAGCATCTGGATACACAGTTACCTATCCTTTGCTATACAGTGTAAGGATCACAGGAGCTGTTACCCATCGCTATTCAGTGTCTGGATGCCCAGTTACCTATCCTTTGTTATACAGTGTCAGGATCACCAGAGCTGTTACCCATTGATATTCAGTGTCTAGATACCCAGTTACCCATCCTTTGCTATACAGTGTAAGGATCACAGGAGCTGTTACCCATCGCTATTCAGTGTCTGGATACCTAGTTACCCATCCTTTGCTATACGGTGTCAGGACCACCAGAGCTGTTACCCATTGATATTCAGTGTCTGGATACCCAGTTACCTATCCTTTGCTATACAGTGTCAGGATCACCAGAGCTGTTACCCATTGCTATTCAGTGTCTGGATACCCAGTTACCTATCCTTTGTTATACAGCGTCAAGATCACCGGAGCTGTTAGCCGTCACTATTCAGCGTCTGGATACCCAGTTACCTCTCCTTTGCTATACACGTCTGGATCACCTGAGCTGTTACCCATCGCTATTCAGCATCTGGATACCCAGTTACCCATCCTTTCCTATACAGTGTCAGGATCACAGGAGCTGTTACCCATCGCTATTCAGCATCTCGATACACAGATACCTATCGTTTGCTATACAGCGTCAGGATCACCGGAGCTGTTACCCATCGCTATTCAGCATCTGGATACCAAGTTACCTCTCCTTTGCTATACCTGTCAGGATCACCGGAGCTGTTACCCATCGCAATTTAGCATCTGGATACCCAGTTACCCATTCTTTGCTATACAGTGTCAGGATCACAGGAGCTGTTACCCATCGCTATTCAGTGTCTGGATACCCAGTTACCTATCCTTTGTTATACAGTGTCAGGATCACCAGAGCTGTTACCCATCGCTATTCAGTGTCTGGATTCCCAGTAACCCATCCTTTGTTATACAGTGTCAGGATCACCAGAGCTGTTACCCATCACTATTCAGCGTCTGGATACCCAGTTACATATCCTTTGTTATACAGCGTCAGGATCACCGGAGCTGTTACCCATTGATATTCAGTGTCTAGATACCCAGTTACCTATCTTTTGTTATACAGTGTCAGGATCACCGGAGCTGTTACTCATTGATATTCAGTGTCTAGATACCCAGTTACCTATCCTTTGCTATACCGTGTCAGGATCACCAGAGCTGTTACCCATTGCTATTCAGCGTCTGGATACCCAGTTACCTATCCTTTGTTATACAGCTTCAGGATCACAGGAGCAGTTACACATCGCTATTCAGCGTCTGGATACCCAGTTACCTATCCTTTGTTATACAGCGTCAGGATCACCGGAGCTGTTACCCATCGCTATTCAGCATCTGGATACACAGTTACCTATCCTTTGTTATACAGCGGCAGGATCACCAGAGCTGTTACCCATTGATATTCAGTGTCTAGATACCCAGTTACCTATCCTTTGCTATACAGTGTCAGGATCACCAGAGCTGTTACCCATTGCTATTCAGCATCTGGATACCCAGTTACCTATCCTTTGTTATACAGCGTCAGGATCACAGGAGCTGTTACACATCGCTATTCAGCGTCTGGATACCCAGTTACCTATCCTTTGTTATACAGCGTCAGGATCACCGGAGCTGTTACCCATCACTATTCAGCGTCTGAATACCCAGTTACCTCTCCTTTGCTATACAGCGTCCGGATCACCTGAGCTGTTACCCATCGCTATTCAGCATCTGGATACACAGTTACCTATCCTTTGCTATACAGTGTAAGGATCACAGGAGCTGTTACCCATCGCTATTCATCATCTGGATACACAGTTACCTATCCTTTGCTATACAGTGTAAGGATCACAGGAGCTGTTACCCATCGCTATTCAGTGTCTGGATGCCCAGTTACCTATCCTTTGTTATACAGTGTCAGGATCACCAGAGCTGTTACCCATTGATATTCAGTGTCTAGATACCCAGTTACCCATCCTTTGCTATACAGTGTAAGGATCACAGGAGCTGTTACCCATCGCTATTCAGTGTCTGGATACCTAGTTACCCATCCTTTGCTATACGGTGTCAGGACCACCAGAACTGTTACCCATTGATATTCAGTGTCTGGATACCCAGTTACCTATCCTTTGCTATACAGTGTCAGGATCACCAGAGCTGTTACCCATTGCTATTCAGTGTCTGGATACCCAGTTACCTATCCTTTGTTATACAGCGTCAGGATCACAGGAGCAGTTACACATCACTGTTCAGCATCTGGATACCCAGTTACCTATCCTTTGTTATACAGCGTCAGGATCACCGGAGCTGTTACCCATCACTATTCAGCGCCTGCATACCCAGTTACCTCTCCTTTGCTATACACGTCAGGATCACCTGAGCTATTACCCATCGCTATTCAGCATCTGGATGCACAGTTACCTATCCTTTGCTATACAGTGTAAGAATCACAGGAGCTGTTACCCATCGCTATTCAGCATCTGGATACACAGTTACCTATCCTTTGCTATACAGTGTAAGGATCACATGAGCTGTTACCCATCGCTATTCAGTGTCTGGATGCCCAGTTACCTATCCTTTGCTATACAGTGTCAGGATCACCAGAGCTGTTACCCATTGATATTCAGTGTCTAGATACCCAGTTACCCATCCTTTGCTATACAGTGTAAGGATCACAGGCGCTGTTACCCATCGCTATTCAGTGTCTGGATACCTAGTTACCCATCCTTTGCTATACGGTGTCAGGACCACCAGAGCTGTTACCCATTGATATTCAGCGTCTGGATACCCAGTTACCTATCCTTTGCTATACAGTGTAAGGATCACCAGAGCTGTTACCCATCGCTATTCAGCGTCTGGATACCCAGTTACCTATCCTTTGTTATACAGTGTCAGGATCACCAGAGCTGTTACCCATTGATATTCAGTGTCTAGATACCCAGTTACCCATCCTTTGCTATACGGTGTCAGGACCACCAGAGCTGTTACCCATTGATATTCAGTGTCTGGATACCCAGTTACCTATCCTTTGCTATACAGTGTCTGGATCACCGGAGCTGTTACCCATCACTATTCAGCGTCTAGATACCCAGTTACCTCTCCTTTGCTATACACGTCTGCATCACCTGAGCTGATACCCATCGCTATTCAACATCTGGATACCCAGTTACCCATACTTTCCTATACAGTGTCAGGATCACAGGAGCTGTTACCCATCGCTATTCAGCATCTGGATACCCAGTTACCTCTCGTTTGCTATACATGCCAGGATCACATGAGCTGTTACCCATCGCAATTCAGCATCTGGATACCCAGTTACCCATCCTTTGCTATACAGCGTCAGGATCACCGGAGCTGTTACCCATCGCTATTCAGCATCTGGATACACAGTTACCTATCCTTTGCTATACAGCGTCAGGATCACCTGAGCTGATACCCATCGCTATTCAGTGTCTGGATACCCAGTTACCTATCCATTGCTATACAGTGTCAGGATCACAGGACCTGTTACCCATCGCTATTCAGTGTATGGATACCCAGTTACCTATCCTTTGTTATACAGTGTCAGGATCACCAGAGCTGTTACCCATCGCTATTCAGTGTCTGGATGCCCAGTAACCCATCCTTTGTTATACAGTGTCAGGATCACCAGAGCTGTTACCCATCACTATTCAGCGTCTGGATACCCAGTTACCTATCCTTTGTTATACAGCGTCAGGATCACCGGAGCTGTTACCCATTGATATTCAGTGTCTAGATACCCAGTTACCTATCCTTTGCTATACAGTGTCAGGATCACCAGAGCTGTTACCCATTGCTATTCAGCATCTGGATACCCAGTTACCTATCCTTTGTTATACAGCGTCAGGATCACAGGAGCTGTTACACATCGCTATTCAGCATCTGGATACCCAGTTACCTATCCTTTGTTATACAGCGTCAGTATCACCAGAGCTGTTACCCATTGCTATTCAGCATCTGGTACACAGTTACCTATCCTTTGTTATACAGCGTCAGGATCACCAGAGCTGTTACCCTTTGATATTCAGTGTCTAGATACCCAGTTACCTATCCTTTGCCATACAGTGTCAGGATCACCAGAGCTGTTACCCATCACTATTCAGCGTCTATATACCCAGTTACCTTTACTTTTTTATACAGCGTCAGGATCACAGGAGCTGTTACACATCGCTATTCAGCGTCTGGATACCCAGTTACCTTTCCTTTGTTATACAGCGTCAGGATCACCAGAGCTGTTACTCATCACTATTGAGCGTCTGGATACCCAGTTACCTATCCTTTGTTATACAGTGTCAGGATCACCAGAGCTGTTACCCATTGATATTCAGTGTCTAGATACCCAGTTACCCATCCTTTGCTATACAGTGTAAGGATCACAGGAGCTGTTACCCATCGCTATTCAGTGTCTGGATACCTAGTTACCCATCCTTTGCTATACGGTGTCAGGACCACCAGAGCTGTTACCCATTAATATTCAGTGTCAGGATACCCAGTTACCTATCCTTTGCTATACAGTGTCAGGATCACCAGAGCTGTTACCCATCGCTATTCAGCATCTGGATACACAGTTACCTATCCTTTGCTATACAGTGTAAGGATCACAGGAGCTGTTACCCATCGCTATTCAGCATCTGGATACACGGTTACCTATCCTTTGCTATACAGTGTAAGGATCACAGGAGCTGTTACCCATCGCTATTCAGTGTCTGGATGCCCAGTTACCTATCCTTTGTTATACAGTGTCAGGATCACCAGAGCTGTTACCCATTTATATTCAGTGTCTAGATACCCAGTTACCCATCCTTTGCTATACAGTGTAAGGATCACAGGAGCTGTTACCCATCGCTATTCAGTGTCTGGATACCTAGTTACCCATCCTTTGCTATACGGTGTCAGGACCACCAGAGCTGTTATCCATTGATATTCAGTGTCTGGATACCCAGTTACCTATCCTTTGCTATACAGTGTCAGGATCACCAGAGCTGTTACCCATTGCTATTCAGCGTCTGGATACCCAGTTACCTATCCTTTGTTATACAGCGTCAGGATCACCGGAGCTGTTACCCATCACTATTCAGCATCTGGATACCCAGTTACCTCTCCTTTGCTATACACGTCTGCATCACCTGAGCTGTTACCCATCGCTATACAGCATCTGGATACCCAGTTACCCATCCATTCCTATACAGTGTCAGGATCACAGGAGCTGTTACCCATTGCTATTCAGCATCTCGATACACAGTTACCTATCCTTTGCTATACAGCGTTAGGATCACCGAAGCTGTTACCCATCGCTATTCAGCATCTGGATACCCAGTTACCTCTCCCTTGCTATACATGTCAGGATCACCTGAGCTGTTATCCATCGCAATTCAGCATCTGGATACCCAGTTACCCATCCTTTGCTATACAGCGTCAGGATCACCGGAGCTGTTACCCATCGCTATTCAGCGTCTGGATACACAGTTACCTATCCTTTGCTATACAGCGTCAGGATCACCTGAGCTGTTACCCATCGCTATTCAGCATCTGTATACCCAGTTACCTATCCTTTGCTATACAGCATCAGGATCACCGAAGCTGTTACCCATTGCTATTCTGCGTCTGGATACCCAGTTACCTATCCTTTGTTATACAGTGTCAGGATCACTGGAGCTGTTACCCATCGCTATTCAGCGTCTGGATACCCAGTTACCTATCCTTTGTTATACAGTGTCAGGATCACTGGAGCTGTTACCCATCACTATTCAGTGTCTGGATACCCAGTTACCCATCCTTTGTTATACAGTGTCAGGATCACCTGAGCTGTTACCCATCGCTATTCAGCATCTGGATACCCAGTTACATATCCTTTGCTATAAAGTGTCAGGATCACAGGAGCTGTTACCCATCACTATTCAGCGTCTGGATACCCAGTTACCTATCCTTTGCTATACAGCGTCAGGATCACCGGAGCTGTTACCCATCACTATTCAGTGTCTGTATAACAAAGGATGGGTAACTGGGTATCCAGTGTCAGGATCACAGGAGCTGTTACCCATCACTATTCAGCGTCTGGATACCCAGTTACCTATCCCTTGCTATACAGTGTCAGGATCACAGGAGCTGTTACCCATCACTATTCAGCGTCTGGACACCAAGTTACCTATCCTTTGCTATACAGTGTCAGAATCACCGGAGCTGTTACCCATCGCTATTCAGCGTCTGGATATCCAGTTACCTATCCTTTGCTATAAAGTGTCAGGATCACCGGAGCTGTTACACATCGCTATTCAATGTATGGATACCCAGTTACCCATCCTTTGTTTTACAGCGTCAGGATCACCGGAGCTGTTACACATCGCTATTCAGTGTCTGGATACCCAGTTACCCATCCTTTGTTGTACAGCATCAGGATCACCGGAGCTTTTACCTATCACTATTCAGCGTCTGGATACCCAGTTACCTATCCTTTGCTATACAGCGTCAGGATCACCGGAGCTGTTACCCATCGCCATTCAGTGTCTGGATGCCCGGTTACCTCTCCTTTGCTATACAGTGTCAGGATCACAGGAGCTGTTACCCATCGCTATTCAGCATCATGATACCCAGTTACCCATCCTTTGTTGTATAGCGTCAGGATCACCGGAGCTGTTACCCATCACTATTCAGCTTCTGGATACCCAGTTACCTATCCTTTGCTATACAGTGTCAGGATCACCGGAGCTGTTACCCATCGCTATTCAGTGTCTGGATACCCAGTTACCCATCCTTTGCTATAGAGCGTCAGGATCACCGGAGCTGTTACCCATCGCTATTCAGCGTCTAGATACCCAGTTACCTATCCTTTGCTATACAGTGTCAGGATCACAGGAGCTGTTACCCATCGCTATTCAGCATCTCGATACACAGTTACCTATACTTTGCTATACAGCGTGAGGATCACCGGAGCTGTTACCCATCGCTATTCAGCATCTGGATACCCAGTTACCTCTCCTTTGCTATACATGTCAGTATCACCGGAGCTGTTACCCATCGCAATTCAGCATCTGGATACCCAGTTACCCATCCTTTGCTATACAGTGTCAGGATCACAGGAGCTGTTACCCATCGCTATTAAGTGTCTGGATACCCAGTTACCAATCCTTTGTTATACAGTGTCAGGATCACCAGAGTTGTTACCCATCGCTATTCAGTGCCTGGATGCCCAGTAACCCATCCTTTGTTATACAGTGTCAGGATCACCAGAGCTGTCACCCATCACTATACAGCATCTGGATACCCAGTTACCTATCCTTTGTTATACAGTGTCAGGATCACCAGAGCTGTTACCCATTGATATTCAGTGTCTAGATACCTAGTTACCCATCCTTTGCTATACAGTGTAAGGATCACAGGAGCTGTTACCCATCGCTATTCAGTGTCTGGATACCTAGTTACCCATCCTTTGCTATACGGTGTCAGGACCACCAGAGCTGTTACCCATTGATATTCAGTGTCTGGATACCCAGTTACCTATCCTTTGCTATACAATGTCAGGATCACCAGAGCTGTTACCCATTGCTATTCAGCGTCTGGATACCCAGTTACCTATCCTTTGTTATACAGCGTCAGGATCACCGGAGCTGTTACCCATCACTATTCAGCGTCTGGATACCCAGTTACCTCTCCTTTGCTATACACGTCTGGATCACCTGAGCTGTTACCCATCGCTATTCAGCATCTGGATACCCAGTTACCCATCCTTTCCTATACAGTGTCAGGATCACAGGAGCTGTTACCCATCGCTATTCAGCATCTCGATACACAGTTACCTATCCTTTGCTATACAGCGTCAGGATCACCGGAGCTGTTACCCATCGCTATTCAGCATCTGGATACCCAGTTACCTCTCCTTTGCTATACATGTCAGGATCACCGGAGCTGTTACCCATCGCAATTCAGCATCTGGATACCCAGTTACCCATCCTTTGCTACACAGAGTCAGGATCACAGGAGCTGTTACCCATCGCTATTCAGTGTCTGGATACCCAGTTACCTATCCTTTGTTATACAGCGTCAGGATCACCGGAGCTGTTACCCATTGATATTCAGTGTCTAGATACCCAGTTACCTATCCTTTGTTGTACAGTGTCAGGATCACCGGAGCTGTTACCCATTGATATTCAGTGTCTAGATACCCAGTTACCTATCCTTTGCTATGCAGTGTCAGGATCACCAGAGCTTTTACCCATTGATATTCAGTGTCTAGATACCCTGTTACCTATCCTTTGTTATACAGTGTCAGGTTCTCCGGAGCTGTTACCCATTGATATTCAGTGTCTAGATACCCAGTTACCTATCCTTTGCTATACCGTGTCAGGATCACCAGAGCTGTTACCCATCGCTATTCAGCATCTGGATACCCAGTTACCCATCCTTTCCTATACAGTGTCAGGATCACAGGAGCTGTTACCCATCGCTATTCAGCATCTCGATACACAGATACCTATCGTTTGCTATACAGCGTCAGGATCACCGGAGCTGTTACCCATCGCTATTCAGCATCTGGATACCAAGTTACCTCTCCTTTGCTATACATGTCAGGATCACCGGAGCTGTTACCCATCGCAATTTAGCATCTGGATACCCAGTTACCCATTCTTTGCTATACAGTGTCAGGATCACAGGAGCTGTTACCCATCGCTATTCAGTGTCTGGATACCCAGTTACCTATCCTTTGTTATACAGTGTCAGGATCACCAGAGCTGTTACCCATCGCTATTCAGTGTCTGGATTCCCAGTAACCCATCCTTTGTTATACAGTGTCAGGATCACCAGAGCTGTTACCCATCACTATTCAGCGTCTGGATACCCAGTTACATATCCTTTGTTATACAGCGTCAGGATCACCGGAGCTGTTACCCATTGATATTCAGTGTCTAGATACCCAGTTACCTATCTTTTGTTATACAGTGTCAGGATCACCGGAGCTGTTACTCATTGATATTCAGTGTCTAGATACCCAGTTACCTATCCTTTGCTATACCGTGTCAGGATCACCAGAGCTGTTACCCATTGCTATTCAGCGTCTGGATACCCAGTTACCTATCCTTTGTTATACAGCTTCAGGATCACAGGAGCAGTTACACATCGCTATTCAGCGTCTGGATACCCAGTTACCTATCCTTTGTTATACAGCGTCAGGATCACCGGAGCTGTTACCCATCGCTATTCAGCATCTGGATACACAGTTACCTATCCTTTGTTATACAGCGGCAGGATCACCAGAGCTGTTACCCATTGATATTCAGTGTCTAGATACCCAGTTACCTATCCTTTGCTATACAGTGTCAGGATCACCAGAGCTGTTACCCATTGCTATTCAGCATCTGGATACCCAGTTACCTATCCTTTGTTATACAGCGTCAGGATCACAGGAGCTGTTACACATCGCTATTCAGCGTCTGGATACCCAGTTACCTATCCTTTGTTATACAGCGTCAGGATCACCGGAGCTGTTACCCATCACTATTCAGCGTCTGAATACCCAGTTACCTCTCCTTTGCTATACAGCGTCCGGATCACCTGAGCTGTTACCCATCGCTATTCAGCATCTGGATACACAGTTACCTATCCTTTGCTATACAGTGTAAGGATCACAGGAGCTGTTACCCATCGCTATTCATCATCTGGATACACAGTTACCTATCCTTTGCTATACAGTGTAAGGATCACAGGAGCTGTTACCCATCGCTATTCAGTGTCTGGATGCCCAGTTACCTATCCTTTGTTATACAGTGTCAGGATCACCAGAGCTGTTACCCATTGATATTCAGTGTCTAGATACCCAGTTACCCATCCTTTGCTATACAGTGTAAGGATCACAGGAGCTGTTACCCATCGCTATTCAGTGTCTGGATACCTAGTTACCCATCCTTTGCTATACGGTGTCAGGACCACCAGAACTGTTACCCATTGATATTCAGTGTCTGGATACCCAGTTACCTATCCTTTGCTATACAGTGTCAGGATCACCAGAGCTGTTACCCATTGCTATTCAGTGTCTGGATACCCAGTTACCTATCCTTTGTTATACAGCGTCAGGATCACAGGAGCAGTTACACATCACTGTTCAGCATCTGGATACCCAGTTACCTATCCTTTGTTATACAGCGTCAGGATCACCGGAGCTGTTACCCATCACTATTCAGCGCCTGCATACCCAGTTACCTCTCCTTTGCTATACACGTCAGGATCACCTGAGCTATTACCCATCGCTATTCAGCATCTGGATGCACAGTTACCTATCCTTTGCTATACAGTGTAAGAATCACAGGAGCTGTTACCCATCGCTATTCAGCATCTGGATACACAGTTACCTATCCTTTGCTATACAGTGTAAGGATCACATGAGCTGTTACCCATCGCTATTCAGTGTCTGGATGCCCAGTTACCTATCCTTTGCTATACAGTGTCAGGATCACCAGAGCTGTTACCCATTGATATTCAGTGTCTAGATACCCAGTTACCCATCCTTTGCTATACAGTGTAAGGATCACAGGCGCTGTTACCCATCGCTATTCAGTGTCTGGATACCTAGTTACCCATCCTTTGCTATACGGTGTCAGGACCACCAGAGCTGTTACCCATTGATATTCAGCGTCTGGATACCCAGTTACCTATCCTTTGCTATACAGTGTAAGGATCACCAGAGCTGTTACCCATCGCTATTCAGCGTCTGGATACCCAGTTACCTATCCTTTGTTATACAGTGTCAGGATCACCAGAGCTGTTACCCATTGATATTCAGTGTCTAGATACCCAGTTACCCATCCTTTGCTATACGGTGTCAGGACCACCAGAGCTGTTACCCATTGATATTCAGTGTCTGGATACCCAGTTACCTATCCTTTGCTATACAGTGTCTGGATCACCGGAGCTGTTACCCATCACTATTCAGCGTCTAGATACCCAGTTACCTCTCCTTTGCTATACACGTCTGCATCACCTGAGCTGATACCCATCGCTATTCAACATCTGGATACCCAGTTACCCATACTTTCCTATACAGTGTCAGGATCACAGGAGCTGTTACCCATCGCTATTCAGCATCTGGATACCCAGTTACCTCTCGTTTGCTATACATGCCAGGATCACATGAGCTGTTACCCATCGCAATTCAGCATCTGGATACCCAGTTACCCATCCTTTGCTATACAGCGTCAGGATCACCGGAGCTGTTACCCATCGCTATTCAGCATCTGGATACACAGTTACCTATCCTTTGCTATACAGCGTCAGGATCACCTGAGCTGATACCCATCGCTATTCAGTGTCTGGATACCCAGTTACCTATCCATTGCTATACAGTGTCAGGATCACAGGACCTGTTACCCATCGCTATTCAGTGTATGGATACCCAGTTACCTATCCTTTGTTATACAGTGTCAGGATCACCAGAGCTGTTACCCATCGCTATTCAGTGTCTGGATGCCCAGTAACCCATCCTTTGTTATACAGTGTCAGGATCACCAGAGCTGTTACCCATCACTATTCAGCGTCTGGATACCCAGTTACCTATCCTTTGTTATACAGCGTCAGGATCACCGGAGCTGTTACCCATTGATATTCAGTGTCTAGATACCCAGTTACCTATCCTTTGCTATACAGTGTCAGGATCACCAGAGCTGTTACCCATTGCTATTCAGCATCTGGATACCCAGTTACCTATCCTTTGTTATACAGCGTCAGGATCACAGGAGCTGTTACACATCGCTATTCAGCATCTGGATACCCAGTTACCTATCCTTTGTTATACAGCGTCAGTATCACCAGAGCTGTTACCCATTGCTATTCAGCATCTGGTACACAGTTACCTATCCTTTGTTATACAGCGTCAGGATCACCAGAGCTGTTACCCTTTGATATTCAGTGTCTAGATACCCAGTTACCTATCCTTTGCCATACAGTGTCAGGATCACCAGAGCTGTTACCCATCACTATTCAGCGTCTATATACCCAGTTACCTTTACTTTTTTATACAGCGTCAGGATCACAGGAGCTGTTACACATCGCTATTCAGCGTCTGGATACCCAGTTACCTTTCCTTTGTTATACAGCGTCAGGATCACCAGAGCTGTTACTCATCACTATTGAGCGTCTGGATACCCAGTTACCTATCCTTTGTTATACAGTGTCAGGATCACCAGAGCTGTTACCCATTGATATTCAGTGTCTAGATACCCAGTTACCCATCCTTTGCTATACAGTGTAAGGATCACAGGAGCTGTTACCCATCGCTATTCAGTGTCTGGATACCTAGTTACCCATCCTTTGCTATACGGTGTCAGGACCACCAGAGCTGTTACCCATTAATATTCAGTGTCAGGATACCCAGTTACCTATCCTTTGCTATACAGTGTCAGGATCACCAGAGCTGTTACCCATCGCTATTCAGCATCTGGATACACAGTTACCTATCCTTTGCTATACAGTGTAAGGATCACAGGAGCTGTTACCCATCGCTATTCAGCATCTGGATACACGGTTACCTATCCTTTGCTATACAGTGTAAGGATCACAGGAGCTGTTACCCATCGCTATTCAGTGTCTGGATGCCCAGTTACCTATCCTTTGTTATACAGTGTCAGGATCACCAGAGCTGTTACCCATTTATATTCAGTGTCTAGATACCCAGTTACCCATCCTTTGCTATACAGTGTAAGGATCACAGGAGCTGTTACCCATCGCTATTCAGTGTCTGGATACCTAGTTACCCATCCTTTGCTATACGGTGTCAGGACCACCAGAGCTGTTATCCATTGATATTCAGTGTCTGGATACCCAGTTACCTATCCTTTGCTATACAGTGTCAGGATCACCAGAGCTGTTACCCATTGCTATTCAGCGTCTGGATACCCAGTTACCTATCCTTTGTTATACAGCGTCAGGATCACCGGAGCTGTTACCCATCACTATTCAGCATCTGGATACCCAGTTACCTCTCCTTTGCTATACACGTCTGCATCACCTGAGCTGTTACCCATCGCTATTCAGCATCTGGATACCCAGTTACCCATCCATTCCTATACAGTGTCAGGATCACAGGAGCTGTTACCCATTGCTATTCAGCATCTCGATACACAGTTACCTATCCTTTGCTATACAGCGTTAGGATCACCGAAGCTGTTACCCATCGCTATTCAGCATCTGGATACCCAGTTACCTCTCCCTTGCTATACATGTCAGGATCACCTGAGCTGTTATCCATCGCAATTCAGCATCTGGATACCCAGTTACCCATCCTTTGCTATACAGCGTCAGGATCACCGGAGCTGTTACCCATCGCTATTCAGCGTCTGGATACACAGTTACCTATCCTTTGCTATACAGCGTCAGGATCACCTGAGCTGTTACCCATCGCTATTCAGCATCTGTATACCCAGTTACCTATCCTTTGCTATACAGCATCAGGATCACCGAAGCTGTTACCCATTGCTATTCTGCGTCTGGATACCCAGTTACCTATCCTTTGTTATACAGTGTCAGGATCACTGGAGCTGTTACCCATCGCTATTCAGCGTCTGGATACCCAGTTACCTATCCTTTGTTATACAGTGTCAGGATCACTGGAGCTGTTACCCATCACTATTCAGTGTCTGGATACCCAGTTACCCATCCTTTGTTATACAGTGTCAGGATCACCTGAGCTGTTACCCATCGCTATTCAGCATCTGGATACCCAGTTACATATCCTTTGCTATAAAGTGTCAGGATCACAGGAGCTGTTACCCATCACTATTCAGCGTCTGGATACCCAGTTACCTATCCTTTGCTATACAGCGTCAGGATCACCGGAGCTGTTACCCATCACTATTCAGTGTCTGTATAACAAAGGATGGGTAACTGGGTATCCAGTGTCAGGATCACAGGAGCTGTTACCCATCACTATTCAGCGTCTGGATACCCAGTTACCTATCCCTTGCTATACAGTGTCAGGATCACAGGAGCTGTTACCCATCACTATTCAGCGTCTGGACACCAAGTTACCTATCCTTTGCTATACAGTGTCAGAATCACCGGAGCTGTTACCCATCGCTATTCAGCGTCTGGATATCCAGTTACCTATCCTTTGCTATAAAGTGTCAGGATCACCGGAGCTGTTACACATCGCTATTCAATGTATGGATACCCAGTTACCCATCCTTTGTTTTACAGCGTCAGGATCACCGGAGCTGTTACACATCGCTATTCAGTGTCTGGATACCCAGTTACCCATCCTTTGTTGTACAGCATCAGGATCACCGGAGCTTTTACCTATCACTATTCAGCGTCTGGATACCCAGTTACCTATCCTTTGCTATACAGCGTCAGGATCACCGGAGCTGTTACCCATCGCCATTCAGTGTCTGGATGCCCGGTTACCTCTCCTTTGCTATACAGTGTCAGGATCACAGGAGCTGTTACCCATCGCTATTCAGCATCATGATACCCAGTTACCCATCCTTTGTTGTATAGCGTCAGGATCACCGGAGCTGTTACCCATCACTATTCAGCTTCTGGATACCCAGTTACCTATCCTTTGCTATACAGTGTCAGGATCACCGGAGCTGTTACCCATCGCTATTCAGTGTCTGGATACCCAGTTACCCATCCTTTGCTATAGAGCGTCAGGATCACCGGAGCTGTTACCCATCGCTATTCAGCGTCTAGATACCCAGTTACCTATCCTTTGCTATACAGTGTCAGGATCACAGGAGCTGTTACCCATCGCTATTCAGCATCTCGATACACAGTTACCTATACTTTGCTATACAGCGTGAGGATCACCGGAGCTGTTACCCATCGCTATTCAGCATCTGGATACCCAGTTACCTCTCCTTTGCTATACATGTCAGTATCACCGTAGCTGTTACCCATCGCAATTCAGCATCTGGATACCCAGTTACCCATCCTTTGCTATACAGTGTCAGGATCACAGGAGCTGTTACCCATCGCTATTAAGTGTCTGGATACCCAGTTACCAATCCTTTGTTATACAGTGTCAGGATCACCAGAGTTGTTACCCATCGCTATTCAGTGCCTGGATGCCCAGTAACCCATCCTTTGTTATACAGTGTCAGGATCACCAGAGCTGTCACCCATCACTATACAGCATCTGGATACCCAGTTACCTATCCTTTGTTATACAGTGTCAGGATCACCAGAGCTGTTACCCATTGATATTCAGTGTCTAGATACCTAGTTACCCATCCTTTGCTATACAGTGTAAGGATCACAGGAGCTGTTACCCATCGCTATTCAGTGTCTGGATACCTAGTTACCCATCCTTTGCTATACGGTGTCAGGACCACCAGAGCTGTTACCCATTGATATTCAGTGTCTGGATACCCAGTTACCTATCCTTTGCTATACAATGTCAGGATCACCAGAGCTGTTACCCATTGCTATTCAGCGTCTGGATACCCAGTTACCTATCCTTTGTTATACAGCGTCAGGATCACCGGAGCTGTTACCCATCACTATTCAGCGTCTGGATACCCAGTTACCTCTCCTTTGCTATACACGTCTGGATCACCTGAGCTGTTACCCATCGCTATTCAGCATCTGGATACCCAGTTACCCATCCTTTCCTATACAGTGTCAGGATCACAGGAGCTGTTACCCATCGCTATTCAGCATCTCGATACACAGTTACCTATCCTTTGCTATACAGCGTCAGGATCACCGGAGCTGTTACCCATCGCTATTCAGCATCTGGATACCCAGTTACCTCTCCTTTGCTATACATGTCAGGATCACCGGAGCTGTTACCCATCGCAATTCAGCATCTGGATACCCAGTTACCCATCCTTTGCTACACAGAGTCAGGATCACAGGAGCTGTTACCCATCGCTATTCAGTGTCTGGATACCCAGTTACCTATCCTTTGTTATACAGCGTCAGGATCACCGGAGCTGTTACCCATTGATATTCAGTGTCTAGATACCCAGTTACCTATCCTTTGTTGTACAGTGTCAGGATCACCGGAGCTGTTACCCATTGATATTCAGTGTCTAGATACCCAGTTACCTATCCTTTGCTATGCAGTGTCAGGATCACCAGAGCTTTTACCCATTGATATTCAGTGTCTAGATACCCTGTTACCTATCCTTTGTTATACAGTGTCAGGTTCTCCGGAGCTGTTACCCATTGATATTCAGTGTCTAGATACCCAGTTACCTATCCTTTGCTATACAGTGTCAGGATCACCAGAGCTGTTACCCATTGCTATTCAGCGTCTGGATACCCAGTTACCTATGCTTTGTTATACAGCATCAGGATCACCTGAGCTGTTACCCATCGCTATTCAGCATTTGGATACACAGTTACCTTTCCTTTGCTATACAGTGTAAGGATCACAGGAGCTGTTACCCATCGCTATTCAGCATCTGGATACACAGTTACCTATCCTTTGCTATACAGTGTAGGGATCACAGGAGCTGTTACTCATCGCTATTCAGTGTCTGGATACCTAATTACCCATCCTTTGCTATACGGTGTCAGGACCACCAGAGCTGTTACCCATTGATATTCAGTGTCTGGATACCCAGTTACCTATCCTTTGCTATACAGTGTCAGGATCACCAGAGCTGTTACCCATTGCTATTCAGCGTCTGGATACCCAGTTACCTATGCTTTGTTATACACCATCAGGATCACAGGAGCTGTTACACATTGCTATTCAGCGTCTGTATACCCAGTTACCTATCCTTTGTTATACAGCGTCAGGATCACCGGAGCTGTTACCCATCACTTTTCAGCGCCTGGATACCCAGTTACCTCTCCTTTGCTATACACGTCAGGATCACCAGAGCTATTACCCATCGCAATTCAGCATCTGGATACACAGTTACCTATCCTTTGCTATACAGTGTAAGGATCACAAGAGCTGTTACCCTTCGCTACTCAGCATCTGGATACACAGTTACCTATCCTTTGCTATACAGTGTAAGGATCACAGGAGCTGTTACCCATTGCTATTCAATGTCTGGATGCCCAGTTACCTATCCTTTGTTATACAGTGTCAGGATCACCAGAGCTGTTACCCATTGATATTCAGTGTCTAGATACCCAGTTACCCATCCTTTGCTATACAGTGTAAGGATCACAGGAGCTGTTACCCATCGCTATTCAGTGTCTGGATACCTAGTTACCCATCCTTTGCTATACGGTGTCAGGACCACCAGAGCTGTTACCCATTCATATTCAGTGTCTGGATACCCAGTTACCTATCCTTTGCTATACAGTGTCAGGATCACCAGAGCTGTTACCCATTGCTATTCAGCGCCTGGATACCCAGTTACCTATCCTTTGTTATACAGCATCAGGATCACCGGAGCTGTTAGCCATCACTATTCAGCGTCTGGATACCCAGTTACCTCTCCTTTGCTATACACGTCTGGATCACCTGAGCTGTTACCCATCGCTATTCAGTGTCTGGATACCTAGTTACCCATCCTTTGCTATACGGTGTCAGGACCACCAGAGCTGTTACCCATTGATATTCAGTGTCTGGATACCCAGTTACCTATCCTTTGCTATACAATGTCAGGATCACCAGAGCTGTTACCCATTGCTATTCAGCGTCTGGATACCCAGTTACCTATCCTTTGTTATACAGCGTCAGGATCACCGGAGCTGTTACCCATCACTATTCAGCGTCTGGATACCCAGTTACCTCTCCTTTGCTATACACGTCTGGATCACCTGAGCTGTTACCCATCGCTATTCAGCATCTGGATAACCAGTTACCCATCCTTTCCTATACAGTGTCAGGATCACAGGAGCTGTTACCCATCGCTATTCAGCATCTCGATACACAGTTACCTATCCTTTGCTATACAGCGTCAGGATCACCGGAGCTGTTACCCATCGCTATTCAGCATCTGGATACCCAGTTACCTCTCCTTTGCTATACATGTCAGGATCACCGGAGCTGTTACCCATCGCAATTCAGCATCTGGATACCCAGTTACCCATCCTTTGCTACACAGAGTCAGGATCACAGGAGCTGTTACCCATCGCTATTCAGTGTCTGGATACCCAGTTACCTATCCTTTGTTATACAGCGTCAGGATCACCGGAGCTGTTACCCATTGATATTCAGTGACTAGATACCCAGTTACCTATCCTTTGTTGTACAGTGTCAGGATCACCGGAGCTGTTACCCATTGATATTCAGTGTCTAGATACCCAGTTACCTATCCTTTGCTATGCAGTGTCAGGATCACCAGAGCTTTTACCCATTGATATTCAGTGTCTAGATACCCTGTTACCTATCCTTTGTTATACAGTGTCAGGTTCTCCGGAGCTGTTACCCATTGATATTCAGTGTCTAGATACCCAGTTACCTATCCTTTGCTATACAGTGTCAGGATCACCAGAGCTGTTACCCATTGCTATTCAGCGTCTGGATACCCAGTTACCTATGCTTTGTTATACAGCATCAGGATCACCTGAGCTGTTACCCATCGCTATTCAGCATTTGGATACACAGTTATCTTTCCTTTGCTATACAGTGTAAGGATCACAGGAGCTGTTACCCATCGCTATTCAGCATCTGGATACACAGTTACCTATCCTTTGCTATACAGTGTAGGGATCACAGGAGCTGTTACTCATCGCTATTCAGTGTCTGGATACCTAATTACCCATCCTTTGCTATACGGTGTCAGGACCACCAGAGCTGTTACCCATTGATATTCAGTGTCTGGATACCCAGTTACCTATCCTTTGCTATACAGTGTCAGGATCACCAGAGCTGTTACCCATTGCTATTCAGCGTCTGGATACCCAGTTACCTATGCTTTGTTATACACCATCAGGATCACAGGAGCTGTTACACATTGCTATTCAGCGTCTGTATACCCAGTTACCTATCCTTTGTTATACAGCGTCAGGATCACCGGAGCTGTTACCCATCACTTTTCAGCGCCTGGATACCCAGTTACCTCTCCTTTGCTATACACGTCAGGATCACCAGAGCTATTACCCATCGCAATTCAGCATCTGGATACACAGTTACCTATCCTTTGCTATACAGTGTAAGGATCACAAGAGCTGTTACCCTTCGCTACTCAGCATCTGGATACACAGTTACCTATCCTTTGCTATACAGTGTAAGGATCACAGGAGCTGTTACCCATTGCTATTCAATGTCTGGATGCCCAGTTACCTATCCTTTGTTATACAGTGTCAGGATCACCAGAGCTGTTACCCATTGATATTCAGTGTCTAGATACCCAGTTACCCATCCTTTGCTATACAGTGTAAGGATCACAGGAGCTGTTACCCATCGCTATTCAGTGTCTGGATACCTAGTTACCCATCCTTTGCTATACGGTGTCAGGACCACCAGAGCTGTTACCCATTGATATTCAGTGTCTGGATACCCAGTTACCTATCCTTTGCTATACAGTGTCAGGATCACCAGAGCTGTTACCCATTGCTATTCAGCGTCTGGATACCCAGTTACCTATCCTTTGTTATACAGCATCAGGATCACCGGAGCTGTTAGCCATCACTATTCAGCGTCTGGATACCCAGTTACCTCTCCTTTGCTATACATGTCTGGATCACCTGAGCTGTTACCCATCGCTATTCAGCATCTGGATACCCAGTTACCCATCCTTTCCTACACAGTGTCAGGATCACACGAGCTGTTACCCATCGCTATTCAGCATCTCGATACACAGTTACCTATCCTTTGCTATACAGCGTCAGGATCACCGGAGCTGTTACCCATCACTATTCAACATCTGGATACCCAGTTATCTCTCCTTTGCTATACATGTCAGGATCACCGGAGCTGTTACCCATCGCAATTCAGCATCTGGATACCCAGTTACCCATTCTTTGCTATACAGTGTCAGGATCACAGGAGCTGTTACCCATCGCTATTCAGTGTCTGGATACCCAGTTACCTATCCTTTGTTATACAGTGTCAGGATCACCAGAGCTGTTACCCATCGCTATTCAGTGTCTGGATGCCCAGTAACCCATCCTTTGTTATACAGTGTCAGGATCACCAGAGCTGTTACCCATCACTATTCAGCGTCTGGATACCCAGTTACCTATCCTTTGTTATACAGCATCAGGATCACCGTAGCTGTTACCCATTGATATTCAGTGTCTAGATACCCAGTTACCTATCCTTTGTTATACAGTGTCAGGATCACCGGAGCTGTTACTCACTGATATTCAGTGTCTAGATACCCAGTTACCTATCCTTTGCTATACAGGGTCAGGATCACCAGAGCTGTTACCCATTGCTATTCAGCGTCTGGATACCCAGTTACCTATCCTTTGTTATACAGCGTCAGGATCACAGGAGCTGTTACACATCGCTATTCAGCGTCTGGATACCCAGTTACCTATCCTTTGTTATACAGCGTCATGATCACCAGAGCTGTTACCCATCGCTATTCAGCATCTGGATACACAGTTACCTATCCTTTGTTATACAGCGTCAGGATCACCAGAGCTGTTACCCATTGATATTCAGTGTCTAGATACCCAGTTACCTATCCTTTGCTATACAGTGTCAGGATCACCAGAGCTGTTACCCATTGCTATTCAGCGTCTGGATACCCAGTTACCTATCCTTTGTTAAACAGCGTCAGGATCACTGGAGCAGTTACCCATCACTATTCAGCGTCTGAATACCCAGTTACCTCTCCTTTGCTATACACGTCAGGATCACCTGAGCTGTTACCCATCGCTATTCAGCATCTGGATACACAGTTACCTATCCTTTGCTATACAGTGTAAGGATCACAGGAGCTGTTACCCATCGCTATTCAGCATCTGGATACACAGTTACCTATCCTTTGCTATACAGTGTAAGGATCACAGGAGCTGTTACCCATCGCTATTCAGTGTCTGGATGCCCAGTTACCTATCCTTTGTTATACAGTGTCAGGATCACCAGAGCTGTTACCCATTGATATTCAGTGTCTAGATACCCTGTTACCCTTCCTTTGCTATACAGTGTAAGGATCACAGGAGCTGTTACCCATCGCTATTTAGTGTCTGGATACCTAGTTACCCATCCTTTGCTATACGGTGTCAGGACCACCAGAACTGTTACACATTGATATTCAGTGTCTGGATACCCAGTTACCTATCCTTTGTTATACAGCATCAGGATCACAGGAGCTGTTACACATCGCTGTTCAGCGTCTGGATACCCAGTTACCTATCCTTTGTTATACAGCGTCAGGATCACCGGAGCTGTTACCCATCACTATTCAGCGCCTGGATACCCAGTTACCTCTCCTTTGCTATACATGTCAGGATCACCTGAGCTATTACCCATCGCTATTCAGCATCTGGATACACAGTTACCTATCCTTTGCTATACAGTGTAAGGATCACAGGAGCTGTTACCCATCGCTATTCAGCATCTGGATACACAGTTACCTATCCTTTGCTATACAGTGTAAGGATCACAGGAGCTGTTACCCATTGCTATTCAGTGTCTGGATGCCCAGTTACCTATCCTTTGTTATAGAGTGTCAGGATCACCAGAGCTGTTACCCATCACTATTCAGCGTCTGGATACCCAGTTACCTCTCCTTTGCTATACACGTCTGGATCACCTGAGCTGTTACCCATCGCTATTCAGCATCTGGATACCCAGTTACCCATCCTTTCCTATACAGTGTCAGGATCACAGGAGCAGTTACCCATCGCTATTCAGCATCTGGATACCCAGTTACCTCTCGTTTGCTATACATGTCAGGATCACCTGAGCTGTTACCCATCGCAATTCAGCATCTGGATACCCAGTTACCCATCCTTTGCTATACAGCGTCAGGATCACCGGAGCTGTTTCCCATCGCTATTAAGCATCTGGATTCACAGTTACCTATCCTTTGCTATACAGCGTCAGGATCACCTGAGCTGATACCCATCGCTATTCAGTGTCTGGATACCCTGTTACCTATCCTTTGCTATACAGTGTCAGGATCACAGGACCTGTTACCCATCGCTATTCAGTGTCTGGATACCCAGTTACCTATCCTTTGTTATACAGTGTCAGGATCTCCAGAGCTGTTACCCTTTGCTATTCAGTGTCTGGATGCCCAGTAACCCATCCTTTGTTATACAGTGTCAGGATCACCAGAGCTGTTACCCATCACTATTCAGCATCTGGATACCCAGTTACCTATCCTTTGTTATACAGCGTCAGGATCACTGGAGCTGTTACCCATTGATATTCAGTGTCTAGATACCCAGTTACCTATCCTTTGTTATACAGTGTCAGGATCACCGGAGCTGTTACCCATTGATATTTAGTGTCTAGATACCCAGTTACCTATCCTTTGTAATACAGCGTCAGGATCACAGGAGCTGTTACACATCGCTATTCAGCGTCTGGATACCCAGTTTCCTATCCTTTGTTATACAGCGTCAGGATCACCAGAGCTGTTACCCATCGCTATTCAGCATCTGGTACACAGTTACCTATCCTTTGTTATAAAGTGTCAGGATCACCAGAGCTGTTACCCATTGATATTCAGTGTCTAGATACCCAGTTACCTATCCTTTGCCATACAGTGTCAGGATCACCAGAGCTGTTACCCATTGCTATTCAGCGTCTGGATACCCAGTTACCTATCCTTTGCTATACACGTCTGGATCACCTGAGCTGTTACCCATCGCTATTCAACATCTGGATACCCAGTTACCCATCCTTTCCTATACAGTGTCAGGATCACAGGAGCTGTTACCCATCGCTATTCAGCATCTGGATACCCAGTTACCTCTCGTTTGCTATACATGTCAGGATCACCTGAGCTGTTACCCATCGCAATTCAGCATCTGGATACCCAGTTACCCATCCTTTGCTATACAGCGTCAGGATCACCGGAGCTGTTACCCATCGCTATTCAGCATCTGGATACACAGTTACCTATCCTTTGCTATACAGCGTCAGGATCACCTGAGCTGATACCCATCGCTATTCAGTTTCTGGATACCCAGTTACCTATCCATTGCTATACAGTGTCAGGATCACAGGACCTGTTACCCATCGCTATTCAGTGTATGGATACCCAGTTACCTATCCTTTGTTATACAGTGTCAGGATCACCAGAGCTGTTACCCATCGCAATTCAGCATCTGGATACCCAGTTACCCATCCTTTGCTATACAGCGTCAGGATCACCGGAGCTGTTTCCCATCGCTATTAAGCATCTGGATTCACAGTTACCTATCCTTTGCTATACAGCGTCAGGATCACCTGAGCTGATACCCATCGCTATTCAGCATCTGGATACACAGTTACCTATCCTTTGCTATACAGTGTAAGGATCACAGGAGCTGTTACCCATTGCTATTCAGTGTCTGGATGCCCAGTTACCTATCCTTTGTTATAGAGTGTCAGGATCACCAGAGCTGTTACCCATCACTATTCAGCGTCTGGATACCCAGTTACCTCTCCTTTGCTATACACGTCTGGATCACCTGAGCTGTTACCCATCGCTATTCAGCATCTGGATACCCAGTTACCCATCCTTTCCTATACAGTGTCAGGATCACAGGAGCAGTTACCCATCGCTATTCAGCATCTGGATACCCAGTTACCTCTCGTTTGCTATACATGTCAGGATCACCTGAGCTGTTACCCATCGCAATTCAGCATCTGGATACCCAGTTACCCATCCTTTGCTATACAGCGTCAGGATCACCGGAGCTGTTTCCCATCGCTATTAAGCATCTGGATTCACAGTTACCTATCCTTTGCTATACAGCGTCAGGATCACCTGAGCTGATACCCATCGCTATTCAGTGTCTGGATACCCTGTTACCTATCCTTTGCTATACAGTGTCAGGATCACAGGACCTGTTACCCATCGCTATTCAGTGTCTGGATACCCAGTTACCTATCCTTTGTTATACAGTGTCAGGATCTCCAGAGCTGTTACCCTTTGCTATTCAGTGTCTGGATGCCCAGTAACCCATCCTTTGTTATACAGTGTCAGGATCACCAGAGCTGTTACCCATCACTATTCAGCATCTGGATACCCAGTTACCTATCCTTTGTTATACAGCGTCAGGATCACTGGAGCTGTTACCCATTGATATTCAGTGTCTAGATACCCAGTTACCTCTCCTTTGCTATACACGTCTGGATCACCTGAGCTGTTACCCATCGCTATTCAGCATCTGGATTCACAGTTACCTATCCTTTGCTATACAGCGTCAGGATCACCTGAGCTGATACCCATCGCTATTCAGTGTCTGGATACCCTGTTACCTGTCCTTTGCTATACAGTGTCAGGATCACAGGACCTGTTACCCATCGCTATTCAGTGTCTGGATACCCAGTTACCTATCCTTTGTTATACAGTGTCAGGATCTCCAGAGCTGTTACCCTTTGCTATTCAGTGTCTGGATGCCCAGTAACCCATCCTTTGTTATACAGTGTAAGGATCACAGGAGCTGTTACCCATCGCTATTCAGTGTCTGGATACCCAGTTACCTATCCTTTTTTATACAGTGTCAGGATCACCAGAGCTGTTACCCATTGATATTCAGTGTCTAGATACCCAGTTACCCATCCTTTGCTTTACAGTGTAAGGATCACAGGAGCTGTTACCCATCGCTATTCAGTGTCTGGATACCTAGTTACCCATCCTTTGCTATACGGTGTCAGGACCACCAGAGCTGTTACCCATTGATATTCAGTGTCTGGATACCCAGTTACCTATCCTTTGCTATACAGTGTCAGGATCACCAGAGCTGTTACCCATCGCTATTCAGCGTCTGGATACCCAGTTACCTTTCCTTTGTTATACAGTGTCAGGATCACCAGAGCTGTTACCCATTGATATTCAGTGTCTAGATACCCAGTTACCCATCCTTTGCTATACAGTGTAAGGATCACAGTAGCTGTTACCCATTGCTATTCAGTGTCTGGATACCTAATTACCCATCCTTTGCTATACGGTGTCAGGACAACCAGAGCTGTTACCCATTGATATTCAGTGTCTGGATACCCAGTTACCTATCCTTTGCTATACAGTGTCAGGATCACCGGAGCTGTTACCCATCACTATTCAGCGTCTGGATACCCAGTTACCTCTCCTTTGCTATACACGTCTGGATCACCTGAGCTGTTACCCATCGCTATTCAGCATCTGGATACCCAGTTACCCATCCTTTCCTATACAGTGTCAGGATCACAGGAGCAGTTACCCATCGCTATTCAGCATCTGGATACCCAGTTACCTCTCGTTTGCTATACATGTCAGGATCACCTGAGCTGTTACCCATCGCAATTCAGCATCTGGATACCCAGTTACCCATCCTTTGCAATACAGCGTCAGGATCACCGGAGCTGTTTCCCATCGCTATTAAGCATCTGGATTCACAGTTACCTATCCTTTGCTATACAGCGTCAGGATCACCTGAGCTGATACCCATCGCTATTCAGTGTCTGGATACCCTGTTACCTATCCTTTGCTATACAGTGTCAGGATCACAGGACCTGTTACCCATCGCTATTCAGTGTCTGGATACCCAGTTACCTATCCTTTGTTATACAGTGTCAGTATCTCCAGAGCTGTTACCCTTTGCTATTCAGTGTCTGGATGCCCAGTAACCCATCCTTTGTTATACAGTGTCAGGATCACCAGAGCTGTTACCCATCACTATTCAGCATCTGGATACCCAGTTACCTATCCTTTGTTATACAGCGTCAGGATCACTGGAGCTGTTACCCATTGATATTCAGTGTCTAGATACCCAGTTACCTATCCTTTGTTATACAGTGTCAGGATCACCGGAGCTGTTACCCATTGATATTCAGTGTCTAGATACCCAGTTACCTATCCTTTGCTATACAGTGTCAGGATCACCAGAGCTGTTACCCATTGCTATTCAGCGTCTGGATACCCAGTTTCCTATCCTTTGTTATACAGCGTCAGGATCACCAGAGCTGTTACCCATCGCTACTCAGCATCTGGTACACAGTTACCTATCCTTTGTTATAAAGTGTCAGGATCACCAGAGCTGTTACCCATTGATATTCAGTGTCTAGATACCCAGTTACCTATCCTTTGCCATACAGTGTCAGGATCACCAGAGCTGTTACCCATTGCTATTCAGCGTCTGGATACCCAGTTACCTATCCTTTGCTATACACGTCTGGATCACCTGAGCTGTTACCCATCGCTATTCAACATCTGGATACCCAGTTACCCATCCTTTCCTATACAGTGTCAGGATCACAGGAGCTGTTACCCATCGCTATTCAGCATCTGGATACCCAGTTACCTCTCGTTTGCTATACATGTCAGGATCACCTGAGCTGTTACCCATCGCAATTCAGCATCTGGATACCCAGTTACCCATCCTTTGCTATACAGCGTCAGGATCACCGGAGCTGTTACCCATCGCTATTCAGCATCTGGATACACAGTTACCTATCCTTTGCTATACAGCGTCAGGATCACCTGAGCTGATACCCATCGCTATTCAGTTTCTGGATACCCAGTTACCTATCCATTGCTATACAGTGTCAGGATCACAGGACCTGTTACCCATCGCTATTCAGTGTATGGATACCCAGTTACCTATCCTTTGTTATACAGTGTCATGATCACCGGAGCTGTTACCCATCGCAATTCAGCATCTGGATACCCAGTTACCCATCCTTTGCTATACAGCGTCAGGATCACCGGAGCTGTTTCCCATCGCTATTAAGCATCTGGATTCACAGTTACCTATCCTTTGCTATACAGCGTCTGGATCACCTGAGCTGATACCCATCGCTATTCAGTGTCTGGATACCCTGTTACCTATCCTTTGCTATACAGTGTCAGGATCACAGGACCTGTTACCCATTGCTATTCAGTGTCTGGATACCCAGTTACCTATCCTTTGTTATACAGTGTCAGGATCTCCAGAGCTGTTACCCTTTGCTATTCAGTGTCTGGATGCCCAGTAACCCATCCTTTGTTATACAGTGTCAGGATCACCAGAGCTGTTACCCATCACTATTCAGCATCTGGATACCCAGTTAACTATCCTTTGTTATACAGCGTCAGGATCACTGGAGCTGTTACCCATTGATATTCAGTGTCTAGATACCCAGTTACCTATCCTTTGTTATACAGTGTCAGGATCACCGGAGCTGTTACCCATTGATATTCAGTGTCTAGATACCCAGTTACCTATCCTTTGCTATACAGTGTCAGGATCACCAGAGCTGTTACCCATTGCTATTCAGCGTCTGGATACCCAGTTACCTATCCTTTGTAATACAGCGTCAGGATCACAGGACCTGTTACACATCGCTATTCAGCGTCTGGATACCCAGTTTCCTATCCTTTGTTATACAGCGTCAGGATCACCAGAGCTGTTACCCATCGCTATTCAGCATCTGGTACACAGTTACCTATCCTTTGTTATAAAGTGTCAGGATCACCAGAGCTGTTACCCATTGATATTCAGTGTCTAGATACCCAGTTACCTATCCTTTGCCATACAGTGTCAGGATCACCAGAGCTGTTACCCATTCCTATTCAGCGTCTGGATACCCAGTTACCTATCCTTTGCTATACACGTCTGGATCACCTGAGCTGTTACCCATCGCTATTCAACATCTGGATACCCAGTTACCCATCCTTTCCTATACAGTGTCAGGATCACAGGAGCTGTTACACATCGCTATTCAGCATCTGGATACCCAGTTACCTCTCGTTTGCTATACATGTCAGGATCACCTGAGCTGTTACCCATCGCAATTCAGCATCTGGATACCCAGTTACCCATCCTTTGCTATACAGTGTCAGGATCACCGGAGCTGTTACCCATCGCTATTCAGCATCTGGATACACAGTTACCTATCCTTTGCTATACAGCGTCAGGATCACCTGAGCTGATACCCATCGCTATTCAGTTTCTGGATACCCAGTTACCTATCCATTGCTATACAGTGTCAGGATCACAGGACCTGTTACCCATCGCTATTCAGTGTATGGATACCCAGTTACCTATCCTTTGTTATACAGTGTCAGGATCACCAGAGCTGTTACCCATCGCTATTCAGTGTCTGGATGCCCAGTAACCCATCCTTTGTTATACAGTGTCAGGATCACCAGAGCTGTTACCCATCACTATTCAGCGTCTGGATACCCAGTTACCTATCCTTTGTTATACAGCGTCAGGATCACCGGAGCTGTTACCCAATGATATTCAGTGTCTAGATACCCAGTTACCTATCCTTTGCTATACAGTGTCAGGATCACCAGAGCTGTTACCCATTGCTATTCAGCATCTGGATACCCAGTTACCTATCCTTTGTTATACAGCGTCAGGATCACAGGAGCTGTTACACATCGCTATTCAGCATCTGGATACCCAGTTACCTATCCTTTGTTATACAGCGTCAGTATCACCAGAGCTGTTACCCATCGCTATTCAGCATCTGGTACACAGTTACCTATCCTTTGTTATACAGCGTCAGGATCACCAGAGCTGTTACCCTTTGATATTCAGTGTCTAGATACCCAGTTACCTATCCTTTGCCATACAGTGTCAGGATCACCAGAGCTGTTAACCATCACTATTCAGCGTCTGGATACCCAGTTACCTATACTTTGTTATACAGCGTCAGGATCACAGGAGCTGTTACACATCGCTATTCAGCGTCTGGATACCCAGTTACCTATCCTTTGTTATACAGCGTCAGGATCACCGGAGCTGTTACTCATCACTATTGAGTGTCTGGATACCCAGTTACCTATCCTTTGTTATACAGTGTCAGGATCACCAGAGCTGTTACCCATTGATATTCAGTGTCTAGATACCCAGTTACCCATCCTTTGCTATACAGTGTAAGTATCACAGGAGCTGTTACCCATCGCTATTCAGTGTCTGGATACCTAGTTACCCATCCTTTGCTATACGGTGTCAGGACCACCAGAGCTGTTACCCATTGATATTCAGTGTCTGGATACCCAGTTACCTATCCTTTGCTATACAGTGTCAGGATCACCAGAGCTGTTACCCATCGCTATTCAGCATCTGGATACACAGTTACCTATCCTTTGTTATACAGTGTCAGGATCTCCAGAGCTGTTACCCTTTGCTATTCAGTGTCTGGATGCCCAGTAACCCATCCTTTGTTATACAGTGTCAGGATCACCAGAGCTGTTACCCATCACTATTCAGCATCTGGATACCCAGTTACCTATCCTTTGTTATACAGCGTCAGGATCACTGGAGCTGTTACCCATTGATATTCAGTGTCTAGATACCCAGTTACCTCTCCTTTGCTATACACGTCTGGATCACCTGAGCTGTTACCCATCGCTATTCAGCATCTGGATTCACAGTTACCTATCCTTTGCTATACAGCGTCAGGATCACCTGAGCTGATACCCATCGCTATTCAGTGTCTGGATACCCTGTTACCTGTCCTTTGCTATACAGTGTCAGGATCACAGGACCTGTTACCCATCGCTATTCAGTGTCTGGATACCCAGTTACCTATCCTTTGTTATACAGTGTCAGGATCTCCAGAGCTGTTACCCTTTGCTATTCAGTGTCTGGATGCCCAGTAACCCATCCTTTGTTATACAGTGTAAGGATCACAGGAGCTGTTACCCATCGCTATTCAGTGTCTGGATACCCAGT
The DNA here is from genome assembly GCA_031769625.1 of Taudactylus pleione. NCBI lineage: Eukaryota > Metazoa > Chordata > Amphibia > Anura > Myobatrachidae > Taudactylus > Taudactylus pleione. Next base: position 856,235 of record JAUIMM010000336.1, read on the forward strand.
TACCTATCCTTTTTTATACAGTGTCAGGATCACCAGAGCTGTTACCCATTGATATTCAGTGTCTAGATACCCAGTTACCCATCCTTTGCTTTACAGTGTAAGGATCACAGGAGCTGTTACCCATCGCTATTCAGTGTCTGGATACCTAGTTACCCATCCTTTGCTATACGGTGTCAGGACCACCAGAGCTGTTACCCATTGATATTCAGTGTCTGGATACCCAGTTACCTATCCTTTGCTATACAGTGTCAGGATCACCAGAGCTGTTACCCATCGCTATTCAGCGTCTGGATACCCAGTTACCTTTCCTTTGTTATACAGTGTCAGGATCACCAGAGCTGTTACCCATTGATATTCAGTGTCTAGATACCCAGTTACCCATCCTTTGCTATACAGTGTAAGGATCACAGTAGCTGTTACCCATCGCTATTCAGTGTCTGGATACCTAATTACCCATCCTTTGCTATACGGTGTCAGGACAACCAGAGCTGTTACCCATTGATATTCAGTGTCTGGATACCCAGTTACCTATCCTTTGCTATACAGTGTCAGGATCACCGGAGCTGTTACCCATCACTATTCAGCGTCTGGATACCCAGTTACCTCTCCTTTGCTATACACGTCTGGATCACCTGAGCTGTTACCCATCGCTATTCAGCATCTGGATACCCAGTTACCCATCCTTTCCTATACAGTGTCAGGATCACAGGAGCAGTTACCCATCGCTATTCAGCATCTGGATACCCAGTTACCTCTCGTTTGCTATACATGTCAGGATCACCTGAGCTGTTACCCATCGCAATTCAGCATCTGGATACCCAGTTACCCATCCTTTGCAATACAGCGTCAGGATCACCGGAGCTGTTTCCCATCGCTATTAAGCATCTGGATTCACAGTTACCTATCCTTTGCTATACAGCGTCAGGATCACCTGAGCTGATACCCATCGCTATTCAGTGTCTGGATACCCTGTTACCTATCCTTTGCTATACAGTGTCAGGATCACAGGACCTGTTACCCATCGCTATTCAGTGTCTGGATACCCAGTTACCTATCCTTTGTTATACAGTGTCAGTATCTCCAGAGCTGTTACCCTTTGCTATTCAGTGTCTGGATGCCCAGTAACCCATCCTTTGTTATACAGTGTCAGGATCACCAGAGCTGTTACCCATCACTATTCAGCATCTGGATACCCAGTTACCTATCCTTTGTTATACAGCGTCAGGATCACTGGAGCTGTTACCCATTGATATTCAGTGTCTAGATACCCAGTTACCTATCCTTTGTTATACAGTGTCAGGATCACCGGAGCTGTTACCCATTGATATTCAGTGTCTAGATACCCAGTTACCTATCCTTTGCTATACAGTGTCAGGATCACCAGAGCTGTTACCCATTGCTATTCAGCGTCTGGATACCCAGTTTCCTATCCTTTGTTATACAGCGTCAGGATCACCAGAGCTGTTACCCATCGCTACTCAGCATCTGGTACACAGTTACCTATCCTTTGTTATAAAGTGTCAGGATCACCAGAGCTGTTACCCATTGATATTCAGTGTCTAGATACCCAGTTACCTATCCTTTGCCATACAGTGTCAGGATCACCAGAGCTGTTACCCATTGCTATTCAGCGTCTGGATACCCAGTTACCTATCCTTTGCTATACACGTCTGGATCACCTGAGCTGTTACCCATCGCTATTCAACATCTGGATACCCAGTTACCCATCCTTTCCTATACAGTGTCAGGATCACAGGAGCTGTTACCCATCGCTATTCAGCATCTGGATACCCAGTTACCTCTCGTTTGCTATACATGTCAGGATCACCTGAGCTGTTACCCATCGCAATTCAGCATCTGGATACCCAGTTACCCATCCTTTGCTATACAGCGTCAGGATCACCGGAGCTGTTACCCATCGCTATTCAGCATCTGGATACACAGTTACCTATCCTTTGCTATACAGCGTCAGGATCACCTGAGCTGATACCCATCGCTATTCAGTTTCTGGATACCCAGTTACCTATCCATTGCTATACAGTGTCAGGATCACAGGACCTGTTACCCATCGCTATTCAGTGTATGGATACCCAGTTACCTATCCTTTGTTATACAGTGTCATGATCACCGGAGCTGTTACCCATCGCAATTCAGCATCTGGATACCCAGTTACCCATCCTTTGCTATACAGCGTCAGGATCACCGGAGCTGTTTCCCATCGCTATTAAGCATCTGGATTCACAGTTACCTATCCTTTGCTATACAGCGTCTGGATCACCTGAGCTGATACCCATCGCTATTCAGTGTCTGGATACCCTGTTACCTATCCTTTGCTATACAGTGTCAGGATCACAGGACCTGTTACCCATTGCTATTCAGTGTCTGGATACCCAGTTACCTATCCTTTGTTATACAGTGTCAGGATCTCCAGAGCTGTTACCCTTTGCTATTCAGTGTCTGGATGCCCAGTAACCCATCCTTTGTTATACAGTGTCAGGATCACCAGAGCTGTTACCCATCACTATTCAGCATCTGGATACCCAGTTAACTATCCTTTGTTATACAGCGTCAGGATCACTGGAGCTGTTACCCATTGATATTCAGTGTCTAGATACCCAGTTACCTATCCTTTGTTATACAGTGTCAGGATCACCGGAGCTGTTACCCATTGATATTCAGTGTCTAGATACCCAGTTACCTATCCTTTGCTATACAGTGTCAGGATCACCAGAGCTGTTACCCATTGCTATTCAGCGTCTGGATACCCAGTTACCTATCCTTTGTAATACAGCGTCAGGATCACAGGACCTGTTACACATCGCTATTCAGCGTCTGGATACCCAGTTTCCTATCCTTTGTTATACAGCGTCAGGATCACCAGAGCTGTTACCATCGCTATTCAGCATCTGGTACACAGTTACCTATCCTTTGTTATAAAGTGTCAGGATCACCAGAGCTGTTACCCATTGATATTCAGTGTCTAGATACCCAGTTACCTATCCTTTGCCATACAGTGTCAGGATCACCAGAGCTGTTACCCATTCCTATTCAGCGTCTGGATACCCAGTTACCTATCCTTTGCTATACACGTCTGGATCACCTGAGCTGTTACCCATCGCTATTCAACATCTGGATACCCAGTTACCCATCCTTTCCTATACAGTGTCAGGATCACAGGAGCTGTTACACATCGCTATTCAGCATCTGGATACCCAGTTACCTCTCGTTTGCTATACATGTCAGGATCACCTGAGCTGTTACCCATCGCAATTCAGCATCTGGATACCCAGTTACCCATCCTTTGCTATACAGTGTCAGGATCACCGGAGCTGTTACCCATCGCTATTCAGCATCTGGATACACAGTTACCTATCCTTTGCTATACAGCGTCAGGATCACCTGAGCTGATACCCATCGCTATTCAGTTTCTGGATACCCAGTTACCTATCCATTGCTATACAGTGTCAGGATCACAGGACCTGTTACCCATCGCTATTCAGTGTATGGATACCCAGTTACCTATCCTTTGTTATACAGTGTCAGGATCACCAGAGCTGTTACCCATCGCTATTCAGTGTCTGGATGCCCAGTAACCCATCCTTTGTTATACAGTGTCAGGATCACCAGAGCTGTTACCCATCACTATTCAGCGTCTGGATACCCAGTTACCTATCCTTTGTTATACAGCGTCAGGATCACCGGAGCTGTTACCCAATGATATTCAGTGTCTAGATACCCAGTTACCTATCCTTTGCTATACAGTGTCAGGATCACCAGAGCTGTTACCCATTGCTATTCAGCATCTGGATACCCAGTTACCTATCCTTTGTTATACAGCGTCAGGATCACAGGAGCTGTTACACATCGCTATTCAGCATCTGGATACCCAGTTACCTATCCTTTGTTATACAGCGTCAGTATCACCAGAGCTGTTACCCATCGCTATTCAGCATCTGGTACACAGTTACCTATCCTTTGTTATACAGCGTCAGGATCACCAGAGCTGTTACCCTTTGATATTCAGTGTCTAGATACCCAGTTACCTATCCTTTGCCATACAGTGTCAGGATCACCAGAGCTGTTAACCATCACTATTCAGCGTCTGGATACCCAGTTACCTATACTTTGTTATACAGCGTCAGGATCACAGGAGCTGTTACACATCGCTATTCAGCGTCTGGATACCCAGTTACCTATCCTTTGTTATACAGCGTCAGGATCACCGGAGCTGTTACTCATCACTATTGAGTGTCTGGATACCCAGTTACCTATCCTTTGTTATACAGTGTCAGGATCACCAGAGCTGTTACCCATTGATATTCAGTGTCTAGATACCCAGTTACCCATCCTTTGCTATACAGTGTAAGTATCACAGGAGCTGTTACCCATCGCTATTCAGTGTCTGGATACCTAGTTACCCATCCTTTGCTATACGGTGTCAGGACCACCAGAGCTGTTACCCATTGATATTCAGTGTCTGGATACCCAGTTACCTATCCTTTGCTATACAGTGTCAGGATCACCAGAGCTGTTACCCATCGCTATTCAGCATCTGGATACACAGTTACCTATCCTTTGCTATACAGTGTAAGGATCACAGGAGCTGTTACCCATCGCTATTCAGCATCTGGATACACGGTTACCTATCCTTTGCTATACAGTGTAAGGATCACAGGAGCTGTTACCCATCGCTATTCAGTGTCTGGATGCTCAGTTACCTATCCTTTGTTATACAGTGTCAGGATCACCAGAGCTGTTACCCATTGATATTCAGTGTCTAGATACCCAGTTACCCATCCTTTGCTATACAGTGTAAGGATCACAGGAGCTGTTACCCATCGCTATTCAGTGTCTGGATACCTAGTTACCCATCCTTTGCTATACGGTGTCAGGACCACCAGAGCTGTTATCCATTGATATTCAGTGTCTGGATACCCAGTTACCTATCCTTTGCTATACAGTGTCAGGATCACCAGAGCTGTTACCCATTGCTATTCAGCGTCTGGATACCCAGTTACCTATCCTTAGTTATACAGCGTCAGGATCACCGTAGCTCTTACCCATCACTATTCAGCATCTGGATACCCAGTTACCTCTCCTTTGCTATACACGTCTGCATCACCTGAGCTGTTACCCATCGCTATTCAGCATCTGGATACCCAGTTACCCATCCATTCCTATACAGTGTCAGGATCACAGGAGCTGTTACCCATCGCTATTCAGCATCTCGATACACAGTTACCTATCCTTTGCTATACAGCGTCAGGATCACCAAAGCTGTTACCCATCGCTATTCAGCATCTGGATACCCAGTTACCTCTCCTTTGCTATACATGTCAGGATCACCTGAGCTGTTACCCATCGCAATTCAGCATCTGGATACCCAGTTATCCATCCTTTGCTATACAGCGTCAGGATCACCGGAGCTGTTACCCATCGCTATTCAGCGTCTGGATACACAGTTACCTATCCTTTGCTATACAGCATCAGGATCACCTGAGTTGTTACCCATCGCTATTCAGCATCTGGATACCCAGTTACCTATCCTTTGCTATACAGCATCAGGATCACCGAAGCTGTTACCCATCGCTATTCTGTGTCTGGATACCCAGTTACCTATCCTTTGTTATACAGTGTCAGGATCACTGGAGCTGTTACCCATCGCTATTCAGGGTCTGGATACCCAGTTACCTATCCTTTGTTATACAGTGTCAGGATCACTGGAGCTGTTACCCATCACTATTCAGTGTCTGGATACCCAGTTACCCATCCTTTGTTATACAGTGTCAGGATCACCTGAGCTGTTACCCATCGCTATTCAGCATCTGGATACCCAGTTACATATCCTTTGCTATAAAGTGTCAGGATCACAGGAGCTGTTACCCATCACTATTCAGCGTCTGGATACCCAGTTACCTATCTTTTGCTATACAGCGTCAGGATCACCGGAGCTGTTACCCATCACTATTCAGTGTCTGTATAACAAAGGATGGGTAACTGGGTATCCAGTGTCAGGATCACAGGAGCTGTTACCCATCACTATTCAGCGTCTGGATACCCAGTTACCTATCCTTTGTTATACAGCGTCAGGATTACCGGAGCTGTTACCCATCACTATTCAGTGTCTGGATACCCAGTTACCTCTCCTTTGCTATACACGTCTGGATCACCTGAGCTGTTACCCATCGCTATTCAGCATCTGGATACCCAGTTACCCATCCTTTGCTATACAGTGTCAGGATCACAGGAGCTGTTACCCATCGCTATTCAGTGTCTGAATACCTAGTTACCTATCCTCTGTTATACAGCGTCAGGATCACCGGAGCTGTTACCCATTGATATTCAGTGTATAGATACCCAGTTACCTATCCTTTGTTGTACAGTGTCAGGATCACCGGAGCTGTTACCCATTGATATTCAGTGTCTAGATACCCAGTTACCTATCCTTTGCTATGCAGTGTCAGGATCACCAGAGCTTTTACCCATTGATATTCAGTGTCTAGATACCCAGTTACCTATCCTTTGTTATACAGTGTCAGGATCTCCGGAGCTGTTACCCATTGATATTCAGTGTCTAGATACCCAGTTACCTATCCTTTGCTATACAGTGTCAGGATCACCAGTGCTGTTACCCATTGCTATTCAGCATCTGCATACCCAGTTACCTATCCTTTGTTATACAGCGTCAGGATCACAGGAGCTGTTACACATCGCTATTCAGCGTCTGGATACCCAGTTACCTATCCTTTGTTATACAGCGTCAGGATCACCAGAGCTGTTACCCATCGCTATTCAGCATCTGGATACACAGTTACCTATCCTTTGCTATACAGTGTCAGGATCACCAGAGCTGTAACCCATTGCTATTCAGCGTCTGGATACCCAGTTACCTATCCTTTGTTATGCAGCGTCAGGATCACAGGAGCTGTTACACATCGCTATTCATCGTCTGGATACCCAGTTACCTATCCTTTGTTATACAGCGTCAGGATCACCGGAGCTGCTACCCATCACTATTCAGCGTCTGAATACCCAGTTACCTCTCCTTTGCTATACACGTCAGGATCACCTGAGCTGTTACCCATCGCTATTCAGCATCTGGATACACAGTTACCTTTCCTTTGCTATACAGTGTAAGGATCACAGGAGCTGTTACCCATCACTATTCAGCATCTGGATACACAGTTACCTATCCTTTGCTATACAGTGTAGGGATCACAGGAGCTGTTACTCATCGCTATTCAGTGTCTGGATGCCCAGTTACCTATCCTTTGTTATACAGTGTCAGGATCACCAGAGCTGTTACGCATTGATATTCAGTGTCTAGATACCCAGTTACCCATCCTTTGCTATACAGTGTAAGGATCACAGAAGCTGTTACCCATCGCTATTCAGTGTCTGGATACCTAGTTACCCATCCTTTGCTATACGGTGTCAGGACCACCAGAGCTGTTACCCATTAATATTCAGTGTCTGGATACCCAGTTACCTATCCTTTGCTATACAGTGTCAGGATCACCAGAGCTGTTACCCATTGCTATTCAGCGTCTGGATACCCAGTTACCTATCCTTTGTTATGCAGCGTCAGGATCACCGGAGCTGTTAGCCATCACTATTCAGTGTCTGGATACCCAGTTACCTCTCCTTTGCTATACAGCGTCATGATCACCAGAGCTGTTACCCATCGCTATTCAGCATCTGGATAGACAGTTACCTATCCTTTGTTATACAGCGTCAGGATCACCAGAGCTGTTACCCATCGCTATTCAGCATCTCGATACACAGTTACCTATCCTTTGCTATACTGCGTCAGGATCACCGGAGCTGTTACCCATCGCTATTCAGCATCTGGATACCCAGTTACCTCTCCTTTGCTATACATGTCAGGATCACCGGAGCTGTTACCCATCGCAATTCAGCATCTGGATACCCTGTTACCCATTCTTTGCTATACAGTGTCAGGATCACAGGAGCTGTTACCCATCGCTATTCAGTGTCTGGATACCCAGTTACCTATCCTTTGTTATACAGTGTCAGGATCACCAGAGCTGTTACCCATCGCTATTCAGTGTCTGGATACCCAGTTACCTATCCTTTGTTATACAGTGTCAGGATCACCAGAGCTGTTACCCATCGCTATTCAGCGTCTGGATACCCAGTTACCTATCCTTTGTTATACAGCGTCAGGATCACCAGAGCTGTTACCCATCGCTATTCAGTGTCTGGATGCCCAGTAACCCATCCTTTGCTATACAGGGTCAGGATCACCAGAGCTGTTACCCATTGCTATTCAGCGTCTGGATACCCAGTTACCTATCCTTTGTTATACAGCGTCAGGATCACAGGAGCTGTTACACATCGCTATTCAGCGTCTGGATACCCAGTTACCTATCCTTTGTTATACAGCGTCATGATCACCAGAGCTGTTACCCATCGCTATTCAGCATCTGGATACACAGTTACCTATCCTTTGTTATACAGCGTCAGGATCACCAGAGCTGTTACCCATTGATATTCAGTGTCTAGATACCCAGTTACCTATCCTTTGTTATACAGTGTCAGGATCTCCGGAGCTGTTACCCATTGATATTCAGTGTCTAGATACCCAGTTACCTATCCTTTGCTATACAGTGTCAGGATCACCAGTGCTGTTACCCATTGCTATTCAGCATCTGCATACCCAGTTACCTATCCTTTGTTATACAGCGTCAGGATCACAGGAGCTGTTACACATCGCTATTCAGCGTCTGGATACCCAGTTACCTATCCTTTGTTATACAGCGTCAGGATCACCAGAGCTGTTACCCATCGCTATTCAGCATCTGGATACACAGTTACCTATCCTTTGCTATACAGTGTCAGGATCACCAGAGCTGTAACCCATTGCTATTCAGCGTCTGGATACCCAGTTACCTATCCTTTGTTATGCAGCGTCAGGATCACAGGAGCTGTTACACATCGCTATTCATCGTCTGGATACCCAGTTACCTATCCTTTGTTATACAGCGTCAGGATCACCGGAGCTGCTACCCATCACTATTCAGCGTCTGAATACCCAGTTACCTCTCCTTTGCTATACACGTCAGGATCACCTGAGCTGTTACCCATCGCTATTCAGCATCTGGATACACAGTTACCTTTCCTTTGCTATACAGTGTAAGGATCACAGGAGCTGTTACCCATCACTATTCAGCATCTGGATACACAGTTACCTATCCTTTGCTATACAGTGTAGGGATCACAGGAGCTGTTACTCATCGCTATTCAGTGTCTGGATGCCCAGTTACCTATCCTTTGTTATACAGTGTCAGGATCACCAGAGCTGTTACGCATTGATATTCAGTGTCTAGATACCCAGTTACCCATCCTTTGCTATACAGTGTAAGGATCACAGAAGCTGTTACCCATCGCTATTCAGTGTCTGGATACCTAGTTACCCATCCTTTGCTATACGGTGTCAGGACCACCAGAGCTGTTACCCATTAATATTCAGTGTCTGGATACCCAGTTACCTATCCTTTGCTATACAGTGTCAGGATCACCAGAGCTGTTACCCATTGCTATTCAGCGTCTGGATACCCAGTTACCTATCCTTTGTTATGCAGCGTCAGGATCACCGGAGCTGTTAGCCATCACTATTCAGCGTCTGGATACCCAGTTACCTCTCCTTTGCTATACACGTCTGGATCACCTAAGCTGTTACCCATCGCTATTCAGCATCTGGATACCCAGTTACCCATCCTTTCCTACACAGTGTCAGGATCACAGGAGCTGTTACCCATCGCTATTCAGCATCTCGATACACAGTTACCTATCCTTTGCTATACTGCGTCAGGATCACCGGAGCTGTTACCCATCGCTATTCAGCATCTGGATACCCAGTTACCTCTCCTTTGCTATACATGTCAGGATCACCGGAGCTGTTACCCATCGCAATTCAGCATCTGGATACCCAGTTACCCATTCTTTGCTATACAGTGTCAGGATCACAGGAGCTGTTACCCATCGCTATTCAGTGTCTGGATACCCAGTTACCTATCCTTTGTTATACAGTGTCAGGATCACCAGAGCTGTTACCCATCGCTATTCAGTGTCTGGATACCCAGTTACCTATCCTTTGTTATACAGTGTCAGGATCACCAGAGCTGTTACCCATCGCTATTCAGCGTCTGGATACCCAGTTACCTATCCTTTGTTATACAGCGTCAGGATCACCAGAGCTGTTACCCATCGCTATTCAGTGTCTGGATGCCCAGTAACCCATCCTTTGCTATACAGGGTCAGGATCACCAGAGCTGTTACCCATTGCTATTCAGCGTCTGGATACCCAGTTACCTATCCTTTGTTATACAGCGTCAGGATCACAGGAGCTGTTACACATCGCTATTCAGCGTCTGGATACCCAGTTACCTATCCTTTGTTATACAGCGTCATGATCACCAGAGCTGTTACCCATCGCTATTCAGCATCTGGATACACAGTTACCTATCCTTTGTTATACAGCGTCAGGATCACCAGAGCTGTTACCCATTGATATTCAGTGTCTAGATACCCAGTTACCTATCCTTTGCTATACAGTGTCAGGATCACCAGAGCTGTTACCCATTGCTATTCAGCATCTGGATACACAGTTACCTATCCTTTGCTATACAGTGTAAGGATCACAGGAGCTGTTACCCATCACTATTCAGCGCCTGGATACCCAGTTACCTCTCCTTTGCTATACATGTCAGGATCACCTGAGCTATTACCCATCGCTATTCAGCATCTGGATACACAGTTACCTATCCTTTGCTATACAGTGTAAGGATCACAGGAGCTGTTACCCTTCGCTATTCAGCATCTGGATACACAGTTACCTATCCTTTGCTATACAGTGTAAGGCTCACAGGAGCTGTTACCCATCGCTTTTCAATGTCTGGATGCCCAGTTACCTACCCTTTGTTATACAGTGTCAGGATCACCAGAGCTGTTACCCATTGATATTCAGTGTCTAGATACCCAGTTACCCATCCTTTGCTATACAGTGTAAGGATCACAGGAGCTGTTACCCATCGCTATGCAGTGTCTGGATACCTAGTTACCCATCCTTTGCTATACGGTGTCAGGACCACCAGAGCTGTTACCCATTGATATTCAGTGTCTGGATACCCAGTTACCTATCCTTTGCTATACAGTGTCAGGATCACCAGAGCTGTTACCCATTGCTATTCAGCGTCTGGATACCCAGTTACCTATCCTTTGTTATACAGCGTCAGGATCACCGGAGCTGTTAGCCATCACTATTCAGCGTCTGGATACCCAGTTACCTCTCCTTTGCTATACACGTCTGGATCACCTGAGCTGTTACCCATCGCTATTCAGCATCTGGATACCCAGTTACCCATCCTTTCCTACACAGTGTCAGGATCACAGGAGCTGTTACCCATCGCTATTCAGTATCTCGATACACAGTTACCTATCCTTTGCTATACAGCGTCAGGATCACCGGAGCTGTTACCCATCGCTATTCAGCATCTGGATACCCAGTTACCTCTCCTTTGCTATACATGTCAGGATCACCGGAGCTGTTACCCATCGCAACTCAGCATCTGGATAACCAGTTACCCATTCTTTGCTATACAGTGTCAGGATCACAGGAGCTGTTACCCATCGCTATTCAGTGTCTGGATACCCAGTTTCCTATCCTTTGTTATACAGCGTCAGGATCACCAGAGCTGTTACCCATCGCTATTCAGCATCTGGTACACAGTTACCTATCCTTTGTTATAAAGTGTCAGGATCACCAGAGCTGTTACCCATTGATATTCAGTGTCTAGATACCCAGTTACCTATCCATTGCCATACAGTGTCAGGATCACCAGAGCTGTTACCCATTGCTATTCAGCGTCTGGATACCCAGTTACCTATCCTTTGTTATACAGTGTCAGGACCACCAGAGCTGTTACCCATTGATATTCAGTGTCTGGATACCCAGTTACCTATCCTTTGCTATACAGTGTCAGGATCACCAGAGCTGTTACCCATCGCTATTCAGCATCTGGATACACAGTTACCTATCCTTTGCTATACAGTGTAAGGATCACAGGAGCTGTTACCCATCGCTATTCAGCATCTGGATACACAGTTACCTATCCTTTGCTATACAGTGTAAGGATCACAGGAGCTGTTACCCATCGCTATTCAGTGTCTGGATGCCCAGTTACCTATCCTTTGTTATACAGTGTCAGGATCACCAGAGCTGTTAAACATTGATATTCAGTGTCTAGATACCCAGTTACCTATCCTTTGTTGTACAGTGTCAGGATCACTGGAGCTGTTACCCATTGATATTCAGTGTCTAGATACCCAGTTACCTATCCTTTGCTATGCAGTGTCAGGATCACCAGAGCTTTTACCCATTGATATTCAGTGTCTAGATACCCAGTTACCTATACTTTGTTATACAGTGTCAGGATCTCCGGAGCTGTTATCCATTGATATTCAGTGTCTAGATACCCAGTTACCTATCCTTTGCTATACAGTGTCAGGATCACCAGTGCTGTTACCCATTGCTATTCAGCATCTGGATACCCAGTTACCTATCCTTTGTTATACAGCGTCAGGATCACAGGAGCTGTTACACATCGCTATTCAGCGTCTGGATACCCAGTTACCTATCCTTTGTTATACAGCGTCAGGATCACCAGAGCTGTTACCCATCGCTATTCAGCATCTGGATACACAGTTACCTATCCTTTGTTATACAGCGTCAGGATCACCAGAGCTGTTACCCATTGATATTCAGTGTCTAGATACCCAGTTACCTATCCTTTGCTATACAGTGTCAGAATCACCAGAGCTGTAACCCATTGCTATTCAGCGTCTGGATACCCAGTTACCTATCCTTTGTTATGCAGCGTCAGGATCACAGGAGCTGTTACACATCACTATTCATCGTCTGGATACCCAGTTACCTATCCTTTGTTATACAGCGTCAGGATCACCGGAGCAGTTACCCATCACTATTCAGCGTCTGAATACCCAATTACCTCTCCTTTGCTATACACGTCAGGATCACCTGAGCTGTTACCCATCGCTATTCAGCATCTGGATACACAGTTACCTATCCTTTGCTATACAGTGTAAGGATCACAGGAGCTGTTACCCATCGCTATTCAGCATCTGGATACACAGTTACCTATCCTTTGCTATACAGTGTAAGGATCACAGGAGCTGTTACCCATCGCTATTCAGTGTCTGGATGCCCAGTTACCTATCCTTTGTTATACAGTGTCAGGATCACCAGAGCTGTTACCCATTGATATTCAGTGTCTAGATACCCTGTTACCCATCCTTTGCTATACAGTGTAAGGATCACAGGAGCTGTTACCCATCGCTATTCAGTGTCTGGATACCTAGTTACCCATCCTTTGCTATACGGTGTCAGGACCACCAGAACTGTTACCCATTGATATTCAGTGTCTGGATACCCAGTTACCTATCCTTTGTTATACAGCATCAGGATCACAGGAGCTGTTACACATCGCTGTTCAGCGTCTGGATACCCAGTTACCTATCCTTTGTTATACAGCGTCAGGATCACCGGAGCTGTTACCCATCACTATTCAGTGCCTGGATACCCAGTTACCTCTCCTTTGCTATACATGTCAGGATCACCTGAGCTATTACCCATCGCTATTCAGCATCTGGATACACAGTTACCTATCCTTTGCTATACAGTGTAAGGATCACAGGAGCTGTTACCCTTCGCTATTCAGCATCTGGATACACAGTTACCTATCCTTTGCTAAACAGTGTAAGGCTCACAGGAGCTGTTACCCATCGCTATTCAATGTCTGGATGCCCAGTTACCTATCCTTTGTTATACAGTGTCAGGATCACCAGAGCTGTTACCCATTGATATTCAGTGTCTAGATACCCAGTTACCCATCCTTTGCTATACAGTGTAAGGATCACAGGAGCTGTTACCCATCGCTATTCAGTGTCTGGATACCTAGTTACCCATCCTTTGCTATATGGTGTCAGGACCACCAGAGCTGTTACCCATTAATATTCAGTGTCTGGATACCCAGTTACCTATCCTTTGCTATACAGTGTCAGGATCACCAGAGCTGTTACCCATTGCTATTCAGCGTCTGGATACCCAGTTACCTATGCTTTGTTATACAGCATCAGGATCACAGGAGCTGTTACACATCGCTGTTCAGCGTCTGGATACCCAGTTACTTATCCTTTGTTATACAGCGTCAGGATCACCGGAGCTGTTACCCATCACGTTTCAGCGCCTGGATACCCAGTTACCTCTCCTTTGCTATACACGTCAGGATCACCTGAGCTATTACCCATCGCAATTCAGCATCTGGATACACAGTTACCTATCCTTTGCTATACAGTGTAAGGATCACAGGAGCTGTTACCCTTCGCTATTCAGCATCTGGATACACAGTTACCTATCCTTTGCTATACAGTGTAAGGATCACAGGAGCTGTTACCCATCGCTATTCAATGTCTGGATGCCCAGTTACCTATCCTTTGTTATGCAGCGTCAGGATCACAGGAGCTGTTACACATCGCTATTCATCGTCTGGATACCCAGTTACCTATCCTTTGTTATACAGCGTCAGGATCACCGGAGCTGCTACCCATCACTATTCAGCGTCTGAATACCCAGTTACCTCTCCTTTGCTATACACGTCAGGATCACCTGAGCTGTTACCCATCGCTATTCAGCATCTGGATACACAGTTACCTTTCCTTTGCTATACAGTGTAAGGATCACAGGAGCTGTTACCCATCACTATTCAGCATCTGGATACACAGTTACCTATCCTTTGCTATACAGTGTAGGGATCACAGGAGCTGTTACTCATCGCTATTCAGTGTCTGGATGCCCAGTTACCTATCCTTTGTTATACAGTGTCAGGATCACCAGAGCTGTTACGCATTGATATTCAGTGTCTAGATACCCAGTTACCCATCCTTTGCTATACAGTGTAAGGATCACAGAAGCTGTTACCCATCACTATTCAGTGTCTGGATACCTAGTTACCCATCCTTTGCTATACGGTGTCAGGACCACCAGAGCTGTTACCCATTAATATTCAGTGTCTGGATACCCAGTTACCTATCCTTTGCTATACAGTGTCAGGATCACCAGAGCTGTTACCCATTGCTATTCAGTGTCTGGATACCCAGTTACCTATGCTTTGTTATACAGCATCAGGATCACAGGAGCTGTTACACATCGCTGTTCAGCGTCTGGATACCCAGTTACCTATCCTTTGTTATACAGCGTCAGGATCACCGGAGCTGTTACCCATCACTTTTCAGCGCCTGGATACCCAGTTACCTCTCCTTTGCTATACACGTCAGGATCACCTGAGCTATTACCCATCGCAATTCAGCATCTGGATACACAGTTACCTATCCTTTGCTATACAGTGTAAGGATCACAGGAGCTGTTACCCTTCGCTATTCAGCATCTGGATACACAGTTACCTATCCTTTGCTATACAGTGTAAGGATCACAGGAGCTGTTACCCATCGCTATTCAATGTCTGGATGCCCAGTTACCTATCCTTTGTTATACAGTGTCAGGATCACCAGAGCTGTTACCCATTGATATTCAGTGTCTAGATACACAGTTACCCATCCTTTGCTATACAGTGTAAGGATCACAGGAGCTGTTACCCATCGCTATTCAGTGTCTGGATACCTAGTTACCCATCCTTTGCTATACGGTGTCAGGACCACCAGAGCTGTTACCCATTGATATTCAGTGTCTGGATACCCAGTTACCTATCCTTTGCTATACAGTGTCAGGATCACCAGAGCTGTTACCCATTGCTATTCAGCGTCTGGATACCCAGTTACCTATCCTTTGTTATACAGCGTCAGGATCACCGGAGCTGTTAGCCATCACTATTCAGCGTCTGGATACCCAGTTACCTCTCCTTTGCTATACACGTCTGGATCACCTGAGCTGTTACCCATTGCTATTCAGCATCTGGATACCCAGTTACCCATCCTTTCCTACACAGTGTCAGGATCACAGGAGCTGTTACCCATCGCTATTCAGCATCTCGATACACAGTTACCTATCCTTTGCTATACTGCGTCAGGATCACCGGAGCTGTTACCCATCGCTATTCAGCATCTGGATACCCAGTTACCTCTCCTTTGCTATACATGTCAGGATCACCGGAGCTGTTACCCATCGCAATTCAGCATCTGGATACCCAGTTACCCATTCTTTGCTATACAGTGTCAGGATCACAGGAGCTGTTACCCATCGCTATTCAGTGTCTGGATACCCAGTTACCTATCCTTTGTTATACAGTGTCAGGATCACCAGAGCTGTTACCCATCGCTATTCAGTGTCTGGATGCCCAGTAACCCATCCTTTGTTATTCAGTGTCAGGATCACCAGAGCTGTTACCCATCACTATTCAGCGTCTGGATACCCAGTTACCTATCCTTTGTTATACAGCATCAAGATCACCGGAGCTGTTACCCATTGATATAAGGTGTCTAGATACCCAGTTACCTATCCTTTGTTATACAGTGTCAGGATCACCGGAGCTGTTACTCATTGATATTCAGTGTCTAGATACCCAGTTACCTATCCTTTGCTATACAGGGTCAGGATCACCAGAGCTGTTACCCATTGCTATTAAGCGTCTGGATACCCAGTTACCTATCCTTTGTTATACAGCGTCAGGATCACAGGAGCTGTTACACATCGCTATTCAGCGTCTGGATACCCAGTTACCTATCCTTTGTTATACAGCGTCATGATCACCAGAGCTGTTACCCATCGCTATTCAGCATCTGGATACACAGTTACCTATCCTTTGTTATACAGCGTCAGGATCACCAGAGCTGTTACCCATTGATATTCAGTGTCTAGATACCCAGTTACCTATCCTTTGCTATACAGTGTCAGGATCACCAGAGCTGTTACCCATTGCTATTCAGCGTCTGGATACCCAGTTACCTATCCTTTGTTAAACAGCGTCAGGATCACAGGAGCCGTTACACATCGCTATTCAGTGTCTGGATAACCAGTTACCTATCCTTTGTTATACAGCGTCAGGATCACCGGAGCAGTTACCCATCACTATTCAGCGTCTGAATACCCAATTACCTCTCCTTTGCTATACACGTCAGGATCACCTGAGCTGTTACCCATCGCTATTCAGCATCTGGATACACAGTTACCTATCCTTTGCTATACAGTGAAAGGATCACAGGAGCTGTTACCCATCGCTATTCAGCATCTCGATACACAGTTACCTATCCTTTGCTATACAGTGTAAGGATCACAGGAGCTGTTACCCATCGCTATTCAGTGTCTGGATGCCCAGTTACCTATCCTTTGTTATACAGTGTCAGGATCACCAGAGCTGTTACCCATTGATATTCAGTGTCTGGATACCCAGTTACCTATCCTTTGTTATACAGCGTCAGGATCACCGGAGCTGTTACCCATCACTATTCAGCATCTGGATACCCAGTTAACTCTCCTTTGCTATACACGTCTGCATCACCTGAGCTGTTACCCATCGCTATTCAGCATCTGGATACCCAGTTACCCATCCATTCCTATACAGTGTCAGGATCACAGGAGCTGTTACCCATCGCTATTCAGCATCTCGATACACAGTTACCTATCCTTTGCTATACAGCGTCAGGATCACCGAAGCTGTTACCCATCGCTATTCAGCATCTGGATACCCAGTTACCTCTCCTTTGCTATACATGTCAGGATCACCTGAGCTGTTACCCATCGCAATTCAGCATCTGGATACCCAGTTATCCATCCTTTGCTATACAGCGTCAGGATCACCGGAGCTGTTACCCATCGCTATTCAGCGTCTGGATACACAGTTACCTATCCTTTGCTATACAGCATCAGGATCACCTGAGTTGTTACCCATCGCTATTCAGCATCTGGATACCCAGTTACCTATCCTTTGCTATACAGCATCAGGATCACCGAAGCTGTTACCCATCGCTATTCTGTGTCTGGATACCCAGTTACCTATCCTTTGTTATACAGTGTCAGGATCACTGGAGCTGTTACCCATCGCTATTCAGCGTCTGGATACCCAGTTACCTATCCTTTGTTATACAGTGTCAGGATCACTGGAGCTGTTACCCATCACTATTCAGTGTCTGGATACCCAGTTACCCATCCTTTGTTATACAGTGTCAGGATCACCTGAGCTGTTACCCATCGCTATTCAGCATCTGGATACCCAGTTACATATCCTTTGCTATAAAGTGTCAGGATCACAGGAGCTGTTACCCATCACTATTCAGCGTCTGGATACCCAGTTACCTATCTTTTGCTATACAGCGTCAGGATCACCGGAGCTGTTACCCATCACTATTCAGTGTCTGTATAACAAAGGATGGGTAACTGGGTATCCAGTGTCAGGATCACAGGAGCTGTTACCCATCACTATTCAGCGTCTGGATACCCAGTTACCTATCCTTTGTTATACAGCGTCAGGATCACCGGAGCTGTTACCCATCACTATTCAGCGTCTGGATACCCAGTTACCTCTCCTTTGCTATACACGTCTGGATCACCTGAGCTGTTACCCATCGCTATTCAGCATCTGGATACCCAGTTACCCATCCTTTCCTATACAGTGTCAGGATCACAGGAGCTGTTACCCATCGCTATTCAGCATCTCGATACACAGTTACCTATCCTTTGCTATACAGCGTCAGGATCACCGGAGCTTTTACACATCGCTATTCAGCATCTGGATACCCAGTTACCTCTCCTTTGCTATACATGTCAGGATCACCGGAGCTGTTACCCATCGCAATTCAGCATCTGGATACCCAGTTACCCATCCTTTGCTATACAGTGTCAGGATCACAGGAGCTGTTACCCATCGCTATTCAGTGTCTGAATACCTAGTTACCTATCCTCTGTTATACAGCGTCAGGATCACCGGAGCTGTTACCCATTGATATTCAGTATCTAGATACCCAGTTACCTATCCTTTGTTGTACAGTGTCAGGATCACTCGAGCTGTTACCCATTGATATTCAGTGTCTAGATACCCAGTTACCTATCCTTTGCTATGCAGTGTCAGGATCACCAGAGCTTTTACCCATTGATATTCAGTGTCTAGATACCCAGTTACCTATCCTTTGTTATACAGTGTCAGGATCTCCGGAGCTGTTACCCATTGATATTCAGTGTCTAGATACCCAGTTACCTATCCTTTGCTATACAGTGTAAGGATCACCAGTGCTGTTACCCATTGCTATTCAGCATCTGCATACCCAGTTACCTATCCTTTGTTATACAGCGTCAGGATCACAGGAGCTGTTACACATCGCTATTCAGCGTCTGGATACCCAGTTACCTATCCTTTGTTATACAGCGTCAGGATCACCAGAGCTGTTACCCATCGCTATTCAGCATCTGGATACACAGTTACCTATCCTTTGTTATGCAGCGTCAGGATCACAGGAGCTGTTACACATCGCTATTCATCGTCTGGATACCCAGTTACCTATCCTTTGTTATACAGCGTCAGGATCACCGGAGCTGCTACCCATCACTATTCAGCGTCTGAATACCCAGTTACCTCTCCTTTGCTATACACGTCAGGATCACCTGAGCTGTTACCCATCGCTATTCAGCATCTGGATACACAGTTACCTTTCCTTTGCTATACAGTGTAAGGATCACAGGAGCTGTTACCCATCACTATTCAGCATCTGGATACACAGTTACCTATCCTTTGCTATACAGTGTAGGGATCACAGGAGCTGTTACTCATCGCTATTCAGTGTCTGGATGCCCAGTTACCTATCCTTTGTTATACAGTGTCAGGATCACCAGAGCTGTTACGCATTGATATTCAGTGTCTAGATACCCAGTTACCCATCCTTTGCTATACAGTGTAAGGATCACAGAAGCTGTTACCCATCGCTATTCAGTGTCTGGATACCTAGTTACCCATCCTTTGCTATACGGTGTCAGGACCACCAGAGCTGTTACCCATTAATATTCAGTGTCTGGATACCCAGTTACCTATCCTTTGCTATACAGTGTCAGGATCACCAGAGCTGTTACCCATTGCTATTCAGCGTCTGGATACCCAGTTACCTATCCTTTGTTATGCAGCGTCAGGATCACCGGAGCTGTTAGCCATCACTATTCAGCGTCTGGATACCCAGTTACCTCTCCTTTGCTATACACGTCTGGATCACCTGAGCTGTTACCCATCGCTATTCAGCATCTGGATACCCAGTTACCCATCCTTTCCTACACAGTGTCAGGATCACAGGAGCTGTTACCCATCGCTATTCAGCATCTCGATACACAGTTACCTATCCTTTGCTATACTGCGTCAGGATCACCGGAGCTGTTACCCATCGCTATTCAGCATCTGGATACCCAGTTACCTCTCCTTTGCTATACATGTCAGGATCACCGGAGCTGTTACCCATCGCAATTCAGCATCTGGATACCCAGTTACCCATTCTTTGCTATACAGTGTCAGGATCACAGGAGCTGTTACCCATCGCTATTCAGTGTCTGGATACCCAGTTACCTATCCTTTGTTATACAGTGTCAGGATCACCAGAGCTGTTACCCATCGCTATTCAGTGTCTGGATGCCCAGTAACCCATCCTTTGTTATACAGTGTCAGGATCACCAGAGCTGTTACCCATCACTATTCAGCGTCTGGATACCCAGTTACCTATCCTTTGTTATACAGCATCAGGATCACCGGAGCTGTTACCCATTGATATTCAGTGTCTAGATACCCAGTTACCTATCCTTTGTTATACAGTGTCAGGATCACCGGAGCTGTTACTCATTGATATTCAGTGTCTAGATACCCAGTTACCTATCCTTTGCTATACAGCATCAGGATCACAGGAGCTGTTACACATCGCTGTTCTGCGTCTGGATACCCAGTTACCTATCCTTTGTTATACAGCGTCAGGATCACCGGAGCTGTTACCCATCACTATTCAGCGCCTGGATACCCAGTTACCTCTCCTTTGCTATACATGTCAGGATCACCTGAGCTATTACCCATCGCTATTCAGCATCTGGATACACAGTTACCTATCCTTTGCTATACAGTGTAAGGATCACAGGAGCTGTTACCCTTCGCTATCCAGCATCTGGATACACAGTTACCTATCCTTTGCTATACAATGTAAGGCTCACAGGAGCTGTTACCCATCGCTATTCAATGTCTGGATGCCCAGTTACCTATCCTTTGTTATACAGTGTCAGGATCACCAGAGCTGTTACCCATTGATATTCAGTGTCTAGATACCCAGTTACCCATCCTTTGCTATACAGTGTAAGGATCACAGGAGCTGTTACCCATCGCTATGCAGTGTCTGGATACCTAGTTACCCATCCTTTGCTATACGGTGTCAGGACCACCAGAGCTGTTACCCATTGATATTCAGTGTCTGGATACCCAGTTACCTATCCTTTGCTATACAGTGTCAGGATCACCAGAGCTGTTACCCATTGCTATTCAGCGTCTGGATACCCAGTTACCTATCCTTTGTTATACAGCGTCAGGATCACCGAAGCTGTTAGCCATCACTATTCAGCGTCTGGATACCCAGTTACCTCTCCTTTGCTATACACGTCTGGATCACCTGAGCTGTTACCCATCGCTATTCAGCATCTGGATACCCAGTTACCCATCCTTTCCTACACAGTGTCAGGATCACAGGAGCTGTTACCCATCGCTATTCAGCATCTCGATACACAGTTACCTATCCTTTGCTATACAGCGTCAGGATCACCGGAGCTGTTACCCATCGCTATTCAGCATCTGGATACCCAGTTACCTCTCCTTTGCTATACATGTCAGGATCACCGGAGCTGTTACCCATCGCAACTCAGCATCTGGATACCCAGTTACCCATTCTTTGCTATACAGTGTCAGGATCACAGGAGCTGTTACCCATCGCTATTCAGTGTCTGGATACCCAGTTACCTATCCTTTGTTATACAGTGTCAGGATCACCAGAGCTGTTACCCATCGCTATTCAGTGTCTGGATGCCCAGTAACCCATCCTTTGTTATACAGTGTCAGGATCGCCAGAGCTGTTACCCATCACTATTCAGCGTCTGGATACCCAGTTACCTATCCTTTGTTATACAGCATCAGGATCACCGGAGCTGTTACCCATTGATATTCAGTGTCTAGATACCCAGTTACCTATCCTTTGTTATACAGTGTCAGGATCACCGGAGCTGTTACTCATTGATATTCAGTGTCTAGATACCCAGTTACCTATCCTTTGCTATACAGGGTCAGGATCACCAGAGCTGTTACCCATTGCTATTCAGCGTCTGGATACCCAGTTACCTATCCTTTGTTATACAGCGTCAGGATCACAGGAGCTGTTACACATCGCTATTCAGCGTCTGGATACCCAGTTACCTATCCTTTGTTATACAGCGTCATGATCACCAGAGCTGTTACCCATCGCTATTCAGCATCTGGATACACAGTTACCTATCCTTTGTTATACAGCGTCAGGATCACCAGAGCTGTTACCCATTGATATTCAGTGTCTAGATACCCAGTTACCTATCCTTTGCTATACAGTGTCAGGATCACCAGAGCTGTTACCCATTGCTATTCAGCGTCTGGATACCCAGTTACCTATCCTTTGTTAAACAGCGTCAGGATCACAGGAGCTGTTACACATCGCTATTCAGTGTCTGGATACCCAGTTACCTATCCTTTGTTATACAGCATCAGGATCACAGGAGCTGTTACACATCGCTGTTCAGCGTCTGGATACCCAGTTACCTATCCTTTGTTATACAGCGTCAGGATCACCGGAGCTGTTACCCATCACTATTCAGCGCCTGGATACCCTGTTACCTCTCCTTTGCTATACATGTCAGGATCACCTGAGCTATTACCCTTCGCTATTCAGCATCTGGATACACAGTTACCTATCCTTTGCTATACAGTGTAAGGATCACAGGAGCTGTTACCCATCGCTATTCAGCATCTGGATACACAGTTACCTATCCTTTGCTATACAGTGTAAGGATCACAGGAGCTGTTACCCATCGCTATTCAGTGTCTGGATGCCCAGTTACCTATCCTTTGTTATACAGTGTCAGGATCACCAGAGCTGTTACCCATTGATATTCAGTGTCTAGATACCCAGTTACCCATCCTTTGCTATAGAGTGTAAGGATCACAGGAGCTGTTACCCATCGCTATTCAGTGTCTGGATACCTAGTTACCCATCCTTTGCTATACGGTGTCAGGACCACCAGAGCTGTTACCCATTGATATTCAGTGTCTGGATACCCAGTTACCTATCCTTTGCTATACAGTGTCAGGATCACCAGCGCTGTTACCCATCGCTATTCAGCGTCTGGATACCCAGTTACCTTTCCTTTGTTATACAGTGTCAGGATCACCAGAGCTGTTACCCATTGATATTCAGTGTCTTGATACCCAGTTACCCATCCTTTGCTATACAGTGTAAGGATCACAGGAGCTGTTACCCATCGCTATTCAGTGTCTGGATACCTAGTTACCCATCCTTTGCTATACGGTGTCAGGACCACCAGAGCTGTTACCCATTGATATTCAGTGTCTGGATACCCAGTTACCTATCCTTTGCTATACAGTGTCAGGATCACAGGAGCAGTTACCCATTGCTATTCAGCATCTGGATACCCAGTTACCTCTCGTTTGCTATACATGTCAGGATCACCTGAGCTGTTACCCATCGCAATTCAGCATCTGGATACCCAGTTACCCATCCTTTGCTATTCAGCGTCAGGATCACCGGAGCTGTTACCCATCGCTATTCAGCATCTGGATTCACAGTTACCTATCCTTTGCTATACAGCGTCAGGATCACCTGAGCTGATACCCATCGCTATTCAGTGTCTGGATACCCTGTTACCTATCCTTTGCTATACAGTGTCAGGATCACAGGACCTGTTACCCATCGCTATTCAGTGTCTGGATACCCAGTTACCTATCCTTTGTTATACAGTGTCAGGATCTACAGAGCTGTTACCCTTTGCTATTCAGTGTCTGGATGCCCAGTAACCCATCCTTTGTTATACAGTGTCAGGATCACCAGAGCTGTTACCCATCACTATTAAGCGTCTGTTTACCCAGTTACCTATCCTTTGTTATACAGCGTCAGGATCACTGGAGCTGTTACCCATTGATATTCAGTGTCTAGATACCCAGTTACCTATCCTTTGTTATACAGTGTCAGGATCACCGGAGCTGTTACCCATTGATATTCAGTGTCTAGATACCCAGTTACCTATCCTTTGCTATACAGTGTCCGGATCACCAGAGCTGTTACCCATTGCTATTCAGCGTCTGGATACCCAGTTACCTATCCTTTGTTATACAGCTTCAGGATCACAGGAGCTGTTACACATCGCTATTCAGCGTCTGGATACCCAGTTTCCTATCCTTTGTTATACAGCGTCAGGATCACCAGAGCTGTTACCCATCGCTATTCAGCATCTGGTACACAGTTACCTATCCTTTGTTATAAAGTGTCAGGATCACCAGAGCTGTTACCCATTGATATTCAGTGTCTAGATACCCAGTTACCTATCCTTTGCCATACAGTGTCAGGATCACCAGAGCTGTTACCCATTGCTATTCAGCGTCTGGATACCCAGTTACCTATCCTTTGTTATACAGTGTCAGGACCACCAGAGCTGTTACCCATTGATATTCAGTGTCTGGATACCCAGTTACCTATCCTTTGCTATACAGTGTCAGGATCACCAGAGCTGTTACCCATCGCTATTCAGCATCTGGATACACAGTTACCTATCCTTTGCTATACAGTGTAAGGATCACAGGAGCTGTTACCCATCGCTATTCAGCATCTGGATACACAGTTACCTATCCTTTGCTATACAGTGTAAGGATCACAGGAGCTGTTACCCATCGCTATTCAGTGTCTGGATGCCCAGTTACCTATCCTTTGTTATACAGTGTCAGGATCACCAGAGCTGTTAAACATTGATATTCAGTGTCTAGATACCCAGTTACCTATCCTTTGTTGTACAGTGTCAGGATCACTGGAGCTGTTACCCATTGATATTCAGTGTCTAGATACCCAGTTACCTATCCTTTGCTATGCAGTGTCAGGATCACCAGAGCTTTTACCCATTGATATTCAGTGTCTAGATACCCAGTTACCTATACTTTGTTATACAGTGTCAGGATCTCCGGAGCTGTTATCCATTGATATTCAGTGTCTAGATACCCAGTTACCTATCCTTTGCTATACAGTGTCAGGATCACCAGTGCTGTTACCCATTGCTATTCAGCATCTGGATACCCAGTTACCTATCCTTTGTTATACAGCGTCAGGATCACAGGAGCTGTTACACATCGCTATTCAGCGTCTGGATACCCAGTTACCTATCCTTTGTTATACAGCGTCAGGATCACCAGAGCTGTTACCCATCGCTATTCAGCATCTGGATACACAGTTACCTATCCTTTGTTATACAGCGTCAGGATCACCAGAGCTGTTACCCATTGATATTCAGTGTCTAGATACCCAGTTACCTATCCTTTGCTATACAGTGTCAGAATCACCAGAGCTGTAACCCATTGCTATTCAGCGTCTGGATACCCAGTTACCTATCCTTTGTTATGCAGCGTCAGGATCACAGGAGCTGTTACACATCACTATTCATCGTCTGGATACCCAGTTACCTATCCTTTGTTATACAGCGTCAGGATCACCGGAGCAGTTACCCATCACTATTCAGCGTCTGAATACCCAATTACCTCTCCTTTGCTATACACGTCAGGATCACCTGAGCTGTTACCCATCGCTATTCAGCATCTGGATACACAGTTACCTATCCTTTGCTATACAGTGTAAGGATCACAGGAGCTGTTACCCATCGCTATTCAGCATCTGGATACACAGTTACCTATCCTTTGCTATACAGTGTAAGGATCACAGGAGCTGTTACCCATCGCTATTCAGTGTCTGGATGCCCAGTTACCTATCCTTTGTTATACAGTGTCAGGATCACCAGAGCTGTTACCCATTGATATTCAGTGTCTAGATACCCTGTTACCCATCCTTTGCTATACAGTGTAAGGATCACAGGAGCTGTTACCCATCGCTATTCAGTGTCTGGATACCTAGTTACCCATCCTTTGCTATACGGTGTCAGGACCACCAGAACTGTTACCCATTGATATTCAGTGTCTGGATACCCAGTTACCTATCCTTTGTTATACAGCATCAGGATCACAGGAGCTGTTACACATCGCTGTTCAGCGTCTGGATACCCAGTTACCTATCCTTTGTTATACAGCGTCAGGATCACCGGAGCTGTTACCCATCACTATTCAGTGCCTGGATACCCAGTTACCTCTCCTTTGCTATACATGTCAGGATCACCTGAGCTATTACCCATCGCTATTCAGCATCTGGATACACAGTTACCTATCCTTTGCTATACAGTGTAAGGATCACAGGAGCTGTTACCCTTCGCTATTCAGCATCTGGATACACAGTTACCTATCCTTTGCTAAACAGTGTAAGGCTCACAGGAGCTGTTACCCATCGCTATTCAATGTCTGGATGCCCAGTTACCTATCCTTTGTTATACAGTGTCAGGATCACCAGAGCTGTTACCCATTGATATTCAGTGTCTAGATACCCAGTTACCCATCCTTTGCTATACAGTGTAAGGATCACAGGAGCTGTTACCCATCGCTATTCAGTGTCTGGATACCTAGTTACCCATCCTTTGCTATATGGTGTCAGGACCACCAGAGCTGTTACCCATTAATATTCAGTGTCTGGATACCCAGTTACCTATCCTTTGCTATACAGTGTCAGGATCACCAGAGCTGTTACCCATTGCTATTCAGCGTCTGGATACCCAGTTACCTATGCTTTGTTATACAGCGTCAGGATCACCGGAGCTGTTACCCATCACTTTTCAGCGCCTGGATACCCAGTTACCTCTCCTTTGCTATACACGTCAGGATCACCTGAGCTATTACCCATCGCAATTCAGCATCTGGATACACAGTTACCTATCCTTTGCTATACAGTGTAAGGATCACAGGAGCTGTTACCCTTCGCTATTCAGCATCTGGATACACAGTTACCTATCCTTTGCTATACAGTGTAAGGATCACAGGAGCTGTTACCCATCGCTATTCAATGTCTGGATGCCCAGTTACCTATCCTTTGTTATGCAGCGTCAGGATCACAGGAGCTGTTACACATCGCTATTCATCGTCTGGATACCCAGTTACCTATCCTTTGTTATACAGCGTCAGGATCACCGGAGCTGCTACCCATCACTATTCAGCGTCTGAATACCCAGTTACCTCTCCTTTGCTATACACGTCAGGATCACCTGAGCTGTTACCCATCGCTATTCAGCATCTGGATACACAGTTACCTTTCCTTTGCTATACAGTGTAAGGATCACAGGAGCTGTTACCCATCACTATTCAGCATCTGGATACACAGTTACCTATCCTTTGCTATACAGTGTAGGGATCACAGGAGCTGTTACTCATCGCTATTCAGTGTCTGGATGCCCAGTTACCTATCCTTTGTTATACAGTGTCAGGATCACCAGAGCTGTTACGCATTGATATTCAGTGTCTAGATACCCAGTTACCCATCCTTTGCTATACAGTGTAAGGATCACAGAAGCTGTTACCCATCACTATTCAGTGTCTGGATACCTAGTTACCCATCCTTTGCTATACGGTGTCAGGACCACCAGAGCTGTTACCCATTAATATTCAGTGTCTGGATACCCAGTTACCTATCCTTTGCTATACAGTGTCAGGATCACCAGAGCTGTTACCCATTGCTATTCAGCGTCTGGATACCCAGTTACCTATGCTTTGTTATACAGCATCAGGATCACAGGAGCTGTTACACATCGCTGTTCAGCGTCTGGATACCCAGTTACCTATCCTTTGTTATACAGCGTCAGGATCACCGGAGCTGTTACCCATCACTTTTCAGCGCCTGGATACCCAGTTACCTCTCCTTTGCTATACACGTCAGGATCACCTGAGCTATTACCCATCGCAATTCAGCATCTGGATACACAGTTACCTATCCTTTGCTATACAGTGTAAGGATCACAGGAGCTGTTACCCTTCGCTATTCAGCATCTGGATACACAGTTACCTATCCTTTGCTATACAGTGTAAGGATCACAGGAGCTGTTACCCATCGCTATTCAATGTCTGGATGCCCAGTTACCTATCCTTTGTTATGCAGCGTCAGGATCACAGGAGCTGTTACACATCGCTATTCATCGTCTGGATACCCAGTTACCTATCCTTTGTTATACAGCGTCAGGATCACCGGAGCTGCTACCCATCACTATTCAGCGTCTGAATACCCAGTTACCTCTCCTTTGCTATACACGTCAGGATCACCTGAGCTGTTACCCATCGCTATTCAGCATCTGGATACACAGTTACCTTTCCTTTGCTATACAGTGTAAGGATCACAGGAGCTGTTACCCATCACTATTCAGCATCTGGATACACAGTTACCTATCCTTTGCTATACAGTGTAGGGATCACAGGAGCTGTTACTCATCGCTATTCAGTGTCTGGATGCCCAGTTACCTATCCTTTGTTATACAGTGTCAGGATCACCAGAGCTGTTACGCATTGATATTCAGTGTCTAGATACCCAGTTACCCATCCTTTGCTATACAGTGTAAGGATCACAGAAGCTGTTACCCATCACTATTCAGTGTCTGGATACCTAGTTACCCATCCTTTGCTATACGGTGTCAGGACCACCAGAGCTGTTACCCATTAATATTCAGTGTCTGGATACCCAGTTACCTATCCTTTGCTATACAGTGTCAGGATCACCAGAGCTGTTACCCATTGCTATTCAGCGTCTGGATACCCAGTTACCTATGCTTTGTTATACAGCATCAGGATCACAGGAGCTGTTACACATCGCTGTTCAGCGTCTGGATACCCAGTTACCTATCCTTTGTTATACAGCGTCAGGATCACCGGAGCTGTTACCCATCACTTTTCAGTGCCTGGATACCCAGTTACCTCTCCTTTGCTATACACGTCAGGATCACCTGAGCTATTACCCATCGCAATTCAGCATCTGGATACACAGTTACCTATCCTTTGCTATACAGTGTAAGGATCACAGGAGCTGTTACCCTTCGCTATTCAGCATCTGGATACACAGTTACCTATCCTTTGCTATACAGTGTAAGGATCACAGGAGCTGTTACCCATCGCTATTCAATGTCTGGATGCCCAGTTACCTATCCTTTGTTATACAGTGTCAGGATCACCAGAGCTGTTACCCATTGATATTCAGTGTCTAGATACACAGTTACCCATCCTTTGCTATACAGTGTAAGGATCACAGGAGCTGTTACCCATCGCTATTCAGTGTCTGGATACCTAGTTACCCATCCTTTGCTATACGGTGTCAGGACCACCAGAGCTGTTACCCATTGATATTCAGTGTCTGGATACCCAGTTACCTAACCTTTGCTATACAGTGTCAGGATCACCAGAGCTGTTACCCATTGCTATTCAGCGTCTGGATACCCAGTTACCTATCCTTTGTTATACAGCGTCAGGATCACCGGAGCTGTTAGCCATCACTATTCAGCGTCTGGATACCCAGTTACCTCTCCTTTGCTATACACGTCTGGATCACCTGAGCTGTTACCCATTGCTATTCAGCATCTGGATACCCAGTTACCCATCCTTTCCTACACAGTGTCAGGATCACAGGAGCTGTTACCCATCGCTATTCAGCATCTCGATACACAGTTACCTATCCTTTGCTATACTGCGTCAGGATCACCGGAGCTGTTACCCATCGCTATTCAGCATCTGGATACCCAGTTACCTCTCCTTTGCTATACATGTCAGGATCACCGGAGCTGTTACCCATCGCAATTCAGCATCTGGATACCCAGTTACCCATTCTTTGCTATACAGTGTCAGGATCACAGGAGCTGTTACCCATCGCTATTCAGTGTCTGGATACCCAGTTACCTATCCTTTGTTATACAGTGTCAGGATCACCAGAGCTGTTACCCATCGCTATTCAGTGTCTGGATGCCCAGTAACCCATCCTTTGTTATACAGTGTCAGGATCACCAGAGCTGTTACCCATCACTATTCAGCGTCTGGATTCCCAGTTACCTATCCTTTGTTATACAGCATCAGGATCACCGGAGCTGTTACCCATTGATATAAGGTGTCTAGATACCCAGTTACCTATCCTTTGTTATACATTGTCAGGATCACCGGAGCTGTTACTCATTGATATTCAGTGTCTAGATACCCAGTTACCTATCCTTTGCTATACAGGGTCAGGATCACCAGAGCTGTTACCCATTGCTATTCAGCGTCTGGATACCCAGTTACCTATCCTTTGTTATACAGCGTCAGGATCACAGGAGCTGTTACACATCGCTATTCAGCGTCTGGATACCCAGTTACCTATCCTTTGTTATACAGCGTCATGATCACCAGAGCTGTTACCCATTGCTATTCAGCATCTGGATACACAGTTACCTATCCTTTGTTATACAGCGTCAGGATCACCAGAGCTGTTACCCATTGATATTCAGTGTCTAGATACCCAGTTACCTATCCTTTGCTATACAGTGTCAGGATCACCAGAGCTGTTACCCATTGCTATTCAGCGTCTGGATACCCAGTTACCTATCCTTTGTTAAACAGCGTCAGGATCACAGGAGCCGTTACACATCGCTATTCAGTGTCTGGATAACCAGTTACCTATCCTTTGTTATACAGCGTCAGGATCACCGGAGCAGTTACCCATCACTATTCAGCGTCTGAATACCCAATTACCTCTCCTTTGCTATACACGTCAGGATCACCTGAGCTGTTACCCATCGCTATTCAGCATCTGGATACACAGTTACCTATCCTTTGCTATACAGTGTAAGGATCACAGGAGCTGTTACCCATCGCTATTCAGCATCTCGATACACAGTTACCTATCCTTTGCTATACAGTGTAAGGATCACAGGAGCTGTTACCCATCGCTATTCAGTGTCTGGATGCCCAGTTACCTATCCTTTGTTATACAGTGTCAGGATCACCAGAGCTGTTACCCATTGATATTCAGTGTCTAGATACCCTGTTACCCATCCTTTGCTATACAGTGTAAGGATCACAGGAGCTGTTACCCATCGCTATTCAGTGTCTGGATACCTAGTTACCCATCCTTTGCTATACGGTGTCAGGACCACCAGAACTGTTACCCATTGATATTCAGTGTCTGGATACCCAGTTACCTATCATTTGTTATACAGCATCAGGATCACAGGAGCTGTTACACATCGCTGTTCAGCGTCTGGATACCCAGTTACCTATCCTTTGTTATACAGCGTCAGGATCACCGGAGCTGTTACCCATCACTATACAGCGCCTGGATACCCAGTTACCTCTCCTTTGCAATACATGTCAGGATCACCTGAGCTATTACCCATCGCTATTCAGCATCTGGATACACAGTTACCTATCCTTTTCTATACAGTGTAAGGATCACAGGAGCTGTTACCCTTCGCTATTCAGCATCTGGATACACAGTTACCTATCCTTTGCTATACAGTGTAAGGCTCACAGGAGCTGTTACCCATCGCTATTCAATGTCTGGATGCCCAGTTACCTATCCTTTGTTATACAGTGTCAGGATCACCAGAGCTGTTACCCATTGATATTCAGTGTCTAGATACCCAGTTACCCATCCTTTGCTATACAGTGTAAGGATCACAGGAGCTGTTACCCATCGCTATTCAGTGTCTGGATACCTAGTTACCCATCCTTTGCTATACGGTGTCAGGACCACCAGAGCTGTTACCCATTGATATTCAGTGTCTGGATACCCAGTTTCCTATCCTTTGCTATACAGTGTCAGGATCACCAGAGCTGTTACCCATTGCTATTCAGCGTCTGGATACCCTGTTACCTATCCTTTGTTATACAGCGTCAGGATCACCGGAGCTGTTAGCCATCACTATTCAGCGTCTGGATACCCAGTTACCTCTCCTTTGCTATACACGTCTGGATCACCTGAGCTGTTACCCATCGCTTTTCAGCATCTGGATACCCAGTTACCCATCCTTTCCTACACAGTGTCAGGATCACAGGAGCTGTTACCCATCGCTATTCAGCATCTCGATACACAGTTACCTATCCTTTGCTATACAGCGTCAGGATCACCGGAGCTGTTACCCATCGCTATTCAGCATCTGGATACCCAGTTACCTCTCCTTTGCTATACATGTCAGGATCACCGGAGCTGTTACCCATCGCAATTCAGCATCTGGATACCCAGTTACCCATTCTTTGCTATACAGTGTCAGGATCACAGGAGCTGTTACCCATCGCTATTCAGTGTCTGGATACCCAGTTACCTATCCTTTGTTATACAGTGTCAGGATCACCAGAGCTGTTACCCATCGCTATTCAGTGTCTGGATGCCCAGTAACCCATCCTTTGTTATACAGTGTCAGGATCACCAGAGCTGTTACCCATCACTATTCAGCGTCTGGATACCCAGTTACCTATCCTTTGTTATACAGCATCAGGATCACCGGAGCTGTTACCCATTGATATTCAGTGTCTAGATACCCAGTTACCTATCCTTTGTTATACAGTGTCAGGATCACCGGAGCTGTTACTCATTGATATTCAGTGTCTAGATACCCAGTTACCTATCCTTTGCTATACAGGGTCAGGATCACCAGAGCTGTTACCCATTGCTATTCAGCGTCTGGATACCCAGTTACCTATCCTTTGTTATACAGCGTCAGGATCACAGGAGCTGTTACACATCGCTATTCAGCGTCTGGATACCCAGTTACCTATCCTTTGTTATACAGCGTCATGATCACCAGAGCTGTTACCCATCGCTATTCAGCATCTGGATACACAGTTACCTATCCTTTGTTATACAGCGTCAGGATCACCAGAGCTGTTACCCATTGATATTCAGTGTCTAGATACCCAGTTACCTATCCTTTGCTATACAGTGTCAGGATCACCAGAGCTGTTACCCATTGCTATTCAGCGTCTGGATACCCAGTTACCTATCCTTTGTTAAACAGCGTCATGATCACAGGAGCTGTTACACATCGCTATTCAGTGTCTGGATACCCAGTTACCTATCCTTTGTTATACAGCGTCAGGATCACCGGAGCAGTTACCCATCACTATTCAGCGTCTGAATACCCAATTACCTCTCCTTTGCTATACACGTCAGGATCACCTGAGCTGTTACCCATCGCTATTCAGCATCTGGATACACAGTTACCTATCCTTTGCTATACAGTGTAAGGATCACAGGAGCTGTTACCCATCGCTATTCAGCATCTGGATACACAGTTACCTATCCTTTGCTATACAGTGTAAGGATCACAGGAGCTGTTACCCATCGCTATTCAGTGTCTGGATGCCCAGTTACCTATCCTTTGTTATACAGTGTCAGGATCACCAGAGCTGTTACCCATTGATATTCAGTGTCTAGATACCCTGTTACCCATCCTTTGCTATACAGTGTAAGGATCACAGGAGCTGTTACCCATCGCTATTCAGTGTCTGGATACCTAGTTACCCATCCTTTGCATTACGGTGTCAGGACCACCAGAACTGTTACCCATTGATATTCAGTGTCTGGATACCCAGTTACCTATCCTTTGTTATACAGCATCAGGATCACAGGAGCTGTTACACATCGCTGTTCAGCGTCTGGATACCCAGTTACCTATCCTTTGTTATACAGCGTCAGGATCACCGGAGCTGTTACCCATCACTATTCAGTGCCTGGATACCCAGTTACCTCTCCTTTGCTATACATGTCAGGATCACCTGAGCTATTACCCATCGCTATTCAGCATCTGGATACACAGTTACCTATCCTTTGCTATACAGTGTAAGGATCACAGGAGCTGTTACCCTTCGCTATTCAGCATCTGGATACACAGTTACCTATCCTTTGCTAAACAGTGTAAGGCTCACAGGAGCTGTTACCCATCGCTATTCAATGTCTGGATGCCCAGTTACCTATCCTTTGTTATACAGTGTCAGGATCACCAGAGCTGTTACCCATTGATATTCAGTGTCTAGATACCCAGTTACCCATCCTTTGCTATACAGTGTAAGGATCACAGGAGCTGTTACCCATCGCTATTCAGTGTCTGGATACCTAGTTACCCATCCTTTGCTATATGGTGTCAGGACCACCAGAGCTGTTACCCATTAATATTCAGTGTCTGGATACCCAGTTACCTATCCTTTGCTATACAGTGTCAGGATCACCAGAGCTGTTACCCATTGCTATTCAGCGTCTGGATACCCAGTTACCTATGCTTTGTTATACAGCGTCAGGATCACCGGAGCTGTTACCCATCACTTTTCAGCGCCTGGATACCCAGTTACCTCTCCTTTGCTATACACGTCAGGATCACCTGAGCTATTACCCATCACAATTCAGCATCTGGATACACAGTTACCTATCCTTTGCTATACAGTGTAAGGATCACAGGAGCTGTTACCCTTCGCTATTCAGCATCTGGATACACAGTTACCTATCCTTTGCTATACAGTGGAAGGATCACAGGAGCTGTTACCCATCGCTATTCAATGTCTGGATGCCCAGTTACCTATCCTTTGTTATGCAGCGTCAGGATCACAGGAGCTGTTACACATCGCTATTCATCGTCTGGATACCCAGTTACCTATCCTTTGTTATACAGCGTCAGGATCACCGGAGCTGCTACCCATCACTATTCAGCGTCTGAATACCCAGTTACCTCTCCTTTGCTATACACGTCAGGATCACCTGAGCTGTTACCCATCGCTATTCAGCATCTGGATACACAGTTACCTTTCCTTTGCTATACAGTGTAAGGATCACAGGAGCTGTTACCCATCACTATTCAGCATCTGGATACACAGTTACCTATCCTTTGCTATACAGTGTAGGGATCACAGGAGCTGTTACTCATCGCTATTCAGTGTCTGGATGCCCAGTTACCTATCCTTTGTTATACAGTGTCAGGATCACCAGAGCTGTTACGCGTTGATATTCAGTGTCTAGATACCCAGTTACCCATCCTTTGCTATACAGTGTAAGGATCACAGAAGCTGTTACCCATCACTATTCAGTGTCTGGATACCTAGTTACCCATCCTTTGCTATACGGTGTCAGGACCACCAGAGCTGTTACCCATTAATATTCAGTGTCTGGATACCCAGTTACCTATCCTTTGCTATACAGTGTCAGGATCACCAGAGCTGTTACCCATTGCTATTCAGCGTCTGGATACCCAGTTACCTATGCTTTGTTATACAGCATCAGGATCACAGGAGCTGTTACACATCGCTGTTCAGCGTCTGGATACCCAGTTACCTATCCTTTGTTATACAGCGTCAGGATCACCGGAGCTGTTACCCATCACTTTTCAGCGCCTGGATACCCAGTTACCTCTCCTTTGCTATACACGTCAGGATCACCTGAGCTATTACCCATCGCAATTCAGCATCTGGATACACAGTTACCTATCCTTTGCTATACAGTGTAAGGATCACAGGAGCTGTTACCCTTCGCTATTCAGCATCTGGATACACAGTTACCTATCCTTTGCTATACAGTGTAAGGATCACAGGAGCTGTTACCCATCGCTATTCAATGTCTGGATGCCCAGTTACCTATCCTTTGTTATACAGTGTCAGGATCACCAGAGCTGTTACCCATTGATATTCAGTGTCTAGATACACAGTTACCCATCCTTTGCTATACAGTGTAAGGATCACAGGAGCTGTTACCCATCGCTATTCAGTGTCTGGATACCTAGTTACCCATCCTTTGCTATACGGTGTCAGGACCACCAGAGCTGTTACCCATTGATATTCAGTGTCTGGATACCCAGTTACCTAACCTTTGCTATACAGTGTCAGGATCACCAGAGCTGTTACCCATTGCTATTCAGCGTCTGGATACCCAGTTACCTATCCTTTGTTATACAGCGTCAGGATCACCGGAGCTGTTAGCCATCACTATTCAGCGTCTGGATACCCAGTTACCTCTCCTTTGCTATACACGTCTGGATCACCTGAGCTGTTACCCATTGCTATTCAGCATCTGGATACCCAGTTACCCATCCTTTCCTACACAGTGTCAGGATCACAGGAGCTGTTACCCATCGCTATTCAGCATCTCGATACACAGTTACCTATCCTTTGCTATACTGCGTCAGGATCACCGGAGCTGTTACCCATCGCTATTCAGCATCTGGATACCCAGTTACCTCTCCTTTGCTATACATGTCAGGATCACCGGAGCTGTTACCCATCGCAATTCAGCATCTGGATACCCAGTTACCCATTCTTTGCTATACAGTGTCAGGATCACAGGAGCTGTTACCCATCGCTATTCAGTGTCTGGATACCCAGTTACCTATCCTTTGTTATACAGTGTCAGGATCACCAGAGCTGTTACCCATCGCTATTCAGTGTCTGGATGCCCAGTAACCCATCCTTTGTTATACAGTGTCAGGATTACCAGAGCTGTTACCCATCACTATTCAGCGTCTGGATTCCCAGTTACCTATCCTTTGTTATACAGCATCAGGATCACCGGAGCTGTTACCCATTGATATAAGGTGTCTAGATACCCAGTTACCTATCCTTTGTTATACATTGTCAGGATCACCGGAGCTGTTACTCATTGATATTCAGTGTCTAGATACCCAGTTACCTATCCTTTGCTATACAGGGTCAGGATCACCAGAGCTGTTACCCATTGCTATTCAGCGTCTGGATACCCAGTTACCTATCCTTTGTTATACAGCGTCAGGATCACAGGAGCTGTTACACATCGCTATTCAGCGTCTGGATACCCAGTTACCTATCCTTTGTTATACAGCGTCATGATCACCAGAGCTGTTACCCATCGCTATTCAGCATCTGGATACACAGTTACCTATCCTTTGTTATACAGCGTCAGGATCACCAGAGCTGTTACCCATTGATATTCAGTGTCTAGATACCCAGTTACCTATCCTTTGCTATACAGTATCAGGATCACCAGAGCTGTTACCCATTGCTATTCAGCGTCTGGATACACAGTTACCTATCCTTTGTTAAACAGCGTCAGGATCACAGGAGCCGTTACACATCGCTATTCAGTGTCTGGATAACCAGTTACCTATCCTTTGTTATACAGCGTCAGGATCACCGGAGCAGTTACCCATCACTATTCAGCGTCTGAATACCCAATTACCTCTCCTTTGCTATACATGTCAGGATCACCTGAGCTGTTACCCATCGCTATTCAGCATCTGGATACACAGTTACCTATCCTTTGCTATACAGTGTAAGGATCACAGGAGCTGTTACCCATCGCTATTCAGCATCTCGATACACAGTTACCTATCCTTTGCTATACAGTGTAAGGATCACAGGAGCTGTTACCCATCGCTATTCAGTGTCTGGATGCCCAGTTACCTATCCTTTGTTATACAGTGTCAGGATCACCAGAGCTGTTACCCATTGATATTCAGTGTCTAGATACCCTGTTACCCATCCTTTGCTATACAGTGTAAGGATCACAGGAGCTGTTACCCATCGCTATTCAGTGTCTGGATACCTAGTTACCCATCCTTTGCTATACGGTGTCAGGACCACCAGAACTGTTACCCATTGATATTCAGTGTCTGGATACCCAGTTACCTATCCTTTGTTATACAGCATCAGGATCACAGGAGCTGTTACACATCGCTGTTCAGCGTCTGGATACCCAGTTACCTATCCTTTGTTATACAGCGTCAGGATCACCGGAGCTGTTACCCATCACTATTCAGCGCCTGGATACCCAGTTACCTCTCCTTTGCAATACATGTCAGGATCACCTGAGCTATTACCCATCGCTATTCAGCATCTGGATACACAGTTACCTATCCTTTGCTATACAGTGTAAGGATCACAGGAGCTGTTACCCTTCGCTATTCAGCATCTGGATACACAGTTACCTATCCTTTGCTATACAGTGTAAGGCTCACAGGAGCTGTTACCCATCGCTATTCAATGTCTGGATGCCCAGTTACCTATCCTTTGTTATACAGTGTCAGGATCACCAGAGCTGTTACCCATTGATATTCAGTGTCTAGATACCCAGTTACCCATCCTTTGCTATACAGTGTAAGGATCACAGGAGCTGTTACCCATCGCTATTCAGTGTCTGGATACCTAGTTACCCATCCTTTGCTATACGGTGTCAGGACCACCAGAGCTGTTACCCATTGATATTCAGTGTCTGGATACCCAGTTTCCTATCCTTTGCTATACAGTGTCAGGATCACCAGAGCTGTTACCCATTGCTATTCAGCGTCTGGATACCCTGTTACCTATCCTTTGTTATACAGCGTCAGGATCACCGGAGCTGTTAGCCATCACTATTCAGCGTCTGGATACCCAGTTACCTCTCCTTTGCTATACACGTCTGGATCACCTGAGCTGTTACCCATCGCTTTTCAGCATCTGGATACCCAGTTACCCATCCTTTCCTACACAGTGTCAGGATCACAGGAGCTGTTACCCATCGCTATTCAGCATCTCGATACACAGTTACCTATCCTTTGCTATACAGCGTCAGGATCACCGGAGCTGTTACCCATCGCTATTCAGCATCTGGATACCCAGTTACCTCTCCTTTGCTATACATGTCAGGATCACCGGAGCTGTTACCCATCGCAATTCAGCATCTGGATACCCAGTTACCCATTCTTTGCTATACAGTGTCAGGATCACAGGAGCTGTTACCCATCGCTATTCAGTGTCTGGATACCCAGTTACCTATCCTTTGTTATACAGTGTCTGGATCACCAGAGCTGTTACACATCGCTATTCAGTGTCTGGATGCCCAGTAACCCATCCTTTGTTATACAGTGTCAGGATCACCAGAGCTGTTACCCATCACTATTCAGCGTCTGGATACCCAGTTACCTATCCTTTGTTATACAGCATCAGGATCACCGGAGCTGTTACCCATTGATATTCAGTGTCTAGATACCCAGTTACCTATCCTTTGTTATACAGTGTCAGGATCACCGGAGCTGTTACTCATTGATATTCAGTGTCTAGATACCCAGTTACCTATCCTTTGCTATACAGGGTCAGGATCACCAGAGCTGTTACCCATTGCTATTCAGCGTCTGGATACCCAGTTACCTATCCTTTGTTATACAGCGTCAGGATCACAGGAGCTGTTACACATCGCTATTCAGCGTCTGGATACCCAGTTACCTATCCTTTGTTATACAGCGTCATGATCACCAGAGCTGTTACCCATCGCTATTCAGCATCTGGATACACAGTTACCTATCCTTTGTTATACAGCGTCAGGATCACCAGAGCTGTTACCCATTGATATTCAGTGTCTAGATACCCAGTTACCTATCCTTTGCTATACAGTGTCAGGATCACCAGAGCTGTTACCCATTGCTATTCAGCGTCTGGATACCCAGTTACCTATCCTTTGTTAAACAGCGTCATGATCACAGGAGCTGTTACACATCGCTATTCAGTGTCTGGATACCCAGTTACCTATCCTTTGTTATACAGCGTCAGGATCACCGGAGCAGTTACCCATCACTATTCAGCGTCTGAATACCCAATTACCTCTCCTTTGCTATACACGTCAGGATCACCTGAGCTGTTACCCATCGCTATTCAGCATCTGGATACACAGTTACCTATCCTTTGCTATACAGTGTAAGGATCACAGGAGCTGTTACCCATCGCTATTCAGCATCTGGATACACAGTTACCTATCCTTTGCTATACAGTGTAAGGATCACAGGAGCTGTTACCCATCGCTATTCAGTGTCTGGATGCCCAGTTACCCATCCTTTGTTATACAGTGTCAGGATCACCAGAGCTGTTACCCATTGATATTCAGTGTCTAGATACCCTGTTACCCATCCTTTGCTATACAGTGTAAGGATCACAGGAGCTGTTACCCATCGCTATTCAGTGTCTGGATACCTAGTTACCCATCCTTTGCTATACGGTGTCAGGACCACCAGAACTGTTACCCATTGATATTCAGTGTCTGGATACCCAGTTACCTATCCTTTGTTATACAGCATCAGGATCACAGGAGCTGTTACACATCGCTGTTCAGCGTCTGGATACCCAGTTACCTATCCTTTGTTATACAGCGTCAGGATCACCTGAGCTGTTACCCATCACTATTCTGCGCCTGGATACCCAGTTACCTCTCCTTTGCTATACATGTCAGGATCACCTGAGCTATTACCCATCGCTATTCTGCATCTGGATACACAGTTACCTATCCTTTGCTATACAGTGTAAGGATCACAGGAGCTGTTACCCATCGCTATTCAGCATCTGGATACACAGTTACCTATCCTTTGCTATACAGTGTAAGGATCACAGGAGCTGTTACCCATCGCTATTCAGTGTCTGGATGCCCAGTTACCTATCCTTTGTTATACAGTGTCAGGATCACCAGAGCTGTTACCCATTGATATTCAGTGTCTAGATACCCAGTTACCCATCCTTTGCTATACAGTGTAAGGATCACAGGAGCTGTTACCCATCGCTATTCAGTGTCTGGATACCTAGTTACCCATCCTTTGCTATATGGTGTCAGGACCACCAGAGCTGTTACCCATTGATATTCAGTGTCTGGATACCCAGTTACCTATCCTTTGCTATACAGTGTCAGGATCACCGGAGCTGTTACCCATCGCTATTCAGCGTCTGGATACCCAGTTACCTTTCCTTTGTTATACAGTGTCAGGATCACCAGAGCTGTTACCCATTGATATTCAGTGTCTAGATACCCAGTTACCCATCCTTTGCTATACAGTGTAAGGATCACAGGAGCTGTTACCCATCGCTATTCAGTGTCTGGATACCTAGTTACCCATCCTTTGCTATACGGTGTCAGGACCACCAGAGCTGTTACCCATTGATATTCAGTGTCTGGATACCCAGTTACCTATCCTTTGCTATACAGTGTCAGGATCACCGGATCTGTTACCCATCACTATTCAGCGTCTGGATACCCAGTTACCTCTCCTTTGCTATACACGTTTGGATCACCTGAGCTGTTACCCATCGCTATTCAGCATCTGGATACCCAGTTACCCATCCTTTCCTATACAGTGTCAGGATCACAGGAGCAGTTACCCATCGCTATTCAGCATCTGGATACCCAGTTACCTCTCGTTTGCTATACATGTCAGGATCACCTGAGCTGTTACCCATCGCAATTCAGCATCTGGATACCCAGTTATCCATCCTTTGCTATTCAGCGTCAGGATCACCGGAGCTGTTACCCATCGCTATTCAGCATCTGGATTCACAGTTACCTATCCTTTGCTATACAGCGTCAGGATCACCTGAGCTGATACCCATCGCTATTCAGTGTCTGGATACCCTGTTACCTATCCTTTGCTATACAGTGTCAGGATCACAGGACCTGTTACCCATCGCTATTCAGTGTCTGGATACCCAGTTACCTATCCTTTGTTATACAGTGTCAGGATCTCCAGAGCTGTTACCCTTTGCTATTCAGTGTCTGGATGCCCAGTAACCCATCCTTTGTTATACAGTGTCAGGATCACCAGAGCTGTTACCCATCACTATTAAGCGTCTGTATACCAAGTTACCTATCCTTTGTTATACAGCGTCAGGATCACTGGAGCTGTTACCCATTGATATTCAGTGTCTAGATACCCAGTTACCTATCCTTTGATATACAGTGTCAGGATCACCGGAGCTGTTACCCATTGATATTCAGTGTCTAGATACCCAGTTACCTATCCTTTGCTATACAGTGTCCGGATCACCAGAGCTGTTACCCATTGCTATTCAGTGTCTGGATACCCAGTTACCTATCCTTTGTTATACAGCGTCAGGATCACAGGAGCTGTTACACATCGCTATTCAGCATCTGGATACCCAGTTTCCTATCCTTTGTTATACAGCGTCAGGATCACCAGAGCTGTTACCCATCGCTATTCAGCATCTGGTACACAGTTACCTATCCTTTGTTATAAAGTGTCAGGATCACCAGAGCTGTTACCCATTGATATTCAGTGTCTAGATACCCAGTTACCTATCCTTTGCCATACAGTGTCAGGATCACCAGAGCTGTTACCCATTGCTATTCAGCATCTGGATACCCAGTTACCTATCCTTTGTTATACAGTGTCAGGACCACCAGAGCTGTTACCCATTGATATTCAGTGTCTGGATACCCAGTTACCTATCCTTTGCTATACAGTGTCAGGATCACCAGAGCTGTTACCCATCGCTATTCAGCATCTGGATACACAGTTACCTATCCTTTGCTATACAGTGTAAGGATCACAGGAGCTGTTACCCATCGCTATTCAGCATCTGGATACACAGTTACCTATCCTTTGCTATACAGTGTAAGGATCACAGGAGCTGTTACCCATCGCTATTCAGTGTCTGGATGCCCAGTTACCTATCCTTTGTTATACAGTGTCAGGATCACCAGAGCTGTTACCCATTGATATTCAGTGTCTAGATACCCAGTTACCCATCCTTTGCTATACAGTGTCAGGATCACAGGAGCTGTTACCCATCGCTATTCAGTGTCTGGATACCTAGTTACCCATCCATTGCTATACGGTGTCAGGACCACCAGAGCTGTTACCCATTGATATTCAGTGTCTGGAAACCCAGTTACCTATCCTTTGCTATACAGTGTCAGGATCAGCAGAGCTGTTACCCATTGCTATTCAGCGTCTGGATACCCAGTTACCTATCCTTTGTTATACAGCATCAGGATCACCGGAGCTGTTACCCATCACTATTCAGCGTCTGGATACCCAGTTACCT
This sequence comes from Taudactylus pleione, assembly GCA_031769625.1. Taxonomy (NCBI): domain Eukaryota; kingdom Metazoa; phylum Chordata; class Amphibia; order Anura; family Myobatrachidae; genus Taudactylus; species Taudactylus pleione. The sequence goes on from JAUIMM010000336.1 coordinate 899,218, forward strand.
CTCCTTTGCTATACACGTCTGGATCCCCTGAGCTGTTACCCATCGCTATTCAGCATCTGGATACCCAGTTACCCATCCATTCCTATACAGTGTCAGGATCACCAGAGCTGTTACCCATCGCTATTCAGCATCTCGATACACAGTTACCTATCCTTTGCTATACAGCGTCAGGATCACCGGAGCTGTTACCCATCGCTATTCAGCATCTGGATACCCAGTTACCTCTCCTTTGCGATACATGTCAGGATCACCTGAGCTGTTACCCATCGCAATTCAGCATCTGGATACCCAGTTACCCATCCTTTGCTATACAGCGTCAGGATCACCGGAGCTGTTACCCATCGCTATTCAGCATCTGGATACACAGTTACCTATCCTTTGCTATACAGCGTCAGGATCACCTGAGCTGTTACCCATCGCTATTCAGCATCTGGATACCCAGTTACCTATCCTTTGCTATACAGCATCAGGATCACCGAAGCTGTTAACCATCGCTATTCTGCGTCTGGATACCCAGTTAACTATCCTTTGTTATACAGTGTCAGGATCACTGGAGCTGTTACCCATCGCTATTCAGCGTCTGGATACCCAGTTACCTATCCTTTGTTATACAGCGTCAGGATCACTGGAGCTGTTACCCATCACTATTCAGTGTCTGGATACCCAGTTACCCATCCTTTGTTATACAGTGTCAGGATCACCTGAGCTGTTACCCATCGCTATTCAGCATCTGGATACCCAGTTACATATCCTTTGCTATAAAGTGTCAGGATCACAGGAGCTGTTACCCATCACTATTCAGCGTCTGGATACCCAGTTACCTATCCTTTGCTGTACAGTGTCAGGATCACAGGAGCTGTTACCCATCACTATTCAGCGTCTGGATACCCAGTTACCTATCCTTTGCTATACAGCGTCAGGATCACCGGAGCTGTTACCCATCACTATTCAGTTTCTGTATAACAAAGGATGGGTAACTGGGTATCCAGTGTCAGGATCACCGGAGCTGTTACCCATCGCTATTCCGCATCTGGATACCCTGTTATATATCCTTTGCTGTAAAGTGTCAGGATCACAGGAGCTGTTACCCATCACTATTCAGCGTCTGGATACCCAGTTACCTATCGTTTGCTATACAGTGTCAGGATCACAGGAGCTGTTACCCATCACTTTTCAGCGTCTGGACACCCAGTTACCTATCCTTTGCTATACAGTGTCAGAATCACCGGAGCTGTTACCCATCGCTATTCAGCGTCGGGATACCCAGTTACCTATCCTTTACTATAAAGTGTCAGGATCACCGGAGCTGTTACACATCGCTATTCAGTGTATGGATACCCAGTTACCCATCCTTTGTTTTACAGCGTCAGGATCACCGGAGCTGTTACACATCGCTATTCAGTGTCTGGATACCCAGTTACCCATCCTTTGTTGTATAGCGTCAGGATCACCGGAGCTGTTACCCATCACTATTCAGCGTCTGGATACCCAGTTACCTATCCTTTGCTATACAGTGTCAAGATCACCGGAGCTGGTACCTATCGCTATTCAGTGTCTGGATACCCAGTTACCCATCCTTTGCTATAGAGCGTCAGGATCACCGGAGCTGTTACCCATCGCTATTCAGCATCTAGATACCCAGTTACCTATCCTTTGCTATACAGTGTCAGGATCACAGGAGCTGTTACCCATCGCTATTCAGCATCTCGATACACAGTTACCTATCCTTTGCTATACAGCGTCAGGATCACCGGAGCTGTTACCCATCGCTATTCAGCATCTGGATACCCAGTTACCTCTCCTTTGCTATACATGTCAGGATCACCGGAGCTGTTACCCATCGCAATTCAGCATCTGGATACCCAGTTACCCATCCTTTGCTATACAGTGTCAGGATCACAGGAGCTGTTACCCATCGCTATTCAGTGTCTGGATGCCCAGTAACCCATCCTTTGTTATACAGTGTCAGGATCACCAGAGCTGTTACCCATCACTATACAGCGTCTGGATACCCAGTTACCTATCCTTTGTTATACAGCATCAGGATCATCGGAGCTGTTACCTATTGATATTCTGTGTCTAGATACCCAGTTACCTATCCTTTGTTATACAGTGTCTGGATTACCGGAGCTGTTACCCATTGATATTCATTGTCTAGATACCCAGTTACTTATCCTTTGCTATACAGTGTCAGGATCACCAGAGCTGTTACCCATTGCTATTCAGCGTCTGGATACCCAGTTACCTATCCTTTGTTATACAGCGTCAGGATCACAGGAGTTGTTACACATCGCTATTCAGCGTCTGGATACCCAGTTACCTATCCTTTGTTATACAGCGTCAGGATCACCAGAGCTGTTACCCATCGCTATTCAGCATCTGGATACCCAGTTACCTATCCTTTGTTATACAGCGTCAGGATCACCAGAGCTGTTACCCATTGATATTCAGTGTCTGGATACCCAGTTACCTATCCTTTGCTATACAGTGTCAGGATCACCAGAGCTGTTACCCATCGCTATTCAGCATCTGGATACACAGTTACCTATCCTTTGCTATACAGTGTAAGGATCACTGGAGCTGTTACCCATCGCTATTCAGCATCTGGATACACAGTTACCTATCCTTTGCTATACAGTGTAAGGATCACAGGAGCTGTTACCCATCGCTATTCAGTGTCTGGATGCCCAGTTACCTATCCTTTGTTATACAGTGTCAGGATCACCAGAGCTGTTACCCATTGATATTCAGTGTCTAGATACCCAGTTACCCATCCTTTGCTATACAGTGTCAGGATCACAGGAGCTGTTACCCATCGCTATTCAGTGTCTGGATACCTAGTTACCCATCCTTTGCTATACGGTGTCAGGACCACCAGAGCTGTTACCCATTGATATTCAGTGTCTGGAAACCCAGTTACCTATCCTTTGCTATACAGTGTCAGGATCACCAGAGCTGTTACCCATTGCTATTCAGTGTCTGGATACCCAGTTACCTATCCTTTGTTATACAGCATCAGGATCACCGGAGCTGTTACCCATCACTATTCAGCGTCTGGATACCCAGTTACCTCTCCTTTGCTATACACGTCTGGATCCCCTGAGCTGTTACCCATCGCTATTCAGCATCTGGATACCCAGTTACCCATCCATTCCTATACAGTGTCAGGATCACCAGAGCTGTTACCCATCGCTATTCAGCATTTCGATACACAGTTACCTATCCTTTGCTATACAGCGTCAGGATCACCGGAGCTGTTACCCATCGCTATTCAGCATCTGGATACCCAGTTACCTCTCCTTTGCGATACATGTCAGGATCACCTGAGCTGTTACCCATCGCAATTCAGCATCTGGATACCCAGTTACCCATCCTTTGCTATACAGCGTCAGGATCACCTGAGCTGTTACCCATCGCTATTCAGCATCTGGATACCCAGTTACCTATCCTTTGCTATACAGCATCAGGATCACCGAAGCTGTTACCCATCGCTATTCTGCGTCTGGATACCCAGTTAACTATCCTTTGTTATACAGTGTCAGGATCACTGGAGCTGTTACCCATCGCTATTCAGCGTCTGGATACCCAGTTACCTATCCTTTGTTATACAGCGTCAGGATCACTGGAGCTGTTACCCATCACTATTCAGTGTCTGGATACCCAGTTACCCATCCTTTGTTATACAGTGTCAGGATCACCTGAGCTGTTACCCATCGCTATTCAGCATCTGGATACCCAGTTACATATCCTTTGCTATAAAGTGTCAGGATCACAGGAGATGTTACCCATCACTATTCAGCGTCTGGATACCCAGTAACCTATCCTTTGCTGTACAGTGTCAGGATCACAGGAGCTGTTACCCATCACTATTCAGTGTCTGGATACCCAGTTACCTATCCTTTGCTATACAGCGTCAGGATCACCGGAGCTGTTACCCATCACTATTCAGTGTCTGTATAACAAAGGATGGGTAACTGGATATCCAGTGTCAGGATCACCGGAGCTGTTACCCATCGCTATTCCGCATCTGGATACCCTGTTATATATCCTTTGCTGTAAAGTGTCAGGATCACAGGAGCTGTTACCCATCACTATTCAGCGTCTGGATACCCAGTTACCTATCGTTTGCTATACAGTGTCAGGATCACAGGAGCTGTTACCCATCACTATTCAGCGTCTGGACACCCAGTTACCCATCCTTTGTTTTACAGCGTCAGGATCACCGGAGCTGTTACCCATCACTATTCAGTGTCTGGATACCCAGTTACCCATCCTTTGTTGTACAGCATCAGGATCACCGGAGCTGTTACCCATCACTATTCAGTGTCTGGATACCCAGTTACCTATCCTTTGCTATACAGCGTCAGGATCACCGGAGCTGTTACCCATCGCCATTCAGCGTCTGGATACCCAGTTACCTATCGTTTGCTATACAGTGTCAGGATCACAGGAGCTGTTACCCATCACTATTCAGCGTCTGGACACCCAGTTACCTATCCTTTGCTATACAGTGTCAGGATCACCGGAGCTGTTACACATCACTATTCAGTGTATGGATACCCAGTTACCCATCCTTTGTTTTACAGCGTCAGGATCACCGGAGCTGTTACACATCGCTATTCAGTGTCTGAATACCCAGTTACCCATCCTTTGTTGTATAGCGTCAGGATCACCGGAGCTGTTACCCATCACTATTCAGCGTCTGGATACCCAGTTACCTATCCTTTGCTATACAGTGTCAGGATCACCGGAGCTGTTACCTATCGCTATTCAGTGTCTGGATACCCAGTTACCCATCCTTTGCTATAGAGCGTCAGGATCACCGGAGCTGTTACCCATCGCTATTCAGCGTCTAGATACCCAGTTACCTATCCTTTGCTATACAGTGTCAGGATCACAGGAGCCGTTACCCATCGCTATTCTGCATCTCGATACACAGTTACCTATCCTTTGCTATACAGCGTCAGGATCACCGGAGCTGTTACCCATCGCTATTCAGAATCTGGATACCCAGTTACCTCTCCTTTGCTATACATGTCAGGATCACCGGAGCTGTTACCCATCGCAATTCAGCATCTGGATACCCAGTTACCCATCCTTTGCTATACAGTGTCAGGATCACAGGAGCTGTTACCCATCGCTATTCAGTGTCTGGATACCCAGTTACCAATCCTTTGTTATACAGTGTCAGGATCACCAGAGCTGTTACCCATCGCTATTCAGTGTCTGGATGCCCAGTAACCCATCCTTTGTTATACAGTGTCAGGATCACCAGAGCTGTTACCCATCACTATACAGCGTCTGGATACCCAGTTACCTATCCTTTGTTATACAGCGTCAGGATCACCAGAGCTGTTACCCATTGATATTCAGTGTCTAGATACCCAGTTACCTATCCTTTGCTATACAGTGTCAGGATCACCAGAGATGTTACCCATTGCTATTCAGCGTCTGGATACCCAGTTACCTATCCTTTGTTATACAGCGTCAGGATCACAGGAGCTGTTACACATCGCTATTCAGCGTCTGGATACCCAGTTACCTATCCTTTGTTATACAGCGTCAGGATCACCGGAGCTGTTACCCATCACTATTCCGCGACTGAATACCCAGTTACCTCTCCTTTGCTATACACGTCAGGATCACCTGAGCTGTTACCCATTGCTATTCAGCATCTGGATACACAGTTACCTATCCTTTGCTATACAGTGTAAGGAACACAGGAGCTGTTACCCATCTCTATTCAGCATCTGGATACACAGTTACCTATCCTTTGCTATACAGTGTAAGGATCACAGGAGCTGTTACCGATCGCTATTCAGTGTCTGGATGCCCAGTTACCTATCCTTTGTTATACAGTGTCAGGATCACCAGAGCTGTTACCCGTTGATATTCAGAGTCTAGATACCCAGTTACCCATCCTTTGCTATACAGTGTAAGGATCACAGGAGCTGTTACCCATCGCTATTCAGTGTCTGGATACCTAGTTACCCATCCTTTGCTATACGGTGTCAGGACCTCCAGAGCTGTTACCCATTGATATTCAGTGTCTGGATACCCAGTTACCTATCCTTTGCTATACAGTGTCAGGATCACCAGAGCTGTTACCCATTGCTATTCAGTGTCTGGATACCCAGTTACCTATCCTTTGTTATACAGCGTCAGGATCACAGGAGCTGTTACACATCGCTATTCAGCGTCTGGATACCCAGTTACCTATCCTTTGTTATACAGCGTCAGGATCACCGGAGCTGTTACCCATCACTATTCAGCGTCTGGATACCCAGTTACCTCTCCTTTGCTATACACGTCAGGATCACCTGAGCTATTACCCATCGCTATTCAGCATCTGGATATACAGTTACCTATCCTTTGCTATACAGTGTAAGGATCACAGGAGCTGTTACCCATCGCTATTCAGCATCTGGATTCACAGTTACCCATCCTTTCCTATACAGTGTCAGGATCACAGGAGCTGTTACCCATCGCTATTCAGCATCTCGATACACAGTTACCTATCCTTTGCTATACAGCGTCAGGATCACCGGAGCTGTTACCCATCGCTATTCAGCATCTGGATACCCATTTACCTCTCCTTTGCTATACATGTCAGGATCACCTGAGCTGTTACCCATTGCAATTCAGCATCTGGATACCCAGTTACCCATCCATTGCTATACAGCTTCAGGATCACCGGAGCTGTTACCCATCGCTATTCAGCATCTGGATACACAGTTACCTATCCTTTGCTATACAGCGTCAGGATCACCTGAGCTGTTACCCATCGCTATTCAGCATCTGGATACCCAGTTACCTATCCTTTGCTATACAGCATCAGGATCACCGGAGCGGTTACCCATCGCTATTCTGCGTCTGGATACCAAGTTACCTATCCTTTGTTATACAGTCTCAGGATCACTGGAGCTGTTACCCATCGCTATTCAGCGTCTGGATACCCAGTTACCTATCCATTGTTATACAGTGTCAGGATCACTGGAGCTGTTACCCATCACTATTCAGTGTCTGGATACCCAGTTACCCATCCTTTGTTATACAGTGTCAGGATCACCTGAGCTGTTACCCATCGCTATTCAGCAACTTGATACCCAGTTACATATCCTTTGCTATAAAGTGTCAGGATCACAGGAGCTGTTACCCATCACTATTCAGCGTCTGGATACCCAGTTACCTATCCTTTGCTATACAGTGTCAGGATCACAGGAGCTGTTACCCATCAATATACAGCGTCTGGATACCCAGTTACCTATCCTTTGCTATACAGCCTCAGGATCACTGGAGCTGTTACCCATCACTATTCAGTGTCTGTATAACAAAGGATGGGTAACTGGGTATCCAGTGTCAGGATCACTGGAGCTGTTACCCATCGCTATTCAGCATCTGGATACCCAGTTACATATCCTTTGCTAAACAGTGTCAGGATCACAGGAGCTGTTACCCATCACTATTCAGCGTCTGGACACCCAGTTACCTATCCTTTGCTATACAGTGTCAGAATCATCGGAGCTATTACCCATCGCTATTCAGTGTCTGGATGCCCAGTTACCTATCCTTTGTTATACAGTGTCAGGATCACCAGAGCTGTTACCCATTGATATTCTGTGTCTAGATACCCAGTTACCCATCCTTTGCTATACAGTGTAAGGATCACAGGAGCTGTTATCCATCGCTATTCAGTGTCTGGATACCTAGTTACTCATCCTTTGCTCTACGATGTCAGGACCACCAGAGCTGTTACCCATTGATATTCAGTGTCTGGATACCCAGTTACCTATCCTTTGCTATACAGTGTCAGGATCACCAGAGCTGTTACCCATTGCTATTCAGCGTCTGGATACCCAGTTACCTATCCTTTGCTATACAGTGTCAGGATCACAGGAGCTGTTACCCATCACTATTCAGCGTCTGGACACCCAGTTACCTATCCTTTGCTATACAGTGTCAGAATCACCGGAGCTGTTACCCATCGCTATTCAGCGTCTGGATACCCAGTTACCTATCCTTTGCTATAAAGTGTCAGGATCACCGGAGCTGTTACACATTGCTATTCACTGTCTGGATACCCAGTTACCCATCCTTTGTTTTACAGCGTCAGGATCACCGGAGCTGTTACCCATCACTATTCAGTGTCTGGATACCCAGTTACCCATCCTTTGTTGTACAGCATCAGGATCACCGGAGCTGTTACCCATCACTATTCAGTGTCTGGATACCCAGTTACCTATCCTTTGCTATACAGCGTCAGGATCACCGGAGCTGTTACCCATCGCCATTCAGTGTCTGGATACCCAGTTACCTATCCTTTGCTATACAGTGTCAGGATCACAGGAGCTGTTACCCATCGCTATTCAGCATCATGATACCCAGTTATCCATCCTTTGTTGTATAGCGTCAGGATCACCGGAGCTGTTACCCATCACTATTCAGCGTCTGGATACCCAGTTACCCATCCTTTGCTATACAGTGTCAGGATCACAGGAGCTGTTACCCATCGCTATTCAGTGTCTGGATACCCAGTTACCAATCCTTTGTTATACAGTGTCAGGATCACCAGAGCTGTTACCCATCGCTATTCAGTGTCTGGATGCCCAGTAACCCATCTTTTGTTATACAGTGTCAGGATCAACAGAGCTGTTACCCATCACTATACAGCGTCTGGATACCCAGTTACCTATCCTTTGTTATACAGCGTCAGGATCACTGGAGCTGTTACCCATTGATATTCTGTGTCTAGATACCCAGTTACCTATCCTTTGTTATACAGTGTCTGGATTACCGGAGCTGTTACCCATCACTATTCCACGTCTAAATACCCAGTTACCTCTCCTTTGCTATACACGTCAGGATCACCTGAGCTGTTACCCATTGCTATTCAGCATCTGGATACACAGTTACCTATCCTTTGCTATACAGTGTAAGGAACACAGGAGCTGTTACCCATCTTTATTCAGCATCTGGATACACAGTTACCTATCCTTTGCTATACAGTGTAAGGATCACAGGAGCTGTTACCGATCGCTATTCAGTGTCTGGATGCCCAGTTACCTATCCTTTGTTATACAGTGTCAGGATCACTAGAGCTGTTACCCGTTGATATTCAGAGTCTAGATACCCAGTTACCCATCCTTTGCTATACAGTGTAAAGATCACAGGAGCTGTTACCCATCGCTATTCAGTGTATGGATACCTAGTTACCCATCCTTTGCTATACGGTGTCAGGACCTCCAGAGCTGTTACCCATTGATATTCAGTGTCTGGATACCCAGTTACCTATCCTTTGCTAGACAGTGTCAGGATCACCAGAGCTGTTACCCATTGCTATTCAGCGTCTGGATACCCAGTTACCTATCCTTTGTTATACAGCGTCAGGATCACAGGAGCTGTTACACATCGCTATTCAGCGTCTGGATACCCAGTTACCTATCCTTTGTTATACAGCATCAGGATCACCGGAGCTGTTACCCATCACTATTCAGCGTCTGGATACCCAGTTACCTCTCCTTTGCTATACACGTCAGGATCACCTGAGCTATTACCCATCGCTATTCAGCATCTGGATATACAGTTACCTATCCTTTGCTATACAGTGTAAGGATCACAGGAGCTGTTACCCATCGCTATTCAGCATCTGGATTCACAGTTACCCATCCTTTCCTATACAGTGTCAGGATCACAGGAGCTGTTACCCATCGCTATTCAGCATCTCGATACACAGTTACCTATCCTTTGCTATACAGCGTCAGGATCACCGGAGCTGTTACCCATCGCTGTTCAACATCTGGATACCCATTTACCTCTCCTTTGCTATACATGTCAGGATCACCTGAGCTGTTACCCATTGCAATTCAGCATCTGGATACCCAGTTACCCATCCTTTGCTATACAGCTTCAGGATCACCGGAGCTGTTACCCATCGCTATTCAGCATCTGGATACACAGTTACCTATCCTTTGCTATACAGCGTCAGGATCACCTGAGCTGTTACCCATCGCTATTCAGCATCTGGATACCCAGTTACCTATCCTTTGCTATACAGCATCAGGATCACCGGAGCGGTTACCCATCGCTATTCTGCGTCTGGATACCAAGTTACCTATCCTTTGTTATACAGTCTCAGGATCACTGGAGCTGTTACCCATTGCTATTCAGCGTCTGGATACCCAGTTACCTATCCTTTGTTATACAGTGTCAGGATCACTGGAGCTGTTACCCATCACTATTCAGTGTCTGGATACCCAGTTACCCATCCTTTGTTATACAGTGTCAGGATCACCTGAGCTGTTACCCATCGCTATTCAGCATCTTGATACCCAGTTACATATCCTTTGCTATAAAGTGTCAGGATCACAGGAGCTGTTACCCATCAATATACAGCGTCTGGATACCCAGTTACCTATCCTTTGCTATACAGCCTCAGGATCACCGGAGCTGTTACCCATCACTATTCAGTGTCTGTATAACAAAGGATGGGTAACTGGGTATCCAGTGTCAGGATCACAGGAGCTGTTACCCATCGCTATTCAGCATCTGGATACCCAGTTACATATCCTTTGCTATAAAGTGTCAGGATCACAGGAGCTGTTACCCATCACTATTCAGCGTCTGGATACCCAGTTACCTATCCTTTGCTATACAGTGTCAGGATCACAGGAGCTGTTACCCATCACTATTCAGCGTCTGGACACCCAGTTACCTATACTTTGCTATACAGTGTCAGAATCATCGGAGCTATTACCCATCGCTATTCAGTGTCTGGATGCCCAGTTATCTATCCTTTGTTATACAGTGGCAGGATCACCAGAGCTGTTACCCATTGATATTCTGTGTCTAGATACCCAGTTACCCATCCTTTGCTATACAGTGTAAGGATCACAGGAGCTGTTATCCATCGCTATTCAGTGTCTGGATACCTAGTTACTCATCCTTTGCTCTACGGTGTCAGGACCACCAGAGCTGTTACCCATTGATATTCAGTGTCTGGATACCCAGTTACCTATCCTTTGCTATACAGTGTCAGGATCACCAGAGCTGTTACCCATTGCTATTCAGCGTCTGGATACCCAGTTACCTATCCTTTGCTATACAGTGTCAGGATCACAGGAGCTGTTACCCATCACTATTCAGCGTCTGGACACCCAGTTACCTATCCTTTGCTATACAGTGTCAGAATCACCGGAGCTGTTACCCATCGCTATTCAGCGTCTGGATACCCAGTTACCTATCCTTTGCTATAAAGTGTCAGGATCACCGGAGCTGTTACACATCGCTATTCAGTGTCTGGATACCCAGTTACCCATCCTTTGTTTTACAGCGTCAGGATCACCGGAGCTGTTACCCATCACTATTCAGTGTCTGGATACCCAGTTACCCATCCTTTGTTGTACAGCATCAGGATCACCGGAGCTGTTACCCATCACTATTCAGTGTCTGGATACCCAGTTACCTATCCTTTGCTATACAGCGTCAGGATCACCGGAGCTGTTACCCATCGCCATTCAGTGTCTGGATACCCAGTTACCTATCCTTTGCTATACAGTGTCAGGATCACAGGAGCTGTTACCCATCGCTATTCAGCATCATGATACCCAGATATCCATCCTTTGTTGTATAGCGTCAGGATCACCGGAGCTGTTACCCATCACTATTCAGCGTCTGGATACCCAGTTACCTATCCTTTGCTATACAGTGTCAGGATCACCGGAGGTGTTACCCATCGCTATTCAGAGTCTGGATACCCAGTTACCCATCCTTTGCTATAGAGCGTCAGGATCACCGGAGCTGTTACCCATCGCTATTCAGCGTCTGGATACCCAGTTACCTATCCTTTGCTATACAGCGTCAGGATCACCAGAGCTGATACCCTTCACATGGGCTAAAATCCCTCAGCGAGAGGTCACCCATTTCAGAGCTCCCAGGCCTCTGGTAGTATTTGATGCCAGTGGTCTCTCCTGAGCATTTCCCCCAGCAGAGGATGGACCCTCCTGGGGAGGAGGAGGATGGCGATCCCCAGGCTTCTGGTCCTGGAGGAGGGCCTGGTGGTGGGCCTAGCGATCCTGGTCTGAGAAGGGCTGTGGTGCTGTTAACTCAGCTCTCCTCCAGAGAGGCCAGCGGTGAGCTGGTGGTTGCATGCCCGGCGGTGTTGGAGGGAGTCTCCAAACCGGAGAAGGCAGGTCTCCCGGGTGATGTAACCCTGGGGAGCAAGGTGCTTACCAGTCAGGACACTGAGTAGGAGGCTCTTTGTGCCGATGGCCAGAACCAGGATGCGGGGTTGTCCAGCGGTGAATCTGTGCTGAGCCATGGGAGCTGCAGTGAGGCGGAGGCGGAGAATGATGAGGCGGTGGATGAGTTCCTAGGCCTAGGGCCGGATGAACTCAAGCGTGAGGTCCGGTGGGCTCAGGCCTGGATCTCAGCCAAGAAAAATAAAAGACAAAGTGCTAAAAGTTGGCATAGGCCCATTCTCAGCAGTGAAATTGTGGATCTGGGAAGGAAGGTGGAAAGGCTGAGAGGGAGAATCTCTCAGCTGAATGAGGAAGAAAAAAAGAAAAAGACCTTACCAGGCACTGATGCGGCAGTGGGAGCTCCGGTTTCCATTCCGGGACCTGCTGGTGTGGCTGAGGACGATCCGTGTTCGGGCGCTGCTGGGGCCGCTGGTGCAGAGTCGGAGGTGGCTGGACGCCCAGAGGATGCGAGGACGGCAATGCCCGATTCCCGTGGGGCTGGTGACGTGTGCTTGAAGGAGGAAGCGGCGGTCTTATTTGCCGAGAGTCCTAAGATGGCGCCTGGCGGGGAGGCGGCCGGAGGATCTTCAAAGATGGCGGCGGTGGTTGCGGAGTATGGGCAAGGGGAGGCATCTCTCCTGGGGGTGGGGCCAGGCTCTGCTGATGCGGGGGGCATGGCGGTTCTCATAGTAATGGTTGACGCCATTGCCAGGACAACCGCTATGGCTTCCTGCGATCCGGCGGCTCAGGTCTCGCTCCTGAAGTCTGCGTCGGTAAGGCTGGCAGTAGAGGCTCTGAGGCGGATCATCCCCGGGTGCCTGTGGGTCACTGCACTACTATTGGTGTAGTGGGAGGTCCTGCTGAAGAAGTGCGGCAGCGAGTCAGGCCGTCATCAGGTGACGGCCATGTTGGTGGAGCCCAGGGCGATGGAAGGCAGTGTTTACTAGATGTTTCTCCAGTTGATGGCGGCTGCCATTTTGGAGATGTCATGGCTGATTCTGAAGCCCAGATGGTCACAATTGCCATGGAGGTGGAAGCTTTGGAGAAACAGACTTTGGTCCAATGTGAAGCGGTCATCGCACATAAAGTAGTGCCAGAGATGGCACAGGGACTTCCTGGACTGGATAAGTGAGCCCTTGATAAGGGCCAGTTGGCAGTGGTGGAAACCATATTTGGAGGGATCAGTGTCCCTGCTAGGTCTTTGGCAGTGGTGGAAATAATAAAAGCTGACCTGGCCAGGCAGGCAGGGGTGAGGGAGAATGTTGGTGAAGGTTCTGGTGTGGGAGTGGGGTTGGGTCCTGTGCCTGCTTTAGCATTGCCCGTAGCTGGCCCTTTGGCCCTGCCTAGACCGGGTCCCTCTTCTTATGCCAACGTTGTATCGGGTGGGGCACCTGTTGTCCCGATGATTAGAAGTGATGGAGGGGCACCTATTAAAAAGCATAATGTGGTGCAACTGAAATGGGTTGGAGGTGGTGAGCCGGAAAGGCTGCCTTCTTGGACATGTTTTTTTCTCTGAGGTTCTCGCCGGGTGATTTGTTCGCTTGCATTCACCCGGTGAGAACTCCGGATTATGATAGTTTCATGTCCTTGAGGGGCCTGCAAGCCTTTGTTGGTAGGTGGGAGGAGAAAAAGGGAATAGAGCCGTATTACAGATATAGGTCTCTGGTGGTGTCACATCAGGACAGGGCGAAAGTGACTATCCTTGTCAGAAATGAGTCACTGCCAGAGGCAGATATTTTGTTCTGGCTCTCGCGGCATTGCATGGTTCTTTCTCCCCACTTGGAGAAGTTCGACTACACTAAAGGTGTATGGGGTGGTGCCTACTCAATTTTCTTTAGGTTACACCAAGTTGGTATCGAGACGAAGCACATCCCGGCAGTGGCCTTTATAGGGCGTGACAGAATCCAGGTGTTTTACCCTGGGCAGCCGAAGGTCTGCCACAAATGTGGGGATTTCCGGCATTTTTCAAATGACTGCACGGAAATTAAGTGCTCGCTGTGCAGTGGGTTGGGGCACGTGTCAAAAGATTGAAGGCAGGTCAGGTGCAACCTCTGTGGAAAGGTGGGTCATCCTTATAACCGCTGCCCGTCTGCAGCCCACAACAAAGGCTTAGGGGACACAGTTGTTGTGGGTGATAGGCAGGAAGAGGTGAGGGGTGGTGGTTTGACTAGCGGGCAGGTGAGTGGTGAGGATGGAGGCTTTGAATCTGCGGTGCAGAGGAATGGGGAGAGACCTAGTGGTGGTGAGCTGGAAGGTATAAGTAATGCCAAGGTCCCTGTAGCTGGTGCCTCTGGGTGTGGAATTGCACCAAGTGGAAATGAGGAGGGTGCTGATGGGAAAGATGCTCCCTTTATGGTGGTTGAGGTGGGAAAGAAAAAAAGGAAAAAGCAAAGGCATATAGGTGAGAGGATCACATTGTCTAACAGGTTCTATTTTAATACCTCGGATGAAGAGGAGAAGGGGGAAGGGGGGGAGGTGGTAAGGGTGGATGGTGAGGAACTTGTTTTTCTCCATAACAGAGCTGTGGGAAGAAAGGTTGGCAAGAAGTCGACTTTTGGAGAAGCGGCAGCGGGAGCGCAACCTAGGGAAAGGAGGAGGAAAAGGACAAAGGAGATCAAGGCTTTAAGCAAGGCCGGAGGAGCGGGGAAGAGATCGGGCACTGAAAGCCCAGAGTGGGATTTAGCGGGGATGGAGCTGGGAGATAAAGCAGTGGTGGTAGATAAGCCTGTGGAGGGGCAAGGTGGAGTGGTTTCAGAGGAGGTAGAGCTTGTGGAGGAAACCCCTGACTTGGTCCCAGATGCTTCTGGTACTTTAGTGGTCCCTAAGGAGGTGCTCCCTCCTGGGACTCAGTCTGAGGGTACGGCGGTACCAAAACCTCCTGATCCGGACCCGTGTCCTTCCCCAGAGATTGTGGGGGGGTGGGCATGGTAGCCCGCGGATTGAGGCCGAGGCTTCAATGGTTTCTATTGGTGTGAATGCGGTGGCGGGTGGTTTGGAAGAGGTTGTGTTGCCGTCTGATGGGGTGCTTCCCTTTGGGATCACCTGCAAGAGAACGGGTTCCTCTTGGGAGGAATCTGTTCAACGGGCAAAGAGAAAGTAAGATGGAGTCCTACTTCTATAATCTGGAACTATGGATCCCCATCCTATACGATGTGTTACCATTAATGTGGCTTCCGTTCTTTCCAAACGAGCTCGTTATATGGCCTTTTATTTTTTCGACACAATTGATGTCGATTTTTTGTTTTTGCAGGAGAACAGAATAGGGACTTATCCACACTTCGTAGGGCCAAAAGCCAGTGGAGGCATGGTCCGTCCTTCTGGTCGCTTGTGGCCGAGCCGTACGGTGGGGTGGCGGTGCTTTTTACCAGCATGGTAACCGTACACAAGATTATAGAGTTAGAGGTAGGTAGGTGTATGGTTTTGGATATTAGCTTAAGGGGACATGATCTCAGGTTGATCAACGTCTATGGACTGCAGTCGGCCTGGGATAGGAAGTGCCTCTTTGGGCTGATAAAGCCATTCCTTTTTTCGGGCCGGCAAGTTGTCTTTGGTGGTGACTTTAATACCATCGTGAGGCCCAAAGACAGGGGGGGTGCAAAGTCAACCCTGGGCTATGATGCTAGGTTCTTAGTTAGCATGATTAGGGAAGCTGGTCTGGTCAATGTGCATATCCACCATAGTCCAGACCTCACAGGGTACACATACTTTTGTGGTAGTCGTAGGTCTATGATAGATAGGTTTTTTGTTAAGGAGTTAAGAGTTCGAAAACTTTGCCTCCTGAGGCAAGGGCAGTAGAATTTTCCGATCACTTTTTTCTGAGTGTCGCGTTGAATGCCTCAGAAACCCCTCAGAAAGGGCGGGGCCTTTGGCGTTCGAACTCAGAACTTCTGAAGGAGGAGAGTGTTAGCCAGTCCTTTAGGGTCTTCTTTCAACTACAGGAGACACTTCTGGAGGCTGGTTGGACTAAATCTGAGTGGTGGGAAGAGTGCAAAAAAAGAACTATTCAGAGGCTTATAGCCCATAAAAACTTGAGAAAAAGGTGCATCTACCAGAGCTTGAGAAAGAAACTAGATTTCTGGATCTCTGAGGGTGGAGATAGTGGGGATATCTCCCGGGTGAAAGCTCAGCTGAGGGAGCTTCAGTACGATCGTCTGGCTTCCTTGGTTCTGGAGAGGGATTATGGTAAATACCACTCGCCTGCTCCCTACCAGAGTTGCAGGAAATCGGTTGATTTGATGGAGGTTAGGGGCCTGTATGATGAACAGGGTACTCTCTGTGACGACAGGGATGGCATCTTGGGAGTCATTGGGTCCTTTTACTCTGACCTTCTCTCTGAGCAGCCACTCATTAGAGAGAGGATGGAGTCCTTTCTGAGGGAGACACCGGGGCTTGTGAAGCTTGATGCCTCTTTTGATTCCTTGGGCAGCGATGTGACAACTGAAGAAGTCAAGAGAGCTATAGACGGCTTGTCTATAAAAAAATCTCCAGGACCGGATGATTTAACATTCGAATTCTTTAAAGCTTTCAGAGACATCTTGGCTCCCCACCTCATGGGTGTGTATAATGAGTGCCTGGGTGAGGGGTCACTTCCTCCCTCCATGAGGTCTTCTGCCCTCATATTGCTATCAAAAGGTAAGGACCCATCCCATATTGAGAACTGGAGCCCCATTGCTCTTCTCAATGCGGACAGAAAGATTCTGGCAAAAATACTGATCAATCGGCTGATGGAAATTTCCGGGCTGGTACTGTCCCCGTCTCAGCGCTGCACTGTGAAGGGCCGTAGCGTGTTTGGTGCTGTCCTTGGTGTCCGGGATGCCGTAGAACAGTGTCGTGCTGAGAGGTGCGGTCATTACTTACTGGCATTGGACCAGTCCAAGGCCTTTGACCAGGTGAATCACAAGTACTTGTGGGCTGTTCTAGAATGGTATGGTATTCCGGTGAGGGTGGTGGATTGGCTTCGTGTTCTGTACAATCAGGCCGAGAGCTTCCCGCTTGTCAATGGTTGGGTGGGTCCTGCTTTCAGAGTTGACTCTGGTGTCCGTCAGGGATGCCCCCTGAGCCCCCTCTTATACGTATTTGCGATCAATCCTTTCGTCAGGAGGATTGGTTGTAGTACGTTGAGGGGGGTGCAGCTGGGCCCAGGGGCTCCTTTGAGAGTAGTGGCCTATGCGGATGATGTCACTGTGGTCTTGTCCTCTGTGGCAGAGGCGCGGTGCATGGAACATCTGATCTCCGACTACTCTGAAGCCTCGTGCTCCAGAGTAAACCAGGACAAGTGTGAAGCTTTTTGGATGGGGGAGGAAGGCGACGAGTTGACGTCCCCGGGCCAGTCCTCAGATTAAAATTCTAGGCATCACATTTGACCGTTGTGATTATGCCACTCAAAATTGGGAGAATAGGATAGAGGAAGCCAACAGGAAAGTGCAGTCCTGGAGAACTTGGCAGTTCTCTTACAGGGAAAGGGTTCACCTATGCAAAACCTTTCTGGTTCCCATATTTCTTTATGTCATTTACGTGTGTTTCTTGCCACAGTCTTTGTGGTCCAAAGTGTCATCCTTGTTCTTCCTTTTGTTTTGGGGGAATGGGATGAACATTGTTAAGAGAGGTATAACCTACAGACCAAGGAAAGAAGGTTGATTTGGCATGGTCAATCCAGTGGTCTTTTTTGCCACAACTTTTATTAAACTCAATCTTGGAAGCCAATTTTTGGAGACTCCTCCTTGGTGGGTAGAGAGCATTAGGGCTTGGGTGTCTCCCTTCCTTGAGCTCTGGTATGATGGGGGCCATGTGAAAACCTTTAGAGGCAGGTCTGGCGCTCTTCCGATTTATGTTATCAAGTGCTTGAGAGTGACAAGGCTATGGGGAGTGGCAGTGGGCGATGTCAAAACCCTTTCTAGAAGGGAGTTGGAGAAAGGCATTTTGCAGGCTCACTTCTATGAACCGCTGGCACTAAGGGACTGCCCAGGGGGGTCTGCTCAGATGGGATCTGTTTGATATGCTCGGAGAGAATTCCACTGAAGTACAGGGACCTCGTCTGGCTCTCCTTCCAAGGAAGACTCTATGTTAGAGGGCATATCAGGTGGTGAAGTGCCGGTGATCGTGGTTGTCCACGTGAGGAATGTCTGGGGGTGGAGGAGACCATGGACCACTTCCTGTGTGAATGTTTCTTTAACATCGAAGTTTATAGAAGAGTTTCAAGCACCTTACGCATCCCGTGCCTTTCGGGGCTCAGTTACCCTGAGTGGGCTTATGGGGCATTCAAAGGTTTTGGGCGTTATGATTTGGTCACTATTTTTATAGTCAGCTTAGTAGTCCGATATCAAACGTGGAGTGAACGGTGTTTAGTAACGACTAGAAGTAAAATCCTTCCCTGTGAGGTGGTGGCGCGTTTCATTCTTCACGAGGTTGGGAGTCTGATGGAAATGGACAGGAGGAGGCTGGACGCTGTTGGGTGGTCGAGGAGGTGGAGGCACCTGAAGCCCCCTTAGTGGGTGGCTGACAGCCTCTTCTGTTCATACTGGTGCTTCCTGTCCTTCACCTTTTTCGTGTAGTTTTTTGGACTTTGTTTCTTTTCTGAAGAATGGTTTTACATACGCCTAAGCAGCTCTGCTCGCTTTCTCTATGCTGATATGGAGTTAGTGTTGGTGACAGGTAGCTTAGGGTCGGGCGTTGGTATTGAATATAGATAGTTTGGTGGGGGTGTTGGCACTTTTTGTCTCGTCTGGGTGGTAAGAATGGGTGGCGTGAGTGGTGCTTTGTGTACTTTCATATTGTTCAGTTATCTTGATGAGGATATTATCCTGTATATTTGATATTTTGATTCTTTGTATGTGGCAAGTTTATCATTTCGCAATGCAAATTTTATTTTATTTTTCTACTTATGTGTTGCAAGATTTTAATAAAAAAGCATTACCCATCGATATTCAGTGTCTGGATATTCAGTTACCTATCCTTTGCTATACAGTGGCAGGATCACCAGAGCTGATACTCATCGCTATTCAGTGTCTGCATACCCAGTTGCCTATCCTTTGCTATACAGTGTCAGGATCACCAGAGCTGTTACCCATCGCTATTCAGCATCTGGATATCCATTTACCTATCCTTTGCTATACAGCATCACGATCACCGGAGCTGTTACCCATCACTATTCAGTGTCTGGATACCCAGTTACCTATCCTTTGCTATAAAGTGTCAGGATCATCGGAGCTGTTACCCATCACTATTCAGTGTAAGATTACACAGTTACCTATCCTTTGCTATACAGCGTCAAATCAAAGGAGCTGTTACCCATCACTATTCAGCATCTGGATACCCAGTTACCAATCCTTTGCTATAAAGTGTCAGGATCACCGGAGCTGTTACCCATACTATTCAGCATCTGGATACCCGGTTACCTGGTTACCTATCCTTTGCTATAAAGTGTCAGGATCATCGGAGCTGTAACCCATCGCTAATCAGCGTCTGGGTACCCAGTTACCTATCCTTTGCTATAAAGTGTCAGGATCATCGGAGCTGTTGCCCATCACTATTCAGCGATGGAATACCCAGTTACCCATCCTTTGCTATACAGTGTCAGGATCACAGGAGCTGTTAGCCATCGCTATTCAGCGTCTGGATACCCAGTTACCTATCCTTTGTTATACAGTGTCAGGATCACCAGAGCTGTTACCCATCGCTATTCAGTGTCTGGATGCCCAGTAACCCATCCTTTGCTATACAGCATCAGGATCAAAGGAGCTGTTACCCATCACTATTCAGCATCTGGATACCCAGTTACCTATCCTTTGCTATAAAGTGTCAGGATCATCGGAGCTGTTACCCATCACTATTCAGTGTATGGATACACAGTTACCTATCCTTTGCTATAAAGTGTCAGGATCACTGGAGCTGTTACCCACGCTATTCAGCATATGGATACCCGGTTACCTATCCTTTGCTATAAAGTGTCAGGATCATCGGAGCTGTTGCCCATCACTATTCAGCGATGGAATACCCAGTTACCCATCCTTTGCTATACAGTGTCAGGATCACAGGAGCTGTTACCCATCGCTATTCAGCGTCTGGATACCCAGTTACCTCTCCTTTGCTATACACATCAGGATCACCTGAGCTGTTACCCATCGCTATTCAGCATCTGGATACCCAGTTGCCTATCCTTTGCTATACAGTGTCAGGATCACAGGAGCAGTTACCCATCGCTATTCAGCATCTCGATACACAGTTACCTATCCTTTGATACACAGCGTCAGGATCACCGGAGCTGTTACCCATCGCTATTCAGCATCTGGATACCCAGTTACCTCTCCTTTGCTATACACATCAGGATCACTGGAGCTGTTACCCATCACTATTCAGCATCTGGATACCCAGTTACCCATCCTTTGCTATACAGCGTCAGGATCACCGGAGCTGTTACCCATCGCTATTCAGCATCTGGATACACAATTACCGATCCTTTGCTATACAGTGTCAGGATCACCTGAGCTGTTACCCATCACTGTTCAGCATCTGGATCCCCAGTTACCTATCCTTTGCTATACAGCATCAGGATCACCGGAGCTGTTAGCCATCGCTATTCTGCGTCTGCATACCCAGTTACCTAGCCTTTGTTATACAGTGTCAGGATCACTGGAGCTGTTACCCATCGCTATAAAGCGTCTGGATACCCAGTTACCTATCCTTTGCTATACAGCGTCAGGATCACCAGAGCTGATACCCATCACAGGGGCTAAAATCCCTCGGCGAGAGGTCACCCATTTCAGACCTCCCAGGCCTCTGGTAGTATTTGAAGCCAGTGGTCTCTCCTGAGCATTTCCCCCAGCAGAGGATGGACCCTCCTTGGGAGGAGGAGGATGGCGATCCCCAGGCTTCTGGTCCTGGAGGAGGGCCTGGTGGTGGGCCTAGCGATCCTGGTCTGAGGAGGGCTGTGGTGCTGTTAACTCACCTCTCCTCCAGAGAGGCCAGCGGTGAGCTGATGGTTGCATGCCCGGCGGTGTTGGAGGGAGTCTCCAAACCGGAGAAGGCTGGTCTCCCGGGTGAAGTAACCCTGGGGAGCAAGGTGCTTACCAGTCCGGACAGTGAGGAGGAGGCTCTTTGTGCCGATGGCCAGAACCAGGATGCGGGGTTGTCCAGCGGTGAATCTGTGCTGAGCCATGGGAGCTGCAGTGAGGCGGAGGCGGAGAGTGATGAGGCGGAGGATGAGTTCCTAGGCCTAGGGCCGGATGAACTCAAGCGTGAGGTCCGGGGGGCTCAGGCCTGGATCTCAGACAAGGAAAATAAAAGCCAAAGTGCTAAAAGTTGGCATATGCCCATTCTCAGCAGTGAAATTGTGGATCTGGAAAGGAAGGTGGAAAGGCTGAGAGGGAGAATCTCTCAGCTGTGTGAGGAAGAAAAAAAGAAAAAGACCTTACCAGGCTCTGATGCGGCTGCGGGAGCTCCGGTTTCCATTCCGGGACCTGCTGGTGTGGCTGAAGACGATCCGTGTTCGGGCACTGCTGGGGCCGCTGGTGCAGAGTCGGAGGTGGCTGGACGCCCAGAGGATGCGAGGACGGCAATGCCCGATTCCCGTGGGGCTGGTGACGTGTGCTTGAAGGAGGAAGCGGCGGTCTTATTTGCTGAGAGTCCTAAGATGGCGCCCGGCGTGGAGGCGGCCGGAGGATCTTCAAAAATGGCGGCGGTGGTTGCGGAGTATGGGCAAGGGGAGGCATCTCTCCTGGGTGTGGGGCTGGGCTCTGCTGATGCGGGGGGCGTGGCGGTTCCCATAGTAACGGTTGATGCCTTTGCCAGGACAACCGCTATGGCTTCCTGCGATCCGGCGGCTCAGGTCTCGCTCCCAAAGGCTGCGTCGGTAGGGCCGGCAGTAGAGGCACTGAGGCGGATCATCCCCGGGTGCCTGTGCACCCCGGCACTACTATTGGTGTAGTGGGAGGTCCTGCTGAAGAAGTGCGGCAGCGAGTCGGGCCGTCATCAGGCAGTGGCCATGTTGGTGGAGCCCAGGGCGATGGAAGGCAGTGTTTACTAGATGTGTCTCCAGTTGATGGCGGCTGCCATTTTGGAGATGTCATGGCTGATTCTGAAGCCAAGATGGTCGCAATTGCCATGGAGGTGGAAGCTTTGGAGAAACAGACTTTGGTCCAATGTGAAGTGGTCATCGCACCTAAAGTAGTGCCAGAGATGGCACAGGGACTTCCTGGACTGGATAAGTGAGCCCTTGATAAGGGCCAGTTGGCAGTGGTGGAAACCATATTTGGAGGGATCAGTGTCCCTGCTAGGTCTTTGGCAGTGGTGGAAATAATAAAAGCTGACCTGGCCAGGCAGGCAGGGGTGAGGGAGAATGTTGGTGAAGGTTCTGGTGTGGGAGTGGGGTTGGGTCCTGTGCCTGCTTTAGCATTGCCCGTAGCTGGCCCTTTGGCCCTGCCTAGACCGGGTCCCTCTTCTTATGCCAACGTTGTATCGGGTGGGGCACCTGTTGTCCCGTTGATTAGAAGTGGTGGAGGGGCACCTATTAAAAAGCATAATGTGGTGCAACTGAAATGGGTTGGAGGCGGTGAGCCACCGGGAAAGGCTGCCTTCTTGGACATGTTTTTTTCTCTGGGGTTCTCGCCGGGTGATTTGTTCGCTTGCATTCATCCGGTGAGAACTCCGGATTATGATAGTTTCATGTCCTTGAGGGGCTTGCAAGCCTTTGTTGGTAGGTAGGAGGAGAAAAAGGGAATAGAGCCATATTGCAGATATAGGTCTCTGGTGGTGTCACATCAGGACAGGGCGAAAGAGACTATCCTTGTCAGAAATGAGTCACTGCCAGAGGCAGATATTTTGTTCTGGCTCTCGCGGCATTGCATGGTTCTTTCTCCCCACTTGGAGAAGTTCGACTACACTAAAGGTGTATGGGGTGGTGCCTACTCCATTTTCTTTAGGATACACTAAGTTGGTATCGAGACGAAGCACATCCCGGCAGTGGCCTTTATAGGGCATGACAGAATCCAGGTGTTTTACCCTGGGCAGCCGAAGGTCTGCCACAAATGTGGCGATTTCCGGCATTTTTCAAATGACTGCACGGAAACTAAGTGCTCGCTGTGCAGTGGGTTGGGGCACGTGTCAAAAGATTGAACGCAGGTCAGTTGCAACCTCTGTGGAAAGGTGGGTCATCCTTATAGCCGCTGCCCGTCTGCAGCCCACAACAAAGGCTTAGGGGACACAGTTGTTGTGGGGGATAGGCAGGAAGAGGTGAGGGGTGGTGGTTTGACTAGCGGGCAGGTGAGTGGTGAGGATGGAGGCTTTGAAACTGCGGTGCAGAGGAATGGGGAGAGACCTAGTGGCGGTGAGCTGGAAGGTATAAGTAATGCCAAGGTCCCTGTAGCTGGTGCCTCTGGGTGTGGAATTGCACCAAGTGGAAATGAGGAGGGAGCTGATGGGAAAGATGCTCCCTTTATGGTGGTTGAGGTGGGAAAGAAAAAAAGGAAAAAGCAAAGGCATATAGGTGAGAGGATCACATTGTCTAACAGGTTCTATTTTAATACCTCGGATGAAGAGGAGAAGGGGGAAGGGGGGGAGGTGGTAAGGGTGGATGGTGAGGAACTTGTTTTTGTCCATAACAGAGCTGTGGGAAGAAACTTTGGCAAAAGTCGACTTTTGGAGAACCGGCAGTGGGAGCGCAACCTAGGGAAAGGAGGAGGAAAAGGACAAAGGAGATCAAGGCTTTAAGCAAGGCCGGAGGAGCAGGGAAGAGATCGGGCACTGAAAGCCCAGAGTGGGATTTAGCAGGGATGGAGCTGGGAGATAAAGCAGTGGTGGTAGATAAGCCTGTGGAGGGGCAAGGTGGAGTGGTTTCGGAGGAGGTAGAGCTTGTGGAGGAAACCCTTGACTTGGTCCCAGATGCTTCTGGTATTTTAGTGGTCCCTAAGGAGGTGCTCCCTCCTGGGACTCAGTCTGAGGGTATGGCGGTACCAAAACCTCCTGATCCGGACCCGTGTCCTTCCCCAGAGATTGTGGGGGGGTGGGCATGGTAGCCCGCAGATTGAGGCCGAGGCTTCAATGGTTTCTGTTGGTGTGAATGCGGTGGCGGGTGGTTTGGAAGAGGTTGTGTTGCCGTCTGATGGGGTGCTTCCCTTTGGGATCGCCTGCAAGAGAACGGGTTCCTCTGGGGAGGAATCTGTTCAACGGGCAAAGAGAAAGTAAGATGGAGTCCTACTTCTATAATCTGGAACTATGGATCCCCATCCTATACGATGTGCCACCATTAATGTGGCTTCCGTTCTTTCCGAACGAGCTCGTTATATGGCCTTTTATTTTTTCAACACAATTGATGTTGATTTTTTGTTTTTGCAGGAGAACAGAATAGGGACTTATCCACACTTTGCAGGGCCAAAAGCCAGTGGAGGCATGGTCTCTCCTTCTGGTCACTTGTGGCCGAGCCGTACGGTGGGGTTGCGGTGCTTTTTACCAGCATGGTAACCGTACACAAGATTATAGAGTTAGAGGTAGGTAGGTGTATGGTTTTGGATATTAGCTTAAGGGGACATGATCTCAGGTTGATCAACGTCTATGGACTGCAGTCGGCCTGGGATAGGAAGTGCCTCTTTGGGCTGATAAAGCCATTCCTTTTTTCGGGCCGGCAAGTTGTCTTTGGTGGTGACTTTAATACCATCGTGAGGCCCAAAGACAGGGGGGGTGCAAAGTCAACCCTGGGCTATGATGCTAGGTTCTTAGTTAGCATGATTAGGGAAGCTGGTCTGGTCAATGTGCATATCCGCCATAGTCCAGACCTCACAGGGTACACATACTTTTGTGGTAGTCGTAGGTCTATGATAGATAGGTTTTTTGTTAAGGAGAGTTTGAAAACTTTGCCTCCTGAGGCAAGGGCAGTAGAATTTTCCGATCACGTTTTTCTGAGTGTCGCGTTGAATGCCTCAGAAACCCCTCAGAAAGAGCGGGGCCTTTGGCGTTTGAACTCGGAACTTCTGAAGGAGGAGAGTGTTAGCCAGTCCTTTAGGGACTTCTTTCAACTACAGGAGACACTTCTGGAGGCTGGTTGGACTAAATCTGAGTGGTGGGAAGAGTGCAAAAAAAGAACTATTCAGAGGCTTATAGCCCATAAAAACTTGAGAAAAAGGTGCGTCTACCAGAGCTTGAGAAAGAAACTAGATTTCTGGATCTCTGAGGGTGGAGATAGTGGGGATATCTCCCGGGTGAAAGCTCAGCTGAGGGAGCTTCAGTACGATCGTCTGGCTTCCTTGGTTCTGGAGAGGGATTATGGTAAATACCACTCGCCTGCTCCCTACCAGAGTTGCAGGAAATCGGTTGATTTGATGGAGGTTAGAGGCCTGTATGATGAACAGGGTACTCTCTGTGAAGACAGGGATGGCATCTTGGGAGTCATCGGGTCCTTTTACTCTGACCTTCTCTCTGAGCAGCCACTCATTAGAGAGAGGATGGAGTCCTTTCTGAGGGAGACACCGGGGCTTGTGAAGCTTGATGCCTCTTTTGATTCCTTGGGCAGCGATGTGACAACTGAAGAAGTCAAGAGAGCTATAGACGGCTTGTCTATAAAAAAATCTCCAGGACCGGATGATTTAACATTCGAATTCTTTAAAGCTTTCAGAGACATCTTGGCTCCCCACCTCATGGATGTGTATAATGAGTGCCTGGGTGAGGGGTCACTCCCTCCCTCCATGAGGTCTTCTGCCCTCATATTGCTATCAAAAGTTAAGGTCCCGTCCCATATTGAGAACTGGAGCCCCATTGCTCTTCTCAATGCGGACAGAAAGATTCTGGCAAAAATACTGTTCAATCGGCTGATGGAAATTTCCGGGCTGGTACTGTCCCCATCTCAGCACTGCACTGTGAAGGGCCGTAGCATGTTTGGTGCTGTCCTTGGCGTCTGGGATGCCGTAGAATGGTGTCGTGCTGAGAGGTGCGGTCATTACTTACTGGCATTGGACCAGTCCAAGGCCTTTGACCAGGTGAATCACAAGTACTTGTTGGCTGTTCTAGAATAGTATGGTATTCCGGTGAGGGTGGTGGATTGGCTTCGTGTTCTGTACATTCAGGCAGAGAGCTTCCCGCTTGTCAATGGTTGGGTGGGTCCTGCTTTCAGAGTTGACTCTGGTGTCCGTCAGGGATGCCCCCTGAGCCCCCTCTTGAACGTATTTGCGATCGATCCTTTCGTCAGGAGGATTGGTTGTAGTACGTTGAGGGGGTGCAGCTGGGCCCAGGGGCTCCTTTGAGAGTAGTGGCCTATGCGGATGATGTCACTGTGGTCTTGTCCTCTGTGGCAGAGGCGCGGTGCATGGAACATCTGATCTCCGACTACTCTGAAGCCTCGTGCTCCAGAGTAAACCAGGACAAGTGTGAAGCTTTCTGGATGGGGGAGGAAGGCGACGAGTTTGACCTTCCGGACAGTGAGGAATGTCTGGGGGTGGAGGAGACCATGGACCACTTCCTGTGTGAATGTTTCTTTAACATCGAAGTTTATAGAAGAGTTTCAAGCACCTTACGCATCCCGTGCCTTTCGGGGCTCAGTTACCCTGAGTGGGCTTATGGGGCATTCAAAGGTTTTGGCCGATATGATTTGGTCACTATTTTTATAGTCAGCTTAGTAGTCAGATATCAAATGTGGAGTGAACAGTGTTTAGTAACGACTAGAAGTAAAATCCTTCCCTGTGAGGTGGTGGCGCATTTCATTCTTCACAAGGTTGGGAGTCTGATGGAAATGGACAGGAGGAGGCTGGACACTGTTGGGTGGTCGAGGAGGTGGAGGCACCTGAAGCCCCCTTAGTGGGTGGCTGACAGCCTCTTCTGTTCATACTGGTGCTTCCTGTCCTTCACCTTTTTCGTGTAGTTTTTTGGACTTTGTTTCTTTTCTGAAGAATGGTTTTACATACGCCTAAGCAGCTCTGCTCGCTTTCTCTATGCTGATATGGAGATAGTGTTGGTGACAGGTAGCTTAGGGTCGGGCGTTGGTATTGAATATAGATAGTTTGGTGGGGGTGTTAGCACTTTTTGTCTCGTCTGGGTGGTAAGAATGGGTGGCGTGAGTGGTGCTTTGTGTACTTTCATATTGTTCAGTTATCTTGAGGAGGATATTGGCCCTCATTCAGAGCCACTCGCAAACAGCAGTACGCTCGTTGCGTTCCGATGTTGAATAACCGCGCATGCGTCGGTGTAACAGTGCGCATGTGCGTACAGCAGATTGCGAGTTTTTTTGGTCTCGTTCGTCAATAGCGTACAGGAAGTGACATGTCAAATGTGATTGACAGAACAGGGCGTTTTTGGATGTTGACGGGGGTGGAGATGGAAAAACGAAGGCGTGGCGAGGCGTTTTTGGGGCGTACATACATTAGCAAATGCGAGCGTAAAATGTGTTCGGACCGACTCATACGTCACTGGATGTTCCTCTTTCCCTTCAAAATGCTCGTACAGCTTAGGGTCTGGATTACTCGACCACATTGGCGATGGCCTTCTCCTCCGTCCCGGGACTCCACGATGTTGTTGCGATTAATCGCGGGAGGGCTGAAAAGCAATTAGTGTTGGATTGAAAACCGGCTTGGTATGTGTTTTGAAATCAGTTTTTTGGGATACCACAAAACCGTACGCAGGTGGAAATCAGAGCTGCTAATGTCAGGATGACACAATCAATTTGCGTACATTTGTGGGGGTTTATTTTGCCCTCAATTTGGTGGTTAGGGCCTATTGTAACAATAATGTCTTCATGTTTTCATTTTCGCACCATTTTATTTTTGCCTCTTGAATTTGCCTCGTTATATGATTTTTTAAACGTTCCTTAAAGAGCCCATTTTTTTTTTTTTTTCCCAGTTTTTGCCTTTTGGTCCAGGATTAAATGTAACCCATTTGTACAATAATTTCACAATCCAATGTCAGATTTTTTGTTTCAATTTATTGCTCAAACTAAAAAAAAAATACAAAAAATTTGGGAACATCTTTTTTTGCCAAAGATATGTCCCAAAATCAAACAAATTGGCCCAACATAACTGTTGACATAAACATACAAAAATTTTTTAAAACATTTCACAAGAAAGGAGAGGGAAGTTTTGACCAAAAAGGAATATGAGCCAAGCACAGAAGGATTGTGGGTAAAGTCACCATTGCTGTCACCGTTTTTTCACCCGTTTGGATGGGGGAGGGAGGGCGCCAGACCGGGTCCGGGATGTCATCGGGCTGGCCTGTCCAGAGGCAGATGTTGTGGCCTCTGGACTAGGCACAGGGCTAGGCACATTTGGAGGATTGGCTGATGTTGTGCCAGAGGTGGAGGATCCTGATGTTCCGGCAGGAAGGGAGGTCGGCTCCACCATGTGCTGGCGAACGAGCTGCTCCAGGGCATTGGCGATGCGGATGTTGGCCCTGGTATTTTCCGCCAGGGCCTGACCAATGGTCACGTTGGCCGTAGCATTTTGTTCCAGGGCCTCAGCCACCCGTAGCAGACTGGCGTCCATCCTCTGCAGAATCTCCGTATGGAAATCCGATTTGAAATTGAGTTCTGTGAGGAGGGACACTGCCTGCGAGGGGGATTGCCCTGGACTGGCTTCTGCAGGGTCCTCAGCCGGATGTACTGGTTCCTCCCCTGCCGAGCCAGCAGAAATTCGGCGGCCAAGGCTCCCCTCTGGAGCAGACTCATCCGCCTGTGTCTCTGTTAGGAAAAAAGAGAAAAGCCTCACTTTAGAATCTACATATTGGCACAATAACATTTCAGAGTTGATGACATCCAAAGATTTACCTGGGACAACATGAGGAGCCGCAAAGTCTGGCATGTCCGTATCCATGTTGGACATGCCAAACACCTCCACAGGCTGCACACACCCCTGTGCCAGCTCTTCTAAATCGGTCAACTCCAATGACACAGGGGTGGGACCCCCACCTGTCCCCCTTGCATGCCTAGCCCTGTCCGCGAGTTTTTGCTTTAGGCGATATTTGAAGTTGCCCCATCTGTGGGAAAAAATGGAAGCCATTATCCTTTTGTTTAAAATGGTGTTTGTTTTTAGGGGGGGCAAGTGTTTACTTACCGCCGTTTGACATCCCGGGCTAGACGGACATAATCACCCACCCTATTGACAGCAACGGCTACCTCTTCCCACATTCTCCCCTTCTGGCTTAGACTCATATTCCTGTCTGCCTGTGGCAGGATGTCCACACACTTCTGTATCAAAACCTCCATCTCCTTTCTTGTGAAATGTGGCTGCCTTTTTTTTTTGGCAGCTTTGGCCGGAATACTGGGCCCAGCAGCCTCTTCCATGTCATCCTCCTCACCTATTTGTGTAAATATTCAGATTTCACAAAATCACAACTTGCCCAATCTTATGTTTCAAATTAATCATTGATACAAAATGCATGAAAGACTTACCGCCTGACTCTTGGGCATTGTTTCCCTGGTCTGTCGCCATGTCTGAGGTCCAAACAAGAAATACACCAGAATTTTAATGTGTTTTCGTGACGTATTTATACATGCGTCCTTATTTTGCGGCCGCATCATTGATTGTGCGTTCCTATGATCCCTCCTTAATTTGTGCGGGAAACGAAACACTATTTATGGCTTGGTGTGTCTCGAGTCGAGGTGGCGTTTTTGGATTGTTGGAGGTTACCTTGGCTGGAGTTTATTGTTTGCATATAAAGGAGTTGGTTGGAGATTATTTTGTTTGGTAGATTTGCGTTTTTATTTTCCGTTCTCTTTTTTGTTTTTTATTTTTTTTACCTCGTTTCTTGATTTGGTAAGATTTGTGAAGTCTAACTTTTGATCAATTGTTGTTTCATTGTGTTTCTTCATTTTTGTAAATTTTGGATCCATAATTTCATATATTTTAGCTTTTGATTAATTTCGGACCCAAAGACCTTTTGATTTGGACTCTTATATATTTGCTCTTGGTAAGTCCATTTTTTATCTTGTATTTGTGAACTAATTAGCGCATTTTTCACAGTTTGTATAGTGACTTGTATTTGCGAACTAATTAGCGCATTTTTACTACTTACTATTGTGACTTTTATTTGCGAACTAATTAGCGCATTTTTACTACTTACTATTGGGACTTGTATTTGCGAACTAATTAGCGCATTTTTACTACTTACTATTGTGACTTGTATTTGCGAACTAATTAGCGCATTTTTACTACTTACTATTGTGACTTGTATTTGCGAACTAATTAGCGCATTTTTACTACTTACTATTGTGACTTTTATTTGCGAACTAATTAGCGCATTTTTACTACTTACTATTGTGACTTTTATTTGCGAACTAATTAGCGCATTTTTACTACTTACTATTGGGACTTGTATTTGTGAACTAATTTGTGTATTTTTAAATGCTTATTAATCATTTTAATTTTTTTGAGGTTGCCCTTTCGCTTTTTGGGCAAACATTTCAACCCATTTTGATGTACTGTGTGCAATGTCGTTTTGCTCTTTTGCCAAATGTGTGTTTCGCATATTTTAAGTTTGGTCTAGCACAAAATTTAGAAACAAAAATGCACAGAGTGAAATTTTTCAAATAATTTTTGTGATTAATTTCAGTTTGGACGTATCATGACAATACCCCGGCATGTAAGCAGCAATGGATGGTATCATCAAGCTAAGTTGTTTTGAATTTTCTTTTGGGGTGGGTCCAAAGCCTTACATTACAATCTTGCCATTTCAGGTTGATCTAGGGCGGATTGTTCTGGCCATGCTCCCGGAAGCCGACCAACCTCAATCTCGTCCCAGGCGTAGGCATCGTAGGCGTGCAAGGCCCCAGATATTTCGAACATGTGTCACCCTTTTTGGAATGCCCGATGATGAGGTTTTAAGACGCTACCGTCTTCCTCCCAAAATCATCATAGACACTCTCTCATTAATAGAGAGTGATCTTGAGCGGCAAATTGACAGTCCTACAGCAATACCACCACCTACGCAATTTATGGCGGTGTTACATTTCTGTGCCTCAGGATCATTTCAAACAACGGTGGGAATAGTGGCAGGCATCTCACAATCCTCCTTTTCCCGGATCCTGAGGGCAGTGATGGAGGCACTTTTCAAGCACCTCCATCATTTTATTCAAATGCCTTTGGATATGGGTGCCCTTAGTGTGGCCAAGGCCAATTTTTACCAAATAGCTGGCTTCCCACACATCATAGGGGTTGTGGATGGTACTCACATACCACTTCAGCCTCCAGTATGGCTGGAGGCCATATTTCGAAACAGGAAACACTATCACTCCCTGAATGTAATGGTGGTATGTGATGCCTCCCTCCAGATCCTGTCCCTGAATGCAAAATTACCAGGAAGTGCACATGACTCCTTCGTCATCCGGCAATCAGGGATATGGCACAAATTAAACAACCTACAAGCTGGTGATGCGTGGCTTCTGGGTAAGTGTAGACCTTTAGTACATAACAATGTTAAGCTTGATACACAGTGATCCTGATGTTGTCTATTCTTTTTCACAGGAGACAGTGGATACCCTTGCATGCCCTGGCTGCTCACTCCTTACTTGGCTCCCACACCAGGTCCACAAAGTGAGTTTAATACCGCACTTACAGCCACCAGGCAAGTGGTGGAGCACTGTATCGGCCTTTTAAAAGGCCGATTCAGATGCCTCCACCGCTCTGGTGGCGAGCTCATGTATTTGCCGGATATGGTTTCGAAAATTGTGGTCCTGTGTGGGATCTTTCACAACATCACCATAAGGAGTGGTGTTCCAATGCAGCCAGAGGATGCCTTACCTGAGGATGGCCCCCCCGAGGTTGGTCGGAGGTCAGTATGTGGGGGGGCCATACGTGATGATGTGGTGGCCCGATATTTTAGGTAATTATTGATCAAACAACAGTGTGTATACCCAATGTGTTATGGTTTTTTAACGTTCATCTTTTTTTATATTAATTCTTGCACCATCTTCTGTTTGTTTGCATAATCTTTGGCACTCCCACGATGACTACTTCCTGCTACCCTTCAAAAACCTTTCTGTGGAAACTTCGGGAATATATTCTGACACCAATATTGCAACTCCATATTTGTGAAATCATGTGGGCATGGACCTTCGTCAACCAGTTCTTGATTTGTTGTGTGTTTGTTTAGTGTTTTTGGTATGTGGAGTTTTTCTGATTATGACTGTGTGTTTTGTTTGTGAGTGACCACTTTGTATTTTGATTTCTGTTGTGAATAAATATTTGGAGAGTGTAATTTGTTTCCTTTTTGGGCACGTTAGAAGCAAGTGTAAACAAAATCCCAAACGTTAATTTTACCTAAGGGGTAACCCAGTAATGAAGCAAGTGGAGCTAAAATGTAATATGTTTTCGGGGTACTAACCAACACAACAAGGAATCGTGTACAATCAGTTGCCTTCGTAAGATTGTCCTAAGCAGTTTGGCCACCAAATAGGAACCCGAAAAATGGTGTAAACTATCATGTTGACCACCACAAAAAAGGAAAATGACATTGGTACTGGGAGGTGTTTCTTGTGCCTGTTTGCCTTCAAAATACAACACACAATCTGTAGTGAGTTTCTGGGGCAAACCTTGCTTGAAGAGTCTACTTATGTCAGTGTAAAGAATCTTGGATTTACTCCAAACGCATGAGACAGAGCTTGATTTTAAACAGATTTATTAAGAAACAATTTGTAAAAAAATAAAAAAAAAAACTAATTCCTAAGGAGGACCAACAGATGGTCAAGGCCCTGCATTAGCCCGGTGACCTGCTCCCGCATACGGCCCACACAATTCACAATCTGTTCCCGACGCCTCTGTTCCTCTGTGGGTGACAAAAGTTTGGGGATTAATAAATCGATAATGAAGCAACATTGTAAGAAAACAAAAAACAAGCAAACACAAACTTACAAGCTTGTGGGCCAAAAATAAATTACACGGATAAAACCCAGAACCCCAAAATGTCGTATGCCAAAAATACAAGGGCCCTAAAAAAAGGCACACAGGTGTGATATGTGTATGGTGACATCAGCAGGAACAGGTAAAGACAACCCCCAAAAATACCCTAAGGCGAAAAAAAGACAAAAAAAATGGGGACGACACATGATTACATACAAACAGTTTGTGGTGTCCAAAATAAACTTTAAAAACATACCGTTCTCCAAAACGAGAGAGCCAGAAGCCACTCCCTGGACCACCTCGGAGGTGGCTACATTCCCCAACCCGAGGGGCAAGGTGTTTTCGCGATCCTGGGAGGGGGTATTTGGAGGAGGGACGGATGGAGGAGAGGGGGAATTGGGCTGGAGGGGATGTAGGCCAGAAATTTTGGCCACAGGGTCTGGGGAGGAGGGGGGAATAGAGGAATTGGGGGTTGGAGAGAGGGGCCGGGACCGGCGTCTTGTGTGGCGATGCCGCCGTAGTGTTTGCTGTGCCTCTAAAAAATGACCAAAAAATTGTTGTTAGTTTCAACAGGAAACAAACAAAAAAAAAAAACAATAAAAAAAAAAAAAAACAACACAATAGGACAGACATGAAAACATGCACATGCAGATATGACTACAATGACTCAATAGGACAGACATGAAAACATGCACATGCAGATATGACTACAATGACTCAATAGGACAGACATGAAAACATGCACATGCAGATATGACTACAATGACTCAATAGGACAGACATGAAAACATGCTCATGCAGATATGACTACAATGACTCAATAGGACAGACATGAAAACATGCACATGCAGATATGACTACAATGACTCAATAGGACAGACATGAAAACATGCACATGCAGATATGACTACAATGACTCAATAGGACAGACATGAAAACATGCACATGCAGATATGACTACAATGACTCAATAGGACAGACATGAAAACATGCACACGCAGTTAGGGCCCACAAGATAAACTTGAAAACCACAGTCCAGAACACTTACTTTCCGCAATCTGCATGCGAAAGCATGCCAGCAAGCGGGGCGTCCGCCGGTGCTGGTCCGACCACCTGCGCTCCAGCTGGCCAATATGTCGGCGTGAGCCGAAGGAGCGCAGGCGTCGACGTACCTCCGCATATGCGGAACGCTTGTGCCTATTGGAGATGGGTGGAGGCTGACTGGTGATCCTCCTGTCCATCACCTCCGTCAGCACCAGCAGTTCGCGCCTGGTGAATGCGGCGGATCTCATGATGGCAATGGTGTTTTTTTGACAAAATATTTTTAATAAAGCACCACAAAAAAATTTGATTGGCTAATGTATTTGGGAAATTAACAGGACAAATTCTATTGGTTAGTGTATGAGTCATGTGTTCGACAGGGCCACAAATCTCTTGAGAGTTATGATTGGCTTGATGCAGTGACATGCGTAAGCAAATTTAAATAAAGAAATGAACCACAGAAAAATTGTGGGGAGACAAACAAATAGAACAATTGTTTAATTGGGGCTAACATGTCTTTGGAACAATAAAAGCGAAGGTTTTAGCCGTACGTATTCTGCGAGTAAACACAAACACGGACAAGATTAAAGTTTATTGCATTGTGTTGAAAAAAAAAAAACAATTAAGCTAATTGATACATTGATTGGCATGATACGATTGAGGGAGGTAGGCAGAATAGAGGAGCAGGTAATCGACATCTGACAAGGCCACTTCCGGTTTCACTTGTGCGTGCGTTCCCTTCAAGCCATTTCGGGGATGTACGCTCGCTATTTGGCACGCTCGTTAGTCAGAGGAGGGGTCGCCTGAGTTTGGGGCGGATTTTTAGCTGCGTAGGAAAATACGAGCGAGTGCTTGAATTAAAAAAATTTTTTACGTACGGCGAACGTGCGTACGCCCACTTGCGAGTGGGTCTGTATGAGGGCCATTATCCTGTATATTTGATATTTTGATGCTTTGTATGTGGCAAGTTTATCATTTCGCAATGCAAATTTTATTTTATTTTTTTACTTATGTGTTGCAAGATTTTAATAAAAAAGCATTACCCATCGATATTCAGTGTCTGGATACCTAGTTACCTATCCTTTGCTATACGGTGTCAGGATCACCAGAGCTGTTACCCATCACTATTCAGTGTCTGGATACCCAGTTACCTATCCTTTGCTATACAGTGTCAGGATCACCGGAGCTGTTACCCATCACTATTCAGTGTCTGGATACCCAGTTACCCATCCTTTGCTATAAAGTGTCAGAATCACCGGAGCTGTTACCCATCGCTAATCAGCGTCTGGATACCAAGTTACCTATCCTTTACTATAAAGTGTCTGGATCATCGGAGCTGTTGCCCATCACTATTCAGCGACGGAATACCCAGTTACCTATCCTTTGCTATACAGTGTCAGGATCATTGGAGCTGTTACCCATTGCTAATCAGCGTCTGGATACCCAGTTACCTATCCTTTGCTATAAAGTGTCAGGATCATCGGAGCTGTTGCCCATCGCTATTCAGCGTCTGGATACTCAGTTACCTATCCTTTGTTATACAGCGTCAGGATCACCGGAGCTACTACCCATCACTATTCAGTGTCGGGACACCCAGTTACCTATTCTTTGCTATACAGCGTCAGGATCACCGAAGCTGTTACCCATCACTATTCAGTGTCTGGATACCCAGTTACCTATCCTTTGCTATACAGTGTCAGGATCACCGGAGCTACCACCCATCACTATTCAGTGTCTGGATACCCAGTTACCTATCCTTTGTTATACAGCGTCAGGATCACCTGAGCTGTTACCCATCACTATTCAGTGTCTGGATACCCAGTTACCTATCCTTTGCTATACAGCGTCAGGATCAAAGGAGCTGTTACTCATCACTATTCAGCATCTGGATACCCAGTTACCTATCCTTTGCTATAAAGTGTCAGGATCATCGGAGCTGTTATCCATCACTATTCAGTGTATGGATACACAGTTACCTATCCTTTGCTATAAAGTGTCAGGATCACCGGAGCTGTTACCCACGCTATTCAGCATCTGGATACCCGGTTACCTATCCTTTGCTATAAAGTGTCAGGATCATCGGAGCTGTTACCCATCGCTAATCAGTGTCTGGATAAAAAGTTTCCTATCCTTTACTATAAAGTGTCAGGATCATCGGAGCTGTTGCCCATCACTATTCAGCGACGGAATACCCAGTTACCTATCCTTTGCTATACAGTGTCAGGATCATCGGAGCTGTTACCCATTGCTAATCAGCGTCTGGATACCCAGTTACCTATCCTTTGCTATAAAGTGTCAGGATCATCGGAGCTGTTGCCCATCGCTATTCAGCGTCTGGATACTCAGTTACCTATCCTTTGTTATACAGCGTCAGGATCACCGGAGCTACTACCCATCACTATTCAGTGTCGGGACACCCAGTTACCTATCCTTTGCCGTACAGCGTCAGGTTCACCGGAGCTGTTACCCATCACTATTCAGTGTCTGGATACCCAGTTACCTATCCTTTGCTATACAGTGTTAGGATCACCGGAGCTACTACCCATCACTATTCAGTGTCTGGATACCCAATTACCTATCCTTTGTTATACAGCATCAGGATCACCGGAGCTACTACCCATCACTATTCAGTGTCTGGATACCCAGTTACCTATCCTTTACTATAAAGTGTCAGGATCACCAGAGCTGTTACCCATCACTATTCAGTGTCTGGACACCCAGTTACCTTTCCTTTGCTATACAGCGTCAGGATCACTGGAGCTGTTACCCATCACTATTCAGTGACTAGATACCCAGTTACCTATCCTTTGTTATACAGCGTCAGGACGACCGGAGCTACTACCCATCACTATTCAGTGTCTGGATACCCAGTTACCTATCCTTTGTTATACAGTGTCAGGATCACCAGAGCTGTTACCCATCGCTATTCAGAGTCTGGATGCCCAGTAACCCATCCTTTGCTATACGTTGTCAGGACCACCAGAGCTGTTACCCATTGAAATTCAGTGTGTGGATACCCAGTAACCCATTCTTTGCTATACAGTGTCAGGATCAGCAGAGCTGTTACCCATCACTATTCAGCATCTGGATATCCAGTTACCTCTCCTTTCCTATACAGCATCACGATCACCAGAGCTGTTACCCATCACTATTCAGTGTCTGGATACCCGGTTACCTATCCTTTGCTATACAGCGTCAGGATCACCAGAGCTGTTACCCATCACTATTCAGTGTCTGGACACCCAGTTACCTTTCCTTTGCTATACAGCGTCAGGATCACTGGAGCTGTTACCCATCACTATTCAGTGACTAGATACCCAGTTACCTATCCTTTGTTATACAGCGTCAGGACGACCGGAGCTACTACCCATCACTATTCAGTGTCTGGATACCCAGTTACCTATCCTTTGTTATACAGTGTCAGGATCACCAGAGCTGTTACCCATCGCTATTCAGAGTCTGGATGCCCAGTAACCCATCCTTTGCTATACGGTGTCAGGACCACCAGAGCTGTTACCCATTGAAATTCAGTGTGTGGATACCCAGTAACCCATTCTTTGCTATACAGTGTCAGGATCAGCAGAGCTGTTACCCATCACTATTCAGCATCTGGATATCCAGTTACCTCTCCTTTCCTATACAGCGTCACGATCACCAGAGCTGTTACCCATCACTATTCAGTGTCTGGATACCCGGTTACCTATCCTTTGCTATACAGCGTCAGGATCACCAGAGCTGTTACCCATCACTATTCAGTGTCTGGATACCCAGTTACCTATCCTTTGCTATACAGCGTCAGGATCAAAGGAGCTGTTACCCATCACTATTCAGCATCTGGATACCTAGTTACCTATCCTTTGCTATAAAGTGTCAGGATCACCGGAGCTGTTACCCACGCTAAAAAGCATCTGGATATCCGGTTAGCTATCCTTTGCTATAAAGTGTCAGGATCATCGGAGCTGTTACCCATCGCTAATCAGCGTCTGGATACCCAGTTACCTATCCTTTGCTATACAGCGTCAGGATCACCAGAGCTGATACCCATCACAGGGGCTAATATCCCTCGGCGAGAGGTCACCCATTTCAGAGCTCCCAGGCCTCTGGTAGTATTTGAAGCCAGTGGTCTCTCCTGAGCATTTCCCCCAGCAGAGGATGGACCGTCCTGGGGAGGAGGAGGATGGCGATCCCCAGTCTTCTGGTCCTGGAGGAGGGCCGGGTGGTGGGCCTAGCGATCCTGGTCTGAGGAGGGCTGTGATGCTGTTAACTCACCTCTCCTCCAGAGAGGCCAGCGGTGAGCTGGTGGTTGCATGCCCGGCGGTGTTGGAGGGAGTCTCCAAACCGGAGAAGGCTGGTCTCCCGGGTGAAGTAACCCTGGGGAGCAAGGTGCTTACCAGTCCGGACAGTGAGGAGGAGGCTCTTTGTGCTGATGGCCAGAACCAGGATGCGGGGTTGTCCAGCGGTGAATCTGTGCTGAGCCATGGGAGCTGCAGTGAGGCGGAGGCGGAGAGTGATGAGGCAGAGGATGAGTTCCTAGGCCTAGGGCCGGATGAACTCAAGCGTGAGGTCCGGTGGGCTCAGGCCTGGATCTCAGCCATGAAAAATAAAAGACAAAGTGCTAAAAGTTGGCATAGGCCCATTCTCAGCAGTG
The DNA here is from genome assembly GCA_031769625.1 of Taudactylus pleione. NCBI lineage: Eukaryota > Metazoa > Chordata > Amphibia > Anura > Myobatrachidae > Taudactylus > Taudactylus pleione. The sequence continues at coordinate 937,944 of JAUIMM010000336.1, forward strand.
AAATTGTGGATCTGGGAAGGAAGGTGGAAAGGCTGAGAGGGAGAATCTCTCAGCTACGTGAGGAAGAAAAAAAGAAAAAGACCTTACCAGGCTCTGATGCGGCTGCGGGAGCTCCGGTTTCCATTCCGGGACCTGCTGGTGTGGCTGAGGACGATCCGTGTTCGGGCGCTGCTGGGGCCGCTGGTGCAGAGTCGGAGGTGGCTGGACGCCCAGAGGATGCGAGGATGGCAATGCCCGATTCCCGTGGGGCTGGTGACGTGTGCTTGAAGGTGGAAGCGGCGGTCTTATTTGCCGAGAGTCCTAAGATGGCGCCTGACGGGGAGGCGGCCAGAGGATCTTCAAAGATGGCAGCGGTGGTTGCGGAGTATGGGCAAGGGGAGGCATCTCTCCTGGGGGTGGGGCCAGGCTCTGCTGATGCGGGGGGCGTGGCAGTTCCCATAGTAACGGGTGACGCCATTGCCAGGACAACCGCTATGGCTTCCTGCGATCAGGCGGCTCAGGTCTCGCTCCCGAAGGCTGCGTCGGTAGGGCCGGCAGTAGAGGCACTGAGGCGGATCATCCCCGGGTACCTGTGGGCCCCGGCACTACTGTTGGTGTAGTGGGAGGTCCTGCTGAAGATGTGCGGCAGCGAGTCGGGCCGTCATCAGGCGGTGGCCTTGTTGGTGGAGCCCAGGGCGATGGAAGGCAGTGTTTACTAGATGTGTCTCCATTTGATGGCGGCTGCCATTTTGGAGATGTCATGGCTGATTCTGAAGCCCAGATGGTCGCAATTGCCATGGAGGTGGAAGCTTTGGAGAAACAGACTTTGGTCCAATGTGAAGCGGTCATCGCACATAAAGTAGTGCCAGAGATGGCACAGGGACTTCCTGGACTGGATAAGTGAGCCCTTGATAAGGGCCAGTTGGCAGTGGTGGAAACCATATTTGGAGGGATCAGTGTCCCTGCTAGGTCTTTGGCAGCGGTTGAAATAATAAAAGCTGACCTGGCCAGGCAGGCAGGGTTGAGGGAGAATGTTGGTGAAGGTTCTGGTGTGGGAGTGGGGTTGGGTCCTGTGCCTGCTTTAGCATTGCCCATAGCTGGCCCTTTGGCCCTGCCTAGACCGGGTCCCTCTTCTTATGCCAACGTTGTATCGGGTGGGGCACCTGTTGTCCCATTGATTAGAAGTGGTGGAGGGGCACCTATTAAAAAGCATAATGTGGTGCAACTGAAATGGGTTGGAGGCGGTGAGCCGCTAGGAAAGGCTGCCTTCTTGGACATGTTTTTTTCTCTGGGGTTCTCGCCGGGTGATTTGTTCACTTGCATTCACCAGGTGAGAACTCCGGATTATGATAGTTTCATGTCCTTGAGGGGCCTGCAAGCCTTTGTTGGTAGGTAGGAGGAGAAAAAGGGAATAGAGCCGTATTGTAGATATAGGTCTCTGGTGGTGTCACATCAGGACAGGGCGAAAGTGACTATCCTTGTCAGAAATGAGTCACTGCCAGAGGCAGATATTTTGTTCTGGCTCTCGCGGCATTGCATGGTTCTTTCTCCCCACTTGGAGAAGTTTGACTACACTAAAGGTGTATGGGGTGGTGCCTACTCCATTTTCGATAGGTTACACCAAGTTGGTATCGAGATGAAGCACATCCCGGCAGTGGCCTTTATAGGGCGTGACAGAATCCAGGTGTTTTACCCTGGGCAGCCGAAGGTCTGCCACAAATGTGGGGATTTCCGGCATTTTTCAAATGACTGCACGGAAACTAAGTGCTCGCTGTGCAGTGGGTTGGGGCATGTGTCAAAAGATTGAAGGCAGGTCAGGTGCAACCTCTGTGGAAAGGTGGGTCATCCTTATAGCCGCTGCCCATCTGCAGCCCACAACAAAGGCTTAGGGGACACAGTTGTTGTGGGGGATAGGCAGGAAGAAGTGAGGGGTGGTGGTTTGACTAGCGGGCAGGTGAGTGGTGAGGATGGAGGCTTTGAAACTGCGGTGCAGAGGAATGGGGAGAGACCTAGTGGTGGTGAGCTGGAAGGTATAAGTAATGCCAAGGTTCCTGTAGCTGGTGCCTCTGGGTGTGGAATTGCACCAAGTGGAAATGAGGAGGGTGCTGATGGGAAAGATGCTCCCTTTATGGTGGTTGAGGTGGGAAAGAAAAAAAGGAAAAAGCAAAGGCATATAGGTGAGAGGATCACATTGTCTAACAGGTTCTATTTTAATACCTCAGATGAAGAGGAGAAGGGGGAAGGGGGGGAGGTGGTAAGGGTGGATGGTGAGGAACTTGTTTTTGTCCATAACAGAGCTGTGGGAAGAAAGGTTGGCAAGAAGTCGACTTTTGGAGAAGCGGCAGCGGGAGCGCAACCTAGGGAAAGGAGGAGGAAAAGGACAAAGGAGATCAAGGCTTTAAGCAAGGCCGGAGGAGCGGGGAAGAGATCGGGCACTGAAAGCCCAGAGTGGGATTTAGCGGGGATGGAGCTGGGAGATAAAGCAGTGGTGGTAGATAAGCCTGCGGAGGGGCAAGGTGGAGTGGTTTCGGAGGAGGTAGAGCTTGTGGAGGAACCCCTGACTTGGTCCCAGATGCTTCTGGTACTTTAGTGGTCCCTAAGGAGGTGCTCCCTCCTGGGACTCAGTCTGAGGGTACGGCGGTACCAAAACCTCCTGATCCGGACCCGTGTCCTTCCCCAGAGATTGTGGGGGGGTGGGCATGGTAGCCCGCGGATTGAGGCCGAGGCTTCAATGGTTTCTGTTGGTGTGAATGCGGTGGCGGGTGGTTTGGAAGAGGTTGTGTTGCCGTCTGATGGGGTGCTTCCCTTTGGGATCACCTGCAAGAGAACGGGTTCCTCTGGGGAGGAATCTGTTCAACGGGCAAAGAGAAAGTAAGATGGAGTCCTACTTCTATAATCTGGAACTATGGATCCCCATCCTATACGATGTGCCACCATTAATGTGGCTTCCGTTCTTTCTGAACGAGCTCGTTATATGGCCTTTTATTTTTTCGACACAATTGATGTCGATTTTTTGTTTTTGCAGGAGAACAGAATAGGGACTTATCCACACTTCGCAGGGCCAAAAGCCTGTGGAGGCATGGTCCGTCCTTCTGGTCGCTTGTGGCCGAGCCGTACGGTGGGGTTGCGGTGCTTTTTACCAGCATGGTAACCGTACACAAGATTATAGAGTTACAGGTAGGTAGGTGTATGGTTTTGGATATTAGCTTAAGGGGACATGATCTCAGGTTGTTCAACGTCTATGGACTGCAGTCAGCCTGGGATAGGAAGTGCCTCTTTGGGCTGATAAAACCATTCCTTTTTTCGGGCCGGCAAGTTGTCTTTGGTGGTGACTTTAATACCATCGTGTGGCCCAAAGACAGGGGGGGTGCAAAGTCAACCCTGGGCTATGATGCTAGGTTCTTAGTTAGCATGATTAGGGAAGCTGGTCAATGTGCATATCCGCCATAGTCCAGACCTCACAGGGTACACATACTTTTGTGGTAGTCGTAGGTCTATGATAGATAGGTTTTTTGTTAAGGAGAGTTCGAAAACTTTGCCTCCTGAGGCAAGGGCAGTAGAATTTTCCGATCACGTTTTTCTGAGTGTCACGTTGAATGCCTCAGAAACCCCTCAGAAAGGGCGGGGCCTTTGGCGTTTGAACTCGGAACTTCTGAAGGAGGAGAGTGTTAGCCAGTCATTTAGGGTCTTCTTTCAACTACAGGAAACACTTCTGGAGGCTGGTTGGACTAAATCTGAGTGGTGGGAAGAGTGCAAAAAAGAACTATTCAGAGGCTTATAGCCCATAAAAACTTGAGAAAAAGGTGCGTCTACCAGAGCTTGAGAAAGAAACTAGATTTCTGGATCTCTGAGCGTGGAGATAGTGGGGATATCTCCCGGGTAAAAGCTCAGCTGAGGGAGCTTCAGTACGATCGTCTGGCTTCCTTGGTTCTGGAGAGGGATTATGGTAAATACCACTCGCCTGCTCCCTACCAGAGTTGCAGGAAATCGGTTGATTTGATGGAGGTTAGGGGCCTGTATGATGAACAGGGTACTCTCTGTGAAGACAGGGATGGCATCTTGGGAGTCATCGGGTCCTTTTACTCTGACCTTCTCTCTGAGCAGCCACTCATTAGAGAGAGGATGGAGTCCTTTCTGAGGGAGACACCGGGGCTTGTGAAGCTTGATGCCTCTTTTGATTCCTTGGGCAGCGATGTGACAACTGAAGAAGTCAAGAGAGCTATAGACGGCTTGTCTATAAAAAAATCTCCAGGACCGGATGATTTAACATTCGAATTCTTTAAAGCTTTCAGAGACATCTTGGCTCCCCACCTCATGGATGTGTATAATGAGTACCTGGGTGAGGGGTCACTCCCTCCCTCCATGAGGTCTTCTGCCCTCATATTGCTATGAAAAGGTAAGGACCCGTCCCATATTGAGAACTGGAGCCCCATTGCTCTTCTCAATGTGGACAGAAAGATTCTGGCAAAAATACTGTTCAATCGGCTGATGGAAATTTCCGGGCTGGTACTGTCCCCGTCTCAGCACTGCACTGTGAAGGGCCGTAGCGTGTTTGGTGCTGTCCTTGGCGTCCGGGATGCCGTAGAACGGTGTCGTGCTGAGAGGTGCGGTCATTACTTACTGGCATTGGACCAGTCCAAGGCCTTTGACCAGGTGAATCACAAGTACTTGTGGGCTGTTCTAGAATGGTATGGTATTCCGGTGAGGGTGGTGGATTGGCTTCGTGTTCTGTACAATCAGGCTGAGAGCTTCCCGCTTGTCAATGGTTGGGTGGGTCCTGCTTTCAGAGTTGACTCTGGTGTCCGTCAGGGATGCCCGCTGAGCCCCCTCTTACACGTATTTGTGATTGATCCTTTCGTCAGGAGGATTGGTTGTAGTACGTTGAGGGGGGTGCAGCTGGGCCCAGGGGCTCCTTTGAGATTAGTGGCCTATGCGGATGATGTCACTGTGTTCTTGTCCTCTGTGGCAGAGGCGCGGTGCATGGAACATCTGATCTCCGACTACTCTGAAGCCTCGTGCTCCAGAGTAAACCAGGACAAGTGTGAAGCTTTCTGGATGGGGGAGGAAGGCGACGAGTTTGACCTTCCGGACAGCCTCCCCGGGCCAGTCCTCAGATTAAAATTCTAGGCATCACATTTGACAGTTGTGATTATGCCACTCAAAATTGGGAGAAGAGGATAGAGGAAGCCAACAGGAAAGTGCAGTCCTGGAGAACTTGGCAGTTCTCTTACAGGGAAAGGGTTCACCTATGCAAAACCTTTCTGGTTCCCATATTTCTTTATGTCAGTTACGTGTGTTTCTTGCCACAGTCTTTGTGGTCCAAAGTGTCATCCTTGTTCTTGGATTTGGCATGGTCAATCCAGTGGTCTTTTTTGCCACAACTTTTATTAAACTCAATCTTGGAAGCCTGTTTTTGGAGGCTCCTCCTTGGTGGGTAGAGAGCTTTAGGGCTTGGGTGTCTCCCTTCCTTGAGCTCTGGTATGATGGGGGCCATGTGAAAACCTTTAGAGGCAGGTCTGGCGCTCTTCTGATTTATGTTATCCAGTGCTTGAGAGTGACAAGGCTATGGGGAGTGGCAGTGGGCGATGTCAAAACCCTTTCTACAAGGGAGTTGGAGAAAGGCATTTTGCAGGCACACTTCTATGAACCGCTGGCACTAAGGGACTGCCCAGGGGGGTCTGCTCAGATGGGATCTCTTTGATATGCTCGGAGAGAATTCCACTGAAGTACAGGGACCTCGTCTGGCTCTCCTTCCAAGGAAGACTCTATGTTAGAGGGCATATCAGGTGGCGAAGTGCCGGTGATCGTGGTTGTCCATGTGAGGAATGTCTGGGGGTGGAGGAGACCATGGTTCACTTCCTGTGTGAATGTTTCTTTAACATCGAAGTTTATAGAAGATCTTCAAGCACCTTACGCATCCCGTGCCTTTCGGGGCTCAGTTACCCTGAGTGGGCTTATGGGGCATTCAAAGGTTTTGGGCGTTATGATTTGGTCACTATTTTTATAGTCAGCTTAGTGGTCAGATATCAAACGTGGAGTGAACGGTGTTTAGTAACGACTAGAAGTAAAATCCTTCCCTGTGAGGTGGTGGCGCGTTTCATTCTTCACGAGGTTGGGAGTCTGATGGAAATGGACAGGAGGAGGCTGGACGCTGTTGGGTGATCGAGGAGGTGGAGGCACCAGAAGCCCCCTTAGTGGGTGGCTGACAGCCTCTTCTGTTCATACTGGTGCTTCCTGTCCTTCACCTTTTTCGTGTAGTTTTTTGGACTTTGTTTCCTTTCTGAAGAATGGTTTTACATATGCCTAAGCAGCTCTGCTCGCTTTCTCTATGCTGATATGGAGTTAGTGTTGGTGACAGGTAGCTTAGGGTCGGGCGTTGGTATTGAATATAGATAGTTTGGTGGGGGTGTTGGCACTTTTTGTCTCGTCTGGGTGGTAAGAATGGGTGGCGTGAGTGGTGCTTTGTGTACTTTCATATTGTTCAGTTATCTTGATGAGGATATTATCATGTATATTTGATATTTTGATGCTTTGTATGTGGCAAGTTTATCAATTCGCAATGTAAATTTTATTTTATTTTTTTACTTATGTGTTGCAAGATTTTAATAAAAAAGCATTACCCATCGATATTCAGTGTCTGGATATTCAGTTACCTATCCTTTGCTATACAGGGGCAGGATCACCAGAGCTGATACCCATCGCTATTCAGTGTCTGGATACCCAGTTACCTATCCTTTGCTATACAGTGTCAGGATCACAGGAGCGGTTACACATCGCTATTCAGTGTCTGGATACCCAGTTACCTATCCTTTGTTATACAGTGTCAGGATCACCAGAGCTGTTACCCATCGCTATTCAGTGTCTGGATGCCCAGTAACCCATCCTTTGCTATACGGTGTCAGGACCACTAGAGCTGTTACCCATTGATATTCAGTGTCTGGATACCCAGTAACCCATCCTTTGCTATTCAGTGTCAGGATCAGCAGAGCTGTTACCCATCACTATTCAGCATCTGGCTATCCAGTTACCTATCCTTTGCTATACAGCGTCGGGATCACCAGAGCTGTTACCCATCACTATTCAGTGTCTGGATACCCAGTTACCTATCCTTTGCTATACAGCGTCAGGATCACCAGAGCTGTTACCCATCACTATTCAGTGTCTGGATACCCAGTTATCTATCCTTTACTATACAGCGTCAGGATCAAAGGAGCTGTTACCCATCACTATTCAGCATCTGGATACCCAGTTACCTATCCTTTGCTATAAAGTGTCAGGATCATCGGAGCTGTTATCCATCACTATTCAGTGTATGGATACACAGTTACCTATCCTTTGCTATAAAGTGTCAGGATCACCGGAGCTGTTACCCACGCTATTCAGCATCTGGATATCCGGTTACCTATCCTTTGCTATAAAGTGTCAGGATCATCGGAGCTGTTACCCATCGCTAATCAGCATCTGGATACCCAGTTACCTATCCTTTGCTATAAAGTGTCAGGATCATCGGAGCTGTTGCCCATCACTATTCAGCTACGGAATACCCAGTTACCTATCCTTTGCTATACAGTGTCAGGATCATCGGAGCTGTTACCCATTGCTAATCAGCGTCTGGATACCCAGTTACCTATCCTTTGCTATAAAGTGTCAGGATCACCGGAGCTGTTACCCATCACTATTCAGTGTCTAGATCCCCAGTTACCTATCCTTTGTTATACAGCGTCAGGACCACCGGAGCTACTACCCATCACTATTCAGTGTCTGGATACCCAGTTACCTATCCTTTGTTATACAGCGTCAGGATCACCGGAGCTACTACCCATCACTATTCAGTGTCTGGATACCCAGTTACCTATCCTTTGCTATACAGCATCAGGATCACCGGAGCTGTTACCCATCACTATTCAGTGTCTAGATACCCAGTTACCCATCCTTTGTTATACAGCGTCAGGACCACCGGAGCTACTACCCATCACTATTCAGAGTCTGGATACCCAGTTACCTATCCTTTGTTATACAGCGTCAGGATCACCGGAGCTACTACCCATCACGATTCAGTGTCTGGATACCCAGTTACCTATCCTTTGTTATACAGTGTGAGGATCACCGGAGCTGTTACCCATCACTTTCTACGTCTGGATACCCAGTTACCTATCCTTTTCTATACAGTGTCAGGATCACCGAAGCTGTTACCCATCGCTATTTAGTGCTTGAATACCCACTTACCTATCCTTTGTTATACAGCTTCAGGATCACTGGAGCTTTTACCCATCACTATTCAGCATCTGGACACCCAGTTACCTATCCTTTGCTATACAGTGTCAGGCTCACTGGAGCTATTACCCATCACTGTTCAGCGTCTGGACACCCAGTTACCTATCCTTTGCTATACAGTGTCAGGCTCACAGGAGCTGTTACCCATTGCTATTCAGCATCTGGATACCCAGTTACCTATCCTTTGCTATACAGCGTCAGGATCACCGGAGCTGTTACCCATCACTATTCAGCGTCTGGATACCCAGTTACCTATCCTTTGCTATACAACATCAGGATCACCGGAGCTGTTACCCATCACTATTCAGTGTCTGGATACCCAGTTACCTATCCTTTGTTATACAGCGTCAGGCTCACCGGAGCTGTTACCCATTGCTATTCAGCATCTGGATACCCAGTTACCTATCCTTTGCTATACAGCGTCAGGATCACCGGAGCTGTTAAACATCACTATGCTGCATCTCAATACCAAGTTACCCATCCTTTGCTATACAGCTAAATAAATAAAGAAAAACTGCACTACTTAGGTCTGTGCTGTGACACTAGAAACACAAATGTAGTCAATAATATAATTAAATACAAATTTAATAAGCTGTAACACAGCACAGAATAACACATAAATACAGAATTAAGAGTTGATCAGACTCTCATGATTAAATAAACCACAAGCATAGCATAAAAAACCTATAGTAGTAGTGGCAAACAGAATGGTACAGTTCAAATCTAAATTGCACACCGGTAGATAATTGGAAAATAACCCGATAAAAGTAGAATTGGATACAGTTAATTCATGAGAACAATTGTTCATGAAAAGGATAAATTGGGAAGTAGTGACAATAGTCAGACTGTCACATATGTGAATAAGTCGGCTGTCTTCGTTGTTGTCACATATATAGCAGAGTGTCATTTGTGATTTTAAGTACACAACCAAACATAAAAGTCTCGTATCTAGCACCCACTCAATGGGGAAAATGGGAAATAGGCTGGCTCCCCAAATACAAGTGCCACATCTAGGTATCGGGTATCAGTAAATAATGGATGAGGTCCCTTATGCAGTCAATACAGTGATGTGCGGGTTACCTGGCAAGCTCAGGACACTGCTGGGGAATAGCGGGAGCAGCTCAGGATGGTGGTGTACTCGCTGAGCACCTATTAAAGGCCGTAGCAGGACCACAGCGGTTTGATGGTTGAACGGTGATCGGTGGCTCTGATGGTATAGAGCACGGGGGTAGATGCCTTTCCCGTCACCTCCGGTCGCCGGGATGCTACAGTATGGGTAATGGCCACAGCACAGGCCAGCCGCTGAATGTCTGAGGTGAGCAGTGTGGATGATGTATTGAGCTGTCAATCACTAGACCTGAGCAGCCGGTAATCAGGCGAGGTCAGTTCCTGTCTACAGATGGAACGGCAATGCCTTTCGGCTACCACTTTTTCAAGCTAGGATGTTTCCCTGTGTCCATTGTAGGGTTTAACTACTATTTGAACAAGATTGATTGGTCAATCAATCAATTCCATTTTTTAGATTAACCCATTATGGCATATTGGAAATATTATTTGGCAGACTCACAATTTAAAAGCCTCTGATATAATTGACATCCAATGCTAAACATCAAAATTAGCATACATAAATTTAAAATGGATACAATAGTATATAATAAATATAATAAAAAATAAAAAATATATATATGAAGAATCAAAAAATAATAATAAAATAATAATAATGAAGATGAATTACAATAACTAAAGATCAATCATTACAACCAAAAAATTGCTACTAATATTTTCGCTCTAATGTCCCAGCACAAATATGACCTCTTTTGTCAGGATATAACATTAATATTTATACATCAAGTTAAATATCGATAAAGAGTAATAATAATCAATAACAATTATCAATAACACTTATAGCAGTATTAATAATAATATGATTATCACTAGCACTATAGAGTGCCTCTAATGAGGAGTGGCAATATTTCAATATAGATGCATAATAGCACCAGGATTCATTAACAGTAAGAACAATGCCAAAATATTATAATTATCGTAAAGAGCAATATATGAACAAAAAAAGATATAAAAATTGAGAGTATCCTTAGTGGATCTAAAGCAACAGGATATATATCTCTATATTATAACAAAAAACACCCAGGTCACTAGCGAAAGTCCGCCCAAATACCATATTGGATAAGGACTATAGCTTGTAGATAAACAATATATAAAGAGACACAAGAATAACTGTACATATATATAATATATATACATATATATAAACACATAATATATATATATATATGTGTGTGTGTATATATATATATATATATATATATATGTATATACATATACATACATAGACAGACAGTATCAAAATAAGTAGACACAGTAACCATATGAAAAATAAATATAAAAATTAAAAAGTTCTAAATAAATTCTGAAAAAGACAAAAACTGGCCCCCAATGAACCAAAAAGTTCAGTGTACCATTAAAGGAAGAAAACAGCCTATTTAAAAAAACAAATTTATATAAATATATATATATATATATATATATTTACATACATAATAAATAAATTATACAATAGTAATAAACATGGTACATCTACCACATATAATTTATTTAAATATAATATATTATATTGAGATCATATCAGTATAATAAATATCGACATAATCCCTATATAAAAAAGGAAAATGTAAATAAAAGGAGAAGGGGTGGACAGTGACCCATCAATTGACCAGACAGTACATATTGAGAAGTGACTGTCCACTCCATATCCTCAACACCAAAAGATACCACAGTAATACCAAAGCAGAAATAGCAATAATTCATAAAACTCAAGTGCCTCATTTAGACCATCTGGGGAAAGGGTTTGAAGTTTGAAGATCCATTTAGATTCTGCTTCATACAATCTTTTATACCTATTACCATCCCTGTTTGTAGCACCTATATACTCTATCCCCATAACCCTCAGACAAGCCGGATTATTATGGTGTGCCTCCGAAAAGTGTCTAGAGATGCTATGTGTCACAAGGCCTTTCTGGACATTAAGTCTATGTTCATTGAACCGTTCTTTAAGTGTCCAGGTTGTACGGTCCACATATTGTGTGGGACAGTCGCAACTCAGTGCGTATACAACATAGGAGGATTCACAATTTATAAAACTATTAATATCAAACTCGATACCTGTTTTGACTGATAAAACTTGTTTATTTTTATTAATACTGTATGCTTACATGTGAGACATCTCGTTCGGTTACAGGGGAAGCATCCCTTAGATTTCACTGGGAGCCAGGTGTTAGTTTTAATAGTTTCTTTGGGGCTTTAAGAGAAGGTGCTTGGAGCTAGAAAACTTTTAAAATTTCTATTCTTTTTAAATACAATAGTTGGTTTTGGAGCGATGTTAAGCGAAAGTATTGGATCATGTAATAAAGTTTTGTCATTTTTAGTAATAATAGCTTTAATTTTGTTTGACTCATTATTGAATTGAGAGATAAAAAGTAAAGAAGTGTCTTTTTTATATTGGATTTATTCATTGCCCCTATAGATACATCAGTAGTCATATCTTTATTTTCTAGAACCCCGATAGGATCAACATTAGCACTGATATGAGTATTTGTGTTGTTGGACTGGGATTTGTATGCCTGATCAGCATGGACTAAAGCACTCTCTACCAACTCCAGGGGGTAACCTCTGCTCAAGAAATGTTCTTTCAGTTTATCAGCATGTAGGTAAAATTCTTCATCTCTTGTACAATTTTGTCTAACTCTACCCATTTGACTCTTAGGGATGTTATCAATCCATGGACAATCCATGGACGATAATTCTGATAATGGAGGTACGAGCTATAATCTACTTCTTTGGTATAAAGAGTCGTGATGATTTTATCCTCTATCACTGACAAAGTGATGTCCAAAAAATTAATAGACATCTGACTAAAGTGTGAAGTGAAATGTAAATTCATAGTGTTAGTGTTCAAAAAATTAGTGAAAGTCAAAGCAGAAGAAATATCCCCATCCCGAATAAAAAATAGATCATCAATTTAACGGCCATAGAACACCAGACTGGCTCCGGCTGGTCCACTCCAGATATGAAGATCTTCAAATAAGCCCATATAAATATTTGCAAAGCTCGGAGCGAATCTGGTGCCCATGGCCATTCCGTGAATTTGTAAGTAGTGGGTGGAGTCAAAAACAAAATAAAACGAATACATTTCACCAAAAAATCCCATAAATCATGAGGGGTATCAATATCTTTATCCAAAATTTCTCTCACCGCCGAGATCCCAGCCTCATGTGGCATATTAGTGTAAAGGGCCTGTACGTCCAGGGAAAAGAACACATACCCTGGGCGCCCGGTAATAGTATTTAATTTGCTTAATAGATCCGTAGTATCTCGGATATGTGACCTCTGGTTGACAACAAATTTCTGTAAAAAGTGATAAACAAAAAAAAAGATAAATTGGAAGTGAGTGAATTAATCCCTGAAATAATAGGATGCCCCGGTGGTGCGATTAAAGACTTGTGAATTTTAGGTAAATAATAAAACACCGGTGTGATAGGGTGACTAATAAAGAGAAAACAAAATTTGTCCTTACTTATAATGTTTTTATCTTTAGCCTCGTCTAGTAGTGTTTTTAGTTCTATCTGGAAAGCTGAGGTTGGGTTACCCCCTAGAGTTTGGTAAAAGCAGACATCTTGAAGATGGGTCAAAGACTCTTTAATGTAATCGCTTGTATTCAGGATGACGACTCCACTACCCTTGTCAGCGGGCTTAATAGTGATAGAGTCGTCATCCTGAAGGGCCCTTAAGGCCAGTCTTTCACCATGTGACAAATTTCTTCTTCCCAAACCCCTATTCAGATTGGAATTACATAGGGTTTGGAATTCCTTAAGTGTATTTTTATAAAATAATTGAATACTTGGGCTTTTATGAATCAAAGGATAGAAATTAGACTTGTGTTTGAATATAGTTCTATCTATAGTAGCGAAAGGTCCATTTATATCAAACATTTTAATTTCTTCCTTTCTGTCTCCCCATTCAGCTTGTAAGGTTTCTAATATAGAGAGACATTCCAAATCATGTTTATCCAGAATAATTGGGTCATCGACCTTATCTAGTTTTTCTTTTTTAGTTTTTGAAAAGAAATAGCGCTGTCTGCACAGTGATCTTACATAATGATTGAGTTCTGTAAATAGGTTGAATAAGTTAGGATTTGAACTAGGGGCAAAATTTAGGCCCTTTTGAAGTAAAGATGTTTCAGTATTACTCAAAGGCCTAGTTGATAAATTAAAAATACCTGATTTGTTCAATGAAATCCTGGATGTCTGAGATCTCCTTCCTCCCAATCCCCTCTTTCCCCTAGATCTCTTGTTCTTTTTGGGGTTCTTTCTTGGAGAGGTAGGTAATGGTTGCAGTATGGGAACGTTTTCCAATCCTTCTCTCGATTGGGAAAATCCCGTTGATAGGTCTGGTTCAATCTATTTTTTGGTCTTGCTCCTGGATCCAGAGGGGATCTAATGGGAGCTAAGACATTTCTATCCGTATTAATCGGTTCATTAATAGATTTGGGGTTGGTATTAATCCTATCTTTGATTAGAAGAATGTTTCTGTCTAAAGTGTAGTTTTTTCTGATATTTACTCGTGTGAGACTGTGGATAGTTCTCGTCTCTTAAAAGCTTTTGCTTTTTCTTTGCTATAAGTTCTTTCTCATATAATGTAATTGTCTGGTTTAGTTCCAATTTCCTTCTATTAAAGTCTAGATCATCCTTAAATTGTAATAACCCCTTATGACTCTGTTCAATCTCTTCCTTTCTCTATATCTGATGAGTGATTTGATCAGAGAAACAGAACACCATTTTAGGGCCAGATCCCATTCTTTAGTTAATTCCAAATCATTATTAATAGATACGTGTTTCTTAATCTGCAGACCTTTGGGTATACTATCCATTCAATATATTTGGATAGGAAAACACTATCTAGCCAATGCCTACTGGTGTTCTATGGCCGTTATATAGATAATCTATTTTTTATTTGTGATGGGGATATTTCTTCTGCTTTGACTTTCACTAATTTTTTGAACACTAACACTATGAATTTACATTTCACTTCACACTTTAGTCAGATGTCTATTAATTTTTTGGACGTCACTTGGTCAGTGATAGAGGATAATGTCATCTCGACTCTTTATACCAAAGAAGTAGATTCTAGCTCGTACCTCCATTATCAGAGTGGACATTATCGTCCATGGATTGATAACATCCCTAAGAGCCAAATGGGTAGAGTTAGACAAAATTGTACAAGAGATAAAGACTTTTACCTACATGCTGATAAACTGAAAGAACATTTCTTGAGCAGAGGTTACCCCCTGGAGTTGGTAGAGAGTGCTTTAGTCCATGCTGATCAGGCATACAAATCCCAGTCCAACAATACAAATACTCATATCAGTGCTAATGTTCATCCTATCGGGGTTCTAGAAAATAAAGATATGACTACTGATGTATCTATAGGGGCAATGAATAAATCCAATATAAAAAAGACACTTCTTTACTTTTTATCTCTCAATTCAATAATGAGTCAAACAAAATTAAAGCTATTATTACTAAAAATGACAAAACTTTATTACATGATCCAATACTTTCGCTTAACATCACTCCAAAACCAACTATTGTATTTAAAAAGAATAGAAATTTTAAAAGTTTTCTAGTTGCAAGCACTTTCTCTAATTGTACTCAGAAAAATACATGCAGGAAAAATACAACAATATATGTATATGTAAAAAATATATCAATGGCAAAGATGAATCAATACAATATGGTGAGTGCAAAAACCACTGTATAACCTACTGTACGCCTTTTGGTAATCCGTGCAAAATCAATATGAGAGATCGTGCGTTGATCTATTGATATATTACAATATAAGGGGTTAGGTCATGTGCCATATATGAGTGATCCCCATTGCCAGCCAAGCCAGTCACCACCGTACCATCGCAGCATCACCCCGGGCCACGTACACCATCAAGAACCAGGACGCTTGAACACTTCATTGAGGTATCTGCTATTGAGAATAGCGGGACGCCGCTATATCTCATTTTCTTAGACATTGTATACACCCACACGATATATTTTTGCTTTGTTTGGAGTACTGTGTAATGAAAGCTACTTGGTCATTCATGTTTGATTTCACCTCTTTGGTTACCAATATATCTACTCTGTGGTAGGTGTGTACTGCTTCCAATGATTGTTTAACTAGTACTGGTGCATAGTTTTTCTCCATGAATTGTTTTGATAATTCATCACTTTGTTTGAGGAAATCTATTGGCCTGGATCAATTCCTTTTGAGCCTTAGAAATTGTCCTTTAGGTATGGCTTTCAACCAATTGGGATGGTGCCAACTGGTCGAAAGAATAAAACTATTCACGTCTACTAATTTCTTGTGTGTATTGGTATGTACTTGACCCTCATGTATGAATATATTTAGATCTAGAAACACAACCTGGGTTCTACTATAGTTAGCTGTGAAGACTATATTGTTTGAGTTATTATTGATGTTTTTGAGAAATGTTTTCAAGGTGTTTTCTTCCCCTTTCCATATAAAGAATACATCGTCTATGTATCTTCTCCAGAGCACGAGATTTGCCCCAACCTCTTCAGAATTCCAGATGTTATGCTCCTCCTACCAACTCATGAAGAGGTTGGCATAGCTTGGGGCAAATTTCGTGCCCATAGCTGTGCCAGTTGTCTGTAAGAAGTATTCATTGTTATACCAAATGTAATTGTGTTTTAAGATGAATTCTATACTATCCAGAATGAACTCAATCTGTTGTTGTGGTAGGTCAAGATCTTTGTTTAGGTGAAAACGGATACTTTCAATGCCCTGCTCATGATTAATGATAGAGTATAGTGAAGTTACATCTGTGGTAACTAACCAGTATTCCTTGTTCCATTGTACTTCTTGTAGGAGATTCAGAATTTGTGTGGTGTCCCGTAAATATGCTTTTTGTTTTTGAACATATGGTTGCAGAATGTGGTCTAGATACTCTGACAGATTGGCAGTAAGCGATCCTATCCCAGATACAATGGGTCTACCTGGGGGTTGTTTCGGGTTTTTATGGATCTTGGGTAAGTAGTAAAAGACGGGAATGATCGGGTGGTTTGTTTCTATGAATTTATGCTCTGATTTTGTAAGAATTCCTTTCCTGTACCCTAGCTGTATGTGTTGGTCTAATTTTCTTTTGAATGATACTGTAGGGTTATGGTTCAGCTTCATATATGGGGTAGTATCCCCTAGTAGTCTGATGGCTTCAGTGTGATAGTCTTCTTTATTAAGAATCACTATTCCTCCCCCCTTGTCGGCTGGTTTGATAATGATCGAGTTGGTTCTTTGTAAATTTTGTAACGTGTCACGTTCCTTTCTGGAGAGATTGTTTAGTTTATTTTTGCTCGTCTCTATTCTCTCAATGTCTCTTTCTACCATATGTGTAAATGCCTCTATTTGTGATCCTTTCAGATGACTTGGGTAAAAGTTGGATTGTGGTTTTAAGTTCATATGTTTAAATGCATCTGTATTTGATCCTAATGTGTTCTTAATTTCTGCTGGGGTAGTGGACATAAAGTGTTTCTTTAGTGTGAGTTTCCGTATGAATTTATGTAGATCCACATACGTTTGAAATTTGTTGATATTGTTGGTTGGAGCAAATTTCAAGCCTTTGTCTAATAGTTTTAGATGATCCTCTGTGAGTATGGTGTTACTTAGATTAAATACTCCCTGTCCTAATTCTCCTTGTTTTTGTTTATTCATGATTCTAATCTTGTTTTTTTCTCCTCCCCTACATCCCTGTCTAGTTTGTCTAGTTTCCTTTTGGTGGCTTTGGGGTTTGCGGGGTGCGGTGCCGTGATTGTCATGGTTGGTGAGGTTGGGACTAAGTCTAAAAAAGATTCCTGTTTGTGGGAAGTGCATGGCAACGGGGAATTATGTAGATTACTAGTAGTTATATTGTTTATGTCTTCGTTTGACAGTGTGATGTCCTCTCTTAGTGTTAATCTATTTGTAGGGGATGATTCATTGATGTTACTGAGAGTCCAACCTATGTCCAATGACTATCTAGCTAATGCATCATATTTGGGATCATCTATCTCATGAACAGAGAATGAGTATTTGGATTCATCCTCCTACACTATATGTAGATATTGCAAAAGATTGGTTCAAATCAAATTCTAAATTGTCTTCTTCAGATGTTTTTTTGTGTAATCTGGTTATATATTGTTGGTAAGTTAAGTTAAGTTTCTTATAAATCGGACTGTGTTTAGTGTTAGGTGATCTTTGTTTTTCTGTTTATTGTGTATTTTGCTGATTCCAAATTTGTCCCTCAGAATTTTTCCTTTTTTTGTTTCTATTATATTATTTTCCCCTTTTTGGATCCTTTTGAGTGTGAGGTCAGAGAGGGTAATAAATTCAGGATCTAGTTTATATGGCTCTAACTTTTGGTCTAGTTGCTTGATTTCAGTATCTAATTTATCTAACTCCTCAGTGTGGTGATTTATCAGGAGTTGTATTAGATTAAATGAGCATTCATGAAGGATGTTAATCTATTTAGTCATGAAATTATTGTCTTCCTGATTGTGTGTTGGTACCTTTTTTATGTTTAAACCCTTTGGTATTAATTTATTTTCTGTGTACCATATAAGGGTGTGTGTATCCCACCATAGACATGTCTCTTTCGTGATCAATTTTTCTAGTTGAAGAAAAATGTCACAGAAATTACTCGTGGTGTGTTTCGCAGTGATTGTATTTGATAATGATGCAAAGGCTGTATGCGCCCTGCTAGCCCTATGAGTCCTGATGTCTAGAAGTCCCATTTACCACTGTCTGCTGCTGGACCTTCGTCAGTAAAGCATATAATGATTTTGCAGTGGACCTGCGCACTTAGTGTAAATGGTACAACAACTTTGTGTGCTGCTGCACTAATGTATGTCTGACATCATCCATATAATGATACAAGAAAAAAGTAGGTTCAAGTGCTGCGCACAACTTATATCTTCTTAGGACTAGAAGGGCTAAGGATATATTAAATGTATTTTAGTGGATGTAGTAGAGACCCTACCTGACCAATCTAATAAACATATATAATGTGTGGGAAGTGATGCTGACCACAATGACTACACCCACCTCACACACTTTCTTAACTCACACAACTTATTGGGACCCACTTCAGTCCGGCTTTCGTTCCCAACACTCCACAGAGACAGCAATGACTAAAGTAGTAAATGATCTGGTCACAGCCAAGGCTAAAGGCCATTACTCACTCCTAATTCTTCTAGATCTCTCTGCTGCTTTAGACACTATTGACCACTCTCTTCTCGTACAAACACTACAATCCCTAGGTCTTAAGGACACAGCTCTTTCTTGGTTTTCTTCCTACCTATCTGATCACTCTTTTACTGTTCGTTTTTCTGATTCTGCCTCCTCTTCGCTACCTCTATCAGTTGGAGTACCGCAAGGCTCTGTCTTAGTTCCTCTGCTATTCTCAATCTATACCACCTCTCTTGGCAAACTAATCCGCTCTTTTGGATTTCAGTACCGTCTGTATGTGGATGATACTCAAATCTACCTATCCTCTCCAGATTTATCACCATCTGTATTGGTCTGTGTCACTGAATGTCTTTCTGCCATTTCATCTTGGATGTCATCTCGCCACCTGAAATTTAATAGTTCTAAAACAGAATTAATTCTATTTCCACCAGCCAATAACAGTTACCAACCTGATCTCTCTATCACTGTTGATAACTCGACCATCCACCCCTCCCCACAAGCTCGCTGCCTTGGTGTCATCCTTGACCCTGAACTTTCCTTTGTTCCCCACATTCCATTCGTCTCAAAATCATGTCACATACATTTAAAAAACATATCCAAAATTCGACCATATCGCACACAAGACACTGCAAAAACTCTAATCCATGCACTTATTATTTCCACATTGACTATTGCAATAGCCTCCTTACTGGTCTTCCCAAAAACAGGCTATCACCATTACAATCCATTATGAATGCAGCTACAAGGCGTATCTTCCTTGCGAAATGTTCTTCGTCTGCTGCCCCGCTCTGTCAGTGCCTCCATTGGTTGCCGGTTTTCTACCGTATTCAATACAAAATACTTTCACTTACACATAAGGCTATTAACCAAACCACACCAACATACATCTCTTCACTCATCTCAAAATATCTCCCAACCTGACCTCTCCGCTCAGCACAAGATCTGCGTCTCTCATCCCCATGCATTACTTGCTCCCATTCACGGTTACATGACTTTCTTCATGCTGCACCCACTCTATGGAATTAACTACCTCGCACAATAAGACTTTCCTCTAGTCTCCAATCCTTGAAGCGTTCCCTGAAAACTCACCTCTTCAGGCAAGCTTATCAGATCCCAGAGCCTCCCACATAACCTTCATAGCTTCCATATCTAATTACACCCCTTTTACAGTCCACACACAATCTCACACATCGTCTTTCTCTCACATCCTCATGACATTTGGTCGACATTCCTGTGTGACTGGATCATGCAGCCAACCAAGAAACTGTGCATTCTGACTGGACCAAAATGCAATATATAGCACCTATCCTTGTGTATCAATGTGTCTTTCTCTATAGATTGTAAGCTTGAGAGCAGGGTCTTCCTACCTATATATCTGTCTGTTATTACCCAGTTTTGTTCTATTAATGCTTACAATTGTAAAGCACAACGGAATATGCTGCACTATTTAAGAAACTGTTTATAAATAAATAAATAAATAAATAATAAGTGCATAATTTTAACTTTAACCAAATGTTGGCTTTAAACCAGCGTTATTAGATTTTATCTTCTGATGTTATCGATTGTGAACTGACCCCACCGTTCTCCATCTGCAGGTATATCTAAAACCAAACATTGCTGGAAGTATATACTGATGTGTGCAGTTATCTACTGATTACTATATATATCTAATACCCAACATTGCTGGAAGTATATACTGATTTATATATATATTAGAGATGAGCGGTTCGGATTCTGTGGAATCCGAACCGCTCCGAACATTGGGGATCCGAGTCCACCCGAACCCTGTTCGGGTGTTCACCGCCTGACTCGGATCCCCGTTCGGGGCCGAACGGCGGCCGCCTGATGTCGGATTCTCACTAGAGAATCCGACATCAGGTCTCCTCGCGTGTAGGGCAGAGCGCAGTGATAGCGCTCTGCCCTACACAGACACAGACACACAGCCGCCAGCGGCAGCTGTGTGTTTGTTACAGCAGCCAATGAGAGTCACACAGACTCTCATTGGCTGCTGCACGGAGGGAGCCGGCTGGAGCTCACACATGAGCTCCGTCTTCCGGCTCCCTCCTCAGCGTGTGACAGAGCGGACGGCGCGGGAGCGGGGATACAGGTAAGTTTTATTTTTTTTATTTTTTTACTTGTCAAAGGTCCGGGGGCGCTACTGGGGGGGGGGTCTGCACTACTGGGGGGGTCTGCTACTGGGGGGGGGCTATACTACTGGGGGGGCCATACTACAGAGGGGCCTGCTACTGGGGGGGCTATACTACTGGGGGGGGTCTGCACTACTGGGGGGGGTCTGCTACTGGGGGAGGCAATACTACTGGGGGGGCCATACTACAGAGGGGCCTGCTACTGGGGGGGCTATACTACTGGGGGGGGGTCTGCTACTGGGGGGCCATACTACTGGGGGGGATCTGCACTATTGGGGGGCCATACTACAGAGGGGCCTGCTACTGGGGGGGGGCTATACTACTGGGGGGGTCTGCACTACTGGGGGGGGTCTGCTACTGGGCAGGGCTATACTACTGGGGGGCCATACTACAGAGGGGCCTGCTACTGGGGGGGGCTATACTACTGGGGGGGGTCTGCTACTGGGGGGGCCATACTACTGAGGGGCCTGCTACTGGGGGGGCCATACTACTGGGGGGGCCTACTACAGGGGGGGCCATACTACAGGGGGGGCCCATACTACAGGGGGGGCTACTACTGGAGCAGCCTACTACTGGGGGGGCCTGCTACTGGGGGAGCCATACTACTGGGGGAGCCATACTACAGGGGGGGCCCATACTACAGGGGGGCTACTACTGGAGCAGCCTACTACTGGGGGGGCCTGCTACTGGGGGAGCCATACTACTGGGGGAGCCATACTACTGGGGGGGCATACTACTGGGTGGCATGCTAATGGGGGGCATACTACTGGGGGGGCCTGCTAATGGGGGACATACTACTGGGGGGGCCTGCTAATGGGGGGCATACTACTGGGGAGCATTCAACTGGGGGCACTGCATAGTGGACCGTACTACTAAGGGGACTGCATAGGGGGCACCACTGCTGGGGGACATTGTGTAAGGGACACCGCTACTGTGGGCATTGTGTAAAAGGGTCACTACTGTGGGCATTGTGTAAAAGGGGCACTACTGTGTGTCGTAACATAAATAAGAGACACTACTTTATGGTGTAATGTGAATCAGGCCCTATGTGCGGTGTAATGCTAATAAGATTGTGCACTGTGACTCCTAGGGCCGTAGCCCACTTTGTAAACAAGTACTGTGACTCTGCTGGCCGTACCCCACTGGGTGGGTGCACTACTTTTCATTTCTGCCACTGCTGTGTGGCAATGTGTCATAGATGTGCTTTATACTGTGGTGTCTGTGTCGTTGTGCCGCTGCTTTGTCGCTTAGTAACCAGTCAGCTCACTGCAACCTTTGGCCAATAATGTTGAAAACAATATTATAAGCTGTGATATGGTCTAAATTGACTGGAAATTAATGTTATTGAGGTTAATAATACTCTAGGAAGAAAAAAAAGACCAATTTATGTGATTTTAGCTTTTTTTGTCAATTTTTGTAAAAAAATCCAAATCCAAATCCAAATCCAAATCCAAAGCCAGTCACCGCAGTTTGGCAAATCCAAATCCAAATCCAAAGCCGGACGACGAATTAGAACCAAATCCAAATCCAAATCCGGCAAAAATGGTCCGGCGCACATCCCTAATATATATCTAATACCAAACATTGCTGGAAGTATATACTGATGTGTGCAGTTATCTACTGATTACTATATATATCTAATACCCAACATTGCTGGAAGTATATACTGATGTGTGCAGTTATCTACTGATTACTATTAGGGGTGAGCGGGTTCGGATTTCTGAAATCCGAACCCCCCCGAGCCCCCCCGATCCGAGTCCGATCCGAGTCAGGCTGGACTTTTCCCGCCTGACTCGGATCTGACATCGAGGCAAAACGTCATCATCCCGCCTTCCGAGTCTCGCGGGTTTTGGATCCTATATAAGGTACCCGCGTCGGCGCCATTTTCTCACTCGGCTGTGGACAGTGAAGAGGGAGGGTGGGAGTTAGTGCTGTGTAGTGTAGTGTAGTGTAGTGCTGCTGTTGTCCACTACTTCAAAGTCCATAGGGGCTGGCTGTGTTGTGCTGTGCTGCTGTTGTTAATAGGGGCTGTGTCCACTACTTCAAAGTCCATAGGGGCTGGCTGGACTGTGTTGTGCAGTCAGTTCCAAAGTCCTGTGCAGTGTCCCAGTCCTAAAGGGGTGCTGTAGTGTTGTCCAGGGGGTGCTCTGTCCATCAGGGGTGCTCCCCCCAAGTGCTAAAAAAATAATATATTTTCTGTGTTTGTGAATTGTGTGCGCAGTAGCCGCACGTGCATCAACAAAGTAGTGCCAAGCGTGCGCCTGTGTCATAAGTAAAGGGCCGGCTGGCTTGACCGTTAAGGGTGCTGTAACCCCCGAAAGTACACTCCAGTCCAAACCAAAAAAAAAATTATTTTCTGTGTTTGTGAATTGTGTGCGCAGTAGCCGCACGTGCATCAACAAAGTAGTGCCAAGCGTGCGCCTGTGTCATAAGTAAAGGGCCGACTGGCTTGACCGTTAAGGGTGCTGTAACCCCCGAAAGTACACTCCAGTCCAAACCTAAAAAAAAATTATTTTCTGTGTTTGTGAATTGTGTGCGCAGTAGCCGCACGTGCATCAACAAAGTAGTGCCAAGCGTGCGCCTGTGTCATAAGTAAAGGGCCGGCTGGCTTGACCGTTAAAGGGTGCTGTAACCCCCGAAAGTACACTCCAGTCCAAACCAAAAAAAAATTATTTTCTGTGTTTGTGAATTGTGTGCGCAGTAGCCGCACGTGCATCAACAAAGTAGTGCCAAGCGTGCGCCTGTGTCATAAGTAAAGGGCCGGCTGGCTTGACCGTTAAAGGGTGCTGTAACCCCCGAAAGTACACTCCAGTCCAAACCAAAAAAAAATTATTTTCTGTGTTTGTGAATTGTGTGCGCAGTAGCCGCACGTGCATCAACAAAGTAGTGCCAAGCGTGCGCCTGTGTCATAAGTAAAGGGCCGGCTGGCTTGACCGTTAAGGGTGCTGTAACCCCCGAAAGTACACTCCAGTCCAAACCTAAAAAAAAATTATTTTCTGTGTTTGTGAATTGTGTGCGCAGTAGCCGCACGTGCATCAACAAAGTAGTGCCAAGAGTGCGCCTGTGTCATAAGTAAAGGGCCGGCTGGCTTGACCGTTAAAGGGTGCTGTAACCCCCGAAAGTACACTCCAGTCCAAACCAAAAAAAAATTATTTTCTGTGTTTGTGAATTGTGTGCGCAGTAGCCGCACGTGCATCAACAAAGTAGTGCCAAGCGTGCGCCTGTGTCATAAGTAAAGGGCCGGCTGGCTTGACCGTTAAAGGGTGCTGTAACCCCTGAAAGTACACTCCAGTCCAAACCAAAAAAAAATTATTTTCTGTGTTTGTGAATTGTGTGCGCAGTAGCCGCACGTGCATCAACAAAGTAGTGCCAAGCGTGCGCCTGTGTCATAAGTAAAGGGCCGGCTGGCTTGACCGTTAAGGGTGCTGTAACTCCCGAAAGTACACTCCAGTCCAAACCAAAAAAAAAATTATTTTCTGTGTTTGTGAATTGTGTGCGCAGTAGCCGCACGTGCATCAACAAAGTAGTGCCAAGCGTGCGCCTGTGTCATAAGTAAAGGGCCGGCTGGCTTGACCGTTAAGGGTGCTGTAACCCCCGAAAGTACACTCCAGTCCAAACCAAAAAAAAAATTATTTTCTGTGTTTGTGAATTGTGTGCGCAGTAGCCGCACGTGCATCAACAAAGTAGTGCCAAGCGTGCGCCTGTGTCATAAGTAAAGGGCCGGCTGGCTTGACCGTTAAGGGTGCTGTAACCCCCGAAAGTACACTCCAGTCCAAACCTAAAAAAAAATTATTTTCTGTGTTTGTGAATTGTGTGCGCAGTAGCCGCACGTGCATCAACAAAGTAGTGCCAAGCGTGCGCCTGTGTCATAAGTAAAGGGCCGGCTGGCTTGACCGTTAAAGGGTGCTGTAACCCCCGAAAGTACACTCCAGTCCAAACCAAAAAAAAATTATTTTCTGTGTTTGTGAATTGTGTGCGCAGTAGCCGCACGTGCATCAACAAAGTAGTGCCAAGCGTGCGCCTGTGTCATAAGTAAAGGGCCGGCTGGCTTGACCGTTAAAGGGTGCTGTAACCCCCAAAGTACACTCCAGTCCAAACCAAAAAAAAATTATTTTCTGTGTTTGTGAATTGTGTGCGCAGTAGCCGCACGTGCATCAACAAAGTAGTGCCAAGAGTGCGCCTGTGTCATAAGTAAAGGGCCGGCTGGCTTGACCGTTAAAGGGTGCTGTAACCCACAAAGTACACTCCAGTCCGAACCAAAAAAAAATTTATTTTCTGTGTTTAGCCGCACGTATATATCAAATCGATATAACATAAATGGAGGACCAAACTTTCTCCGATAAAAATAAAATAGAGAAAGATCAAGAACCACTTCCTCCTAGTGCTGAAGCTGCTGCCACTAGTCATGACATAGACGATAACATGCCATCAACGTCGTCTGCCAAGGCCGATGCCCAATGTCATAGTAGAGGGCACATACAATCCCAAATGGCAAAGTTCAGGAAAATGACCTTGAAAAAGACATTTAAATCAGCTGAAGAGAAACGTAAACTTGCCAATATGCCATTTACGACACGGAGTGGCAAGGAACGGCTAAGGTCGATCCCTAGTATGTTCATGACTAGTGGTTCAGCTTCACATGACGATGGAAGCACTCCTCCCACTAAAAAAATCAAAAGAGTTAAGCTGGCAAAAGCACAGCGAAGAACTGTGCTTTCTAAGAAGATATCACAAATCCCCAAAGAGAGTCCAAGTGTGGTGGTGGTTGACCTTCCCAGCACTGGACGGGAAGAGGTGGCTCTTTCCACCATTTGCACGCCCCCTGCAAGTGCTGAAAGGAGCACCCACAGTCCACTTGCTGATATGCAAATTGAAGATGTCACTGTTGAAGTACAACAGGATGAGGATACTGGTGTAGCTGGCGCTGAGGAGGAAGTTGGCGAGGAGGATTCTGATGGTGATGTGGTTTGTTTAAATCAGGCTCCGGGGGAGACAGTTGTTGTCCGTGGGATGAAAAAGCCCATCACGGTCATGCCTGGGCAGAAGACCAAACATTCCACCTCTTTGGTCTGGCAATATTTCTATCCAAATCCGGACAACAACTGTCTTGCCATATGTACCATATGTAAAGGTGAAATAAGTAGGGGTAGGGACGTCAACCACCTAGGAACATCCTCCCTTATACGGCACCTGCAGCGCGTTCATAAAAAGTTACTGTCAAGTTCAGAAACTTTGGCTCAGACCGTAAGCAGTCCAGGGACACCTAAATCCCGTTGTCCTGTTGTATCCAAGCGCCTGCAAACCACACCGTCAACTCCCTCCTCGTCAATTTCCTCCTTAGTCAGGATCGGAAGTAGTCCTGCAGGCCATATCACTGGCATGACTGACTCTCCTATCCGGGATTCCTCCGGAGGATCCTGCATTGCTACGCCTACTGCTGCCGCTGCTGCTGTTGCTGCTGCTGCTGGGAGTCGTTCATCATCCCAGAGAGGAAGTAGGAACACCACTACTTTTACTAAACAATTGACCCTCCAACAGTCCTTAGCGAGGAGGATGAAGTACGACAGCAGTCATCCTGAAGCAAAACGTATAACTGAGGCCTTGACTGCTATGTTGGTGTTAGACGTGCGTCCGGTATCCGCCATTAGTGCAGTGGGATTTAGACAATTGATGGAGGTAGTGTGTCCCCGGTTCCAAATCCCGTCTAGATTCCACTTCACTAGGCAGGCGATACCGAGACTGTACAGAAACGTCAGAAAAAGTGTCCTCAGTGTCCTGAAAAATGCCGTTGTACACAATGTCCACTTAACCACGGACATGTGGACAAGTGGAACAGGGCAGACTAAGGACTATATGACTGTGACAGCCCACTGGGTAGATGTATCACCTTACGCAGCAACAGCAGCAGCGTCACCAGTAGCAGCATCTCAGAAACGCCAGCTCGTTACAAGGCAGGCTACGCTGTGTATCACCGGTTTCAGTAAGAGGCACACCGCCGACAACCTCTTAGAGAAACTGTGGGAAATCATCGCCCAGTGGCTTACCCCACTTAGACTCTCCTGGGGATTTGTGATATCTGACAACGCCACCAATATTGTGCGGGCATTACATCTGGGCAAATTCCAGCACGTCCCATGTTTTGCTCACACAATAAACTTGGTGGTGCAGAATTTTCTGAAAAGCGACAGGGGCGTGCAGGAGACGCTTTGGGTGGCCCGAAAAATTTCTGGCCACTTTCGCCATTCAGCGACTGCGTGCCGAAGACTGGAGCGCCAGCAAACACTCTTGAACCTGCCCCGCCATCACCTGAAGCAAGAGGTTGTGACGCGGTGGAACTCAACCCTCTATATGCTTCAGAGGATGGAGGAGCAGCAAAAGGCCATACAAGCCTATACATCCACCTATGACATAGGCAAAGGAGGGGGTATGCACCTGACTCAAGCGCAGTGGAGAATGATTTCCGTGTTGTGCAAGGTTCTTCAGCCCTTCGAACTTGCCACACGTGAAGTCAGTTCAGACACTGCCAGCTTGAGTCAGGTCATTCCCCTCATCAGGCTTTTGCAGAAGCAGCTGGAGAAAGTGAAGGAGGAGCTAAGACGGAGCGATTCCGCTCGGCATGTGGGACTTGTGGATGAAGCCCTTCATTCGCTTTGCCAGGATTCCAGGGTGGTCAATCTGTTGAAATCAGACCACTACATTTTGGCCACCGTGCTCGATCCTAGGTTTAAAGCCTATGTGGTGTCTCTCTTTCCGGCCGACACAAGCCTGCAGAGGTGCAAAGACCTGCTGGTGAACACACTGTCAGCTGAAGCGGAACGTGACACGTCAACGGCTCCTTCTTCATTTTCTCCCGCAACTGGGGCTGCCAGGAAAAAACTTAGGTATCCTAAGCAACCCGCTGGCGGTGATGCAGGGCAGGCAGGACCAAGTTTGGACATCTGGTCCGGACTGAAGGACCTGGCAACAATTTCTGACATGTCTACTGTCACTGCATATGATACTGTCACCATTGACAGAATGGTGGAGGATTACATCGGTGACAGCATCCAAGTAGGCATGTCAGACAGTCCATACCTGTACTGGCAGGAAAAAGAGGCAATTTGGAGGCCCCTGTACAAACTGGCTCTATTTTACCTGAGTTGCCCCCCCTCCAGTGTGTACTCCGAAAGAGTGTTTAGTGCAGCCGGGAACCTTGTCAGCGAAAGGCGTAGGAGGTTGCTTCCACAGAATGTGGAGAAGATGATGTTCATCAAAATGAATTATCAGCTCTTCCAGGGAGACCAGCCTCCAGAACGTACAGAGGGACCTGTGGTGGTGGATTCAAGTGGGGACGAGTTAATACTTTGTGAGGATGAGGATGTACACACTGAAGAGGGTGAGGAATCGGTGGATGAGGAGGATGAGGATGACATCTTGCCTCCGTAGAGCCAGTTTGTGCAGGGACACATTAATTGCCAGCTTGTTTTGTGGGGGCCCAAACGAACCAATCATTTCAGCCACAGTTGTGTGGCAGACCCTGGCGCTGAAATGATTGATTTGTTAAAGTGTGCATGTCCTGTTTATACAACATAAGGGTGGGTGGGAGGGCCCAAGGACAATTCCATCTTGCACCTCTTTTTTTCTTTGCATTATGTACAGTTTGGGGCCTAGTTTTTCTAACTGCCATCCTGTCTGCCACTGCAGTGTCACTCCTAGATGGGTCACGTGTTTGTGCCGCCCACTCGTGTCGCTTAGCATAGTCATCCAGCTACCTCGGTGCAACCTTTTGGACATAAAAACACTATTGTGAGGTGTGAGGTGTTCAGAATAGACTGGAAATGAGTGGAAATTAAGGTTATTGAGGTTAATAATAGCATAGGAGCAGAAAAACCTACAAATTCTGTGATTTTAGCTGTTTTTATGCTTTTTTTCAAAAAAATACAGATCCAAAACACAAAACCCAGAACCCAAAACACGGAAGGGTGGTTTTGGCAAAACCAATCCAGATCCAAAACACGAAGAAAGATCCAGATCCAAAACCAAAACACAAAACACGAAAAGTGGCCGGTGCACACCCCTAATTACTATATATATCTAATACCCAACATTGCTGGAAGTATATACTGATGTGTGCAGTTATCTACTGATTACTAGGTATATCTAATACCCAACATTGCTGGAAGTATATACTGATGTGTGCAGTTATCTACTGATTACTAGGTATATCTAATACCCAACATTGCTGGAAGTATATACTGATGTGTGCAGTTATCTACTGATTACTATATATATCTAATACCCAACATTGCTGGAAGTATATACTGATGTGTGCAGTTATCTACTGATTACTAGGTATATCTAATACCCAACATTGCTGGAAGTATATACTGATGTGTGCAGTTATCTACTGATTACTAGGTATATCTAATACCCAACATTGCTGGAAGTATATACTGATGTGTGCAGTTATCTACTGATTACTAGGTATATCTAATACCCAACATTGCTGGAAGTATATACTGATGTGTGCAGTTATCTACTGATTACTAGGTATATCTAATACCCAACATTGCTGGAAGTATATACTGATGTGTGCAGTTATCTACTGATTACTAGATATATCTAATACCCAACATTGCTGGAAGTATATACTGATGTGTGCAGTTATCTACTGATTACTATATATATCTAATACCCAACTTTGCTGGAAGTATATACTGATGTGTGCAGTTATCTACTGATTACTAGATATATCTAATACCAAACATTGCTGGAAGTATATACTGATGTGTGCAGTTATCTACTGATTACTAGGTATATCTAATACCCAACATTGCTGGAAGTATATACTGATGTGTGCAGTTATCTACTGATTACTATATATATCTAATACCCAACATTGCTGGAAGTATATACTGATGTGTGCAGTTATCTACTGATTACTATATATATCTAATACCCAACATTGCTGGAAGTATATACTGATGTGTGCAGTTATCTACTGATTACTATATATATCTAATACCTAACATTGCTGGAAGTATATACTGATGTGTGCAGTTATCTACTGATTACTATATATATCTAATACCTAACATTGCTGGAAGTATATACTGATGTGTGCAGTTATCTACTGATTACTATATATATCTAATACCAAACATTGCTGGAAGTATATACTGATGTGTGCAGTTATCTACTGATTACTACAATATATCTAATACCCAACATTGCTGGAAGTATATACTGATGTGTGCAGTTATCTACTGATTACTATTAGGGGTGTGCACCGGCCACTTTTCGTGTTTTGTGTTTTGGTTTTGGATCTGGATCTTTCTTCGTGTTTTGGATCTGGATTGGTTTTGCCAAAACCACCCTTCCGTGTTTTGGGTTCTGGGTTTTGTGTTTTGGATCTGTATTTTTTTGAAAAAAAGCATAAAAACAGCTAAAATCACAGAATTTGTAGGTTTTTCTGCTCCTATGCTATTATTAACCTCAATAACCTTAATTTCCACTCATTTCCAGTCTATTCTGAACACCTCACACCTCACAATAGTGTTTTTATGTCCAAAAGGTTGCACCGAGGTAGCTGGATGACTATGCTAAGCGACACGAGTGGGCGGCACAAACACGTGACCCATCTAGGAGTGACACTGCAGTGGCAGACAGGATGGCAGTTAGAAAAACTAGGCCCCAAACTGTACATAATGCAAAGAAAAAAAGAGGTGCAAGATGGAATTGTCCTTGGGCCCTCCCACCCACCCTTATGTTGTATAAACAGGACATGCACACTTTAACAAATCAATCATTTCAGCGCCAGGGTCTGCCACACAACTGTGGCTGAAATGATTGGTTCGTTTGGGCCCCCACAAAACAAGCTGGCAATTAATGTGTCCCTGCACAAACTGGCTCTACGGAGGCAAGATGTCATCCTCATCCTCCTCATCCACCGATTCCTCACCCTCTTCAGTGTGTACATCCTCATCCTCACAAAGTATTAACTCGTCCCCACTTGAATCCACCACCACAGGTCCCTCTGTATGTTCTGGAGGCTGGTCTCCCTGGAAGAGCTGATAATTCATTTTGATGAACATCATCTTCTCCACATTCTGTGGAAGCAACCTCCTACGCCTTTCGCTGACAAGGTTCCCGGCTGCACTAAACACTCTTTCGGAGTACACACTGGAGGGGGGGCAACTCAGGTAAAATAGAGCCAGTTTGTACAGGGGCCTCCAAATTGCCTCTTTTTCCTGCCAGTACAGGTATGGACTGTCTGACATGCCTACTTGGATGCTGTCACCGATGTAATCCTCCACCATTCTGTCAATGGTGACAGTATCATATGCAGTGACAGTAGACATGTCAGAAATTGTTGCCAGGTCCTTCAGTCCGGACCAGATGTCCAAACTTGGTCCTGCCTGCCCTGCATCACCGCCAGCGGGTTGCTTAGGATACCTAAGTTTTTTCCTGGCAGCCCCAGTTGCGGGAGAAAATGAAGAAGGAGCCGTTGACGTGTCACGTTCCGCTTCAGCTGACAGTGTGTTCACCAGCAGGTCTTTGCACCTCTGCAGGCTTGTGTCGGCCGGAAAGAGAGACACCACATAGGCTTTAAACCTAGGATCGAGCACGGTGGCCAAAATGTAGTGGTCTGATTTCAACAGATTGACCACCCTGGAATCCTGGCAAAGCGAATGAAGGGCTTCATCCACAAGTCCCACATGCCGAGCGGAATCGCTCCGTCTTAGCTCCTCCTTCACTTTCTCCAGCTGCTTCTGCAAAAGCCTGATGAGGGGAATGACCTGACTCAAGCTGGCAGTGTCTGAACTGACTTCACGTGTGGCAAGTTCGAAGGGCTGAAGAACCTTGCACAACACGGAAATCATTCTCCACTGCGCTTGAGTCAGGTGCATACCCCCTCCTTTGCCTATGTCATAGGTGGATGTATAGGCTTGTATGGCCTTTTGCTGCTCCTCCATCCTCTGAAGCATATAGAGGGTTGAGTTCCACCGCGTCACAACCTCTTGCTTCAGGTGATGGCGGGGCAGGTTCAAGAGTGTTTGCTGGCGCTCCAGTCTTCGGCACGCAGTCGCTGAATGGCGAAAGTGGCCAGAAATTTTTCGGGCCACCCAAAGCGTCTCCTGCACGCCCCTGTCGCTTTTCAGAAAATTCTGCACCACCAAGTTTATTGTGTGAGCAAAACATGGGACGTGCTGGAATTTGCCCAGATGTAATGCCCGCACAATATTGGTGGCGTTGTCAGATATCACAAATCCCCAGGAGAGTCTAAGTGGGGTAAGCCACTGGGCGATGATTTCCCTCAGTTTCTCTAAGAGGTTGTCGGCGGTGTGCCTCTTACTGAAACCGGTGATACACAGCGTAGCCTGCCTTGTAACGAGCTGGCGTTTCTGAGATGCTGCTACTGGTGACGCTGCTGCTGTTGCTGCGTAAGGTGATACATCTACCCAGTGGGCTGTCACAGTCATATAGTCCTTAGTCTGCCCTGTTCCACTTGTCCACATGTCCGTGGTTAAGTGGACATTGTGTACAACGGCATTTTTCAGGACACTGAGGACACTTTTTCTGACGTTTCTGTACAGTCTCGGTATCGCCTGCCTAGTGAAGTGGAATCTAGACGGGATTTGGAACCGGGGACACACTACCTCCATCAATTGTCTAAATCCCACTGCACTAATGGCGGATACCGGACGCACATCTAACACCAACATAGCAGTCAAGGCCTCAGTTATACGTTTTGCTTCAGGATGACTGCTGTCGTACTTCATCCTCCTCGCTAAGGACTGTTGGAGGGTCAATTGTTTAGTAAAAGTAGTGGTGTTCCTACTTCCTCTCTGGGATGATGAACGACTCCCAGCAGCAGCAGCAACAGCAGCAGCGGCAGCAGTAGGCGTAGCAATGCAGGATCCTCCGGAGGAATCCCGGATAGGAGAGTCAGTCATGCCAGTGATATGGCCTGCAGGACTACTTCCGATCCTGACTAAGGAGGAAATTGACGAGGAGGGAGTTGACGGTGTGGTTTGCAGGCGCTTGGATACAACAGGACAACGGGATTTAGGTGTCCCTGGACTGCTTACGGTCTGAGCCAAAGTTTCTGAACTTGACAGTAACTTTTTATGAACGCGCTGCAGGTGCCGTATAAGGGAGGATGTTCCTAGGTGGTTGACGTCCCTACCCCTACTTATTTCACCTTTACATATGGTACATATGGCAAGACAGTTGTTGTCCGGATTTGGATAGAAATATTGCCAGACCAAAGAGGTGGAATGTTTGGTCTTCTGCCCAGGCATGACCGTGATGGGCTTTTTCATCCCACGGACAACAACTGTCTCCCCCGGAGCCTGATTTAAACAAACCACATCACCATCAGAATCCTCCTCGCCAACTTCCTCCTCAGCGCCAGCTACACCAGTATCCTCATCCTGTTGTACTTCAACAGTGACATCTTCAATTTGCATATCAGCAAGTGGACTGTGGGTGCTCCTTTCAGCACTTGCAGGGGGCGTGCAAATGGTGGAAAGAGCCACCTCTTCCCGTCCAGTGCTGGGAAGGTCAGGCATCGCAACCACCACCACACTTGGACTCTCCTTGGGGATTTGTGATATCTTCTTAGAAAGCACAGTTCTTCGCTGTGCTTTTGCCAGCTTAACTCTTTTGATTTTTTTAGTGGGAGGAGTGCTTCCATCGTCATGTGAAGCTGAACCACTAGTCATGAACATACTAGGGATCGACCTTAGCCGTTCCTTGCCACTCCGTGTCGTAAATGGCATATTGGCAAGTTTACGTTTCTCTTCAGCTGATTTAAATGTCTTTTTCAAGGTCATTTTCCTGAACTTTGCCATTTGGGATTGTATGTGCCCTCTACTATGACATTGGGCATCGGCCTTGGCAGACGACGTTGATGGCATGTTATCGTCTATGTCATGACTAGTGGCAGCAGCTTCAGCACTAGGAGGAAGTGGTTCTTGATCTTTCTCTATTTTATTTTTATCGGAGAAAGTTTGGTCCTCCATTTATGTTATATCGATTTGATATATACGTGCGGCTAAACACAGAAAATAATTTTTTTTTTGGTTTGGACTGGAGTGTACTTTGTGGGTTACAGCACCCTTTAACGGTCAAGCCAGCCGGCCCTTTACTTATGACACAGGCGCACTCTTGGCACTACTTTGTTGATGCACGTGCGGCTACTGCGCACACAATTCACAAACACAGAAAATAATTTTTTTTTGGTTTGGACTGGAGTGTACTTTGGGGGTTACAGCACCCTTTAACGGTCAAGCCAGCCGGCCCTTTACTTATGACACAGGCGCACGCTTGGCACTACTTTGTTGATGCACGTGCGGCTACTGCGCACACAATTCACAAACACAGAAAATAATTTTTTTTTGGTTTGGACTGGAGTGCACTTTCGGGGGTTACAGCACCCTTTAACGGTCAAGCCAGCCGGCCCTTTACTTATGACACAGGCGCACGCTTGGCACTACTTTGTTGATGCACGTGCGGCTACTGCGCACACAATTCACAAACACAGAAAATAATTTTTTTTTGGTTTGGACTGGAGTGTACTTTCGGGGGTTACAGCACCCTTTAACGGTCAAGCCAGCCGGCCCTTTACTTATGACACAGGCGCACGCTTGGCACTACTTTGTTGATGCACGTGCGGCTACTGCACACACAATTCACAAACACAGAAAATAATTTTTTTTTGGTTTGGACTGGAGTGTACTTTCGGGGGTTACAGCACCCTTTAACGGTCAAGCCAGCCGGCCCTTTACTTATGACACAGGCGCACGCTTGGCACTACTTTGTTGATGCACGTGCGGCTACTGCGCACACAATTCACAAACACAGAAAATAATTTTTTTTTTGGTTTGGACTGGAGTGTACTTTCGGGGGTTACAGCACCCTTAACGATCAAGCCAGCCGGCCCTTTACTTATGACACAGGCGCACGCTTGGCACTACTTTGTTGATGCACGTGCGGCTACTGCGCACACAATTCACAAACACAGAAAATAATTTTTTTTTGGTTTGGACTGGAGTGTACTTTCGGGGGTTACAGCACCCTTTAACGGTCAAGCCAGCCGGCCCTTTACTTATGACACAGGCGCACGCTTGGCACTACTTTGTTGATGCACGTGCGGCTACTGCGCACACAATTCACAAACACAGAAAATAATTTTTTTTTTGGTTTGGACTGGAGTGTACTTTCGGGGGTTACAGCACCCTTAACGGTCAAGCCAGCCGGCCCTTTACTTATGACACAGGCGCACGTTTGGCACTACTTTGTTGATGCACGTGCGGCTACTGCGCACACAATTCACAAACACAGAAAATAATTTTTTTTTTGGTTTGGACTGGAGTGTACTTTCGGGGGTTACAGCACCCTTAACGATCAAGCCAGCCGGCCCTTTACTTATGACACAGGCGCACGCTTGGCACTACTTTGTTGATGCACGTGCGGCTACTGCGCACACAATTCACAAACACAGAAAATATTTTTTTTTTTGGTTTGGACTGGAGTGTACTTTCGGGGGTTACAGCACCCTTTAACGGTCAAGCCAGCCGGCCCTTTACTTATGACACAGGCGCACGCTTGGCACTACTTTGTTGATGCACGTGCGGCTACTGCGCACACAATTCACAAACACAGAAAATAATTTTTTTTTTGGTTTGGACTGGAGTGTACTTTCGGGGGTTACAGCACCCTTAACGGTCAAGCCAGCCGGCCCTTTACTTATGACACAGGCGCACTCTTGGCACTACTTTGTTGATGCACGTGCGGCTACTGCGCACACAATTCACAAACACAGAAAATAATTTTTTTTTGGTTAGGACTGGAGTGTACTTTCGGGGGTTACAGCACCCTTTAACGGTCAAGCCAGCCGGCCCTTTACTTATGACACAGGCGCACGCTTGGCACTACTTTGTTGATGCACGTGCGGCTACTGCGCACACAATTCACAAACACAGAAAATAATTTTTTTTTTGGTTTGGACTGGAGTGTACTTTCGGGGGTTACAGCACCCTTAACGGTCAAGCCAGCCGGCCCTTTACTTATGACACAGGCGCACGCTTGGCACTACTTTGTTGATGCACGTGCGGCTACTGCGCACACAATTCACAAACACAGAAAATAATTTTTTTTTTGGTTTGGACTGGAGTGTACTTGGGGGTTACAGCACCCTTTAACGGTCAAGCCAGCCGGCCCTTTACTTATGACACAGGCGCACGCTTGGCACTACTTTGTTGATGCACGTGCGACTACTGCGCACACAATTCACAAACACAGAAAATAATATTTTTTTTGGTTTGGACTGGAGTGTACTTTCGGGGGTTACAGCACCCTTAACGGTCAAGCCAGCCGGCCCTTTACTTATGACACAGGCGCACGCTTGGCACTACTTTGTTGATGCACGTGCGGCTACTGCGCACACAATTCACAAACACAGAAAATAATTTTTTTTTTGGTTTGGACTGGAGTGTACTTTCGGGGGTTACAGCACCCTTAACGGTCAAGCCAGCCGGCCCTTTACTTATGACACAGGCGCACGCTTGGCACTACTTTGTTGATGCACGTGCGACTACTGCGCACACAATTCACAAACACAGAAAATAATATTTTTTTTGGTTTGGACTGGAGTGTACTTTCGGGGGTTACAGCACCCTTAACGGTCAAGCCAGCCGGCCCTTTACTTATGACACAGGCGCACGCTTGGCACTACTTTGTTGATGCACGTGCGGCTACTGCGCACACAATTCACAAACACAGAAAATAATTTTTTTTTTGGTTTGGACTGGAGTGTACTTTCGGGGGTTACAGCACCCTTAACGGTCAAGCCAGCCGGCCCTTTACTTATGACACAGGCGCACGCTTGGCACTACTTTGTTGATGCACGTGCGGCTACTGCGCACACAATTCACAAACACAGAAAATAATTTTTTTTTTGGTTTGGACTGGAGTGTACTTTCGGGGGTTACAGCACCCTTAACGGTCAAGCCAGCCGGCCCTTTACTTATGACACAGGCGCACGCTTGGCACTACTTTGTTGATGCACGTGCGGCTACTGCGCACACAATTCACAAACACAGAAAATATATTATTTTTTTAGCACTTGGGGGGAGCACCCCTGATGGACAGAGCACCCCCTGGACAACACTACAGCACTCCTTTAGGACTGGGACACTGCACAGGACTTTGGAGTGGACACAGCCCCTATGGAGAACTGACTGCACAACACAGTCCAGCCAGCCCCTATGGACTTTGAAGTAGTGGACACAGCCCCTATTAACAACAGCAGCACAGCACAACACAGCCAGCCCCTATGGACTTTGAAGTAGTGGACAACAGCAGCACTACACTACACTACACTACACAGCCCTAACTCCCACCCTCCCTCTTCACTGTCCACAGCCGAGTGAGAAAATGGCGCCGACGTGTGTACCTTATATAGGATCCAAAACCCGCGAGACTCGGAAGGCGGGAAGATGACGTTTTGCCTCGATTTCAGATCCGAGTCAGGCGGGAAAAGTCGAGCCTGACTCGGATCGGACTCAGATCGGGGGGGCTCGGGGGGGTTCGGATTTCAGAAATCCGAACCCGCTCACCCCTAATTACTATATATATCTAATACCCAACATTGCTGGAAGTATATACTGATGTGTGCAGTTATCTACTGATTACTATATATATCTAATACCCAACATTGCTGGAAGTATATACTGATGTGTGCAATAATCTACTGATTACTAGGTATATCTAATACCCAACATTGCTGGAAGTATATACTGATGTGTGCAGTTATCTACTGATTACTATATATATCTAATACCCAACATTGCTGGAAGTATATACTGATGTGTGCAGTTATCTACTGATTACTAGATATATCTAATACCCAACATTGCTGGAAGTATATACTGATGTGTGCAGTTATCTACTGATTACTAGGTATATCTAATACCCAACATTGCTGGAAGTATATACTGATGTGTGCAGTTATCTACTGATTACTATATATATCTAATACCCAACATTGCTGGAAGTATATACTGATGTGTGCAGTTATCTACTGATTACTATATATATCTAATACCCAACATTGCTGGAAGTATATACTGATGTGTGCAGTTATCTACTGATTACTAGGTATATCTAATACCCAACATTGCTGGAAGTATATACTGATATGTGCAGTTATCTACTGATTACTAGATATATCTAATACCCAACATTGCTGGAAGTATATACTGATGTGTGCAGTTATCTACTGATTACTATATATATCTAAAACCCAACTTTGCTGGAAGTATATACTGATGTGTGCAGTTATCTACTGATTACTATATATATCTAATACCCAACATTGCTGGAAGTATATACTGATGTGTGCAGTTATCTACTGATTACTAGGTATATCTAATACCCAACATTGCTGGAAGTATATACTGATGTGTGCAGTTATCTACTGATTACTAGATATATCTAATACCCAACATTGCTGGAAGTATATACTGATGTGTGCAGTTATCTACTGATTACTATAAATATCTAATACCCAACATTGCTGGAAGTATATACTGATGTGTGCAGTTATCTACTGATTACTATATATATCTAATACCCAACATTGCTGGAAGTATATACTGATGTGTACAGTTATCTACTGATTACTATATATATCTAATACCCAACATTGCTGGAAGTATATACTGATGTGTGCAGTTATCTACTGATTACTATATATATCTAATACCCAACATTGCTGGAAGTATATACTGATGTGTGCAGTTATCTACTGATTACTATATATATCTAATACCAAACATTGCTGGAAGTATATACTGATGTGTGCAGTTATCTACTGATTACTATATATATCTAATACCCAACATTGCTGGAAGTATATACTGATGTGTGCAGTTATCTACTGATTACTATATATATCTAATACCTAACATTGCTGGAAGTATATACTGATGTGTGCAGTTATCTACTGATTACTATATATATCTAATACCCAACATTGCTGGAAGTATATACTGATGTGTGCAGTTATCTACTGATTACTATATATATCTAATACCAAACATTGCTGGATGTATATACTGATGTGTGCAGTTATCTACTGATTACTATATATATCTAATACCCAACATTGCTGGAAGTATATACTGATGTGTGCAGTTATCTACTGATTACTATATATATCTAATACCCAACATTGCTGGAAGTATATACTGATGTGTGCAGTTATCTACTGATTACTATATATATCTAATACCCAACATTGCTGGAAGTATATACTGATGTGTGCAATAATCTACTGATTACTATATATATCTAATACCCAACATTGCTGGAAGTATATACTGATGTGTGCAGTTATCTACTGATTACTATATATATATCTAATACCCAACATTGCTGGAAGTATATACTGATGTGTGCAGTTATCTACTGATTACTATATATATCTAATACCCAACATTGCTGGAAGTATATACTGATGTGTGCAGTTATCTACTGATTACTATATATATCTAATACCCAACATTGCTGGAAGTATATACTGATGTGTGCAGTTATCTACTGATTACTATATATATCTAATACCAAACATTGCTGGAAGTATATACTGATGTGTGCAATAATCTACTGATTACTATATATATCTAATACCCAACATTGCTGGAAGTATATACTGATGTGTGCAGTTATCTACTGATTACTATATATATCTAATACCCAACATTGCTGGAAGTATATACTGATGTGTGCAGTTATCTACTGATTACTATATATATCTAATACCCAACATTGCTGGAAGTATATACTGATGTGTGCAGTTATCTACTGGTTACTATATATATATCTAATACCCAACATTGCTGGAAGTATGTACTGATGTGTGCAGTTATCTACTGATTACTATATATATCTAATACCAAACATTGCTGGAAGTATATACTGATGTGTGCAGTTATCTACTGATTACTAGGTATATCTAATACCCAACATTGCTGGAAGTATATACTGATGTGTGCAGTTATCTACTGATTACTATATATATCTAATACCAAACATTGCTGGAAGTATATACTGATGTGTGCAGTTATCTACTGATTACTATATATATCTAATACCCAACATTGCTGGAAGTATATACTGATGTGTGCAATAATCTACTGATTACTAGATATATCTAATACCCAACATTGCTGGAAGTATATACTGATGTGTGCAATAATCTACTGATTACTAGATATATCTAATACCCAACATTGCTGGAAGTATATACTGATGTGTGCAGTTATCTACTGATTACTATATATATCTAATACCCAACATTGCTGGAAGTATATACTGATGTGTGCAGTTATCTACTGATTACTATATATATCTAATACCCAACATTGCTGGAAGTATATACTGATGTGTGCAGTTATCTACTGATTACTATATATATCTAATACCCAACATTGCTGGAAGTATATACTGATGTGTGCAGTTATCTACTGATTACTATATATATCTAATACCCAACATTGCTGGAAGTATATACTGATGTGTGCAATAATCTACTGATTACTAGATATATCTAATACCCAACATTGCTGGAAGTATATACTGATGTGTGCAATAATCTACTGATTACTAGATATATCTAATACCCAACATTGCTGGAAGTATATACTGATGTGTGCAGTTATCTACTGATTACTATATATATCTAATACCCAACATTGCTGGAAGTATATACTGATGTGTGCAGTTATCTACTGATTACTAGATATATCTAATACCCAACATTGCTGGAAGTATATACTGATGTGTGCAGTTATCTACTGATTACTATATATATCTAATACCCAACATTGCTGGAAGTATATACTGATGTGTGCAGTTATCTACTGATTACTAGATATATCTAATACCCAACATTGCTGGAAGTATATACTGATGTGTGCAGTTATCTACTGATTACTAGATATATCTAACACCAAACATTGCTGGAAGTATATACTGATGTGTGCAGTTATCTACTGATTACTAGATATATCTAATACCCAACATTGCTGGAAGTATATACTGATGTGTGCAGTTATCTACTGATTACTAGATATATCTAATACCCAACATTGCTGGAAGTATATACTGATGTGTGCAGTTATCTACTGATTACTAGATATATCTAATACCCAACATTGCTGGAAGTATATACTGATGTGTGCAGTTATCTACTGATTACTAGATATATCTAATACCCAACATTGCTGGAAGTATATACTGATGTGTGCAGTTATCTACTGATTACTATATATATCTAATACCCAACATTGCTGGAAGTATATACTGATGTGTGCAGTTATCTACTGATTACTAGATATATCTAATACCCAACATTGCTGGAAGTATATACTGATGTGTGCAGTTATCTACTGATTACTATATATATCTAATACCCAACATTGCTGGAAGTATATACTGATGTGTGCAGTTATCTACTGATTACTATATATATCTAATACCCAACATTCCTGGAAGTATATACTGATGTGTGCAGTTATCTACTGATTACTATATATATCTAATACCAAACATTGCTGGAAGTATATACTGATGTGTGCAGTTATCTACTGATTACTATATATATCTAATACCCAACATTGCTGGAAGTATATACTGATGTGTGCAGTTATCTACTGATTACTATGTATATCTAATACCCAACATAGCTGGAAGTATATACTGATGTGTGCAGTTATCTACTGATTACTATATATATCTAACACCAAACATTGCTGGAAGTATATACTGATGTGTGCAATAATCTACTGATTACTAGATATATCTAATACCCAACATTGCTGGAAGTATATACTGATGTGTGCAGTTATCTACTGATTACTATATATATCTAATACCCAACATTGCTGGAAGTATATACTGATGTGTGCAATAATCTACTGATTACTATATATATCTAATACCCAACATTGCTGGAAGTATATACTGATGTGTGCAATAATCTACTGATTACTATATATATCTAATACCTAACATTACTGGAAGTATATACTGATGTGTGCAGTTATTTACTGATTACTATATATATCTAATACCCAACATTGCTGGAAGTATATACTGATGTGTGCAGTTATCTACTGATTACTATGTATATCTAATACCCAACATTGCTGGAAGTATATACTGATGTGTGCAGTTATCTACTGATTACTATATATATCTAATACCCAACATTGCTGGAAGTATATACTGATGTGTGCAGTTATCTACTGATTACTATATATATCTAACACCAAACATTGCTGGAAGTATATACTGATGTGTGCAGTTATCTACTGATTACTATATATATCTAATACCAAACATTGCTGGAAGTATATACTGATGTGTGCAGTTATCTACTGATTACTATATATATCTAATACCCAACATTGCTGGAAGTATATACTGATGTGTGCAGTTATCTACTGATTACTATATATATCTAATACCCAACATTGCTGGAAGTATATACTGATGTGTGCAGTTATCTACTGATTACTAGATATATCTAATACCCAACATTACTGGAAGTATATACTGATGTGTGCAGTTATCTACTGATTACTATATATATCTAATACCCAACATTGCTGGAAGTATATACTGATGTGTGCAGTTATCTACTGATTACTATATATATCTAATACCCAACATTGCTGGAAGTATATACTGATGTGTGCAGTTATCTACTGATTACTAGATATATCTAATACCCAACATTGCTGGAAGTATATACTGATGTGTGCAGTTATCTACTGATTACTAGATATATCTAATACCCAACATTACTGGAAGTATATACTGATGTGTGCAGTTATCTACTGATTACTATATATATCTAATACCCAACATTGCTGGAAGTATATACTGATGTGTGCAGTTATCTACTGATTACTATATATATCTAATACCCAACATTACTGGAAGTATATACTGATGTGTGCAGTTATCTACTGATTACTAGATATATCTAATACCCAACATTGCTGGAAGTATATACTGATGTGTGCAGTTATCTAATGATTACTAGATATATCTAATACCCAACATTGCTGGAAGTATATACTGATGTGTGCAGTTATCTACTGATTACTAGATATATCTAATAC
Source organism: Taudactylus pleione (assembly GCA_031769625.1). Taxonomy (NCBI): domain Eukaryota; kingdom Metazoa; phylum Chordata; class Amphibia; order Anura; family Myobatrachidae; genus Taudactylus; species Taudactylus pleione. The sequence goes on from JAUIMM010000336.1 coordinate 980,827, forward strand.
CCAACATTGCTGGAAGTATATACTGATGTGTGCAGTTATCTACTGATTACTAGATATATCTAATACCCAACATTGCTGGAAGTATATACTGATGTGTGCAGTTATCTACTGATTACTAGATATATCTAATACCCAACATTGCTGGAAGTATATACTGATGTGTGCAGTTATCTACTGATTACTATATATATCTAATACCCAACATTGCAGGAAGTATATACTGATGTGTGCAGTTATCTACTGATTACTATATATATCTAATACCAAACATTGCAGGAAGTATATACTGATGTGTGCAGTTATCTACTGATTACTATATATATCTAATACCCAACATTGCTGGAAGTATATACTGATGTGTGCAGTTATCTACTGATTACTATATATATCTAATACCCAACATTGCTGGAAGTATATACTGATGTGTGCAGTTATCTACTGATTACTATATATATCTAATACCCAACATTGCTGGAAGTATATACTGATGTGTGCAGTTATCTACTGATTACTATATATATCTAATACCCAACATTGCTGGAAGTATATACTGATGTGTGCAGTTATCTACTGATTACTATATATATCTAATACCCAACATTGCTGGAAGTATATACTGATGTGTGCAGTTATCTACTGATTACTATATATATCTAATACCCAACATTGCTGGAAGTATATACTGATGTGTGCAGTTATCTACTGATTACTATATATATCTAATACCCAACATTGCTGGAAGTATATACTGATGTGTGCAGTTATCTACTGATTACTATATATATCTAATACCCAACATTGCTGGAAGTATATACTGATGTGTGCAGTTATCTACTGATTACTATATATATCTAATACCCAACATTGCTGGAAGTATATACTGATGTGTGCAGTTATCTACTGATTACTATATATATCTAATACCCAACATTGCTGGAAGTATATACTGATGTGTGCAGTTATCTACTGATTACTATATATATCTAATACCCAACATTGCTGGAAGTATATACTGATGTGTGCAGTTATCTACTGATTACTATATATATCTAATACCCAACATTGCTGGAAGTATATACTGATGTGTGCAGTTATCTACTGATTACTATATATATCTAATACCCAACATTGCTGGAAGTATATACTGATGTGTGCAATAATCTACTGATTACTATATATATCTAATACCCAACATTGCTGGAAGTATATACTGATGTGTGCAGTTATCTACTGATTACTATATATATCTAATACCCAACATTGCTGGAAGTATATACTGATGTGTGCAATAATCTACTGATTACTAGATATATCTAATACCCAACATTGCTGGAAGTATATACTGATGTGTGCAATAATCTACTGATTACTAGATATATCTAATACCCAACATTGCTGGAAGTATATACTGATGTGTGCAGTTATCTACTGATTACTATATATATCTAACACCCAACATTGCTGGAAGTATATACTGATGTGTGCAGTTATCTACTGATTACTATATATATCTAATACCCAACATTGCTGGAAGTATATACTGATGTGTGCAGTTATCTACTGATTACTATATATATCTAATACCCAACATTGCAGGAAGTATATACTGATGTGTGCAGTTATCTACTGATTACTATATATATCTAATACCCAACATTGCTGGAAGTATATACTGATGTGTGCAGTTATCTACTGATTACTATATATATCTAATACCCAACATTGCTGGAAGTATATACTGATGTGTGCAGTTATCTACTGATTACTATATATATCTAATACCCAACATTGCTGGAAGTATATACTGATGTGTGCAGTTATCTACTGATTACTATATATATCTAATACCCAACATTGCTGGAAGTATATACTGATGTGTGCAGTTATCTACTGATTACTATATATATCTAATACCCAACATTGCTGGAAGTATATACTGATGTGTGCAGTTATCTACTGATTACTATATATATCTAACACCAAACATTGCTGGAAGTATATACTGATGTGTGCAATAATCTACTGATTACTATATATATCTAATACCCAACATTGCTGGAAGTATATACTGATGTGTGCAGTTATCTACTGATTACTATATATATCTAATACCCAACATTGCTGGAAGTATATACTGATGTGTGCAGTTATCTACTGATTACTATATATATCTAATACCCAACATTGCTGGAAGTATATACTGATGTGTGCAGTTATCTACTGATTACTATATATATCTAATACCAAACATTGCTGGAAGTATATACTGATGTGTGCAGTTATCTACTGATTACTAGGTATATCTAATACCCAACATTGCTGGAAGTATATACTGATGTGTGCAGTTATCTACTGATTACTATATATATCTAATACCCAACATTGCTGGAAGTATATACTGATGTGTGCAATAATCTACTGATTACTAGATATATCTAATACCCAACATTGCTGGAAGTATATACTGATGTGTGCAGTTATCTACTGATTACTATATATATCTAATACCCAACATTGCTGGAAGTATATACTGATGTGTGCAGTTATCTACTGATTACTATATATATCTAATACCAAACATTGCTGGAAGTATATACTGATGTGTGCAGTTATCTACTGATTACTATATATATCTAATACCAAACATTGCTGGAAGTATATACTGATGTGTGCAGTTATCTACTGATTACTATATATATCTAATACCCAACATTGCTGGAAGTATATACTGATGTGTGCAGTTATCTACTGATTACTATATATATCTAATACCCAACATTGCTGGAAGTATATACTGATGTGTGCAGTTATCTACTGATTACTATATATATCTAATACCCAACATTGCTGGAAGTATATACTGATGTGTGCAGTTATCTACTGATTACTATATATATCTAATACCCAACATTGCTGGAAGTATATACTGATGTGTGCAGTTATCTACTGATTACTATATATATCTAATACCCAACATTGCTGGAAGTATATACTGATGTGTGCAGTTATCTACTGATTACTATATATATCTAATACCAAACATTGCTGGAAGTATATACTGATGTGTGCAGTTATCTACTGATTACTATATATATCTAATACCCAACATTGCTGGAAGTATATACTGATGTGTGCAGTTATCTACTGATTACTATATATATCTAATACCCAACATTGCTGGAAGTATATACTGATGTGTGCAATAATCTACTGATTACTATATATATCTAATACCCAACATTGCTGGAAGTATATACTGATGTGTGCAATAATCTACTGATTACTAGGTATATCTAATACCCAACATTGCTGGAAGTATATACTGATGTGTGCAGTTATCTACTGATTACTATATATATCTAATACCCAACATTGCTGGAAGTATATACTGATGTGTGCAGTTATCTACTGATTACTATATATATCTAATACCCAACATTGCTGGAAGTATATACTGATGTGTGCAGTTATCTACTGATTACTAGGTATATCTAATACCAAACATTGCTGGAAGTATATACTGATGTGTGCAGTTATCTACTGATTACTATATATATCTAATACCCAACATTGCTGGAAGTATATACTGATGTGTGCAGTTATCTACTGATTACTATATATATCTAATACCAAACATTGCTGGAAGTATATACTGATGTGTGCAGTTATCTACTGATTACTATATATATCTAATACCCAACATTGCTGGAAGTATATACTGATGTGTGCAGTTATCTACTGATTACTATATATATCTAATACCCAACATTGCTGGAAGTATATACTGATGTCTGCAGTTATCTACTGATTACTAGATATATCTAATACCCAACATTGCTGGAAGTATATACTGATGTGTGCAGTTATCTACTGATTACTATATATATCTAATACCCAACATTGCTGGAAGTATATACTGATGTGTGCAATAATCTACTGATTACTAGATATATCTAATACCCAACATTGCTGGAAGTATATACTGATGTGTGCAATAATCTACTGATTACTATATATATCTAATACCCAACATTGCTGGAAGTATATACTGATGTGTGCAGTTATCTACTGACTACTATATTTATCTAATACCCAACATTGCTGGAAGTATATACTGATGTGTGCAGTTATCTACTGATTACTAGGTATATCTAATACCCAACATTGCTGGAAGTATATACTGATGTGTGCAGTTATCTACTGATTACTATATATATCTAATACCAAACATTGCTGGAAGTATATACTGATGTGTGCAGTTATCTACTGATTACTATATATATCTAATACCCAACATTGCTGGAAGTATATACTGATGTGTGCAGTTATCTACTGATTACTAGGTATATCTAATACCCAACATTGCTGGAAGTATATACTGATGTGTGCAGTTATCTACTGATTACTATATATATCTAATACCCAACATTGCTGGAAGTATATACTGATGTGTGCAGTTATCTACTGATTACTATATATATCTAATACCCAACATTGCTGGAAGTATATACTGATGTGTGCAGTTATCTACTGATTACTAGGTATATCTAATACCAAACATTGCTGGAAGTATATACTGATGTGTGCAGTTATCTACTGATTACTATATATATCTAATACCCAACATTGCTGGAAGTATATACTGATGTGTGCAGTTATCTACTGATTACTATATATATCTAATACCCAACATTGCTGGAAGTATATACTGATGTGTGCAGTTATCTACTGATTACTATATATATCTAATACCCAACATTGCTGGAAGTATATACTGATGTGTGCAGTTATCTACTGATTACTATATATATCTAATACCCAACATTGCTGGAAGTATATACTGATGTCTGCAGTTATCTACTGATTACTAGATATATCTATTACCCAACATTGCTGGAAGTATATACTGATGTGTGCAGTTATCTACTGATTACTATATATATCTAATACCCAACATTGCTGGAAGTATATACTGATGTGTGCAATAATCTACTGATTACTATATATATCTAATACCCAACATTGCTGGAAGTATATACTGATGTGTGCAATAATCTACTGATTACTATATATATCTAATACCCAACATTGCTGGAAGTATATACTGATGTGTGCAGTTATCTACTGATTACTATATATATCTATCTAAATTCCATCACTGCTGCAGAATGTCTCATTCTAAACTATCTGCACAGTGTATTGCTATCTAGACCAAGTTCCTCTTAGCTTTGTGGTTTTCATTGTTTGTTTGAGTTAGGAATGTTATTACTTGCCATTTAGTGGGAGGGTATTGGGGGTTGATTGTAATCACTGCATACACATGTCAACATTCCCTATTTAACTTTCATTGGGAGGCTGCAGGCCGTGTCTGCTGGTGCATAATATTAATAAGTGCATAATTTTACAAGTGCACTGTAACCAAATGTTGGTGCTAGAGTGGTGTTAAACCGAAGTCTAACAGAAGGAGACCACTCTAACCTCAACCCATCCAAAAACCTGATCATCTGGACAAAGACTAAACAAGATATGTAACTTCACAATCTCTTCTCTACAAGCAACTGCTGTCTGCTCAACCTGGACAATAATCACTGGACTCACTCTAAGAACTTAGACGTCACTTACTAATATTTGTGCTGGCTCTCTGATTTCACAAATATTTCACAGCATAATGTACTGTGTCTGTGCCAATTCAGTTTATCTCTACCTTAATTATTTGCCAAGCCTGTCATCTGTCTTCTAACACAGTTTACTTTAATATTCCATTTCTTCCCCACTAAATCTCCATTTTTTCTTCATTCAATTATAACCTTTTATCATTACACAGATACACCTTCTTCCACTGTACTTTTACTTGCTTCTCTGCAAATCCCCTGCACTCTCTCATTCATACTCTATTCCTACATCTAGATTTCCTCCTCAAACTCAACCCAGCCACACTATGACCATGTTTTCATCCAATTCCTCCTAAACTCATTGTCTATCTGATCCACTGCTTGCCCCCTTCTTGCACCTTTACATTGCCCCCCTTATCTTCTCCACCTCCTCCTTCCTTTATCTCCCCTCCTCTGTCTCCCTTCCTCTCTCTCCTCTCCCATTACTCCACATTTGTTCTCTTCTACCCGACCTGGGTCCTACTACCCCACCGCTAATCCTTTCTCCAAGCCTCCTCTCCATGCCATGCCACCCCACCTGCATCTCATTAAACTCCCTCCCTGCCCACAACCTTCAGGTTCCCTTCCCAACACTGGTGCCTGCACAATCTCTCCACTACATTCATCTCGGTCACCCAAATTAATGTCACCTTTTCGTCACAGCAACCTTGATAATCTCATTCACATCTCTCCCATAAACACTGTCCCACTATCTTGTGCCCTCTGGAATGCCAGATCAGTCTGTAAAAAAACTGGTTCCCACCCGTGACCTTTTCATTTCCAAAAACTTGCATCTCCTAGCCATTACTGAAACCTGGATTTCACCCTCTGACACCACTTCCCCTGCAGCTCTCTCTTCTGGGGGCTTCACCTTTTCTCACATCCCTCGGTCTGGGGGTCACCATGGTGGTGGTGTGGGGGTCCTTCTATCCAAAGGTCACTCCTACCAATTCCTACCCTCTGAACCATCCCTTACATTCTCTACATTTGAGGTTCATGCTATACGCCTCTTCCAACCAGTACACCTGTGAGTAGCAGTCATTTACCGACCCCCCTGGCCCTCCCTCTAAGTTCCTTGACAACTTTGCTTCCTGGCTCCCACCTTCTCTCCTTTGATCTCCCCTACATTATCCTTGGTGACTTCAATATTCCAATTGATATCCCCACAGAATCCTCTGCCTCCAAACTCCTTACCCACACATCTACATTTGTTCTCTCCCAATGGACCTCTTCACCCTCACATGTGTCTTCACTCACTGTTACAATATTTCTAAATATTTTAACTCCCCATTCCCCCTCTCTGATCATCACCTTCTCTCTTTTAACCTATCTCTCTCCATCCTCTCCTCTACCTCCAAAGACCACCATCACTAAGCGTAACATTGAGGCTATCTTTATCTTCCCTGCTTGGCTCGCTTCTCTCCCCTATCCTCTCTCTCTCCTGCCCTGAACAAGCTGCTTCCCTATACAATGCCTCCCTTACTTCTGCTCTGGACTCTGTTGCGCCGGCAATCACTACTCAACCTCGCAGATCCACACTACAAATCTGGCATTCCAAATGCACCAGATATCTGCAAAAGTGTTCAAGAACTGCCGAGCGACAGTTGGGAAGATCACGTTCTAAGGCAGAGTTTCTCCACTTAAAATTTATGCTCTCATCCTACAGTGTTGCCCTTTCCCTTTCTAAACAGTCCTATTTCAAGAACCTCATTTCCTCTCAGTCCTCAAATCCACAGCGTCTTTTCACCACCTTCAACTCCCTCTTCTGTTCACCCCCTCCCTGTCTCCCCTAATCACTCACTGCCATTGACTTTGCTACCTACTTTACATCTAAAATAGATTCCATAAATCTGGACATCACATCCCACCAGTCCCCCTGCTCTACACCCCCTTTCCCTGATGACCCATCTCCATCCATTTCACAGACTCTGACATCCTTCTCCCCTGCATCTGGAGAGGAAGTCATGGCTCTCATCTGGTCCTCCCCCCTTTCTACCTCCCCCCTTGACCCTATCCCTTCACATCTCCTCTGCTACCTCTCTCATTGTGCCTGTTCCCATCTTGCCCACCTCCTCAATCTCTCCCTCTCATCTGGCACTGTCCCTTCTGCATTCAAATCATGCAATAGTCTCCCCCATTCTTAATAAACCTAAACTTGATTCTAACACTCTCTCCAACTACTGTCCCATCTCTCTCCTCACTTTTGCCTCCAAGCTCCGTGAGCGTGTTGTTTACAACCGCCTTACCACCTTTCTTTCCTCCCACTCCCTCCTTGATCCTTTTCAGTCTGGCTTCCATTCTCTCCACTCCACTGAAACTGCCCTCACAAAAGTCAGCAACGACCTCCTTGCTGCCAAATCCAAGGGTCACTACTCTCTGCTCATTCTCCTTGACCTCTCTGCTGCCTTCGACACTGTTGACCACCCTCTCCTGCTGCAAATCCTTTACTCCCTTGGTTTACGTGACACTGCTCTCTCCAGGCTGTCATTCTACCTCTTAAACCGGTCCATTGTATCTTCTCATGACTCCTCTTCCCCACCACAGCCTCTTACAGTAGGTGTTCCCCAAGGTTCCATTCTTGGACCTCTACTATTCTCCCTCTATACGTCCTCTGTAAGTGAACTCATCAGCTCTTTTGACCTCCATTATCATCTCTATGTTGATGATTCTCAGATCTACCTTTCCTCCCCTGACCTATACCCCTCTCTCCTCACGCCTATCTCCAACTGTCTCTCTACTATTTCTTCCTGGATGTCCCAGCGCTTTCTTAAACTTAATATGTTTAAGACTGAGCTGATCATTTTCCCACCCTCCAACATAACCTCACTTCCCACCATTTCTTTATCAATTGATGGCACAACTATCTCTTCTAGCCCCAAAGTGTGCTGTCTTGGAGTTATCCTGGTTTCCATCTCAAAAATATTTCCAAGATTAAACCCTTTCTCACCCAGGATGCCACCAAAACCCTCATACACTCACTGGTCATATCCAGATTGGACTACTGTAATCTTCTCCTATCTGGCCTCCCCAACTCCCATCTCTCTCCTCTCCAATCTATCCTCAATGCTGCTGCTCGACTTATCTTCCTCTTCAAATGCTCTTCATCTGCATCCCCTCTCCTACAAGTTCTCCACTGGCTCCCTTTCCCTTTTAGAAGCCAATTCAAGGTTCTCACACTCACTTACAAAGCCCTCACCCATTCTTCTCCCATTTACATCTCTGACCTTATATCCCTCCACTCTCCTGTCCACCCCCTTCGCTCAACTAATGCCTCTTATGCCAACTGATTACTTTCTCCCACTCCCACCTCCAAGATTTTGCCCGTGCTGCTCCCGACCTATCAGACTCTCCTCTTTACAATCCTTCAAACGGGCTCTCAAGACCCACTACTTCATTAAAGCCTTCAAGCTCCCATCCTAACTTGCTGCTACATTCTCCTTCTTCCGTTTACCCCATCTGTGTCACACCTGTTTGTTTGTCTGCCCCTCCCCTTTAGAATGTAAGCTCTTATGAGCAGGGCCTCTACCCTCTTGTGCTTCTCCTTACTTTACTTTCACCTACTTCTTACCCCACAACAGGGCACCTAAAACTTGGTTGCTTACGCTCTGTTGCATATCTAGGTGTTATGGCCATTAATGTAGCACTGTATATTATCCATGTCCTTGTCCTGTTTTTTACTGTAAGTCAGTTATCAAATTATTTGTTTATGTACTTTGTAAGGCGCTGCAGAACAATTGTTGCACCATATAAAGGATAATAATAATACCCCGTAAAAGACTAGATAAAAGTGTGATTCAGTGTTTTCGATGTGGTAGTTTCGGCCATATTGTGGCTAATTGTTCACTTACCTCTGAACCTATGCAATGTGATACTGCTCATGTCGACCGCAGGATGTCTGTCTTTGCACAACCAGCCTGTACTGCTGACTGGCAGGTTGAGACAGATAAGCACATGTGTATACTCACTGTAGAAGGCAACCAAGTAGAGGCTCTGTTAGATTCTGGTAGCCTGGTTACACTTATGAAAGCTGAACTGGTGAACCCCTTGAAATGTAAGGGGAAAACTGTTGGTGTGACCTGCATACATGGGGATATCCGGTATTATATTACTGCAGAAGTGAACATCAAGACACCATGTGGTTCTGCGATAGTCTCTGTGGGTTTGTTACAGGGCTTAATGTATGATGCAATATTGGGGAGAGACTTTGCTCACTTCTTGAAGTTTTGGGAAAGCAGATTTTGCACAGAGGTAAATCACCCTGACTTGTTTGAGAGGGTTACTGATGTAGTAGCAGAGTCAGAGATGTTCCCTTTTTCTAGTATGATTGGTGACCTAGAGAATGCAGAGCGTGATGGTGGCTCGCCAACTGATGTGCCTCCCATTGAGGTGGGGAGTGTTATTGAGCCTGTAGACTGCCTGCCTGATCTTGAGGTCAGGAGAGAGGTCTTTGCCGTGGAGCAGTTGAATGACCCTACTCTGGTAAAAGCCAGGGAGAATGTCAAGGTGATCAATGGTAAACCCAAAGACCCAGATAGTCCTTTGTCATATCCTCACATTGCAGTATGTCAGGATTTGTTGTGTCCGGTGACTAAGAAGGGGGAAGATATTGTGGAACACTTAATAGTTCCCAAAGCATACAGAAGAACAGCATTAGATCTGGCCCATGGTCAAATAACAGCAGGCCACCTAGGGGTAGAGAAAACTACTGAGTGAATTGTGCAAAGGTTTTCTTGGCCCGGAGTCCATAAAGAGGTATCTGACTATTGTGCATCCTGCCCTGAATGTCAGTATCATGCTCCAAGGCCACATTTCAAAAGTCCTCTGGTTCCATTACCCATTATTGAGGTTCTGTTTGAAAGAATAGCTATGGATTTGGTTGGGCATTAATGAAATCTGCCCGAGGCCATTAATATATTCTGGTGATAATGGATTACGCTACCAGGTACCCGGAAGCGATACCATTACGAAATACGTCAACCAAGACCATTGCTAGAGAATTAATCCATGTCTTTAGTAGGTTGGGAATACCTAAGGAGATCCTGACTGACCAAGGTACCCCATTTATGTAAAAAAAATCATGAAGTAGTTATGCCGCCTGTTTAAAATTGACCAATTAAGAACCTCTGGCCCTGATTCAGAGCCGGACGCTCTGACAGAGCGCTCGCTCTGAATCAGGGCCGGGCTATTTGTTTTTTGAATGGCCTCCTGCCCACTCGCATAGCTGTGGGTGACCACCCACAGCTATAGCGAGCGGGCAGGAAGATGGTCATGATGGTCAAGACTATCACGACCATCGGGCTTGTGACGAGTCCCTTGTGGTAGGGTCTCGTTGACGTAAGCCCTGGAGTGCTATCGGCTCAAACAGAGCCGATAGCACTCCCATTGACATCACTTGTGATTTCAGTGGGGCCGGCCCCAGATGGTAGGCATTCCCATGGGGACGCCTCCGTCTGGGCAGCCACGCCCACCAAAGGGGGCATGCTGACACTCACCATCGACAGTACGCCCCCTTTGGTACGAGACCCGGAGCGACAGCTTGCCAGTCGCTATCCAGATCTTGCACATGCGCATGACGAAGCCGGCTCCATTGTGTGCATGCATCCTGGGTCACCATCGACCCACTTGCGAGCGCTCAGTGCTCTCGAGTGGGTCTGAATCAGGCCCTCTGTGTACCATCCCCAGACCGATGGGTTAGTGGAGAGGTTTAATAAAACTTTAAAACACATGCTAAAGAAAGTAGTGGACAAAGATGGTAGAGATTGGGATTACTTGTTACCTTATTTGCTGTTGGCCATAAGAGAGGTTCCCCAATCCTCCACAGGGTTTTCACCTTTTGATTTGTTGTACAGGAGAAACCCAAGGGGATTACTGGACATTACCAAAGAGACATGGGAGGGGCATTCCAGTCCATATAAAACAGTTATTGAACATGTTTCTCAAATGCAAGAAAGAATTGCTGCTGTGGTGCCGATAGTGAGAGAGCACTTGGAACAGGCCCAACAGGCACAGCAGAGGTATACAACTGCAATGCTCACTTACACAACTTTGCTCCTGGGGACAGAGCATTGGTGTTGGTTCCCACAGTAGAAAGTAAACTTTTGGCTAAATTTCAAGTAATGAAATCTTAGTAAAAGTGGGGCAGGTCAATTATAAAGTTTACCAGCCGGGGAAAAGAAAGCCAGAACAGATATACCATGTAAATCTTATAAAGCCCTGGAAGGATAGAGCAGCACTGTCAGCCGTCTGAGTCCCTCCAGTAAACCCAGGGCCCATGGTACCCAAAGTGACAGTGGCAAAAACCCTGTCAGCCAGTCAACAGCAGGAAGTTAAGGAATTTCTTATCAGAAATAGGGTGCTGTTTACTGACCTACCAGAGAAACCATGGTCATCAAACATGACATAATCACTGACCCAGGGGTTAAGGTTAACCTAAAACCCTATAGGTTACCAGATTCCAAAAGAGAATCAGTGTAGAAGGAAATTAAAAAGAGTTAGAGTTGGATGTAATTGAAGAATCGCAAAGTGAGTGGTCAAGTCCCATTGTGCTTATTCCAAAGCCCGACGGGAGTGTGCGATTCTGCAATGACTTCCGGAAATTGAACAGTGTGTCAAAGTTCGATACCTACCCTATGCCTAGGGTGGACGAACTAATTGAAAGGCTGGGGATAGCCAGATATTTAACTACTCTTGACTTAACCAAAGGGTATTGGCAAGTGCCGTTAACTGAGAACACCATAGAAAACACAGCTTTTTCTGCACCAGAGGGGTTGTTTCAATACAAAATGTTGCCCTTTGGGCAACATGGGGCACCTGCTACCTTTCAAAGAATGATGGATAGGATTGTAAGGCCCCATAGACAGTATGGTGCTGCTTATCTGGATGATGTGATCATTCATAGTCCTGATTGGCAGTCTCACTTGCCCAGAGTGCAAGCAGGGTTGGACTCCATCTATAAGGCAGGTTTGACAGCTAACCCAAAAAAGTGTTGTCTGGAGATGGAAGAAGTAAAGTATCTTGGGTACACCATTGGCAGAGGTTTGATAAAGCCACAGCTCAATAAGATTGAGGCAATCCAAAACTGGCCATGACCCCTGAATAAAAAGCAGGTGAGAGCCTTCTAAGGAATCACTGGGTATTATAGGAGATTTATAGATAATTTTACCACCATTGCAGTCCCACTGACTGACTGTCATGGTGGAATGGGGTCCTGAAGCAGAGAAGGCTTTCCAGGAGTTAAAAATAGCGTTATGTACCCAACCAGTTCTGATGACCCCTGATTTTGACAGAGAGTTTGTTGTGCAAACCGATGCATTAGATGTAGGCATCAGAGCGGTCCTGTCCCAAAGCAAACAGGGTGAATAACACCCAATTTTCTTCTTAAGCTGGAAATTAAATGTACATGAAAGAAACTATGTTATGGTCGAGAATGAAGCATTGGCCATAAAGAAGGTGTTAGAGACTCTCAGGTACTACTTGGTGGGATGAAAGTTCAGATTGATCACTGACCATGCCACTCTGAAGTGGATGTCAGAAAATAAGGACAGTAATGCGAGAATAATGAGATAGTTCTTGGCATTACAAACCTTTACATTTATGGTAGAACACAGGCCAGGAAGCCAGCTGGCCAATGCAGATGCTTTGTTATGTGTCCATTGTTTGGGGGCTGCAGTTGTTCAGCCCCACAGGTTAAAACAAAGGGGGGGATATGTGATAGAAGCACTGGAGAAGTCTGGAATGGCTTCTATGTATGTCCTAGGTTCCTGTCATATGTGTTCTGAAAGCCCCAGGAGAAGTCTGTTTGGGAAAAACAGACTAGAAATGTTGGCTTTAGATAAAACCCGTTTTATGTCCTGGGGTGTGGATGTGAGGAGAGGGAGGGCTCCATCCACAGGCCACTCCAGGTTTTGGGCCTTTCAGCCTGGTAACAGGCTCATTAGGGCTTGCAGCTGGAAATGGCTAATATAAGCTTTGTTTGTGTCTCACACCTGGGAGAGCAGGCAGATTAGCCTATTCAGAGACACTTGGTTACTTTCCTTGTAAGTACTGTGCACGTGTTTTGTTGATGGTGAGGGCAATAGGCCCTACCATTATTATAGAGAGGGAATCTGCTGTGTAGCTAGTGCCCCGCCAGGCTAGGACTTATGTTTATGTTTTGTTTATATTCATTTGGCACAATAAAGACTGTCTCCGACCAGTTTGTACAAGAACCCCAGACTTGTATCCTCTTTCTATGGCTGCTGTGTGTGTAAAGAGGGAGTCCATCTACCCCAGGAGAGGGACCCCTATCCCGACTGTGCCACATTATATATATATGTATATATATATATATATATATATATATATATATATACACAGTCAGGTGCATAAATATTTGGTCATTGACAGAATTTTCATATTTTGGCCTCTATTCACCACCACAATGGCTTTGAAATTAAAAAAACAAGATGTGCTTTAACTGCAGACTTTCAGACTTAATTTGAGGGTAATTACATATAAATCAGGTGAACGGTGTAGGAATTACAACGGTTTCTATATGTGCCAGGGTTAGGCACCCTTAGTGGGAGGTTATGGTTAGGCACCACTAAGAGAGGGTTAGGGGGGGAGTGGGGGAGGGCTAGAGTACTTACATCCCTTGTTGGTACCTTCAGTGATCGGCTCTGGTCTATTCAGCCGCCGGCATTTCATAATGATCATATATATATATATTTATATATGTGTGTGTATATATATATATATATATATATATATATAATTTACACACACACACAGTCGGGCAGTGGGATTCCAGCGTCGGTATATTGATGGCCGGCGGCATCCCGTCCGACAGCAATATAACTATATCCACGTATAAACACTTAGGGCTCGATCCAATTAGGTGCGATGTGCAGTTACAATGGCACATCGCACCCATCGCAGCCTGACTCACCACTGAATTCACCTGAATTTGCTCGCTGCCCTATTGTCCATTCATAGCTCTCTCACTGACCCTCCAGTAAAATGGAGGGGGCAGTGAGAGCTGTGCAGGTACAATAATAGTTATAGAGGGGGAAGTGAGAGCAATGGAGGGGACAGTGAGAGAGCTATGAATGGACAATCGGAGTAATATGGAGGGGGCAGTGAGAGAGGTATGAATGGAGAATCAGAGTAATGTGGAGGGTGCAGTGAGAGAGGTATGAATGGAGAATCGGAGTAATATGGAGGGGGCAGTGAGAGAGGTATGAATGGACAATCAGAGTAATGTGGAGGGTGCAGTGAGAGAGGTATGAATGGAGAATCATAGTAATATTGAGGGGGCAGTGAGAGGTATGAATGGAGAATCATAGTAATATGGAGGGGGCAGTGAGAGGTATGAATGGACATTCGGAGTAATATGGAGGGGGCAGTGAGAGAGGTATGAATGGAGAATCAGAATAATGTGGAGGGGGCAGTGAGAGGTATGAATGGTCATTCGGAGTAATATGGGGGGCAGTGAGAGAGGTATGAATGGAGAATCGGAGTAATATGGAGGGGGCAGTGAGAGAGCTATGAATGGAGAATCGGAGTAATATGGAGGGGGCAGTGAGAGAGGTATGAATGGACAATTAGAGTAATATGGAGGGGGCAGTGAGAGAGCTATGAATGGACAATCAGAGTAATATGGAGGGGGCAGTGAGAGAGGTATGAATGGAGAATCAGAGTAATGTGGAGGGTGCAGTGAGAGAGGTATGAATGGAGAATCAGAGTAATATGGACGGGGCAGTGAGAGAGGTATGAATGGACAATCAGAGTAATGTGGAGGGTGCAGTGAGAGAGGTATGAATGGAGAATCGTAGTAATATTGAGGGGGCAGTGAGAGGTATGAATGGAGAATTATAGTAATATGGAGGGGGCAGTGAGAGGTATGAATGGACATTCGGAGTAATATGGAGGGGGCAGTGAGAGAGGTATGAATGGAGAATCAGAATAATGTGGAGGGGGCAGTGAGAGGTATGAATGGACATTCGGAGTAATATGGGGGGCAGTGAGAGAGGTATGAAAGGAGAATCAGAGTAATGTGGAGGGGGCAGTGAGAGAGGTATGAATGGAGAATTGGAGTAATATGGAGCGGACAGTGAGAGGTATGAATGGACAATCGGAGTAATATGAAGGGGGCAGTGAGAGGTATGAATGGACAATCGGAGTAATATGGAGGGTGCAGTGAGAGAGGTATGAATGGAGAATCGGAGTAATATGGGGGGCAGTGAGAGAGGTATGAATGGAGAATCGGAGTAATATGGAGGGGACAGTGATAGAGGTATGAATGGAGAATCGGAGTAATATGAAGGGGGCAGTGAGAGGTATGAATGTACAATCGGAGTAATATGGAGGGTGCAGTGAGAGAGGTATTGTTAAGGCTGGAATGAAATACCTCTGTATTGCTTGCAAAATATTCTTTTTATAAAGTGATTTTATGTGAATGCATTAATCTGTCTTGAGCTAACTATTGCAGTGACCACAACGGTTTGGAATGGGTTAACCACATAATAAGAAGTGATTTCATTTTATTCTGGACCATGAGTTATAAGGACACGTTGGAGGTATGAGATATGGAGATGGTAATAGAAACTTATCCCGATACCGTATTGATTAAAAAGGATTAAAATGATCATGCCACCTGGAAATCAAGATGGACAATGGACCTGTTGACTAGAGAGTCTTATGAACTATAATGAACTACTTTATACCCTCTAAAGTGAAGACTCTGCATTTCTCGTCACGTAGCCCAGTAATTTTCCCCTGGACTTGCCTTATTTGCCCACTCCCCTGAACGCCCCTTGCTATCCCCTCACCTCCTTTGTCACCTCCCTGTCACACCTTCTGATAACGGATTAACAAATCATGTTTCTGTAATATGATGTATTGCAATGTAATTATGTACACCTTTTTCATTAATCATTGTTATTGGAGTGCATAAAATGTATTGTAACCTAATGACATATAGGATATATTATTGATAACTCAATGTGCATGGTCCACATCTGTGCGCACAATCTTGTGACTGGTCCTGCTGAATAAATCTACCTTTGTTTCACTACAAGCTGTCTAAATGAAGATTTTATATTATCAGTATGAATGGAAAATCAGAGTAATGTGGAGGGGGCAGTGAGAGAGGTATGAATGGAGAATTGGAGTAATATGGAGCGGACAGTGAGAGGTATGAATGGACAATCGGAGTAATATGAAGGGGGCAGTGAGAGGTATGAATGGAGAATCGGAGTAATATGGAGGGGACAGTGAGAGAGGTATGAATGGAGAATCGGAGTAATATGGAGGGGGCAGTGAGAGAGGTATGAATGGAGAATCGGAGTAATGTGGAGGAGGCAGTGAGAGAGGGATGAATGGACAATCGGAGTAATATGGAGGGGACAGTGAGAGAGGTATGAATGGACAATCGGAGTAATATGGAGGGGGCAGTGAGAGGTATGAATGGACAATCGGAGTAATATGGAGGGGGCAGTGAGAGGTATGAATGGAGAATCGGAGTAATATGGAGGGGGCAGTGAGAGAGGTATGAATGGACAATCGGAGTAATATGGAGGGGGCAGTGAGAGGTATGAATGGACAATCGGAGTAATGTGGAGGGGGCAGTGAGAGAGGTATGAATGGAGAATCAGAGTAATATGGAGGGGGCAGTGAGAGGTATGAATGGAGAATCGGAGTAATATGGAGGGGGCAGTGAGAGAGGTATGAATGGACAATCAGAGTAATATGGAGGGGGCAGTGAGAGGTATGAATGGAGAATCGGAATAATATGGGGGGGCAGTGAGAGAGCTATGAATGGAGAATCAGAGTAATATGGGGGGCAGTGAGAGAGGTATGAATGGAGAATTAGAGTAATATGGGGGGGCAGTGAGAGAGGTATGAATGGATAATCAGAGTAATATGGGGGGCAGTGAGAGAGGTATGAATGGATAATCAGAGTAATATGGGGGGCAGTGAGAGAGGTATGAATGGACAATCAGAGTAATATGGGGGGCAGTGAGAGAGGTATGAATGGACAATCAGAGTAATGTGGAGGGGGTAGTGATAGAGGTATGAATGGTCAATCAGAGTAATGTGGAGGGGGCATTGAGAGCTGTACAGGTACAATAAGCGTTATAGAGTGGACTAAGGGATATGTGTTGGAGCAGAGATATATGGAGGAAGTAATGACAACAGTGAAAGCATTATGGAGGTGACAGTGAGATATTTTGAGAAGACAGGGAGAGAAATTGGTTTGCAATGAGAGAATTACAATATGGAGTAGCAAATAGAGAGATATAGAGGGGAAATGAAAGCAATGGAGGGTCAATGAGATAATTATGAAGGGGCAGTAAGAGTAATGGGGAGAGATAAGATAGAGAGGTGTAGGTGCAATTAGAACTATAGAGAAATATATATGGAGGGGCAGTGAGATGTAAGAAAGGTCAATGAGAGTTATGGTGGGGGTAATGAGATATGCAGAGGTCAGTGAGAGCAACATGGAGGGGACATTAAGAGAAAAATGGAGGGACAATTGAGAGCTATATGTAGGTGTTATTATTATGTAGTGTTAGGACAATCACATCAGAGATGCCGTGAAGTAACTGGTGTAACTGAGATCTCTGCATTATTACTATCATATAGGATATAAATCCCATGTACTGGTCTGGTATAGTGTGCTGGGGGAATTCCATGGTGTTTCCTGTCTGTGTTAGGCACTATGTTGCAATCACCTATACAGGACCAATACATTTATTTCAGCAATTTGTCATTTTTATTTATCACTGTTCTAAGAGGTATGGAGGATATGCTGGCCCTTGTAGTACCATTTGGAAGATATTGGAGTGCCTCCAGGTGAGTTTGTTCTCAAATAAGAAATATATTGTTATATTGGTTATATAAATGTTTTTTGCTATTTGTGAAATAATGATTGGATGGGATTGCAGCCCGGATTCCTGGCAAAGAGTGTGCATATGATGGAAACAAAACATCTGGAGCTTTTAAGCTAGCCCCCCACACAGAAAGGACAGTGAATGGGTGATAATTGTCTGATATGACCCTGCCCCAATCATGCACCATTTCCCAGCACAGTGTCATCCTCTGGCTCCCTGGGTGCAGCTGGGAAAAGCTGTCAATCTCCCACTGAGGCCTAAATGATTACAAGGAATGTCTGACTCCTCAGAGGGACACATAGCAGCTCTCACATTCCCTAAAAGGAGAAGACCCTCTCTTGTATATCTCTTCTTCCCCTATATACACTGCTCATGGTAGGAGTGACATTACCTGGTGGGTCCAATGATCAGAGAGTAATTGTCTCTGTAAATCTACTTTCAGCACTGAAATGTCACAGCAATTAAAAAGCTCTTACTTTCTCAATAAAGGTAAAAGAACAGGCCTTCCACCCCATAACCCCACTCCCCACCACTTTTACACTTTTATTCTGAGGAACTTACAGCTACTAGAGATAGGGACTCCTACCTTCATAAATATAACATCTCTGGATCATCCAACATTCAAGTGCATTCCCTAGAAAAACAACTATA